>CM067059.1:41145994-42345994 GCA_033980235.1 Diadema setosum
AAGTGACTAAATTGTCAAATTTTGTAAGCGCTACAGCTGTGGCAACACGTGAATGCCTTGATTTGATTGCATGCAGCACCGTTCATTGTCCTTCCCGTGTTCGATATTTGGTATGGTCGCGTCTGTACGATGGGAAGTCATATTTGATTACCGGAAGTAATTTGACAGTGGCGGGAATCACGAGTTGATTGCGCTGGAAAGTCAACATTAGTCTTCAAAAGATCAGTGTGCGTATAGGTGAAATCAGCAAATTTTCAGGATTGTTTGGAATGAGGGGTGATCGTTTTGTTGTTCAGTTTTCACTATAATCGCCACACCACACCACACACACACACACACACACACACACACACACACACACACACACACACACACTCGTAAAGTATCTATGCTGTTCTTTAGGCGGTGCTGCGCTCCCTTGTAATCTAGGACTTTACCCACAAGACATAAATATTGATTCCAATGAATACAAAACTTCTGGTCTTACATCATTCTTATAGATCTTAACGTAAAATAGCTGGATGATAAGAAGACGAGGAAAACAAAACTTGAACGGATCAATGAAGAAAAAGAAGGATAAATAAGAAGGTAAAGGGAAAGGAGGAAGAGTGAAAAGAAACACGGTGACGAGGACGTAAGATGAAGAAGAAGAAAACGGAAGAGAAAGAGGGGGAAAGAAAGAAAGACAAGCGGAGGGAAAGAAGGGGGAGAAGAAGAAAAAGTGATTGTATCTTGCTTGCTTAAAGCATAAACTTTGTAATATTCAACTTATTAAAAGATAACATCCGTAATAAGGACAGCACAACGTTGTCTGAAGGTAAAAACCACGAAAGAAAAACACCCCGAAATGTATGAAATGCTTTCGCTTTTGTTCATTTTGTTCGTTTAACTAAGAACTTCCCTGTTGCGATGTCCGGTGAATTATTTTTGATAAAGTGGAGGCTATTATCGACTAGGCATCTGGTTCAATGCCTCTGGTGCGAAGCAGCTTCGAATACTGTTATCAACATTCTGACCATCCCGCGTCACATTCCCGCCGATTTCACTCAAGCCGGTACCAAAGAGACAAACATGCGCAAACTATTTTTTTTTCTTTAAGTCCCTCAGGGACAGCATGCCAGGAACAATGAGAGACTTTAATCGCGCGTTCCATTTATCCATATCATTGTTTTAGCTGAACCACCTGCCCAACACAATGTTTACTATTTTGACTATTTTTTTTTTCAGATCAAAATATCCAAAATTTTCCTGACAGTTTTCTGTTTGGCTTTCGCCTTGTAGATGATAATTCTGGATAGTTTTATATATTATATTTCTCTCCATCTATTTTCAATCATAGAAAAGCTTCGAATGTTATGTAAGGACAAAATAGAAAAACAACTATTTCGGTGTCGTCTTGGTACCGCTGCTCAAAAAAAAAAAAAAAAACATCCGCAAATAATGTAATGAAAACATTTACATGCGATTAGCCTCTTGTTGGAAGTTGTTACAAAATACACCAACTATGTGAAGGCCGATCCATTTGATTATTGTTGTCAAATTCAGTTCTTTTTTCGGTTCACAGTCACCCCAATGAACCAAAAGCGTTGTCTCGTTTTCGTCAACCCGATTTTGGAAGTGCATGTAGGAAGCTACATGTTTATTCATTCTCACGTCGTTCATCATACTCATTGTACGTTATAGTTCCTATCTCTGAGTGCATGTTACTGCCTCGTGCAGTGTACTCTGAGAGATCGCGAAGACAAGGCTGACCAATCCTATACCCGACATATTTCCTCTTTCGATTTCTCGGAGGCAGATGATGCTTGATCCGCGCCTTGCAGGTGCGCGTCGAAGGAAGCAGGTGGTATCGCCCTTCTCCCAGTCATCGCAGCCGCTCTTTTCCCGGCAAGCTGGTCTCGAACACTCGCTAGCTGCATGGCTCGTGCCTTGTACCCTAGTTTCATGTTCGGATCATTGTATACCACCTCCCATCAAATGTCTTTCTTGTGTTAGAAAACACGTGAAGAAGCTGGTATAATGCAACTAGTGTTTGCCAAGTCGGCAGTTTGAGGGAAAGCAGGCAATTGCTACATTCAAAGCCACGTGCGTGTTGCACTACCGTTCTCGACTCCAGAAGAAGTCGGCAGTGGGGAGGGGAAAAAAAAGATACATGGAATTGTTCAGTAAATGTTGCAATACTTTAGCGTACTATAACTCTCAAGTATGGTACTTGAACAGGCTATTGACTCGATTTTGATAAGATATTCGGAGAGGAGGGATTGGTGTAGGGGCTTGTCGACTTAAGTTGTTCAGATGTCATATATATATACAACGATGGCAGACGGTACGCGGCACACGTGCTGCAGTGACTGGAGAATAAACATCAGCTCGCCTATGTCTTTCCGCGGCCTATGATATCTGCTGCACCTCAATTTTTTATCTCTCGAGTGTGCTTCTCGCCTATTTCTGTTGGTCACTATTCACATATCATTAATTGCTGTTGTTATTATTTCGATCATTACTATTACCTTTTATTGTTATGTATATCGATAATTGTTATTTTAAGGATCATAATTGTCATTATTGCTATCTTTTCATTTTCTGATATTATTATTGTAGTTTTTTTCTCATAGAAGATTTTTTTTTTCGGGAATGAGTTAAAACAAAAAAAAGACCCTGAAATTAAAGCAACAAGTCGCGGGAAAACATTAAATGAATTCCCGGACAGAAAATTGACAGTTATCTCCACCTGAATGTTCGAAATCATACCTTGAGTCAGTCTGAATTAGAAATAAGGATGGACCTCTCCATTTAGGTCAAACACGAGACGCCAATATAACGTTTTTATTTCTCGATTGAGCGTTAAGATACAACTCGCCAGTACATCTAGTGAAAGAGTTGAACGTATCGTTCTAATTATTATCCTTGGTCATAGTGAACAAATTCATGGAGGAGCCTTTTCTTGAGAGTAGAGGACACGCATGCGTGCATAATTACACAGAGAGAAAGAGAGGGGGCGGAGAAGAGAGAGAAGGAGAGAGAAGAGAACTATTATACAATGTATTACCAGGATATTATGTTATCAGGACCACCATCTCCGGTGCCATTGTATGGAAAAAGAATTGCTAATGGTCAAAACAAAAAAGTCTTTTCTTTTTCATTCACTTGGTCAAAATGTCCGATGTCGACAGAATTCGTTCACCGTTTCACTTGCGCGGCTCCTTTCGGTTTGCCTTTTTCAAGGTATTCATCTGACGTCATGATCAAGCATTGTCCTCATACGTCTGAGCGCAGGTCTTCAGTTGGGAGTGTTACTTTCTTCTTTGCCCCTCCCCCCCCCCCCTTCCTCCCCCACCATCTCCACGTTACGGTGTGGTTGTCACGTAGGGGGCTCTGTAGCATAGTGGACAAGACTCCCGACTCGCAATCGGACGATCCGAGTTCGATTCCCTCTCGGCTGAGGTGTATAAATGGGTACCGGGCAACTCTATAGGGTAAAAATAATGGCAGGGCCCTCTGGTAGAATAGTGGCAACACTTAAGAGGAGCTGCTACCCTAGATGAAAAAGACATTATTGTTATTATTATTATCATTATTATTATTATATTATTATTATTATTATTATTATTATTATTATTATTATTATTATTATTATTATTATTATTATTATTATTATTATTATTATTATTATTATTATTATTATTATTATTATCATTACTATTACTATTATTATTATTATTATTATCATCATCATCATCATCATTATTAGTAGTAGTAGTAGTATCATTATCATTATTGTTACTATTACTATGTCTAATCTTTATGATGTGTCTTTATGTATAAAAAGACGTTATGTAGATTCTCTCACTCCTCAACACTTCCTCCGGAGTTATGAATGTTCACACCAGATGCACACCGATCACATTAACCCTCTGCCCGCCACATTAATTTCTTGCTCATATTCAAATTCAAATTCAAAGGTTTTATTTTCACTTCTTTCAACAGAATGTACAAAAAAATATAGATTCATAGGCATGTATGTGAAATTTGTGCACATCTGACTCACTTGCACAGAAAAGGGTTAAAGAATATAGTTAATTATATGTATAAGGTCAAATATTTCTGTTGATTCACTCTGGAGGAGGTAATAGAGGTCGACACGAGTGTTCGCCCCTTCTCTGGAAGCACAAGTATGTTAACGCCCTCTGTGTCTGAATCTGTTCTAAGTTGTGTATGTTGCTTATCAATATGCGCCTGGGTTTGTTTTTTTTTTTTGGGGGGGGGGGCGGTGGGGGTTTCGAATTATGTACACACTTTTTTCTGTCCTTCTCATCGTAGGATCTAAGAGATATTTTTCAATTTAATTCAAGATATCATCGTTTTAGAACAAAAAAAAAAAAATTCCACGTGGATTTCAATTAATATGTTACTGCTGAGTGTTCAAAGAGAAAAAAAAATGTTTGTGCTCAATAGCCAACTAGTTCGATTGTCTCAAATTGACTGAACCACTCCCCCCCCCCCCAAAAAAAAAAAACCAACCAAACAAACAAACAAACAACGCTATAATAATTTTGTAATCGTAATAACATTTTTCAGGTTATCCTCAAAGTATGACCCGTCCACTAAGAGGCTTACTTTTTTGTATTATGCATCTCCGATGACAAAATTTACAGCGGTGAATGAAATTATTGTGAAGCTTAAATTTTAAATCTATGAAACTCACCAGGTTTTTTTCTGAGCCTACTATGGATAGAATAATTTGTTCAAATCCTTTCCACTGTCAACAATTTTTCACATATCCATGGATAAATAACACCATGTTGTAATCATTGTTATCATCATCATTACGTTTAAGTAGGCCTGTCGCTTATCATAAGTGTTTTTAAATTATGTTTCTATGTAAAATTATTTCAAAATATGATATGATATTTCAATATATAAAAAACATATCGATACATTATACGACCGAGTCCACAATATTGACTTTACAGTTGAAATGCAGGCGGCTTCGGCGACATGCATTGTAGTGGTTCGAAATATCTTGCAAAAGAAATATTCTCCATGTTTCTTTTTTTTTTCCTTTGATAAGATTAGATTTGTCTGTATGTCCTGAATGAAGTATTTTGACGTTGTTTGGATTTCTCGGTTCGATCTCACTTTCACTTTTTTTTTCTTAATGGAGGGGAGTGTTTGTTTGGACTTTTTGTCAATAGCCATTCGAGTATGATATTGTATCGCCCTGCAAATGAGGTAATCTTTCAAAACACTCGAATATATAGGCAAAGGAGAAAGACTTGTTTTGCAGTAATGTAATAAACAAAAAAATTTCCCCACGAGTGTTTGGTTTTTAATCTCCTCTGACTGACAAGTGTAGAAATAACAACGAATTTAGAAATGCGGTAACACTTCGATGGATTCCCCTTCCCCTATGCATCTCGCGAGTCGCACACAATTTCTGCCTTATAACGGCTCGTTCGTTTAGGGTGTGTGGGTGTGGGTTTGTTTGTTGTTGTTTTGTTTTGTTTTGTTTCTTTGGGATCTTTCTGTTTAGGAGGGGAGTGAGAACGTTGTGTGTTTCTTCGTGGTTTGTAAATGACTTGATGACTGTGAGGTAAATACTGGGCTATCACGGGGTTCCTAAAGTTAACCAAGTCAGACTTGATGTGTGTTTAGAGCAAGATTTTTTTCTTCCTCTCCCTCTCTTTCTCTGGCCATATACCATGCAATGAGATACAACTCGTTGATTGCCAAATGTCAACACATTACCAGTCATTCTATCTTCAATGGTGCTATATAAGACGACTTAGAAATGGCGTCTTGTGGATTCAAGACCATGATTTACACCAGCCTTCGTAAATCAATTGCCCCATTCATTGTTTCCGATTCAAATAAAGCCCGATGACCTCATTCTAATTATACAGAGAACGACACTGGTACCAGGTTCCCTAGCCCGGGATATCGTGTCACATAGTAACCAATTTATATTACGAAGTAAAATCTCACTAGATACTCACTTTTCATAGATTATTTGTGTATGTTTATCTTTTTTAATTCCACATTATTCATTATTTTTGTATGTATGTATTTATTTATTTATTTATTTATTTATTTATTTGTTTATCTATTTATTTATTTATTTATTCATTCATTCATTTATTTATTTATCTATTTGTTCATTTATTCAGTTTTATTCAAAAAGTAAATAGAGAAGTCACGTTCAGGGCCCTGTTACAAATAGCACTTATTGCAAATAAAAAAAATCACATGATACAACAGCAACAAAAAAAAAGAAAATAAAGGAACATGTAGAAATAAACAAGGTTGGCGCGCTTTTCCGCGAGCCATTCAAGAATTGCATTGTTTCCCTTTTTCTGATGACATTTAAATAGATTTCATTGTAATCTTATAAGGGGAAGGTTTTCGGAACATTACGAATAAACTTGCATTTGGGGTTTATTTTATGTGATCAGCACTTAAATGCTTATGAGAAAGTAAGTAAATTAAACTGAATATATGGTGTCTTGGCCAAGGTCACAACCGCGATAGGGTCAGCCGGTTCGAAGCAGGGACCCGAAGGTTTAGAGTCCATACCAAATAATTATTGAAGTCCCATATACTGCTTCACGATTGTTCCTTTGTCTGTGACTACTAAGAACAATATGATATCGTTTCTCTTGACGCGAAGTGGCTTGATGTGGATCGAGATGCCCTATGGGGTCTCACACGACTCGTTCTATCATAAATCAACGATGCAATTTTAAAGTACAAGAATAGTATTAGATAATACCTTCCGCATTCGGTGACATCCACGCACGCAAGTCCCTGCCCCCCCCCCCCCCCCCTCCCCCCCCCCTCTTTCATAAAATGCTATAGGATTATTCAAACGCGTGCATTGGTGTCAATAATTCTATACGGGTGTATTATAGACATTATGCAATACGTAGACAAAATACATTACAGAAACAAGCCGTTATGTATCTTTTTTTTTTTTAATTCAAACTCATAACGACAGTAGGAAGTTGAAAATTTGTGTTTGTTCATGTTGAATATAATCGGACCTTTCTGTGCCTTGTACATCGATAATCCATCAAACTGGAATGAAATTTTCAGCTTTCTGAATACAATGTGGTATCCTGAAGCTTTTTGTTTTCTTCCGCAATTGATAAATTTGTAACCTTTGAACTCTGTGTAAATGTTGACTTTGCGAGGGCGCAGTGGGGCGGTATATAATACTATGATGATGAGTGTGGATATAGAGGGACAAAGAAATATGTTTACGTTGGAATTGCAATCCAATCATTCATCATTCACCAGCGAGAGAAAGGTAAATATGTATTTCTGATTGTGTAACCATAATTGCAGGATTGCATGTACAAATACTGACAAAGCAATATGAGTGATAATTTGGCAGGGTGAAAGTAGGCAGATTAGTAGATTTGTGTGAGAAATTGGTGTAATTCTAGGGATTTGAAGATATCAAGCTAATGAAAATGTATATAAAAATATAATGTTTCTCTTCTTAATAAGCAATTTATTAGTGTATATATATATATATATATATATATATATATATATATATAATGAATAAATATATATACATACTGTATAAATATATACATATATATTATACATCAATATTTATAAAGAAAGAGATAGATAGATAGATAGGAAGATAAAGATACAAACTTATAATATGCGTGCGCAATATGTTAGTACAAAAACATTCCAAGATCAATAATCACGGTACATCACATACACTAAGCCATTGTCTCCTTGCTGTTTAAAACATAAGAATATCTAGCTCAACAAAGTGAAGAAGAATCTTTTTAAATCATATAGCATCTACAGAAAACAGGAATATCAAAGAGAACATAATATAAGGCAAAGATGAAAGGTCATGAGGAAATGATATGGGTGATTTCGTTCTACCTAAACGATCCCGTTTGCTTGAAAGACAAAAACAGGTTTCAGCGAGAGATTGTAATATTTGCACGAATAACAGAACCTTCCGTTTATACGTTGCCACGAACTGGCTTTTGTCACCGCCGTGGATATCTAATGACCTTTCAGACAATAAAATTTGGGTGTGTGTACTTACGGAGTGTCAACAGACTATAGCTTGAGCGGCGGCGGCGACTTGCAGTGCAAAAACCCAAGCTGAGTGT
This sequence comes from Diadema setosum, assembly GCA_033980235.1. NCBI lineage: Eukaryota > Metazoa > Echinodermata > Echinoidea > Diadematoida > Diadematidae > Diadema > Diadema setosum. The sequence goes on from CM067059.1 coordinate 41,154,142, forward strand.
AAGTCTAAATATGACTTTTACGATTGCCAAGGTAGAGAAACAACAAAAGAGAGGGGAAAAAAAAAAACAAGCATCACCAGGCCAAAGTCAGACCTTTCTTCCTTTCTTTTTCTCGCTGTTTTTCCTCTCTCTCTCTCTCTCTCTCTCTCTTTGGACGCGCTAATCCGTCATAATCCATTATCAAAGAGAATCTTGAAGCAAGTTCAAACAAGAGTAACCTGTAAGAGAAGGGAAATTACGAGAAACTCAAACAATATTCTTCCTATCAATCATTCTCTAGTCAGGGTGTTTTGGTTTGATTTTCCATTGTTTCTGATTGTTTTTTTTTTTTACAACCTGCACTGCCAGGTAAAAAAACGTGCGGTCGGTTGGACTGATTTTGGAAGCGTATAGACTTTAAGTTTTCTTAATAAGACCGAACGTCCCAACAAGATAAAGTTGCCTTAATGCTTATAATGCTTCATGCGTGTAATTGATTAATGCTTTGTAGCAAGTATGCCGTGGCAAGTGAATTTTAGATAATGCTTTCGAATGTATTGTAGCATCACAATATTTCGGTTAATGTGGAAGCGCGTTTTATCCATACACAAATAAGAAAATTGCAAGTGCACGTTTAATGTCTCAATCGACAAATATTCGTCAATTTGCATAGATTCACCAAAGCAGACAATGTCAAAAATGGGATAAAACTAAGAGCCTGTAAATTTGGAATTGATATGGATGCGGAAAGGTGTCGTACAGAGACATGTGGGAAAGAGGGGACAATGTTTCATTTTTGAATCTCGAGTAAGACAAGAACACATTAGAAGGTTACTGATGACCTTCTCTTAAGGTTGCATTCCTTTTAAGCGCTATATGTTTTTTCATAGTGCGAGATCTGCAGGAACCACTGGCGAGGCAAGACTCTGGCATGTCACAAGCAATAGTAAGAAAGAATGAATATAAATGAATTTGATTTGATTGAAAAGCAATCCGCGGCTCAACCTACCCTAAGACACACACACACGAAAAAAAAAAATCAAATGAAGAATATAGAAACAAACTCCTGAAGTAAAAAGCTATCAAGCGATTTCATACTCTGTGCTGCAATTTAAAACATTTTAACTCACATGTTTCTTTATACCACTAAACATCTAGGTATTTGGTAATTTGCAAATAAAAGGCATCTGTTTCATTCAGTGAAATGAAGATGAAACGAAGAGGGGATTAAGGGAAGTCCACAATGTTGAAGCTTTGATAGAAATGTTATTCTTACGATTTTATTATATTTTCAATTACCTTTTCTCTGTGTGTTTTCCGATATATATAGAAATATTGAAAAAAAAATCGTCTGTAGATAAAGCGGCGAAGCAACAACGGCTGATCACTTTTATCATAAAAAACAAACAAAAACCCTACACTCGGTTGGACTAGTGGTTTAGTTAGCAGAACGATCTTCAGAAAATGCAAGATAACTTTCCGCCATGGCAAGGGATAATCATCTCCCCGACCTTTGAAAAACCTACAGCGGTTTACTAGGCATCAGTATTGTAACGCAAGTGTTGGTCTGACTATTATTGACCTAACAGACCCCGTTGCAAAGAAACGAATCACAAACATTAACTTCGATTATCTGCAGTTTGAATGACGATATTTAATCGTGCCTGTCTCAGCTAACTTCAAAATGTTATGTCAACTCAGAGGGAAAGACGAAGATGTTGCCGACCGAGATAAAACACGGGAAAAGATTCTATGGAAACTTTCGATGCTTGTGGATTGTGCGTTTTATGTAGCTCCGTTTGTTTCTTCGTGCCTGTGATATAGTGGTCGCAGAGCATACACGTCGTGAATGGACCATTAGTATAAGATCTTTTAGTGCGACCCGCTGTAAAAACCAATATTGACCAAACTTTAAAGGATTAAGCGCACAAACGTCTGCCAGGGGTCGCTTCGGGATTCCCTTTTCACTACTCTCACTCGTGACGATTTTTTTCTCTCCCTCTTTTTCTTCTTTTCCATTTATCCCCTATCTCTCATTTCTCTTTTCTCTTTCCCAATATATATATCTATCGATTTCTCCATCTCTTACTGTCTTTCTTGTACTCCTCTTCTTTCTGTCTGTCTGTCTGTCCATCCTTCTTTCAATCTTGTCATATCTTTCCTTATGTCTGTTTGTCTGTGTTCTGTTGTCTATTTCTTTGCACGTCATATCTTTCTTTCTAAGCCATCACTCCTTCTGTTCTGTACTCTTCTTTTCTGTTTTTCATCCCTCTATCTTCATCGTTCTTCATCTCTTTTGTCTCGTGTTTGTCACCTTTTTCCTTATACCTCTCCTTCTCCCTATCTCTCAATCCTTCCATCTCTTCCATTCTATATTGTATCCAGTCCTATTCTTTTGCCATAAATTGAGAGCAGTATTCAAGAACAATTTTGAACGCCACGCATGCAAAAGGTAATCTATAGAGGTGCGACATTTATTACTCAACGATTGCCTCTCACTCCAAAACTGAACTGTCAGCAGTCAGTTACACGTACGTATTCCATAAAAGTTATATCTATATTAACATAAGAACCGTTTGGTATATGCGTTTCCTCCTAAAACCTAGATTTTAATGAATCGCATCAAGGTTCCTGCATGTGACAATGTCAGGCTCCGAGACTTTTATGATCAGGGTTCGGGTGGTATTTAACCGTTTCTTATTCGCCAAGAAAAACATTTACATATATGCTGAATATTCCCACTACTATACTCTGCAATGATACCGTGATACTGTTAAAAAACATTAACCAAAACATTGCAATTACGATACTCTACAGTCAAGAAGTAATAACAAAGAAAACACATCGATGACGAATTGTGTGTATATCCTCCTTTAATCGTCCGTATTAGGTTCATAATTTGTATAAGGGTGTCTGGTGAATTATCTACTTTGACAGCCAGAATCCCGCATTTCGTTGTTTCAGCAGCAGCATTATCAGCTGCATGCCTCTGCCATTATGAGCAAAATCAACAGGTAGATTTCCCGACGCTTTCCGCGATGGAGATCCCAGTCGCGATGTGTACGGTCGGTGCTCCCTCGTTTGAGCACTGGCACTCACCCACCGCCGTTAGGAAGGGTCCTCCAACCCATGTGTACAATGCAATTGTGTTTGGAGAGTTAACTTCACCAACAAGAGTTTATGACAAGTTACAAGGACTCGACACTCTAGACCACTTACGTAAGCTTATTCAACTACTTAGCATCTCGACAATCATCTGGGAAGCCGCCGTCGACGTGTACAGGCCAGTTAGCCAACTAAACACTGCGAGAGCCCCTAAAAAGTAATTAGGAACTAATCGATTTGTAATCTCCGCCGAGAGAGCACTAAATTAGATGAGTCGCATAAATTTCGTGCGCGACGACGGCACTTGTGACGCGATGATTCCTCATTTCAATTGAATGTTAATTGTTTGAGATATTCTGACAACCTTACGAGTACTCTGAAATACGTAAATATCATATTGTTTGTTTCTACAGTGATAGCAAAGCATAGGTTGAGCAAAATTTCCTGATGTTCGGTCTTGATGTATTCGAGGATACGATAGACAGTGTCAAAACACGTGGGGGGGGGGGGACCACACTTACACACGTATCCGACAATCTAAAGGATAGCTGCCCAGCATGATGGTGCCGTTGGCGAAAGTCCAAGGACCTACACAAGGCGACATCCAATGATATTCTTTGTATAAGTCCACAACAAGTATTCATACTTTTTTTTTTCTTTTTTCTTTTTTTGGATCAGACAAAATCATGCAATGAACCGTTAGTTACTTTTAATCATTGTCCTCCAAGATAAAGATACATGGAAAAATATAAAAACGAAAACAAAAAATGAAGGAGATCTAACATGAATTTGACAGAAACAAAAAACAACAAACAAACAAAAAATCGCTTACGTGTAATGAAAATGGTGAATACATCTAAAAGTGTGTAATCGAAATGGAAATACTGCTTTCGCAAGTAAATCTAGATATCATAAAGAATAAAAAACAATCATGGGATTTCATGATCATCCGGGCTCTTCTAGAAGTCACATTATTTTTTATATTTGTGGGGTTTTTTTATGTTGAAGTTAAAAGCAATGCCAAACATCTATACATTACGATAGGTAAGTTAAGAGCGTGCATACGCGTTGGCGCCAGAGCGTTGAGTAAATGGAGAAAAAGAAAGCAAGAAAGGAGGGAACAGTCGGGAATTCTGACACTAAAATGTGATACTGTATCCTAAGTCGTCCTTTTTCTCTCCGCCTTGGCACGCCGCCTCTTCAAAAACCCAGCTCGAGTACGCCATGTGTATTGAGGAAAAGTGGCGGCATATGTTCGCTGTGTGGCATCGCGCTCCCAGAACGTCCGCGCTTCGCAAGCGGTTTTGTGGTAATGTGAGCATTATTTTCCGTGCATTATGCGCGATAGGCGGATATTCTCATGAAGTAATCACTATGACGGGAGAGAGGGAGAGAGGAGGTGGAATTGGGTGGGGGGGGGGGGAAGGAAGAGAGGGAGATGGTGGATATAATGCGTATAATTACACATTGAGTAAGTCTGTGTGTGTGTGTGTGTGTGTGTGTGTGTGTGTGTGTGTGTGTGTGTGTGTGCGTGTGTGTGTGTGTGTGTAAGGAAAAATAAAAAAATACATGCGGGCGTGTGTGTGTGTTTGTGTGTATATGTGTGTTGATGCAGGACGGATACAACACATTAGGACAGGATTGACAGATGGACGGAAGAGTGAAGGAAACGAAAGGAGGAATTTCAAAGAAATGATCACAGGGAGCGTGGATGATAGAATTAAAAAAAAAAACCGACATGAGAGAAAAGTGGGAGAGAAAGCGGCAGACTTGGATTGACAAGTGCACTAAGACGTGCGTACTGTGTAAACAGTGACCAAGTGATTTTTTTTTTCAAAGTGAAATTAGGTACACAATATTGTGCTGAGGAATATGTAGCCAATCTGCTCATTCTGGCGGGCAAAAGTAATATTGGGCGTGTCACCAGCTAATTGCCGAATTTTTATGAAAGGAGTAGTGATGGGTGAGAAATGTTAAGGAAACATCGCCGATGATTTTAAAAGAGGAATCTCCACTTCGTGCTAGTTCAAGTTGAATTTACCTATCAGACTAAAATCAACAGACAAAGCCATGAAAGTTTCACTAAAGTTTGAGATTAAAAAGGACATTCACGGAATTGTATAGTCTCACAAGCTGCAACACAACGTCCTTCGCTTGATGATGTCCACCACATATACGACAAAAACAATAGAGTATTATGTTTTTAGCCTTACGATTGTTTTGTTATTTAAAGCGATTTTCTCCTTAAAAAAGAATCAGCAGGAGATCTTTGTGCAAGACAAAGGGAAACTTGTGAGACGATGACGTCACTCCCTATCTAACGCGGAAGTGAACGTTTTCACTATCAAAACGTATATGAAACTTTCACCACCGTGAGTTTGTTTGCATTGTTTTTTGTTTATTTAGTGTTTTTGATCTGGTCTGTGCGTCCGACATTACCGTATGTGTAGTGTGTATCTGAATATCGACTTCATTCGGTTTTTAGTAACCTTACATTATCATCAACAGAAATGAAGATGCAAAGATTGTATATTAGTGAATTCTTGCGTTTTCCAACATTTCGATTTAGCCGACGCAAGAATTACGTGGCGTTAAAATAAGAACTCTGATAAACATCATGACGAAATGTTTGTTTCATTTCTTTAAGAATCGTCGATTAAAACCCTTTTTGTTAGTTCCAGAAATTCAAAAATTATGTTTAGTTGTCGTGATTATGACCACTAGCAACGCTTGGTGTTTCGAAATGCTTGTTGCTCTTTGTTCCTATATTCACGACTTCAAACTGATTTGACTTATTGTTCTTCTACTGCTACAACTAAACTATTTTCATCATTTTTCATGGATTACTTTAAAAGTGGAAAATTGTTTGGAAATGAGTGTAATGATTTTAATGAAAATTGTCATTACACATTGTACATTGATTGTACTCACATGTTCTTAAAGCTGTTTTATATGTTATGTCAGTGATCATGCCACTCTCGATATGATTTAAACAAGAAAAAAAAAAACGACATAAAAAGTACGAGCAAAAAAAGAGCAACAGATTATTAAGCAGAGGAGTGAAGATATGGGGTATGAGCTTTCTTTAGTTTGCCAGTGCCTATTCATTGGGTTGATGTAGAATAATTTGTTAATCAGTTGCGATCAGTCGCAATAAAAACATCTCGACGGGAGAACTCCATGAATTTGAATAATTACGCAGTGCCCGCTGCATAGGATTAGAACCAGCGCTGGGTGTCGAGCGGAAGCTCGATGATCAAGTATAGATGACGCCTGTCCGGAGATGAGAAGGTCGTAGGTTCGAATCCTGCTCGAGTACGTATGCCAATGATTTATTTTATCATGGCTACTATTAAATACTGACCAATTCAGTGCTTATTTACGTCGATGTATGGCAATTGTCAACCAGTTGCAATTTGCTTCGCTCTGCACAAATGATCAGCAGTTGCGATCTTACAAATTTCATTTCTACAGAGGGAGACAAATTGAAGAAAACTCAAACCCCAAATAAACTTATTTCTTAGAGAATATTTCGACTATCAAGTTGGTGGTGCGTAACATTTTCATCCGGTTAAAAAAAAATGCCAAATAAGTCACCGCTCGTGTTCGCCACTTCACCTGTATTTGTACATCATCGAAACTCCCCTTATGGGACGTATCACCTATTGATGAGGTGACGATAAACAAGTATAGATCCCTATGGTTAATTTGTGTCCCCGGCCGTAGATAAGGGCGACACTTCACCGCCCAAACTCCGTAACACAAGAGGGAACGACAGCCGATCGCTCTGATCTGGAGTGGCGATTATCAGTCGACTGACATGCACGACACCACGTTTTCCCCCGTATTTACTACTATGTGCAGTCAAAGGTGGCCTAAGGTAGCGGCGCGCCGCGGCGGCATTACGTGTTCGGCTCTCGTCATATCCTTAAAAAAGCAACACTTAATATTCTGATTACGCTGTCTACAAAAATGCCATTTACGTGTCTCAAGGTCACATCTCGTTTTGAGGTCATACTGACTACACGATGATCCTGTTTAACGAACTTCTGACGCTGTCAGAAGACATTATGCGTCTGAAATAAAAAAAAAAAGAAGAAAAAAGAAGAAGAATGCATCGATTAGCCCCCAGCCAGCGTGAAACTCGACTTCAGGCTCCCGCTTCACACGTATACACGATGCATGTTGACGTCACAAGATCCGAATGAATTCTGACCCACTGAATGATTAGTCACATATTACATATAGTGCCATAAGTTCTATTCGGTCTTCGATGACCATATGAAATTTTTTCGAGCCGCTAATGATATGAGACTATTCTTTGACAATTAAGTTTGCTCACAGTCAAACGGCGAGTTTATAGTCATTCGCCGGGCAGCCTGCCGGGACCTCTTTCAACCCTAACCTAACCGAGGAGGCCCATGCAGAAAATTCAAAAGCAAAGAGAGCATTGTGTCTCAGAGTAATATCTCTTTCAGGAGTAAAGGATAATTATGTAACCATGACGTAATTGTCATCTATTTACATTTATTAATTCAAGAAAGTATGCCTCACTACCTATCAATGACCTCTCTTTCATTTTCTGAGGGTAAAAAATGGGCAACGTGAACTTTATATTCATTGCCAGTAACATTATCGCCTAATATTCTTCCCATTTGAATATGGAATCAGGGGGAATAACGTAAACATCAATCCTCATCAACTCTTGAAATTGTCATTGGTAAAGTTCTATCTGCGTGGTTTTGGGGGGCAAACACTTTTCTTTAAATTGTCTAATTTCAACAAAAAATGAATCAAATAACAAATTTTTCACATTTTGAATAATTTTAGTAGAATTGAATGAATAATTTTATTTCATATTCCGTACACGTTGGCAGTGACTCGTCTGCGTGTATTTCAAGAGCCATACATTTCTCTTTACGTTTCAAGTGTAAGCTAATACACAACAATATAAAGCACTCGATATGTTGTTTGCTCAAGAGATAACAAGATGGTTTATAATTCAGTTCGGTAGAATTATCGCGATATTCTCTAACGAGGTTTCGGTGAATGTCAACAGAGGACCGATTAGAGCAACCTGGCGTGCGAGACGTTCTGCACGTCTTACCTTTTGCTGCTGTCGAACAACCAATGTCCAAGAGAGGCGCTTTCAGCGTTCTGTCAAATGCACCTTTAGAAAAATGACATCGAATTGTTTAAAGATGGCAAAGCAGAATGTGACCTTTTTCCCCCAGTTCACCTGTCGAACAGCAGGGCGATAAAGCCGCCAATAGAAGTATCGATGTTAAAAATGAATTGAAATGGATTACTGTTTTAACCGTCAGATTGTACCATAAAGCGGTTGAGATTTTCATTTCCACAAACTGAAACGTGAATGCGGTGAGGAAGTGAAAGCAGTGATTCAATCCAATCAAAATCATCTCATCCCCAGGGACCATTTTCCAGAAGTACAGTGATATTTTAGGAATAAAAGAAAAAGAAAGCACGTGTCCCCTCCCGATGCTCTACCAATCATTATTTCTCCTTTTGTTTCCAATGAGGACAGAACAATACCTAACATTGTATTTGATAATCATGTTTATGTTTGCTGTTGTTTGCTGTCCACAAAAGACACGATAGTCATGGCATTGTCAAAACACATGCCTCTGCAAAAGTGCAATGGGCATATTGAAACTGAACTATTAACATGACTGACATTTCACCTAGTTAGCAAGATTGGATGTTCTTGCATCACAGTAGCGTGGTATTGTTGGCAAATCAAAGAATCTCATACTTTTGTTTTCTCTCGTTTCACGTTGCCCTGATAGCTTTCCTTATAATAAACGGTAGGACGGTGCAGTGACGTAATATCAAGCGTCATGAATGTCGCGGAGTGCTATCACCCCAATGTTTCTTACCTTCCCAACTACACCATTGACGCGCAAACGCTCTGAGAAATAAGTCTGCATGTCTGCACCTATTGTTATTCCTCTGCGGCTATCTTTGAACCACTCTTTTTCCCCCGAGTTACGCTGTCTCACCCAGTCTCATCAGAATGCATTGTCAATGTTAATGCCGGACATTAATGACCAAGTCGCCATGCAGCTTCCACCCCGTCTGTCTGCCAGATTCTGTATCAGAATGTCTGGCCTGGAACAAAAAACAATCAGATTGACCCCCGAGACTCCGCCGTAGCACCAGTTGCTCGTTGGGTGAATAGACCCTAGTAATGAGTTGTAACACGACAAAGGACTGACCAACTTTGGACCATGTATTAATCCAACATTCAAAGTCCGACGGACAGCAAGGCGTAACGAGACGCCATGGATGCAACATTTTTCTTTTCAATAAAATGGCCACCAAAGTCTTTTCAAAACAACAACAAAGAGACAAAGCAGAAAGGAGGAGGCGTCCATATGGTTTTAAAAGAAGCAAAAAGGGTTTCTGATGAGAATAGACACCGACAAAGGAGAATGAGACACCTATACCCTTGTCTGTCGAGCCTGTCCACCCGTAGTCCCCCCGGCTGGACCCGCCAGTGAGTGTTAATCCCAAACCGCTTTGATGATAGACGTGCGGGCGTGCCGCTATGTTTCACCTTATCCAAGCTATCGCTTCTCTGTATTGTGTGCGCGCAGAGAAACCTCTTTGAACCCCCTGATTATCATTCCTTCTTAACGTGACTGTCCAGTAGATGTCGGGAATGAACAATAGTTTGCGGAATCAACTCCAAGAGCAACCAAAAAAAAAAAAAAAAAAACTCATTGCGTGCGTGCGTCATCAACAGAGTGTAACTATGCCAGCGTACCTCGGTTACACCGGTACATAACATCCACACCTGCGTTTTTCACCCCATATTAAACAATTATGTGAAACAGAAGTTCGATTTTATGCAAAGGACATTTTGAATTTGGGTTCACTTTCCGCTACAGCTCTTTCATCTTTTCCAATCATATTTGAGGGCATGACGATGAAACAGAGGTTGGGATCTCTAACCTTGGAAAAAAAAAAAAAGATGTTTTTCTTTAGATATCTTTTTTTTAAGGCAAGCTACTCTAAGCTCGAAGACACCGTGGCTTCGCACGTCCACGTCACATTGGCAGCCTTCATTGTCTATGCAAATTGGGAATTCTCACTGAAAGAGCGTCATTGAAGATTTGCTCCATCAATACGGGATAAGGGGGCCGTAATCTCTACCTTTCTTCCACGCCTCATGCCTCCATACACAATGGTCTAATTCGCCGGTAAACACAGCTTTGGCATGTAGGCACCAAACAAGATGCGTGCCGAAAATACCACCGACTCATTACTTTCTTGAAGATGTTTGCATAACACGAAATTGATTCTGCCATCTTCTCCTGCTTTGGGGTTGTTGATGTTTGTAATGGTTTCCATCAACTACTTGATTACCAGGTTCTGATACTACAGTTAAGTAAAATAATGCTAATATGAATAAATCAAATCGGTTGTATAAGCTTGATAACATTCATATTGGGATATCATTTTTTGTTGTTGTTGTTCAATTTGTCTCCCTCTGTCCAAATGAAATTTGTAAGATCGCAACTGCTGATCTAAGTTTATAACAAATGTTCCAATTAGTTTGTTAAAGATGTATATCAGCAGTTGCGATCTTACAAATTTCATTTGCACAGAGGGAGACAAATTGAACATAAAAAAGTCATACCCCTTATTATTCACCACTCTGCTTGATAATCTCTTACTTTCTTTTAACATTCATCTTGCATGACAAAATGACTTCAGCTCAAATATTTAATTTCATTGATGAAAAAAGGTGAAAAATATATAATATATTTTGTAGCGAATAATCTGCAACAGATGAGGGCAGAAAACGGATTCAAATTCTCCGTCTCATGCTCTACTTCCCCCGAGATGAATTTGATAAATAATGCCCTTGGTGAGGAAATACTAGAGATGGAACATAAATAAAAATGATTTGATTAGGTGTTTTGTAATCTCTCTTGATATACTTAAGAAATATGAATACCGGCTCGTGATTTTAAGTTCAGAGCAGACTGCAATGTGCCAATAAAACTGTCATTACAATGAAAAATGATATAACATGGAAAAAAACGCACACACGCATACACACACACGCACAGACACAATGCAATACACATACATATACACAACCAGCATGATTTAGACACTTTTCAGAGTCTTAATTATTAAGGAAGGTTAACGGTGGTTCCTTAAGGAGCTCCCAGTGTTTGGAGTCTTCTTGGCGGTGCAGAGCCCGAAGCCACGCCCCTCGCGGTCACTGTGCCAGTGGTGACACGGCACCTATTGACAATGACTTCGGCGTGTAACGTACGTGTGCAGCCAAGCCATTATCAGGGGGCCCGGTCGTGTTGATGTGTGTTTACTGATATAGTTCGACGCTTCGCTAAGGGGGCTCCATTCAGCGTTGACTTGAAGGGGTCTCGAGTCGGCGCATCTTAGCCGGCACTTCGCTCATTCGCGCTTGTTCGGATCGCAGCTCGTGAGGGGGAAGAGAGAGAGAGAAGGAGAAAGAGAGGGATAGTGGAGAAGACCAATAAGGGGAAACAGGCGCCCCCACTTAAGCGTAACTGCTTAGTCTGCAAGCTCTCTGGCAAGCACTCCGCCACCCTCCTCACAATTAGTTCCATCGATGTCAACATAATTAACGTCGGCATTAGCCAGAAGACTAATCTGATTACAGCTGGTGTGGACGATATATTAATGATTTTCCGGCATCGTTTTGCCAGCCAATGACATCGACATAATCTCGTTCCAGTTCACAAGAGGGATATTTACCACTCATTTTGACCAGAAATACGAATTTGCCCTCATTTTTGATGTTTTTGATTGACCAAAGTAAAGGTCCTCCTGGTTTTCTGTTTTCCCCAACCAACCCCAGCCGACACGCCTACATGAACGCCTCGGCCCTGGACTTTGGGGCGGTTGGACAGCTGCAGAGCTCTGCCGCCAACAAGCACTCCAAGCTGTTCACGCCGGACCTCCTCCACTCCGCCATCATGGACGACACGGAGGCCGTGATGAACGCGGCCAAGACCAGCTTCTCCGTGAAGGACATCTTGGACCTACCTCAGGCCGCCGCGGCCGCCGCCGCTGCCGCCGGCGTGGGCGCCACGCACTCCCTAGCTGGTCTCCCGCTCGACAAGCCTTTTCTGACAGAATCACAAATGGAGTCGCTAAAACAGTCGCTTCAGAACGGACACGACGGGCACACTTTGACCAACGGACAAGGGCAGACGGGTGTGGATTCGAACACCATCAACGCGCTCTACGACCAGAGTGATAACCCGTATACCAGATGGCTACAGAATCAAGGCGGGGAGGCTGTTCATTACTCATGTGAGTACAAAATCGATTAACATCACGGGTTCCAATAATCATCTATTGTCCGATGTTGATTTTATCTTCATGATCAAGGAGACATCTGTCTGAGAAGCCCGTTGTAAACTCTCTGAAGTCTTCTGATACAAAGATATCCTATGAAATTGATAAATGTATGGTTCCTTACTACGTTGTGATCAGAATTCATATTGACAATATTATTATTCATGTTCTTCGAAATTTGGAGGGGAGGGGGAGATGTCACTGTTAACTTTCTGAAGGTCAATATCGAATGAACACGATTAATCCCAGATATTTGCTCACAACGCATGAATCAGGACTTTCAGTATCCAATTTCGGTTGATACTCGTAAAGGTGATGGTCGATGTACTTGGATGATCCTCTTTGCACTGTCATGACATTCTGCATGCACTTGACCGAAGATTGAGAATAATGAGAAGGGGGGAAAATGCAGTCAGAACTGCGATTAATCCCGAAACATTTGGAGAACCAAGAACCAAGAACAAGAACCAGGATTGTTCATTACAGGATGTGGATGGACAGACTACGTCAGTCATTGTGGTTGTCTGTGCATACACATCTCATTTTGTATATGGCCTTGGCATAAGTAAACAGAATAAAATATTGTATATATATATATATATATATATATATGTATATATTTTATATACCACAAGAGTCAACTAGAATTTTATTCGTATTTGACTTGATATCAGCTCTTATGTATCGCTAACTCTCTCAACATAATTGATTGACAGAACAGCACACCGGATGTGTTCTTTTACAATATCTGAAATTGGATTCTTGAAAGAGCAACAAGTAATTCCACAAGAGTCTGCAAACGGTTGTGTCAGCGGCGAGTCTGATGTCGTAGAATAATAAAAATGAATAATGTTGACACTTTTCATACAGGTATTTTATTCAAATGTAATTATCTGAAGGTAACACCTTACTAGTATACTTGCTAGTATCTGCTTTTAAAGTGGCAAAATTCATCGCGCAAAACTGAAAGCACGCTTTACCATATTATTATGAGAAATCCATCTCTGACAACGACGGGCGTAAGATTAGCATTTAAATGCACAGAATCACAAGATGTTGCATTTAAGCGCCCAGATTTTGAGAAACTCTACTTTTCGTCGTTTTATTTCATTTCTAATTTGTAGTCTTCGCCATTGCCTTTCTATGATCCCTGTTACCGCGAATAGATTTCATTCACGTCGTTCATGTACATCAATTAGTACACTCACACACGTGTGTGATTGCAGATGGGTGTGTACTGCCATGATGGCATGCATGTCTTTATCAGTAAATGGCATACATCATGACTGTGAACAATGGCGACGTCCTCTGTTGAACATACGTACCTATATCCAGTCAGGACATCATATCATTCTATCCCTGTCCTCACTCTTAGCTCGATGATCATAGAATAAGAGGAAGACATCGCTCTGTTCATGCGCTGTGGTGACTTTCCACAAATTGCCACCTGCTGAAAATGATTCGTCATCGCAATCATGCCCATTTCTAGATTAAAGTGCTAACAAATTTGACTGTCAAATAACGAGATCGATGCGCGTTCGTTTTCTCTCTATTTTCTTAGAGTGATACTGGCCTCTTCTTAAGCGAAATAATTCATCTATCTTTTATATATATAAATATAATCAACCAAATACTGATGTTCAGTAAACTTGTCAGTATGTTTGGATTTTTGATATGCATTGAGACCGGTACGTTCGACATCCAAATTACGCTTTGTGCATGAGATGACTGAACCTTTAAGACTACTTTAATTTACTACCGATGAACTCCACTCCTATCAAATGCAAAGGGCAAACAAAAAATAGGAAGCTTATATTATCGTAAAGTTGTAGATCTCTTTGAGCTGTATCGTAAAGTGATGTTTGACCTTCATACATTGTTGCTTTAATGGCAATGACAGTGTACTTTATTTGGGAATTTCAAGACAGGTGCTACATTCCTTTGTCATCTAGTAACCTTTTGGAAATTCATGATATTCAAAAATATTGTCTGCATGATGAAGATTAACACTTTCCGTTAAATCGGCTCGTTCCATTCGAATTGAATATAGCAATGTTGTGATATTTTCTTTATTTCTTCTAGTCAGGACTGAGTCCTATACAAATATATCACTTCTGATATACTGTCGAATCCGTCAAAAGGATAGATACCAAAAGGAAATAACCACAACGCTTACTTTTAATACATTCCTTGAATGCTAAGGCCTGAGAGTTTATATTACAGAAGCAGCGTTTTATTGCGTGTCTCAGGTATAAACTATGTATGATGTTCGGCCTTGTCTGGGATTCTACATGGCTTTCATGTCAGTGTCTTCATGATCGTATCCGATAAAAGACTTTTCACTCTCGCTCATCCGAGCATGTGCCGATATGACTGGGTGACACTATCATTTTATCACGACTATCTTGTAAGACACAATTTCTGCCACTGTAATTCTTTCATCATCTGTTCTCATCCTTTCGTGTCTTATCCTTTTTTTTTTAAACCTCGTCCTCCTCCTTTTTACTTTTGCGAGTCTATTCCATTTCTAAATCTCGTCTAAAAGGTTGAACTGCATCTTTTTAAAAACTGCAGTCGAGTTGTTTTGAGTTTCACCATTTCAGCTGTATCATATGATTTTTAATAACCCAGCGTTCATTATCCTACAGAGATGTTGGAAACCAACGATGGTCAATTTCTTTAATGCAAACATAACGCAGGTGCAAATTTTGCAATAAAATCAACACGTCATTTGTCTTCAAAGTTCGTTACAAAACAACAAAACAGGTGCTCGGGACCCCCTCTCCACCCCCACCCCACCCCCACACACATACACACACAGACACAGAACCTGCACAAATACGGAGACAATTTGTTGTTCAAGTAATCCTTTCCTCAAACATAAACTTAATCCCTGGAAGTGTCATCATATCTTGTCCTGTTCTGTTTAATTCACACCTCTGACCATACTATCACGATCCGGCTATCGGTGTCTCGCTGTCCTCGTGGCCAAACTACCACCGTGTTTTTTTTTTTTCTCTCGCGATAAGAGACAGAGATAAATTAATGCTTCGATGACCGTAGAAGCAGGTGCATGATTAGTGTCGATGAGTTTTATTGGGTTTTTGTTTTTGTTTCAAATAATATTTTATTTCCATTCCATCATCCATCCTTCATTACAATTGAACATTCAGTTGTTGTTGCTATCTGCGTGACATTTCAAACATAGCCTATTACAAAATATTACAAAGTGATCGTTATCACTGTCATTGTGTCAATTTCTGATTATTCTACTATACACAAATAATACACAAATATACTCATCCCCGCAATAATTATTGAATAATGAAATCAATTCTTGATAATGGGTCAGCAAAACCAATATGTATGTACAATACACAATACAAAATATACCCATTAACTGCGTTCATATACTCGTCACGGCAGTATATAATTATTAAATGAGGTGCTTTGATGTCATCGATTAATAATTCCAGTCTGATCGTCATTTGGTCTAGTCTGCCTGTCCTCGTGAGTGTCGTCAATAATTTTGTGCAAAATCTTAATCTCGTTTTTTTTTTTGTTCAGTTAATCATGGCAACTGTATAGATATTAAAAACATGAAGACAAACACCATTTTGGTAGTAAGAAAGCAACTTGTGATGTAAAGCGGAATGAAGAATAAAATGATTTATCAGTAGATATAGTGATTCCACTTCCCTGTTGGCGGTCTCTTGCCTTTCACAAAATATTTACCAACCAATTATTTACATTCATGCCACACTTAACGTTTTATGCAGACTAGTCATGAGAATGGTGACATGACGCAATAATTTCTTTGGGCCCCCCCCCCACACACACACACACACACGCACACATCATTCATTGTCCAAATGCATTCATTTAAATCATTGATAATCATACAGATTCTGAATAATCTAATTGGGAGTGCATAAATTCACTAATTGCCCCAACTTGATTATGCATAATGCTTAATTGTCTATTATGTTACAGTGATCTAACTGACGAATCCTATGGTTGACATTATGCTCTTGTGTAGGTTACTAAACTTGCGCACGAAATTTCGCAGAATGCCACGGTGCCAGTCTTCCAATCCGAGATTAATATTTAATCCTCCAACAATTTCTCCCTCTCTGCATTCCAACCCCGAGGACCTCACCTACTATTAATGTCGACCAAAGACCTAATTATTTCTCTCGTTAGTTAGATATCAAATGAGCGCCATTAAGGGCCGTCAATGACAAACATTGCTCGTATTCGACTGCCAATGTGTGACGGCTTGTTTCGTTGTTAAAGGACAATCACTTGATTTCGATGAGATTATAGGCATAGCATCATAATGCATATCAGCATTGTGCATTTTAATTTTTTTTTTGCCGTTGTTGTTGTTTTTTGTTTTTTGTCTTTGGTACCGATGTCCCGGTGTACTAATTTAACCTACACAAAATCGACTTCGACAAATATGAAAATCCTCGTTTAACGTGCAAACTTTTGTCGTTTTTTTATTTTATTTCAAATTCCCCATCAGCTATTTGACCTTTAAGATCATATTCCAAATACCTCCACGTCTGTTATTTGTCCATAGTCCACGGCTCACCGACTTAGTAGGTGCAAAATACATAAACTACCCCATTTTAGAATTATAATTTATGTTTTTCCATGTTAGTCGTTGAACGTGAAGTGTACTACTTACGGAGAGAGAGAAAAAATCGTTACTGAGAAGGATCTTTTTTTGTTTAATTTTGGGTGCTTAGCACCAATAAATGCAGAGAGCCTTATTGAACTTGAGATCTATTCTTATCACTGTGTCAAGATTTTCGGGAAATTTGCACAGGACACGGTTGATGTTGGTGTAGTGTGTGGTTAGTACTAGTAAGCCATTGTCTGATCGTTCGAATAAAGGCGGTTGCACCTTGTATCGCATTCAAGGCAGTGTGCCAGCACAACTTCGGGGAGTGTGTGTATTTGAGTGAGTCAGTGTGTATTATGTGCGTGTGTGTAGGTTTTTGGATCACTCCATAGTACATAGTTCATCTCCATTCTCGATGTGTTTGTCAAAGTCACTTACGAGCAGTCAACAGGTGTTTTGCATATCTTTC
The DNA here is from genome assembly GCA_033980235.1 of Diadema setosum. Taxonomy (NCBI): domain Eukaryota; kingdom Metazoa; phylum Echinodermata; class Echinoidea; order Diadematoida; family Diadematidae; genus Diadema; species Diadema setosum. The sequence continues at coordinate 41,171,706 of CM067059.1, forward strand.
TGACATACTCTACATTTTAATTGATGATCAGTGAATGGTCAATCAATAATTATTGATTCTCATTTATACAAGTAATTTCTGTAGAGAAAATATAGCCCAGAGTGTTGGTAGTTATGTGCCCATATTATTCATTTGTCTTTGCAGCGCTGGCGCAGAACACAGCTACTCATAACAACACCTCTTCCACTGCCACGTCCCCTACATCCACCACGGCTTCCATCGCGGCAGTTAACGATGACGACGACGACGTCGAGTCCAACGCTTCCGACAAGGATGGCGACACTGCGAGCCGTGACGCGTCGTCGCCCTCTGGGGATCCTCCAAAGAAGCGGAAACGGCGGGTGCTGTTCTCCAAGGCACAGACATACGAGTTGGAAAGGCGATTTCGACAGCAGCGTTATCTCTCCGCACCCGAGAGGGAACATTTAGCGAGCATCATTCGCCTGACCCCTACTCAGGTCAAGATCTGGTTCCAAAATCATCGTTACAAGTTGAAGCGTGCGCGGCAGGAGAAAGGGCTGGATTTGAACCCGCTCCCATCCCCGCGACGAGTCGCCGTCCCAGTTCTCGTTCGAGACGGTAAGCCGTGCAACGCCGGTGTCGGCGGCATGAACGGTGCTAGCATGGCTGGGGCCACCCACGGGGCGGCAGCGGCAGCGGCAGCAGCGGCCGCCTCGGCCTGCATGTCAGCGGCTGCCAAGTCACACCACCACCATCACCATCACCATCAGGACTCGTTGTTAGCGCCGTCGGCAGCCGTAACTGCACCGCCACCACTGCAACACATGCAACACTACCCTTCACCTTGTAGCTATTCCACCGTAACGGCGCCGTACAATAGTAACTACAGCTCGTTTAGCAACATGTCCATGGCAAACAACATGCAGTACACGGGATCAATGGCGCAACCGTGGGCATGGTGAAAAGCATACACGCATGGAAACATTGAAAACTTGATTTATCATTTAAGGTACAAACTGCTCTTGCAAATTTGACTGTTCACGGGTTACCTATGATCTCTACTCTATGATCATGATTTAGAGACATTTAAGGAAAACACTGTGAACGAAAGTGTCTTTAAGGAAACAAAACGAAACAGATTGGAATGGCTTGTATTGTGATCTAGGGCTTGGACCGGACATTTTTCTTCTTTTGAGTATTATGAAAGCAACTGAAGAACTGAAAAAAAAAATCAGATAAAAGACATTGTCAGACTAATCTCACTGTACAGTCTCTTTCAGCTACATTGTTAGTGTCGTTCTCTGATTACAATCTTTACCGATAGACTTTTAATGCCCCACTTAGCATTGTTTCTTCCTCTTCTGGATGTTTGTCTATTCTTCTGGAATGTTCCATGCCGCTCGTTTAAAGGCTTTTGCAACCTTGAATATGAAAGCATACCCTTTTTCTCTTTGGAATAATCACACGGTAATTGATTAATCGTGAAAAAATATCTAGTAATAAATAAGTTAAAACAAATGAGGCTGAAAATAACATCAGAAAACTGTTTCCTCCTTAACTTTTTAGGGCCATGAAATGTGCCAAAGAGGACCTTTTAGACAACTTAGTTTAGTAAAATCAACCCGGCGGGGAAGACGATACTCTCCAAAGTATGTAACAATAAGAGATAAAACATGTACCGGTCCCTTATCTTTGTCATTAGTCAGGAGTGTCGAAACATCCATGAGAGGGTTAAAGGTCATCAATAGATTCATTCCAGGAGACGAAAGATGTGATGCGAACTGAAAATGTAGGCTACTGTGTAGCTTCCTGAGTGACACAGAAAATGAGCAACAGGTTTCCAATAACCTGCCGTGCGTAATGACCTTTAATTGTCACGCGCTGCGTAAACTCGTAGCAGTGACGTCATAGTGAGAACGTCATTCAGTTACATGTCTTTCGTGTAATATGTTAGTATTCTCTTTCCTTTTTCTTTTTTCTTTTTTGTTCTCCTCGAAGATAAGGAAAGCATTATTGGAATCGAGAAACGATGATCGCAGAGTAGTAACAGACCAACTGTAGAAAGTACCATACTTCGTAAGGCCATCTAATCATTCACATTAAGAAAAAGAAATAATACGATGCTCCGTGGTCGTGAGCGAGAGCGCTTTGATAGTGTTGTAGATAGCAAGCAACAGTACTTTATTTATTGTATATGTAGGATTTTAGCTCTGTAAATAAAACGTGTAGAAATGACAGGCACGGAGGTATGACAATTGAATGAAAGATATCGAAATGCGTTGGGTAAAGGGATTGTCTTAATTTCATTTTCTGTCCCTTCATTCGCTATTCTGGAAATAGTAACTCCTCTGCACCAATAAGGTAACGAAGACAAGGCTGAAGGATTTGATTTGACGAATGCGTGAAAAGTGAAAGTTTATACATTATTTTCTGTAATAGAGCATGATATCGAAGAGCAATGTCGATTCATTAATGTTGCCTTCCGGATTCTTTGTAAGACCTGCTCACTGGAGATTTTTATTTTGATTCATTTATTCATTTATTTATTTATTTATTTTTTTTTTTTTTGGGGGGGGGGGGTATTTTGGCATTTCCTAGGCCGACATTACGGACGATTGTGAATTGCAAATGATTGGCTTTCCCGTTTGTTGTTGTTGTTTTTTTTTTCACTGCTTAACGACGTAAAGATTAAAATGTTGAAACGCCTTGCAAATTTTGCAAACACCTATATTGTGAACGACAGTTACCCGCAATAAGAAACGAAATCGCGTTTAATGCTTGTTTAAAGATTATTATACCTTACGCCGAAATTTGCTCAGATGTGTTTATGAAGAGAGTTTCTGGTATTAGCAAGAGCAAAACCGTCGTAATTGTATAGTTGGTGAAATGGGAAGATAATGAAAAATATGAAAGTGTACAATATCAGGGCATAATATTATTTATTTTGTACATGCATATTATATATATGAGCTTGGTTTGATAACAGGAACTACAGCAATTTTGAGAGGTGATCCGTCTATGAGTCTTGATCGGTATTGACGCGTGATGACGAAAAATTCCAAAGATATTGACAAATAAATTTAAGTTGTGTGTACAGACGAATGGAAAGATCCGTTTGTGTGGCATTTTTCTTCTCCTTGTGTTTTCCCGGGTATATAGTGTATCTTGTCTTGTTTCCGTGATAATAATATCATTCGTTCGTTGATTTTTGCGTGACCACTGGCTAACGTACCGGCTGATGATGGGGATCATGTCGATGTTGGATGTCTGCGTTGGTGGCTGCTACGTCGTGTGTGTGAATGCTGTTGCAGCTCTGTAGTCTGTTTGGAAATGATGTATGAATGCTCAAAAACGTACACAGATTGCATTAAATAATCACACAATCATTATGTCCAAGAGGAACATCAATCGGACTTCGAGAAACACACAGGGACAGTTCACCACATGATTTGATACAGTTTCAAGGACACGATCATCGTTTTTTTTTTTTAATTGAATGCATACCATTGAATTCACTGCTTTATTTTGTAATATGTAGTCCAGGCCTTGTATGATTTTACTTTCTGTTAACCTAGGTCGTCGAAACAAGTGTGCAAAGAAATAATTTTGCTGCATTTCCCACCCACGGACAGGTATTAACAAAAGGTCTCTTGACTTGATTCACGTGACTTAAATGGTCTGGCTAAGAAGCTGACACTTGTTCCTCAACATTATACCCACTTCATCACAGAGGGTGTTGAAGAATGTCTAATACCTATGCAAATTGTGTGAAAACAAGATGGCGAACAAGAAAGAGTCAAATGGTGTTAGCGAATTAGCAACGCACACAACGGCGTCTCTTTCTCGCACCGTGGTGTGAGTGGTAATTACAGAGACAACACGGGGACCGTTTGAATTTGGTCTTCACATGGGTTGCTAGCGCATTGTTCCCCCAGTCCCGGACACACAAAATGTCTGTTTGATTTTAAATCGCCCTGCCGAGGAAAAGTGGTCGGCTTTTATGGTTAATCTGTAGAGTCTATTTGGGATGCCTCTTTGCTGGACAGTGGAGTAAGACTGTGAATTCGCGAGAGTAAATTGCATGGGTACAGAAGGGGTTTTTGGATTCCTTAACTCCGCCAAGAGAAAACGAAGGAGCGCATTACGTATCCAATTTTAACCATAGTTGACGAGGGACACTCTGACTCTTATATCAAATTTTCAATATCTGTGGAGAGGGTGTGTGTGTGTGTGTGTGTGTGTGTTCGTGTGTATGTGTATGCGTGCGTGCGTGCGTGTGTGTGTGTTTGAATAAGCTTTAAGTTGGCAAAGGTAGGGCAGTTCCCCTTCATAAAACAGGTAGTATCTGTAAGAGCATCTGAATAAGAGCAACATAGAAAAGAGAAATCCCACAAAATTAGACGAGGGCAAAACGGTCATAACCAAAAATACAGTGAATATGTTATTTGTGACATGAGCCTAAAGAATTCTTCACTAAATCACATAAATGACGTCCTTTTTTAGAATCTCGTTTTGTTTGGAACGTTATTTAGGATAGATATAGGATGTACGTTCTCCATAACCATGCTCAAGATGAAGACAAAATGATGTAAAAACTCTATTTTTCCTCTCATCTTTTGTATCCCTCCTTATGCTTTCGAGAAAATGCAACTCATTCTCTTTTTAGAGCAGTTACACACGCTCGAAAGTGATTAGAGAGTTTCTGCTCATGATATTATTATGATGTTGAGTCATAAACAAGACGTTTCGAAATGACTTATCATAACAGACAATTGAAGATTTCAATCATATTTTAATTTAATTGTGCCCATGAGCAGTGTCGGACTCGGTAGAGGCCATTCCTATTGTGACTTTTTTTTTTGTCGGTGACTGTGGTGCATAGGGACATATACAGATAAGTGCAAATTGCCCCTTACCCAACTGGATGAAGGTAACTCGGGCCGCCATTTGGTACCGCATTTCGACTTTTGTGCGTTTACATCAACCGAAAGGCCGGCCTCTGACCGGCCTTTCGGTTGGTTGAATCGACACGATTCTGGGGTTCAAAGCTCCTTCTACCCCCCCCCCCCCCCCCCCAAGAAAAAAAATCTTAGTAACACAGCCTTGGTCTAAGAACATAACCTTGGTCAAAGTTTTATACGGACACACATAGCAGGAACGACTTTTCTTGAATTTCTACACAGAAGTTGACTTCTTCTTATCGAAGGTAGGGAAAACAGACACTGCTGATAGTTTCGAAGACTTGTGCGAGTCGTATTTAGAACAGACTCTCAATACTTCTCTAGGATGAATAGCACATCGCCATGCACATAATGAATGTGGAATTTTCCCATTTAATTGATTAATCAAAAAAGAAGAAGAAGAAGAAGAGAGATCATGATCACGAACCGAGATGTTCATTTGACGTCTGGTTGTTTCAATCACTGCCTTTTTTAAATGTTGGGGGTTGGGTGAGACATTCTTGCAATTCAAATAAAGATTCTTCTGATTGTTATTTAAGTTACTTTCAGTCACAGTAACGTTGTATTTTATGGTCATTTTGACGATTTGACCAGAGAAAATAAGAGAGAAAAAAAAATCGGGAGAGCTCTGCGTGTGCACAATGTACCTGTTTGTGTGTGTGTGTGTGTGTGTGTGTGTGTGTGTGTGTGTGTGTGTGTGTGTGTGTGATGGTTTTGCGGTTTTAATTGATCGGTTTATAGCAACAACAAAAAAGAGAAAATGCATATATATTTTTTTCTAGAAACAGGTGGTGAAATGTGCCCACTTGTCTTGAGCAAACTATCGTGTCCCCAGTTGTGGACATTTTGCGAGAATATTTGTGTGTTAATTTGTTCTTGTGAATGTGAATTTTGTGGCACTGAACGAAATTCGAAAAGGAACCTAAAAAAGTGTGTGTGCGTGTGCTTGTGTATGTGTGTGTGAGGGTGTGAGTAATTTGGTGTATTTTGTCTGTATACTGATAAAGTCAAATTCGAAAACGTCTTGAAACCAAACGAGTGGACTCTATCAGTCTCAATAGTAAGGTAAAATTGAGGCATTTATATACTGCAGAATTTTGAAGCCATATAATAAGTTGATGTTTCTACTTGTTGCAAGTAGGGGTAGGTATGAGGGATAGATCTCTTTTTATGCTGTTATCTGCTACAATATGAAATTGTTATGATAGTAGCTGTAACATTGTGCATTGGTGTAGCACGATTGGTTCTCCCTATCATCAGTGCCTACTTCTGTTGATTACGTTTGTTTTTGTTGCACTCAGGAAATTGACAAACCAATAGATAGACTCTCCCAATGTCTTTTACCCCCCTCCCCCACCTTCTTTTTTTTCTAATTCGTGAACTCGAACATGATTGATTTTTAGGGTTGGATGTATGACACACCTGGATGTAAAACCTTACTGACGTCAATATCTCCCTTTCACCCGCAAAAATAGGATCCAAGGATTCCAAATACCTACCGCCAAAGTCCCGGGAGAACAATACCTGGTCACACCTGGACGTGGTGCGGAGTAGAAAAGACGATCAAACGGCGATTGTTGTCGGTGGGAAGCTCTGGGCATAATGAGACCGCTCTCTTCTCCTGGAAGTTTTCACTTCTAGCCGGACCGATTCAATTTATTGCCTAACAATGGCTTGGCGGCACTTCAAGGGGGTATCACTATCCGCTCGAGTTCTTTTTCTCTTTCTCAAAAAAAAAAATCGCCTTCTTTTTGCTGTCTCTAGCTACTATTTTTAAGCTCCTAATTCTCGTGTCTTGTTTTTACGACTGGGTTTTTTTATTCCTTGCCTGCGTCCAAATTCCTCGTATTTGGTGGCTTAACATGGCTTTAAGCTGAGCAATAACGGAAACACAGTGATCGTTATTCTCTAAGATTCCTCTTTCTATACATTCGCTTGTCTTTGTCTCATGTCACGTCGTGTTTTGTGTTTTGTATCGGATTCTCCCCCCCCCCCCCCTATTTTGCCCCTAGATTTGTGCAGGCGTACGATTGTCCCACGCATCTGGGATGTTGGTTTGTTGTTGTTGTTGTGGGGGGGGGGGTTCAGAGGTAATAATGATTTCGATAACCAGAGTCATCTTATGAGTTAGCTTGAAAGACGAATGGGCCTTCCGCTTTTTGACAGGTGAGGCAAATACAGATAACAAAAGGGACATGCTGAGAAGAAGATAGAGATTACAGATTGAAGAAACATGAGCAACAGAGATAGAACGTCATCATTATTGTGATTTCAAACCAGTACATGTGACTTCGGTGAGGGAAATAGATTCCATCCTCATTGCTTGCAATTAATTGGTTAGTCTTTTTCGGTTAAGTATTCTTGGGTGTTGTTGTTTTTTTTTGTGACGAAATTGTCAAAAAAAAATGTACATGCCAATTGTGTTAATTATCAATTATCATTGCTAATACAAATACAATCGATGTACATGTAAGCGATATATAAATCGTGCTGTGTTTGTGCTGTATTGCTAATACTCTTGTACACAAATGGACACGCTCATTCTGCATCTATATTTTTATCCATATATGTGTATGTATGTATGTATGTATGTATGTATGTATGGGTGTATGTATGTTTGTAAGTATGTATGTGCGCGCGTGTGTGTATGAATGCAAATATACATACAAAAAAATAAAGGAAGACAGAGAGTGAGAACGGACAGGCAAATATACAGACAGACAGACAGACAGAGAAAGAGAGAGATAGACAGATTAACATAAATAAATGTAGATGAACATGTCAATATGAATTTAATTCATTTCAAAGTATGAGTCAAAAGCAGCTATACGAACAATACATGTTCCGTATTTTTCCTGTCACGTCACGGGGACCTCTGAAAAAAAAAAAAATCATCTACTACGCAAGACAAACTCACCGTCCAGGATCAATAAAAGTACACACACGCGTGCTTCAGCACCAAGAAGACCTCGGGGACGGATTCTAACAGGCGATAAAGCGACTCAGCATCGATCGTTCGCGCCAAAAACCTGCTAAACATTTGGACGGTCGCTCCTAGCACGCGTGCCGAAGAATCTCGTTGTCAGGCAACAGCCCCTTACAGCACTGAACCCTTGCTTTTTACGGCATGATATTGAATTAGGCATGTAAAAAATATAGATATGTACTGCAGTGGATGAGAAAAAATAGTCTCTCACCATCTCCCCCAAACCCCCGACGGGTAATGTTTTGAGACGGAGCACTACAGCCACCATGTTAATCGTTCGATGATCGTGCAGGATCACAACGTGCCTTTAAGGCTTTAGCAATTCATTTAATCTCTACACCGTTTTGCACCTTGAAGATCGTAGTCAATGTGCCTTGTCACACCGTTGGGCATAAGCTAATGATTACCCATTTATATTCTCATCAGAGATCCTGTGGTCTTATCTTAATTCACACGCTCGTACAGACATACACATATAATCATTGTTATGTTTCAGGCAAATAGACTATCAAACATAATATCAAAGGTCGACATTTATAGCGGTGGCCACCAAAGATAAATGTCATGAAACCACTTTTTTTTTTTAAAGATATATTTTGCCATTTTTCGGCAACAAAAAAGAAGAAGAAGTTAGTGTCGAGCCTTTCTTCTGCAGTGTAAACTTCATACTGACGATTCTCATCTCCTAAATGATGATAAACCCATAATACATGATTGTTGGGAATATTAAGATATTTGCCTATAACATCACGTCAAGAATAGGACCACGCAGTTGGTTGACAGACAATTTAACTGTTGACCGAACAATTCCGACAACTGGTTATCATTATATTCACACTACCATGAGATAATTATTCTTACTGCGTTGCTATCATAAGTAGACGACAATGAAAAACACGATTATTCTGAAGTCATGTGATTTGAGATAAGTTGTTATGATTAGTACTAGTCATTACTATGATAAACTATGGTGGCATAGAAAAAACACTGCAAGACCACTGAACTGTTGCGGACGCGTAAGACATGATGCAACGTCTTCTAAGGCAAGGACTGCCATCTTGTCATACTATGATGAAAGGAATGAGAAAAGAAAAAGGAAAAAAGAGGTCAAGTAGTCACGTGATAGGGTGTCGTGATGCCTGCACGGGACACGCATAATCTCCACAGGCGCGCATGCTCGTGCTATCAGGATTCTTCGTCACGACTCCCGAACAATTTGCCACGGAGGTAGAGAGGAAAAGGCAGGATAAATAGAGGAAAAGTGGGAGAGACTGTGTGTATGATGGTTGAAGCACAGATCAAAGCGTCATCATCATAAGCACCTCTCCCTTTTTCCTCTCTCAGGAGGAATTGGATCGCAAAATGCTCTGAGCCAAATTTTCAGAATCTACCATGGTATTCGTCTAATGGGTGATCCTCAGTGTACGATGGGCGTATGAATACAAACGAGGCGCGCGATGCAAAAACTCGTATGGATTTGAACTTGACTCCCAGCAAAATTCGAAAAAAATGTTATTGTTTTCTTTTGAATGACAGTATGGATATTAGTCGTGATATATATGTCATGAACAATGTACCTCAGATTAAGTGTAACGACAATATGTAATATCAACAGAATGTTTTGATTTTGTTGATTTTGTTTTATTTCTGCATATCTTTTTTTTTTCCGAAGTGCAGTAACAAGTGAATACAAAGTATCAAAAAGGAAAGTATACTGATTAACACATTAATTGTCAACGCCTTAACACTATCCCTGACAACATAATATAGGCAACATTCAAAGCAAGAGAACATCAAGTAGAGTGGTGAAGGTTGAGCTGAAGAAAATCTACAGCTTAACCTTCATCCCTCTATCATACTACTACAACTAATAATAGAAATGATAATAATAATGTCTTATTTATCCAGGGTAGCCTCTCTAGTGTTGCCATTCCTGTACCAGAGGGCCCTGCTATTATTATTACCCTAACGTTGCCAGGTACCCATTTATACACCTGGGTCGAGAGGGACGTGGGTAAAAACATCTTGTTCAAGGACGTGATCACTGGGCGGGATTCGAACTCAGGACCTCCAAACGGGAGTCGGGAGTCTTATCCACTATGCCACAGCGCCCATCATGGTTGAGGGATGACCAAAACTTTAAGTAGAAGGAGAAGAAACAAACCAATTATTGAGAGTATCAGTGATAGCTGGGTATATTTCGATCGTAAGTGCTTTCTTAGCTGTGCTTAAATACATAAAAAGTGAACCACACTTATCTAGTTGATTCCAGACTTCGGCACGGATCTGTAATATTTAATTGATTTGTGTGCAGGGCTAGAACAATTTTGGGGTTCCCTGAGTGTGGATATTCAAGTTTAAGTAAAATTCATGTTATGAACGAATGCAGAAGATGATTTGTTGTGAACTTATATGTAAATGTATCTGTTTTTATAAGATATGACTTTGTAAAACGAGTGAACATGTGGGGTGATTAATAATAAAATGATAAGTGATAAAAAAATGTGATGGGGTGACAGGTCTTTTGATCACGCTGGATCCTCTTTCTGAAACAACTGTTTACCTCCTTCACACATTCGCACTATATCTCTTCAGATATAGTTCTTTAAAGACAGCACTGAAAACAGACCTATTTCATATAGCATTATAACTTCAGTCAATTCTATTCAATTAAGTCAATTCAGCTTTTGTCAATTAGTCCATTTTATGGACAATAAAATAAAATTAATGAAATGAAATGAAATAACTTCATTCATCCATTCATTCATTAATTTATTCGTTCTTTCTTTCCTCGATTGCTCCCACTCTCTCTCTCTCTCTCTCTCTATCTCTCTCTCTCTCTCTCTCATTCTCTCTCTCTCTTGCTTTGTGAGAAATTGTTCGTGCCCTTTGAGCAATCAGACTTAGTGGTAAAGGGCATTAGAAATACACCTATCATTGTTATCGTTATTGTTATTATTGTCAATCATGCGAACAACGATAATGCGACGTTTTGTGTATGTAGCTAAAACACGGGTTTACTTTATAGCGTTACAGTTTCCACTTAACGTATTTCGAAATGCGCCGCATCACAGGAGAGCTGATACGATGTCATAGAAGATATAAAGAGTGAATAATTGTAGACAAAATTAAATCAAATAAAAATAAAACAGTAGGGGAGAGAAGCCAATGAGAAAACGGACAAAGCAATGGGCAAAATGACAAGCTTAATCTGCAGATAATTCCCAGCATATTTTTTTTTTGCGAGTAGGAATCAAGGCTGGGATTTAATTTTCGATCATGAAAGTCATGTCCTTTTTCGTGGTTTGAGTTTCTCGTTTGACATCTTCCTTAAGTAAAAGATATATATATATATATATATATATATATATATATATATATATATATATATATATATATATATATATATATATATATATGTATGTATGAATGTATATTATTGCTATTATCATATAAATCTCAAATAATTTTGAGATATATCTATACATGTTATGTTCATTCTGGCTCGACCAAATTCACGACTGATTCTGTCAGCGCAATGATGAGCAAATTAAGGCTCCTACCTCTAATTTCATCGTAAACACGAAAAAGAAAAAAAAAAGCGCGCGAGTCACTTAGTGGACGATACATCACATGTCATGGCCTTTGTTTCGCCGCCGCAGCATACTTTCGTTGCTGTGCAAATATGCAGAGATTTAACCCCAAGCATCTCATATTTAAATCAGATCCATCAAAATTTAAAGCGATCGATAGTAAGAGTTGGATGACTGGGTTCTTTCCTGCCCACTCCCCCCCCCCCCCCCCCTTAAATGAAAACAGCGGACAATGACCTTGATTTCAGAAGTAGGATGGATCAAAATTCGGACGATATCCGAAAATTTCTGTCCATTCATCCGCTTACCCTCTCCCTACCCTCTTCCGCCGTAAAGGGAATTATCACTAGAATTGGTTCAAAATCACTTTCAAGTAAACAGGTATGTAAGAGGCTACTATTGAGACTTTGATTTAAAAGACAAAATACTTTAAACGATGAAGTGCTTGATATCCAGGTTGTTACACAATGTTCGCGATGTATAGATTACAGAGGTGTCATGTTATCAGTAACATAATCTTTATAATTATTATTATAATTGTTATCATTATCATTGTTGTTGTTATTATTAGCATTATTATTATATTTTCGTCATCATCATTTGTATTATTACCATTAGTTGTAATACTAGTCATTTTAATAGTAGCAGCGTCATTACTATTACTATTATTACATCTGTTGATGCCAGTATTATTTTATCCTGACCATCATCAGCGGATCAGCATCATTTGCATGATATACACCATATTTTTGCATCCTATACACGGCAAAGGAAAAAGAAAGAAGAAGTTGATATGATCAACTGAATTCATCAAAGTAGATAGCTACAAGTTATAAATGCCTGATTTCTGCATGTGTGTGTTTGCGAATGTGAGTGTGACTTTGTCTTTTTTCCTTCACTTTATCTCTTTTATTTGCATTTTTTGTTCTGCTTAGAAAATTTAATATCATGACAAAAAAGTAATGCATACGCGTATCAATGAGAAAAGAAGTGATGATATTTAAAAGGATGGTGGGGGGGAGGGGGAGGGGGAGGGGGGAGGAGACTACAAGACTGACAAATCTACAAATTGTGTATCATTGCACGCTGAAGTTAATAAGTATTTTAACTACTGAAGTAGAAACTTAACAAATTATACATGCTGTAAGGAATGAGTTAGACGTCGTTTGCGCGATAATCAACTCTTTGGTTCCGAAAAAGGAGCGTTATATCCTGCGAATTAAATCCGGCATACGCCTGCTACAAAACCTAAAGGGTGATTGAATTTAAAAGATTTGCCATGTCTTGTGAGATTCTTTAAATTGGCTGCGAGTTGCGATTTATTTGGTTCCTAAAATTGGCTGCAAGTTGTGGCTGACTGACTTTTATCACTTCTCGAGATAGAATAATCGCTCTCTTTGTCGTATTCAATTAATCCGTGAGAGCTTTTTTTTACCGACGTTATATCTTTTCAAATCGTAAACCAAAATGGAGAAGGCGATGAAGTTGTACCTAATGCAAGAAACCGTTTGCTTTGGTGAGCTCAGAAATGTTTTATTGGCGAAAATGCCACCCACTTATCAAAAAGGGGATTCGCATGTGTGTGTATCGAGCGAACGGGGGTCTTTTTTTTTTATACCGTGGGCACTCGCGGGGGCTCGGTCCCTCTCTTAAGAGCCTGAATGGTCAATTAGTCACGAGTGATGAAAGTTTTCCGACGAATTGCAACCGCGCTTAACGCACAATCCATCATTCCTGAACTATCGCGAGGGATGTCGTTGCCTCCATTTCTATCTCTACCTGAGATGGTTTGACATGCTTGGACTGTGAGGAATCTGGTAGCCTGCTGTCTCCCTGAATGAACAAATCACTCCTTGATGCTATAGCGTCCATTTACTTCTGATAAATGTAAATCCCCCCTTTTTGTGTTCACAGCTGGGTTCCAAAATGACTTTTATGTCGTATGGCATTGTCGACTATAGCTTTACCTGTTGTTTCTTGATTTGATATTACATTTTAGCTGAGTATATTCTTTCTCTCTTTCCTTCTTTTGCTGGTACAGGTTTCTTCCTGAGTCTTTACTACTACTATGTTTCAACGGGACCTCAAATAGTTCTGATTCTGAATAGAAAATCCTCGTAATCATTCATTAAAAACAAGACAAACCTGCTTTCCTTTTTACTAGAAAGTGTAGTTATATTCACCACCATTTAAGTTCTACACTTTTATCTGCCCCTTGTCTTTCTGCTCAATAGTATTAATTCATCGGTGTTGTTTGATTCTACCAGTCTCTTTGCCAACATTTTCAGAAAATACACAATCAACAGCACAACATCGTGCTAGGGTGGCCAATATTCATGCAAACTGATATACCAGTAGGCCACATAATGTGTTAGTCAGTTAGCGTGGAAGTTGATATGAGGGACGTTTACAATGCGACAATAAGCCTACCTTACTTTGTCACCCTCTCAAAAAGCAAATAATACGTTTTTCTCGTCTTTTAACATTTACATCCAAGTAGTGAAATGAAGTCTTGATTTGATATATCTCTCAGTACAGGATAACTGATTCTTCCAACATTTTGGCATTCAAGAAGAAGTCCAATTCAAACACAATTTGGATGATTTGTCGCATGCTTTCTTTTGCCAGATGGGGAAATGATGAGTGTCATTCATACCATGTGTATTTCCGCACCCCATACTCGCTCTCGCGCACATACAAGCTCACCCACACCCACACACCCACACACACACACACACACACACACACACACACACACATACACACACACACACACACACACACACACACACACACACACACACACACACAGAAACGCACACTCTTTCTCTTTCTCAATCTCCGTCTTTCCACTGGCACTCCCATTTGACAGTAGCAGTTCTGCTTTCAATTGTGGAGCACTCCAAACTATTTTCTTTATCTCCTCTACATATCGAGGCTTACTCCATGACACCTCTTAAGGACCCGTTGTCAAGTGGAGAACACCTTTTCCTTTTTTATCCCTTTCTCTCCTTGTCCGCCCCTGTCTAAACGGGTGGATCAAGGGCCGCGGAGCTCTCCATGGTGATGCTTCAGTGAGCTGCGATACCCGGGATTCGTTGAAGAGCTTGCAAAAACACGAGGGAATGACTCGCTTTGGTGGTTTAGATGCAACTCGGTGCGTGGCCCGGCATACGTCTGCGCTTCCTGCCGGGGGTTTGGCGCGAACGTGGCGTGATTTAAGACGTCAGGGCATGCAAACCAGGTCGCAGTAAGTGATAGGAATACGTCTACTTACTAAAATCAGCATAATATCTTGGAAAGAGTGGGGGAAAACACCAGGCAGAGGGAAAAGTTGAGATTTGGACGCAATGGTATGAGGGGAATTATGGAGAATTATCACGAGCGTAGTCGCTTTTTGAGCGACTCAGTGTCGGGTATGGATATATCGGTTTCACGCCAGCAGTGGTTGCGTGCGTGCCTGCTCACACGACGGCGTGCCGCGCGTGCATCCAACTGCGGCGAAGCCTGAGCGAAGCTGGGCCGAGGCTTCGGGGCGCATCAACCTGACTGTCTCGCTATCAATCGATAAGGCGATCGTGTCGTTGTGTACCAACTTACAGGCATTTCACAGCGCGCTGTCGGCTGCATTAGTATGCCCGTCTGCTAATCGGTCATTCATACCCATCACTATTTTCATAGCAAACGGACGACGAGCCGCCACTAGGAGCATTAAATAGGAGATTTTCAGCACATCAGTAATTTGTAGCACGCCGTTGTCAACCATCTGTGGCGAGATGTCGTCCCTCGAAAACGCAGGCGCGAAAGATAAGCTTCAAAAACAAGACAAAGACAAAAACAAAACCAAATATAACAAAGCTCTTTCGGATGTAAGTCATATAGCTGTGAAACTATGAAAGCGACAGAAGCCTTAGTTTGGGAAATATCGATTATTTGTATCTATCGATGTAATCGCTGTCTGGACTTTTGAGAATGATATGTGTGGACATGATCTGCACTGCTCCAGTTGATATTGGACTGAATCCTGGCGCCATTTTATTCCGCAGATCAACTCCTATGGCCAGTGTGTGGCATTCAGCGTATCACTGTGTGAAATGCATCAGCATGATGCTGAATGTTATTCGTGTTGTAGCATAGCAGTCAAACTCAGTATTAAGTTCCTTCTGAATAAGTATGATTTTTGTTGGCCACACTCAGGCCTGAGTAATGAACTGGTAGGGCATTCACCTCGAAACGGTTTTTCCGCCTTTCTGTAGGGTATAGTCATAAGCGTTCCCTGGGCACCTCTTCACATATAGAACTGAAGTACGGTGCTCCGAAGTCAAGGGCTAA
This sequence comes from Diadema setosum, assembly GCA_033980235.1. Classification (NCBI taxonomy): domain Eukaryota; kingdom Metazoa; phylum Echinodermata; class Echinoidea; order Diadematoida; family Diadematidae; genus Diadema; species Diadema setosum. The sequence continues at coordinate 41,187,539 of CM067059.1, forward strand.
TAAACTGCTCCAGATTGAATAGATAAAAAGGGGAACTTTTGACACTTCTTCAGGAATCTCGTGCAAGTTCGAAAAGTCAAGTTTGATTTCAAAATAATGCGCCGCAGTGTCAACAGCAAATTGACAAATTTGGCACGATCTGCATGCGTTTTATAGTATTGGCTTGCATCTTATCTCCAAGTGCCTCTACCTCGTCATCTTTTCCGTTTTCTTCCCTTCACTCTCTCACTCTCTTTCTATATCTTCTCTTTTTTCTAGTTCTATCACTCTCTCCCTTTGATCCCTCTCTTCTCTTCTCCTTTTTTTTTCCTAATCGGAGCCAAAGAGCGACCTCACGAGTCTTGTCATAGTAGAGTCAGCGAAATCTATACGAACCCACATGATTTATGGATTTGTCATGGATAGATAGATATTCTTTCACGCTTTGTGCACGTAGCATTCAGCCCCATTGCATAGCATATAGCCTTCGAAATGATTTTATATATATAAAAGTCAATTCGCACACACTGCATATTTCAAGTTTATGGAATAGATAATCAATTTTGTTTGAGGGTCATCATGTTTGATATCAAAGAGGAAAAGTTGATACCAACCGACTGGCCAAAAAATGACGTTACATATTCTTGACGATACAAAACTGAGTCAGGGTCAGCGATGCGTATGAGACGTTTGACCATCAGTATGTTTGCTCTTCACCCTTCTCTCTCTAACCATTTAGTTATCACAGACACAGACACACACACACACACACACACACACACACACACACGCAGACACACAAATATATACACTTGGTGGCGATTTAGACAGTGTCACGACTCACTGGATACTGCCATAAAAGCGTTTCATTCGCTAAATTATGGTTATAAGAAGAGTGAAGCTGAATAATGAAGTTGTAATACCTGGCCGGATTTCAAATATTTCTTTGTTGTGTTTTGCTTTTTCTTAACTTAGGATTCTATTTGTTTCTTCAGTAGAAATACTTGTCCTATCATCTTGATTTCGCAAACATATCGCAAATGTAAGTTCTTTTCTATCATTGATATTATTATTGCAGTCGATCTATATATTATTCGTTATATAGTGCTATTCATGAAGGCCTACTTTTATCCTTCTCAACCGTACAATCCGCATGCATCTCTTTTAAGGCAAATTCTTCGAACCGAACGAGACCGTACTGCTTTTATAAAGAACATGATCATGACTAAATAGATAAGTAACTAATATGTATTATTGAACAGTAGCGCATAGACAGACGTATATGTTTTGCAAAGCCAGGACATGAAATAGACAATTGAATATTCTTCCAGATTGTCAACCAAAAGTGGCGAGATGTCGATCCTCGAAAAATGCAGGCACGAAAGGTGTACTTTTAACACAGAACAAAAACCGAACACAGAACAAAATACGAAGAAAACCTCTTTCTGATGTAAGCCACATAGCTGTGAAACTATGGAGAGCGACAGAAGCCTTAGTTTGGGAAATATCGATTATTTGTATCTATCGATGTAATCGCTGTCTGGATTTTTGAGAATAATATGTGTGGACATGATCTGCACTGCTCCAGTTGATATTGGACTGAATCCCGGCGCCATTTTATTCCGCAGATCAACTCCTATGGCCAGTGTGTGGCATTCAGCGTGTCAATGTGTGAAATGTTTGTTCTTGAGCGGTAGCTCTTCGAATGACGTGTGGGTTGCTAAGCCAGGACATGAAATTGAAGATTCTAATTGAACATTCTTCCAAATTGCATATCTCAAGCAGGGTATGTCAGTTACCAGTCTCTAATGGAACTAAAATTTAATTCATTCTTGCTCTGTAGCAGCGACTCTGTTGGGGGGGGGGGGGGGCAAACTTACCCAAAGAAGTGATTTGCTTCAGGTATACTGATGATGAATGTGCTATTCGCAGCATCTAAAAGAAGAATGGCTGATGATGTATTTCTGCGTTCTGCGTACGTAGTTTGTGTGTATTGTATTATAGGGTGTCGTACAACGTCCTTAAGACGCTGAAGAACCTAATGAAATTGTAAATTCCGACCAAAATAATCTCAGCACACGCGCGAAGACACACACGCACGAGTCGACATGGAAATGGCCACGACGCATAATAAGGAGCACCGTGTGTTGAAGAATTCCAAACACGCAGTGGCGAGTCACTCCAATGTAACTAAATAAGCCCAAGCCTGACTTATTTTAACCAACAACACATTGCTCGTTATGGGTGTCAAACCACATGACAGTTAAGATAACATGACCATCCGGGATGCAAAATAATGTGAAATGCAGCCAAATTCAGAGCGGTACACTTTGAAACAGAGTACGGTCGTATCCGAGAGTTATTGTTGATATAAACCAAGATGGATCATGGGCAAAAGTATACGAATAACTCATTTGTATATATACATTATTTCACGAAAGGAATTAACCCCTTCTATGCCAGACACTAAGAACAGCTATGGTGTTTTTGTGCCTATATCAGGACTCGAAGCACTCAAAGAGTTAAGTGCGTAAAAAGTAAACACCAATTTGAACCTACTCCTTTTTCTTTGCATCTGTAGATGTCTGGCCTCCCATTATAAGTTGTCCAATTCAAGAAATTAGCGGAAATTTCTTCCTCAGCGACATAGCTTGAAAGTCAAAGGACCATTAGCATTTACGTTGATGTAGTGATTAAACATTTTACATGCTCGTACTCTCTATCCATCTTTCTCTCTCTGAAAAAAATAGAGATAGATAGAGATAGATAGATAGGTAGATAGATAGATAGATAGATAGATAGATAGATAGATAGATAGATAGATAGATAGATAGAATAGATAGATAGATATATAGGTAGGTAGATAGATAAAGATATTATGGCAAGATATAATCGTTCCCACACTGTCCATTCTTATTCATTTTGTATTCTTTGCTGTCGTGACGAGGGCTAGTCAGCAGTGCTACCCCTGGTGAGGTTTTCAAAATCCACCTTAAAAAAAAAAAGAAGCATGATTTGATTGATGAATGAACAAACGAGCTGCCGAACGGTCTCCCCTGGCCCTGCCCGGTGGGACGTTCAGCGACGGTCGGTCGTCAAGGGGCCGGTGTTTGTTGTCAAATTGGAGCCGGCGGTCCTCCGCGGGTCCACCTCAAAAAGTCACAAGTGTTCTTTAAATATGAAGAGTTCCTGGAATGTAATGCCTATACCCAAGATTTCTTGCCCATTATTGCTTTAACGATCACGAATATTATCTGTATATGCATATGTATGTGCATGATGTATTTATCATGTTTATGTGTGTGCATGTATGTGTGTGTGTGTGTATGTCTTGTGATTGTATATTGTGTAAATATGCATGTATGTGGGCATGAGGTATATAGGTTTACATTCATATACATTATATGTGTATATTATATGTATATATGTATGTATGTGTGCTTGTATGTGTGTATGTACGCATGTATTTATATGTAAGGGTGTGTGTACATGCTTGTGTAAGTGTGTATGTATGTTTGTATTTGTGTGTATGCATGTACATGTCTGTATAGGGATAAAAGTGTGCATTTGTACATGATTTCCGGGCAGTATCGTTTCACGTACTTTTGTTGTTATTTTTTTCTTTCCTCTTAAATTATCTTGTTTATTCATGATGCGTCATAGCATTCTTTGTTATTTTTTTGTTCTCATCATTTGTCTAAACCTGCCTCTATCACCTTTTTCTTTTCCAATGTTCTTTCTGCTATTCAATTGCCCTCATCTCTCTCTCTCTCTCTCTCTCTCTCTCTCTCTTTCCCTGTTGTCATATATCTCTGATACTTTTGTTTGTTTGTTGATTTCGCATCTAAACTACGTTTTTGTCTTATCCCTGCTTCTCAAGAGCCAAGATAATATAACTCTTATGAGGCTCGTATTCTCGCATGACTTTCTTTCATGCTAGAGTTAATATACGATCAGATGAAGATGTGGACATATTCACTATTCACATACAGAACCAAATCACCGCAGCACATGGTGATAGTATATAATTGAAGTTTGCAAGCCGGAAAGATGCATTGTCCACATAATGACACAGAACACACACAAATACACACACACACAAAAAAAAAATGCGCTCTGTATTGCGTGATACACTTGTGAAGTGTGAAGGATCGCTAATGTATGAATGTCAGTCTAAAAGGCGCATCTATCTTTTAAGAAAAATATCCTGCAGATATATTGCCTAGATGTACTAAAACTCCGTGATGATACAAATGTAGGGGTTGGTAATAAGATCGAAAACACTGACTGGCTGCAACAAGTTGCTCTCGCGAGCATCATGTGGCGAGACGTGATAGACAGAACTCACCACAACCGTGGCGGTACAGAAATCGCGGGATACCGATGCTTACTTAATGAATAACTTCCCCCATACCATGCCGCCGGTTAACACTTGCAAATAAGCTTTGATGAATAGTTTTATTGAAATCAAAGAACAGTTTTTTCTTCCCGCCCATGAATAGACTCCGAGTGCTAGACCAACGAAGGTCAGATTTAATAAGCGCAAGATGACTGCCGTATTATCCCACTTCACAAGTATTAGCATAATTCCGATTTCCATTGAGCCATGTGGACTAGAGCTAATGGGATTCAGCAGAAGTGGCGATTAAAAGAGGGCCTAATAAAAATACAATTACCGGGAGTGTTGGTTACCATTTTCGGGCGTGTTGGCTTCGAGGGCTCCGGAATAAGCATGAATAACTCAGAATCAAGTCTTCATTAGGTTATGTAACTTGCTCCAACGTATAAAACATAGACCGGTGTTCCTTCGTTATTAAAGAAGGGATCTATGGTCTTTCGGGTTCTGTTCATTCGCGGCCTCAGTGGACACTGCAGTTCCGGCATGATTAGATCCAATCTACGCAAACTAGGCATTCGCTTACCGGCCACGTGACGTCAAAAGAAGAAGGCATGTATTACTTGCCAGGCGATACGTGTCGTGGGTGTTATTAGAGGTTCTTGGGTAGCGCGGGTGTAGGGAGGAAATGGAAAGGAGAAGAAGAAAAAAAGGCGGTCATCCGCTCACCAGAGCAATCTCCGTTTTATCAACAATTTTGACATTGTTTTTCCATCTTTAATGGAACTGCTGCAATATTGAGACGTGTAATTATCGTCTAGAAGCGAGAGAAGATGCATTGTGGAGGGAAAAAGAGGAACAAGAAAGTGACCGTAATGGTAAAAAAAAGGCACAAAAAGAAACAACGTCGTAGGCCATGACGAGCGGGCAGCGGGAAACGGAAATCGTCTGCTTGCGGAACGGCGCGCGCGCTGATATTCGGCGGGAATGTTTGCCGAGAAACTAGCCGACAATACCGGGGTAATGTGTCAACACATACAACTCTCATTCAATCATCATCAATCGAATTTAGCGTACATGTTTAAATAGACCGGGCTACTCGCTTGAAATCACACGCAATTAGCCGTGCTCCCCGCCACATTTACCTGGCGACTTTCTGCATGTCATCGTGGCATCAATATTTAGAGAGCGATTTATCTTTTTTTCTTTTAATTAATCTTGATAGCTGGTCACGACTGGTGCGTGCTCTGATATGATATCACTCGCCCTTTGTGTACAGACGAACAAACGATACATTTGCAATACTGCCGACACGGAGTGAGTCAAGTCTGTACATATTACTAGTATGGCGCACAAGTATTGGGTGAACAAAATCTTATAATATGCATTCTTATATATCACATCATCCATTTTCAGCCAACTACCTTCATTCTAGTCCAATACAAAAATCAAAGCTATTCTGATCTTATTCATGCTCTTTCTTGTGGCATACACATACTTGGTAATTGACACATGTTATACACACATACACACACACGCACACACACACACACACACACACACACACACACACACCTAAACATTTTCAGGGCTCGACACTAACTTTTGGATCTGGTGGCCAGATAGGGCCACTAAAGTCTGTCAATCTAAAATTTTGGTGACCCGAAATAAAGGCAAAAGTAACAATCAATTTCGAATCTTATAGCTGCCCGATTGGGCCATCGATATATATATATATATATATATATATATATATATATATATATATATATATATATATATATATATATATCCCTCTCCCTCTCTCTCTCTTCCATGTTATAGGATCGAAGATGAACACACAATCACGGTAACCATGGAATGCTCGGTGAGCTGGATATAATAACGCCAAGAGATGGTTTGCAATTTCCTCTCTCTCCCTCTCTCTCTCTCTGTCTCTCACTCACTCTGTCGATCCCTCTATAATCCTTCTCTCTTTCTTCTCTTTCTCTCTTCCTCCTCCTTCATTACCTTCTCTCTCTCTCTCGTTTCTCTCATGTTTCTCATTCTCTACCTCGCTGTCTTTTCCTCCTCTCCATCTCTCCCTCTCCCTCTTTTTCTTATCCCTCTCTCGTTTGGTGTCGCAGTCTTCAGCACACGTAATTGGGGGAGAGTGTCAAAGAGCAGAGTGACATGTCTTTACGACTTAATTGCCTCTGGAGATAAATCACGACTTTCAGGACGTCAGGTTCAGATTTTTTTCAAATACTTCATCTAATTAATTGTTCTCGACATTTGACAATGAAAAAAAAAAAAGAGGATGATGGCGATGGTGCGGGTGAGCAGGGAGGGGGTGATGGGTAACTTCCAAGGGGTAGACTTACGCACGGGGAGGGATGTTTTGGATTTCAACATTGTTTTAGCTATACGTCATCTCTGTGGTATTGCAGAGTTGTGACATTTTGTATTCCTAGCAAGATAAATAAAACGCAGAATGAATTGTTGGTCACTCAAGCCGCATTTTGATATTAATGATCCTAATCAATATGCGTGATCAAGAAAACAGATGTATATGTACTTTTTGTATATACAATTCCCTTAAATCTTATCATTATCGGATTAGTCTGTTGTATTTACGCTCTCTATTGGATTCTTGGGACTTTCTTTTTTTTTTTTTTTTTGCTGCAGATTTCAATAGAAGGTATAAACTTATGCATGTGAATTCACATTTTGATATGTAAAACCCCAACCGTGACATGATTATGCACGATCAAAAAAAAAATGTATATGTACGTTTTTGTACACATAATCACTTCGCTATTCATGGGTTTTGCTCCAATTTGTCTGTTATCACTTTCACGCTCTTTATTGGATTCTTAGGATTTTTTCCTCTTTTTTTGACGCTGTAGACTACAATAGAAGGGTGTTAACTATAGTGCATATGTCTTCATATCTTAATCAATACAACTATACTTCTGTAGAAACGAGGGGATAAGATATGTAACCCTTTCTCAAAGTTATCAGACTGGTAGAGCATGCAGGGTACATAGCCCGGTGACGTGGTCCGCCACATAAGTACGCACAACTGGACCCCATAGAAGACAAGCTATAGTGCAGCTGAATATGGGCTATCAAGCCATATTCCCAGATGGAAAATGTAAGCAAACATACACACAAACATTTTTTTTTTTCATTCGTTAAGTTTCCACCGAGAATAACAACAGGGTCAGAACAATACTTCCAATCTTGCTTATTACGTTGGGATATAGAGGAGACAATGTTACATGATGCATTTCAGTCGTGTGTTTTGCGAAGCTCAAAGGATACCTTTCTAGTCATAAAGCATTTGAATGACGTATTTTTCATTAAGCTTCCATTTACAAAGAGCCTAAACTGCCATTCTCAGAGACCATTAATCAGACGAGTTGAGAGAGTACTGGAGTTTGCCAGTTTCGGTCAGATAGAATATTTCCATCCATTCCTTTTTTCTCCCATCTGATGAGCCGTATGTGAAAACATATAGGTCATGTGTTGTCAAACTGTCTTAAGATTTGCACCAAACAATAAATTGATACACAGTAATTGAGGAATCAAACAAAGCAAAACAATCTCTTAGTGACTAAAAAGTAATGAATCATTATAATAATATGAATACATAATTCCAGAGAGATATGCCATAAAACTCCCAAAAGCCACTACAATAAGAACAATCAATGCAATTACATTTTTAAAAGGTTTCAATGCTACCTCTCCAAATCGAAAATCCACTTTTTTATGAATTATGCTAAAATACAGCAAAACAGCGACCTCTTGTGGCAGCAATTAAGTCAGTTCGCGGGTGAAATACTGAGGCGACATCCGTTTTGTGACGTTAATGGGATTATTCATTTCGGCTCGACATGGTGATAATATACCTTCAGACTGAATTAGCGATCACATTTTTCTCTCTCCAATCCCAAGGAGGAAAGGGATTTTTTTTTTCTCTCATCGGGTTGATGCTCTCTAAGTTGCAGTAGCGATGATATCATCTGCTCCATAACCCATCAGCCAGCCCGTTTCAACAGTTTATTTTTGACGAGAACACCTCTTAGCAGATAAATTGAAATTTACACCTCATCTCCAAATTGGGAAAGAGATTTTGATCGCGAATGGCTCGGCGCGAAAGGCTCGGGGTGTCTCCGGACTGTTCACTGTGTGCCTCGCGGCAGTCATGTGATCATGGGCTTTCCCTCGTCGACTTCGTCACCGTCCACATCGAAAAATTAATCCGTTTTGTTCATCATTGTTTGGCATTACAGAATTCATAGATTTTATGTCTGCCCATGATCTAGAAAGCATCTTTCCAAATATAGGAAGGTATTCTTTTTTAATTCTTGTTCCTTTTACTTTCTTTATATATGTACCTTGCCGTCTCCAGATCAATTCCCACATACAGACTCATAAACACGTATGAAAATCAACATGATTTTGTTGTGTGTGTTTGTGTGTTTGCGAGTTATCACTATCACATCATTTTGACTGTTTTCTATCTTACATTCCATTCTTACACTCAGTTGAATTTCTTAATTCTTTCATTGTCTTTCCCTGTCTTCTCATAACTTCCCCCTTGTCACCAGAGATAAATCGAGACGTATCATAGGTTTTTTAATCCAAAGTTTCACCTACTAATGCACCACAACTTTTACGTTCGGATGGGTACTTCGACGGCCTTTTGGCGTTCGTGTTCGGAATGCGTTAGCAACATTTCCCGCCTCGCAGCAGCGTGAGCCATCGATCGTCTGCGCGCCTCATCACGCGTTCCGTCCCGCGCTTCGCTGCACGGAACAGCGCCAGGGCTACGGGCATCTGCGCCATGCGCCGTGACTCCCCATACCCAACGAGTTTCCGTCGTGCGGCTCGGATCCACGCTCTACCGCCACGCATGGCCGCCGAATTATTACACAGCGCACAGCAACGTCCGAGCCGCCGACATCCTTTTGGCTACTCTCTTTTATTTTGTAAAGTCTAATCAGACTTTCACTTTTCTTCTGGTATATTGAAATGGCATCTCCCTCGCCTTCACCCCACCCCAAATGAAAGGAGAATCAGGCAAACTTCCTGAGGTTGTCAATGTATGGCATGATATTAAAACATAGGAAGTTTTAGGGCTGTATCGATGTCTGCAAAACGATCATGGCACAAAATTGCTGGCAGAATTCAAAATGACGAAAGTCGAGATGAGGAAGCGGAATTCGTAAGTATAATTCTGCGGAGTTCACTGCCCTAAACCAATGTACGTTCATCGTATATACAGGAAGAGTCAAGAGGAAAAAAAGAATACAGACAGGAACAACGGAAACTAAAGGCAGTTAGATCAATTCTGTTCGAGATTTCGTCCCCTGATTAGTTGGGAGGGGGAGGGGGTGGCTTGGAGAGGAGATTGCTCATGGGGTGAGAATCGTGGATAGTGTGGCCTTAATTTTCTCTCTACTGTGTGTTCCCTGACATCCTGAGTGTCCTATTCTCAATCATACACTCGCCAATACTCGGCGCTACAAGTGGCGATCGAGAAGGAGGGCGGTGTTCGTTTACGAATTAAGTGGTTAAACTGTCAGCGAATTTGGCACGCTGCTCTAGTCGGCAATAACAGGCTGCTAATTTAACCTTTTCCACTTTCTCTGTCTCTATCTCTCTCTCTCTCGCTCTCTCGGACGCGGCTGTATTATATTTCGTAACCCATTTTTACACAAATCCCCGTCAATTTCCCCCACTGTATCGTGACAACCAAACTGTGGCTCGTTTTAATTGACATCGAATCACGCCAGTGCTTCCCACGAAGAAGAAGGAGGAGAAGAAGACTGCGTGAGCCATGCATCTCACCACAGTCTTTCTTTTCTTGAGAGGGTTATATCCTCGTTTTACCAATCTGACAAATTTAATTGTCCGCAGCTCAGTCCTTTGAAAATAGTTTCTAAAAAAAAATAGATGACGTACTGGTCATGTGACACTACATAGGTGATCCTGGCTGAATATTGATTTCCTTTTTCCTTTCGTCTACCATCATGACATTCGGCATCTCTTGGAAGTCTTTTTACACACAGTTTATTTGCACGAGAGGGGAAAAAATAGTTCGTCTTCAGACTTTTATTTAGTGTTTATGGTAAAACCGAAATTGAAGTTCGAAGTTTGACTCTTCATACATGTGCTTCTGCAAGCCACGTTGTTAAGTTCTTCAGATACTCTAAAAAGAACAAACTTCAAAAAGATATATAATATGTGTATAAATCCATCATTTTTCAATGGATTTAGCGCCTTTTGGAAGTGAGCTTTTCATAATTATGTTAAAAAGATACATGGCTTGACTGTTGACACGACAAGGTAGAATTTATGTTTGGCTTAGCGTGCAGATATATCATGGGAGCAATTGTAGAAGTAAATGTCATGGAACCGCCTTGGCGTGACATCTTCACTTGCTTGGTCCAATTTGCTCCTTTTAACCCTCTGCGTCCATCTCCTTTCCATAGGTATGTGTGTGAAAGTTGTGCACATGTGACTCCTTGGTACAGAAAAGGTTTTTTGTTTTTTTGCATTTTTTTTTCTTGATGAGGGGACTGCATTCTACAAGCTCTGCTTTTTAGCAGTCCCCTCCATTTCCAGCAATATCGTTTGTGCATTTACCACAGTGACGTAACAGATATTTGTATCTCTGTTGATAATTTACCTATATTTTTCTTACAATGTTATTCTGTTCATCGCATTGTGGTACTGATTTCATGACGTCTGTGTATATGAGTGTTTCTTTGTATTTCTTATTTGTTTGTTGGAAGTGAAATAAAATCAACTTGACTTGACAACTTGACAAAAGGTTAGCAATGCCCACGTATCAATATGAACATTGATATACTTACAAAAAGCCGTCTGAGGTAGGCAGGGGGACCAACTTTCATGAATAATGATGCATCCGGGGCATTGTGAATCCACCAATCAAACTGGAGAAACATGCTTGCAAATGCCATAGTAACAACAGTGGAGAAAAGAATACGTACATCAATACCATAACGACAATAACAGCAACATTTACTTCAGCTACAGTTCAACTATTAAAACTGATTTGCCCGTATGATAATAATAAAAAAAATTGGCGTGCCCACATGCGATGTTATATTCAAGTGACCAAGGCACCTATCTTGAAGATTATAATCATAGTGACGCCGTGTATGTTAGATGATACGTGCTATCAATGCTGTATGATTGGAAGTCTGATTAGCCTCATGTAATTGGTTAGTTGGTGATGTCACTATTATTGTAAATGTTTGGTTTTTATTTTAGAATAACTCAGTCTCTGTGATTCTTTTTTTTAAATCGTTTATCAAGGTACACGCAATCAATACACGCCCATTATGCTAGTTCGAAATTGTAGTGGGTATGGAGTTGAAAAGTTGTTCAGAAAAAGAAATGATAACTTTAAGGACTACACAAACTGAAATATAAATCTGGCTTCATTTCACACTATGACGATGTAAAGAAGCTCTACATGAAATGTAAAAGCTTGCAGAATAAGGTAAAAATACAGAATGTGATCGTTTTTCTTTGTTGACGGCATATCTATTTCCATGCATGCATTGTTAGATAACGGGTAAACTGCTAAAGAAAATTTTAAAATGTGAAAAAAATAGGGAGCGCACTTGTTTGGAAAAAAAAAAGTGAGCCAAAGAAACGCATAGCTTACCATTTCATATGTCTTCAATATGAGAAAAAGAATCATCATGCCCTGTCAATAATTGAGAATTTCCTTTGCCCAATAAAGAAATTGTTGTATCTTTCAGCGATCAGTTACCTAGTACTAATAACTTACGGTTTTCCTAGTTTCTGATAAATGATGTAAGAGGGCGCTATTTTTTTCTGCCGCCGCGAAATCAAGCTGAAGATGTAAACTTGTAATAGTTCGCCTCACACTTAGTGTCTGATCTCGTTTTCTGTCGAGTTTACTTTACTCTGATTACTTTCGTAATCATTCAATTAACTACTTCGTATAATATATTAAGTATTATTATTTCTCAGGCTACTATGGCTGCAGTGATATAATCAAACGAAATCGTAAAAACTGAGAGCAAATTCATATCAGTTTATTTTTAATCGAATGTTGTGCAAAATGTAAGAGCTCACCAGAAATCACTGCCACAATTAAACCAAGGTCAGATAAGGCACAAACGTGATAATCATTTCAGTAGAAAAATATTAAGTTAAAGGGATTGTGTAGTTTTGGTTGAGACTTAACTTCAAGGACAAGTTCACCTTAATTAACATAAGGATTGAGAGAATGTAGCAATATTAGTAGAAAACATCATTGAAAGTTTGAGGAAAATCGGACAATCCGTTCAAAAGTTATGAATTTTTGATGTTTTTGTGCAGTCACCGCTGGATGAGAAGACTACTACAGTGTATGATGTCACATGCGTACAACAATATAAGGAAAATAGAAAGAGAATTTCACAAAATTTCATCTCTTGAAAAAAGTACACATTCCCTTGACTCGTTACTGACATATGTTATGGGTAATATTATTCCCATTGCCTTTAGAAAGAGGCAAGTCAAGTACTCTTTTATAATGCGAAAAAAGTGAAAATATGTTGCATTTTCTTTTCATTTTCTTTATACTGTTGTACTCACATCACGAGCCTTAGTAGTCTCCTCATCCAGCGGTTCCAACACAAAATTCATAACCTTTGCATCGCTTGTCCAATTTTCCTCAAACTTTCACCAATGTGTTCTACATATTGCTGCATTCTCTCAATCCCTATGTTTATGAAGGTGGACTTGTCCTTTCAGGTTTTTATCATTTTTTGGTGAGATAGTGAGACACCTCTTATGAAATATGAAAGAGCATGTCATTCCAAGAGGGATTCAATGTTTATTTGATGAAAATTGGTTTTTAAATGGCCGAGATATCCTAATGAAGTGCGGAACCCACATTTTATTACGATCGTTTTGTTTTGTTTTTGGATGTTTCAGCTATTCCAAAGCCGATTTTTATCAAATAAACTTTGAATTCCTCTTGAAATGGTATGCTCTGTGTTATTTCATAAGTGTTTTCTTGGTATCTCTCAAAAAAGTTAAAGCCAAATTTTCATCTCCACCAATACTGTATCATCCCTTTAAAGTCGATTTGAGTACGTGTAGGTGCGTGCGTATATAGGTGTGTGTACCACCACGGATTCCACATGCAACAGAGTGTTTCTGTTAAAGGTATTAGCCCACATTTTTGTAAACCTGCAGCAATTGGTCTCATAGTTAGCATGGAGTTTGGGTATGATTGCAGTAACACCTGTGCAAAATTTCGTTCCAATTAGTCCATTACTTTCATAAAAATAAATGAAAATGCACCGTAATCCGTATGTATGCGTATAACGCTCGCTAGCTCCGGTCTACGTACGTGTTACATGTACAACGTACGTAGCTATAGCCCGCGCTCGTAATTCGATTTTGGGTCGGGTTGACCCGGTTTGAAAATTGATTCTAAAACGATGATTTTCTCTCTTTTATCGAATGGTATAGACAAAGAGCGACAGGTGAGATATGTTACTGTTATAACTTGTATACTTGAAGTCATATTGGACCTGTTTTATGCAGTTTTGATTTTCGTGGGTTTGCAAATGTGGGCTAGTACCTTTAATGCATAGAAAGTAAAACACCAGTGATACTGCTATCAACCACGCATGACATAAATGTTAGAAACTCCAACGAGCTTCAAACAGAAGCTCCTTTGAAATACCCTAACAGACTCCAAAAGCCAAGAAGCTACCGACTGGAGTTTTAGCAAGGAGCTCCTTGGTTTTTAGTGACTGAGGTAATGGAAAACACAGGCTTTCCAGACATCGTACTTCCCCGATTCCATACGACTGTGGATCTCGCTGCCCAGTTCGACCACTTCCGTAAACCAATTCAAAGATGACGTGCAAAGGATTCAGCTCCGTTAGAAGGATGCATTATGTTTTTTTTTTTACACGCAGTTAGTTAGTTTTTATGGAGCAATTGCACAGCACACCGCACATCACTCCGCATTACGACGATACACCTCACTGGTGGACTGTAATGGAAAGGAAGAAGAAGAAAAAGAAAACTACTGAGACACTGAAATGGACGGCTCATGGCCAATTTGCGCTGACCCAACATTTTCTCAAGACAGAACCGTACGAAATCTTGCAAGGTGGCGTAATTAGAAAATTAGTTCGGCTTGAATGCCATCGTATAGCTAAAGAAGGCATTAAAACAGAGATAATTCCCTTTTATTAGACAAGGTCGTCTCGACTGGTGATTATTGTCGGCGTCCATGACTTCTGAGCTACGTTCTCCTGCCTAATCCACGGACAATACTCGGCTTGGCCATACCGCCAGATCGGTATCATCGCACGCCGGAATGCAGTAAGCTTTTTTCCCCCATCATGAGATCAATAAAAAAACAACAACACACACAAAAAACCAACAACAAACAATATTGGGAAGCGCTCCATGGTGAGAGGAGGGGTGTATTATTGATTCTGTCTTCTTCAGGTCTTCTGAGAGTTCTGCTGTAATTTTTGATAGTCATAACATTTATTCGTCCATATTGTAAAGACGTGATGACATTAAGGTACATGAATGGCTAACGCCCTTCAATAATGTTTATCACAGAAAAAAAAAATCCAATTTTTGTATATTCTAGTAGAACTGATTATTGACTACATCGTGTTAAGCTGGAACGCGAATGTTTTACTCGAATATATTATCTTTTTGCATACATTACGCTACATTGGTATGTAAATATTACTAGGCCTACATAATTAATACAATACAATATCCTCGTCTTTTAGCAGGAACGATTATTTTTCTTTGTTTTGGGTTTTTTTGTTTGTTTGGCTTTTTTTTGTGTGTGTGGTGAGTGTGTGTGCGTTGTGCGTGAGAGAGAGAGAGAGAGAGAGGTAAATTGCAACTGATTATAACAAGTTTAAACTCTATAAAGAAATCAGAAATCTGTTTAGCAGGAAATAAAGCACTGATTTTCATACTTGCCGTACCAGACGTTGCTTATTGCAGTTTCCATGTACATAGTGAAAAGTTCATTAACTTCATCTACCGTGTGTTCAATATGAGATCTAGCCTGCCCAAAACGTCCTTCTCACCTAAATTTGATTTAACAATAATTGTTCATTTTTCAAATACCACTTGGTATCCTAAAAATCTAATAGATAAATAGTTTCAACATGCCATTTAGTTTCGGTAAATAATGTATAAAAATGATCGGATTTAGAAGAGAGCACTGCTTAAATATTATTACAGAAACGTTTTCTTAAAGGGATCGTATAGTTTTGGTTGCGTCGGATGGGACCCACCTTTTGTAAGGACCATTTTGTTTTTGGATATCTCAACCATTTCAAAACCGATTTCAATAAAAAATAAACCACTTACAAAATATGAAAGTTCTAAAAGGAATTTCAAGTTTATTGTATGAATATCAGTTTTGAAATGGCCATCTCAACCAAAACTACATCATCCCGTTTGAGATTATAATGGTTAGGACTTCGCACATTCGTCTTCATTTTGTTGTTTTTTCTTGTTGTTGTTTTTTTCCCGCAAAGCTGGCTACGAGTTGACACAGTGAGGGCGCTCTTTGAATCTTCAGAGCGCCGTGGATTGAACGACATGACCGATGGCGCCTCGGACTCTGAGCCTGAAAGAGGAGAGCTCTGATTTCGACACACCGCCAACGCCAATCCACTAAATGGCAATCTTAGGTCAAGCGCCATCAGCGTTAACAGTCAGACACAGCATTTCCACTATGTTAAAAATGCGCCATCATACTCAATAACCTAGGAAACCTTCTCCCTCCTTCCTTCCTTTTTCTTTCACACTTTTTTTTTTCTATCTTCCCCCTCCCCCTCCTCTCACTATTGAAATACTGTTTGTGTCATTTTATTTTAGGCCTATTCCTATCACCACACATTACAACCATGCGAACTGCGCATGTCGTCTGCAAGATCCATTCCCTGGGTAGTATTCAGCCAGACCGTGGTGTATGAGTTCAGATAAAAGGAGTCCCTGCTCTATAACACACACTATTTAACCGTTCGCTTCTTTGGAGTAGAATTTTCTCACCTGAACTATGGGGTATTGGTAGTATTTCATTGAAGAACTTGTTTGATTTGGGATAAACCTATATTTCCCGACATTCTGTGTATGTTGAATGAAAAGTCTTATCACGAGTAGGAAGATGATTTTTGAAACTGAAGTGGGGACCAGTGTAATTCTGAATAAGTTTTCAAGTGTTATTCGTGTTGTTTCTGCAGCTACAAACGATCGCTGTAGGGGTTTCCTGGAAGACCAGAAGAAGAGGTTGTCCTCTAAATAATAATGATAATGATAATAATAATAATAACAAATAACACTTAAACAGCGATTAATACTAACGTTTCTAAGCGCATTAAACCGAAGAAAAAATATTAGATTGAAATAAAGCATTATTTACATAATGATATAACAACAACAACAACAAAAATTAAGATTGAGTAAACAGATAAGTTTTCAGCAATGATTCAAACTTGTCAACACTTTCAGCATTTCGATTATAAAGAGGGAGTTTGTTCCAAAGAGATGGAAAAATCATTCTGAGCTCGAGAAACAACACGATTGTCACTGAACTTTGGGTGCCTATTGAGTGGGCTATGTGAGTTTACTAAAAACTCGGTGCTCTTCCGAAATACATTCCAAATCAACTGTGCATTTAGCACTAGCAAGGCGATAAAATACTTTGCCTACTCTTGCCCTCATCCCCCTTTTGCAAGCTTTGAAATGGCAACGAAACACGATGTCTAAAAGCTGAAGGCGGTGCCAAAGGATACAGCGTAACGGACAAGGGAATATGTAGGTTAACCCACACAATCATAGATGCATTGTAGGCCC
The DNA here is from genome assembly GCA_033980235.1 of Diadema setosum. Lineage (NCBI taxonomy): Eukaryota > Metazoa > Echinodermata > Echinoidea > Diadematoida > Diadematidae > Diadema > Diadema setosum. The sequence goes on from CM067059.1 coordinate 41,204,748, forward strand.
TACATAGTTACCATGGCAACGGTTGTTCCTGGCAAAGACCAAGATTGCCCATTGCTTCCTCGACAAAGAGCATCTGGATTTTCGATTATGAACATGATTTTTACTCAACAGCAGGAACAGGGGGTGGAATAGAAAATGGATAAGCCTTAACGATGTCAAGAGATTGAGACTTGATTCTGAGTTATCTCCGGCTTAGGTGTTTGCTGGTGGTTCTTTTTCATTTACTGTTTTCTCCGCAGTTTAAAAAACCTGTTATAGCGACATCTATAGTCTTGTTTGTGATATTCCGAACTGGACTTCAGGATTTAAACCTTCAATGGACCATTACCAGCTTTAATACAATACTCTGACATACCAAAAATAATAAAATAATTCCGGGTATTTATGAAAAACAAAAATCAGCAAAAATGACTCGATGTGAAGTGATTAGCTGTGATTTATGAGGCTAACATCTTTTATAAAATACACTTTTGCGGGGTTCAGCACACTTTCTTTGAATTTTGAAGGATTCGATTAGTTTCTGCATGGACTCCAAGGAGAGTATGAGGAGAAGATTACCTTGCTAAAAAAAAAAAAAAAAAAAAAAATGTTTGTTTTCTGCTGACTTGTTGTTGTAATTTCGTTTCTGGATTTTTTTTTTTTTTCGTGATTGCATTTCTTTGAGGTGGCATGATTCATCCTCTTGGTTTGAGCAGATTCATCTGATGCCGAGGACTTAGCTGAATCGGTTGCTTTTGAAAGCGTGCTTTGGCCGAATGGCATGAAATACATATACGTGTGTTTGTCAGCAGGCTTGGTGGAAATTTCGGTTTGGAGGTTCCCGTGATGAAGGAAGAGGTATATTATGTCTAGGGGAATGTGAGTTCTATGTCAGGTGATTGGAATGTACATTTGATTCATTACTTCATTCATTCATTCACTCATTTATTTTTCAATTTTCAGCAGAAACATATGAATAATTTACAAAAGTTGAATGCATAAATTGCGTTACAATATATAATAAACGAATTGTACAGGTTAGTGTATTAGTTTGACTAGACCCCATGGAAGACCAGCTTAGTGTAGCTGAATATGGGCTATCCAGCCATCTTCCCGGATGGAAATGAACAAACAAACAAACAAACAAAAATTTGGAAAATATTCAAAGTATACGGAAATGCTGGATATTGATTGTTGGAAAGGTAATTGTTGGGAAAGGACCCCACCCAGATGACCTGGGAGTACGTCACGGGTCCGACACGAGTATGACACGAGTCATACAGCCCATGAATTCGACGCTAAACAAACAAGTCCCATGTGACTTAAGGCCCGTGTTTTAATGTCGAATTCATGGGCTGATTTTTTTCCCTAGTGTCGAACTCATGGACTGTATGACTGGTGGGCGGTATGATTCATGGACTTTTTTTTTTCGACGTCGAAGTCGTGGGCTGTGTGATTCGTGAGTGTTGGTCTCGTGGGATGACCCCGATGAAGTAAACATCTCCAATGAAGCACTTCCATGTGCCAACTGAACGTTTTGCGTACGATTGGATGCAGGGGGGCGCCATACTGTAGGCACTGTAGGCACTATGCACAGTTATCCAAATAGGATATCTTCGTCCTTCAACTGAAGGTTAACATCAAATTTCGTGTGCCACCCTTTTAGAAATTCTTCCCAAAATCTACATAGATCTTATCCTTACTCTGGGTTCTTGTTTTTTTTTTTTCTCTCTCTCTCTCGTTATTACACCTCTCCTCTGAAATTCGTCATACAAAGCACACTCTGCGTTCCACTGCAAGAAAATCCTCTAACAATGCATTTTTGTAGAAACATGAAAATGAAACAATCTTCACTTAACGAAAGAAACTTCCAAGAAGGACAGTAAGCAAATTACACGACAAAAACCGAAGACTAGTGTGCTGTTGGCACGACCACACACACAGCTCGTCTATTGGAGTGCGTATAGTTGCACAGGATTGAGACAAAAAGCCATATACCCCTGTACATCTACGTGAATCAGTATAAAATAACGAAATTTTCCTAGCATAATCAAAGAGCATTTGCCATAGCGCTTTCAGAAGGTAGGGCAATGATATTTAGAAATGAGGAACTTGTTATTTTTATATATTTTTTTTTTCATATCGTTTCCTTACAGTGACATCTTTCACCATTTCACACTCACTAACTCTCTCTTCTTTTTCTTGCAAAATCTTCTGTACACACACACATACCCCCTCCCCCCTGTCTTAAATATATATAATATATATATATATATATATATATATATATATATATATGACTAGAAAATAATATGTCAGCGTATTTTGATGTTAAATATGAAGGAACCGCAAAATTAAAGCTTGTAAAACACCAATGTGAATACGTCTCCAATGGAGATGGGGCACAAAGTACTGATGACATACCAATAAAGCTAAAATAGCAAGGAACAAAGGACCAAAGAAAAAAAGATAAGAGGAAGAAAAACGAAGAAACAAACAAAAGAAATAGAATAAGAACTAAGTGGAAAACAAATCTAGCATGTAAGTACACAAATATACGGGCATAAGCAAATGTATCTACTATCAAGTTAAAAAAACGAATTCAAACTGTGAGTACTATGGTGCAATGGGAACATAAACGTTGAAATCAAATTCATCTGCTATCCATTAAAAGGGGATAATGTGAAATGACAGGTTAAATGATTCTAATCAGGCAAGGTAGAGTCATTAAGTAGCATTAATTTGAGGGTTTTTTGTTGTTTGTTTGTCTGAAAATGAACAGAGAAGAACATTTGATCAGATCTGCGGGAAGATCATTCCAGACTTTGGGTGAAAACAATTGTTTTTGAGCTAGAGTGTGCGAGTACGTGGAATGTGAAATAAACCTCTTTGTCTTGTTGGATAAGCATGGACTGCATAGTTTTTCTGAAACATATGCATAAATATGCCAGGCAAGTCGTTGGCTGATAGTAAACTGATATATACATGTAGATGTGCCTAAGTAGTATAAAACAAATCAGCAACCTTAAGGAATTTGTTTTCAAAAAAAGAAATGATATGCGTGAGAATAAAACCCAGCTAGATTGACTGAACGAATAACCCATTTTTGTATTTTGAAAATTTCTAAATGTGCGATTTTGCACAGTTCCTCCAGGCAAGTCATTCAGATAGGATAAAATAAGCGTGGAATATATATTTTTCAAATTACACTTGGGGAAAAAAAAATGTTTGAGTTTGATTAAAATTCCAGTATTTCTTGACAGCATCTCACATGATTAAGCTATGTGATACTTCCACGAAAAAAAACCCAACAAACACACAAAATGTGTGTTAAAAAAAAATTAAAGGGTGTGTACAGTTCTGGTCGAGGTGAGGATTTAGCTTTTAACATTTTGCGAGATATTCAGAAACCACTCTATGAGATGTCAAAGAGCATGCAAATCTAAAGGGTATCAAAAGTTTATTTGACGAAAATCGGTTTTGAAATGGCTGAGATATCCAAAAACAAGGTGAAACAAAGACATCATAATAAAGTTGTGGCATGTCGCCTTTTTTATTACCACGTTTTTGGATATCTCAGCCATTTCGAAACCAAATTTCATCAAATAAACGTTGAATCCTTCTTAAAATTACATGCTCTTTCATATTTCATAAGAGGTTTCTCATAATCTCACTTAGAAATGTTCAAAACATGAATCCCTTACCTTAACCAGTACTGTACAGTCCCTTTAACATTGAATAATGTATTAACATATCGGATTTCGTTTTGAACAAAAGAGTCATGTTATGATGTAAGGTTTATAAGATTTGACATTTTTGTGCAATGTTTATGTATAATGTCTGTCTTTGTATAATGTTGTTTTGTTTTGTTTTTTGTGAATGTGAATTCTGTGACCATAAACGAAATTCGAATAAAGAATCACCAAAAAAAAAAAAAAAATATATATATATATATATATATACATACATATATGTGTGTGTATGTGTGTAAGATAATTTTACAAGAAAAATGAACAAGGAAAAAAGAGAGAGAGAAAAAGCCATGGCTGTATCTGTATTGATATCTGATTATGCCCATATCCAATATATTCTAACGGATGGGGTCACGGAAAAAGAAAAAAGAAAAAAGAGAGCAGGTCTAAATCTAATATGGCGAATATCAAAAGGGTTGCCAGTTCCTGTCCCACTATAGTGTTTGTAAGCTACATTTTTCTTACTATTTTTTATTATCACCATTAATATGTCCATCAACATCTTCATCGTTATCATCTTAGAGGTGTTGTTGTTGTTGTTGTTGTGTTTTTTTTTTTAACAGTGCATAGACACCTATTCAGAGATTTTTTTTTTTCATCTTTGCAAGACTTTGCAAGCCGTGTTCTATTCACCGCTGTCCCTCGGGTTACCACTGCTAATTGTCGCCGACAAGTGTTCCTGATTTAAATACGGTGTTTGGCTATCGAACCTGGCCGCCGGAGCCCGCCCAGTGAGATGGTTGAAGACTGGGCTGCTTTCGGCGGTACATCACGGAGAACAGGCTTGCATCATGGAGTACCAGCAACGCGTATATATAGCAACGTTTTCCCCTGTTGTCGCGGTTTTTTTTTTTCTTTAAAAAAAAAAATGACGTGAAATAATGATGAACTATCAGTTTAATATATAGATATGCTTATCCAGAGAGAGAGAGAGAGAGAGAGATGTCGTGGTACATCCGAACTCATATCGGTATATACCGCGTTAAGACTTAAGTTTTTTTTTCCCCCTTGCTTGGGAGAGAGGTTTGTTATAGTAAGAAACCTGTTAACACTGGCGCCTTCAGCAGTAGATTCTGTGCAAGCTTCCGTGGGCCTACCGTGGCTATTGAATAGCACTGGTAAATCACAGAGAGTGAGAAAACCTGCCCATTATGTGTTCTGATCATTGTGTGTTCAACTATCATTACTAGTTCAGAGATTTGTTCGCAAACGTGACCAGCTATAGGCAAGCGTAAAACGCGATCAATTATCATGTATGGAAAATGTATGTTTACATTTATAATTACATCTCATTGACAATTTGCTCTGAACCTGAACTCACAGACACATGTCACGGTGTCATCCAGAGCTGAAAGACTCCTTCATCGCACCATTTCTCGGTTGCGCACGACAGAAAATTCTCTGATTTAGTGTAGACTGCAGATCTTTCATAACAAGTATAGAGTAATTGGTTTCTATTGATTAGTTTTTTTTTTTTTTTTGTTTCAAAATAGCATGTTGTTCATGACACTCTTTTGTATTTTCCTGTCCATGAAAAAAAAAAAATCCACATATCCGTATGTGTCTTTCCAGTGATGGCTGAAACATCTTTTCTAAATGCATGCACCCGTAAAGCAGAGGTTGGTATTCCCACCGTGTGGACTGGCGGGAGTAATGCTATACCCTTATCTGAGACATGGCTCGAAAGACTGACGATGTTTACAAGACCTGGTTTTGTTTTTTTCTGTTGTGTTTGTCTGTTGGTCCCGTTAAATACCCCAAATTTTCTTGATTGCAAACATGTGACCATGTCGTGACTTTATCATTGTAACTCTCATGTAATCAACTTCATCCGTTCTTTTGCTTTTTGTTAAATATTGAAAGTATATCAAAAACAGCTTCCTCAAAAGCAGAAAACCAAGTTCAGGCCTGGTGAAAATCCTCTTGGATATTTGCTTTATACGTATATGTTCATGCTCTTCTCAATCTACGTCAATACTTCTATTGATATACCGACGAAATAACCACCAATATTTTGAAACACGTCAGTAGAATATAAGGGAATAACTTTTGATGGGATTATATATGAGGATGTAGGGTTTCATTTCACAATCCATACTTCTTAGTTAAACCAAATCTTGTTTTCTTGAGGTAGCAGACAATCAAGATTGTTACTATATGGCCTCATCGACAGAATATTTTCATGAAGAGAGCATTTGCATCAATTATGTATTCTTCCTCGTAAATAATTATGTTCTTTTACGGAAACAATCATACATCTTAGAATGAAACTGTTATTGAAATCGTTTGCCGATAAAAGATGGGACATGGTTCCTTCTAATTCTATTATGTTAGCTCTAGTCAGAATGTTTTGATGATGTTTTCTCACAAATGTTCTCTTTAGAAAGTAATCACACATCATTCATGTTCCAAGCCGTTACATAATAATTTCATTGCTTGTTAATACTGCAAAAGTCTGGTTTTACTAGCTATACGAGGCCCAGTACATCATTTTTCTCGAGTTTGGTTTGTATTTATACTTCATGTTTTCAACATTGGGTGAAAATGGTCGAAATACAGACTACAGCCCGTTACCACGAAGGTTCGTTATTTTTGCGTTACTTTATTCTTCGAAGATGAAATAGCATTCAATAATTCGACTATTCGTATGTTTGAGAGACCAAGACAAAGATGGGTTCGTTGTTCAGGAAAATGTAATGGAATTCTTGATTTAAACACACACACACACACACGCACACACACACACACACACACACGCACACGCACACACACACACACACACGCACACACACACACACACACACACATACACACAAAGAATTGAAACATGGTTGATTCACTACTTCCATAGGAAAATAAGCTTCTTTTGCAGGGGAAAAATACCCCTTTGTAGGTACAGAATCGGTTTCATTCCACAAGACCGATACCCATGAGTCCTACAACCAATAAGTCCTACAGCCCACGAGTTCGAAACTAGGCAAATAACACTAGGTTAAAACAGCCCACGAGTTCGACAGATACAACACGGGATTTAATGTGTCGGTCTCGTGGGCTTTGCTTGCTTAGTGTCGAACTCATGGGCTGTATTACTCGTGGGTTGCTTAACTCGGAGGCTGTATGACACGTGGGTGTCGGTCTCGTGACGTGCACCCAAAAATATCATGGGATGTGACGCATCAAATTTTGCTTAAAGTCCAAAGAAAGGGTGATACATGTCTAAAATGTTCCCGATTCAGAAAGGATGTCGATTCTGATTTCATCTAAGCAATAAGCAAGGGGTTTTAGATTGTTGGGGACTAAGGGCCCTCTAGGCATTACACTCTCCAATCAGACAAGAGGGAGTTTTCATTCATGATTATACCAAAGCTTTCACAGTCACTTTTGTTGCTGGTAATACTGTCAAATGAGAATATGGACAATATTGTACTAACAATAATACAAGTACTTCCACTACTTGTACTACTACTGCTAATAATAATACCAACAATTATAACAATAATAAAATAAAAAGAATAATAACACTGCTCTCCACCTCCCTCCCCCCCCCCCCTCCAAGCTACACATAATGATCTCCTGCTACCCTGCGAGTTGTCATGGGATTACGATACCTTTCTAATTATCCGATTAATGAACCTTATTCAATTTTCGGAATCACAAACCCTCTTTCATATTTTTTCCGAACTTCGAAATTCATGAACAGTCAGAGTAACGAGCCTTCGGATTAAAGTGTCAAATATTCGGATAACCGAGTCCATTTTCATGTTTGGATTAACAATTAAGCCCGTATAGTATATATAAAAGTTGTGCAAACCTTCGAAATAACAACGATCACTCGGAATATGTAGTGGAGGTGTTTATGTATCACTAACGACAGGATGGCATCACAACTCGTGATGCAGTTGCCATGACGATAGAATGGAGAGGGACAGCATCTCCTCATACTCTAGGTGTACCATGAGAGTGCGCATAGAATTAGCATCGCCATTCTGCCCGCATTGGCAGGTATATTCCCGCTGCTGAATTTCCCCGTCACGCACGCAGTCTTGTGCTCAGTAAAGTTTCCAGAAGGCACCCATTTCGTTGCTAAATAGAGCAGTATACAGCCATGACATGCCAAGAAAAGTTTTACATTTTTATCTCTATTTTTGGCTGATGGAGAGTGATTAACATACCTCAAAATCAGGCAGCATACACGTGAACAATATTTGTCAAATATTGCTTTGTAATAATCACGTAAGAGAGCACTGTTTGTTTGTTTTTTGGTAATCGTATAGCTATATTATAGAAAATACTATAAAAAAAAGGCGGAAACCAATTTTTTCAACTGAGAGTGATTTGATAAAGAAAATTTGACTATTGATAAATGAGTTTGGACTTTAACTTTTCAAGTTTATGATAATATGCTTAATCCGTATTTGTTTCATTGTGTAGCATTACTGAGAAAATGTTGTGCTTCCCTTCCTGTACAATACCAATATGGACACGTAGGCCCTATATCTTGATACGGAATGACGTTAAACACATGGTGCATCCTTAATGTATCAAACACTGTATTTTCCTATTAATGCTCTTATTACAAATTAATACTGCACAACGACTCACACTTAATTCTGCATAACTTAGAAATCATCAATACTTCCTTACAGACTTTAGGTGACGCAAGTAATTTGAATTTCTCACACTTGTTTTGCATCTTTTCGTAATGCATAAATCTTTTGTCGAAACCCGTTAAAACCAATTTCAATCCCTTCGTGTTGCTAGATATATAGGACAATCGTATTGGTTAACTGTTGGGGAGAATCATTTGTTCTCACAGCGCATTTAACTTTTATAATATACTTCGATATTTCCCTAAAGATATACATTTAACATATTGCGCTCATGTTGTTGGTATATATTGATATGTAGCACTTGGTGTACAGTGGTACATTGTATCTAAAATTGCTAATGTCCCTTGCTTGGAAACAATGTGCTTACGTTGCTTATGGAGGCAGCGAGGTAAAATCTGTCATCAGTATCTCATAAGAAAGAAGCTGATGAGAAAAAAAAAACACCCACAAATATTCATATATCTTCCGATCTTAACATCTTAAAGAGCGAAAAACTAACCCAGGGAGGCCAATACCAATCTACTAGGGGTGCTGTTCGTTATTCCGAAGGTTCTTCAGTCCGAAGATTCTTTATTCCGAAGGTTCGTTATTCCGAAGATTTGTTCATCCGAAAATGAAATTCGGAAAAACGAACCTTCGGAATAAAGAATCTTCGGACTGAAGAGCCTTCGGAATAACGAACCTTCGGAATAACGAGCTGTAACCTCTACTAGTGTGTGGTCGATCATCTCTCCCTGACGAGAGCCTTTGGTAGGAACGTGTTTGCTGGTCCCACAAGATCCATGAGATTGACAAGTCTGTAGAAAACAGGTATTCCCGAAAGAAAGAAAAAAATACACAGAATGTCCAAAACAAATCGCTGGAGGAAGACAAAAACAATAACACATAAATATAATATAATGAAACAAACAAACGCATGCAAAGCAACAAAGTGCAAAATATAATTATGATTTCTTTTCCTGTAAAATATGTCTACGACTAGCCTTTTCAAGCACGTCAGACACCAATGAGACCGTAAACAACTTTCTTGAAGAAGCAAAACCTTCGATTTCAAACTCATTAGGATAAATATAATGTATATGTTTTTCTCGAAGTTCTCCTTCGCTACCACTATATCCCCGACTTCGCAAATTGCACTGTTCATAGAATTTGAAAAACAAAAAATAGGATCAATCCTCATCGTCATAGCATTGGTTTAACATAATTTCGATTTGATAATTCTAATAGTCTACATCTTTGTGGAATTTCGTCTAAAATCTACCTCGTCTTCAAAATATTTCAAGACATTTCTTTCGATGCAGGAATATCTATTTTGTATTTGACAGTGAGATGTAAGTATCCGAATGTACTAAAAACAAGAGGGGGCAATATGGTGAGATGATCATAAATGCGCCTCTTTAATCAATCGTTTTCCTCTTGAATGCAAACTCTCTCTTGTCACTCATAGTGTGTGTGGTAGATTTCAGGATTGGCATTTATTTTGGCATGACTAATACTTGTCAAAAAGATATTTGTACTTTTCTGCACTTTAGATCGTCAGAATTGGATGTTTGACATGAATGCACGTCACGAGACCGACACCCACGAGTCATACAGCCCATGAGTCATACAGCCCTCGAGTTATACAGTCCACAATTCATACAGCCCATGAGTTCGACAATAAGCAAACAAGGCCCACGAGACCGACACACTAAGCTCCGTGTTGTAATGTTGAACTCGTGGGCTGTTGTTACCAAGTGTCGAAAACATGGGCCCTAATCATCTTATTTCATAGCCATGCATAACATGCATAATGTACATATGCGTACTTCCCCAGGTTGATATCTTTTATTCCTTTTTTTAACTTTCATTTCAAAAAAAAGAATGTACATGTATATTACAAAGATAAAAATAATAGTACATTCCATGTAACATTAGTAGCATTTACATTTCTGGTCTGAAAGGTGCAAAGTTGCACCCGTAAAGGTGCTCCCAGTATGACAAAAACGGTGCCGAGTTGAATCAATTTTGCTTAGAGTATAGAAACACATCTTGTTTCATTTAAAGCTGGCAATGGAAGTTGAATTAGGTGGCATTCGATTGTAATCATTTTCGTGTTGATCTATTCACTAATGCATAATTTACGTATAAATTACTAGATTTACAGTCGCTTTATTTATTTTTATTTTATTTATTTTTTTCTTTTCGAATGTGAAACTGTAATGATAATGTATAATGGGGTGCACGTCATGAGACCGACACCCACGAGTCATACAGCTCACAAGTTATACAACCCATGAGTCATATAGCCCATGGGTTCGACAGTAAGCAAACAAGGTCCACGAGACCGACACATTGAGTCCCGTGTTGTAATGTCGAACTCGTGGGCTGTTTTTTTTACCTAGTGTCGAACTCAAAGGTCTTATTTCAGTGTCGAACGCGTGGGCTATATAATATTATCACTCGTGGGCTTGATGACTCATGGACCTTTTTTTTTCAATGTCGAATTCGTGGGCTGTATGACTCGTGGGTGTTGGTCTCGCAGGATGACCCCCATTTGGCACTTCTGTACTTTGTATTACATAAATATATATCATATCATCCGTTCATATTTTGTTCCTTTCGTCAATTCTTGCCTGTTTATCTGTCTAACGGGCCATCTTATTCCATAGGGGAAAAATGAATGACAGGGGGTCTTTCCTTGACAGAATAATTCACGTATATATAGGAGAGATCAATCAAATATTTATGAAAAGAAGCAAACCATGCTATATCACTCACTATTGTATCAATGAAACAAGATGACGCTGGCTATGAGTTCCAGGACAAAATTATGTACCATGGTTTTTAATTTCTTCCATGGATTCTACATGATTTTCACCTGCAGCTTCAATCCTTTCTCTACTCCGACTGTTGAACATCTAATGTGCATTTTCCCCTCTCTTTTTCTTTTCGCCATTAAACGCTACGTCTGCGCTACGACTTATTACAGAAAGGTTTGAATAATCTCTCCCAATATTGCGGAGTTAAGTGTTTTCAATTCCTCAGAGTATGGTCTGTCTTGCGCTCGTTTCTGTCCTGAATGATCGCCGAGAAAGCGCCTGACATCGCATGTGATCTTTGACGAATGCTCGTGATTAAATCAGAAGACTTTACTCTTCTGGATTTTTTTTTCCATCTCCAAACTTTCGATTCTTTCATTCTTCATCTTTGTGATGCAGCAGCGTTGACTAGAGACGATATCGTGAGCGAGACTGCGAGGGAGGGATGGATGACATGTCTCGCTCGCTCCACATCTCTGCACTGCGTTGTAGGACTGTTAATATGAATGCGATCAGGGCTCGTTGGGCAGCAGTTGTTCAAACATGCACGCCGTCGGCAGCGGGGGAGGGACACCAACGGGCACGGCTCTGTCAATCGCCGCCAAGATGCACACAGGGCGTGATGGGGGCCGTAAAACCATCGCGGGTAGCGCTCCAGCTCGGCGGCATCTGTGTGTGTACAGTACTTACCAAAATCGATACAACGTGAATTGACGTGTAAATGGTGCGATCCGACCGTTTCCCGCCTTTTTCTCACCCAATTCTAAACGCATCCATCACGAAAGCGCGCGAAATCCGACGCCATTAGATTTGTGATACTAAAACGCGCTAATTCTCCAGGTTGCTTTACGCAATCGAATACTACCCGCCTGTACTTGCTTCTTTTTTTCTGTCTCGAAGTGTCGAAGGTATTCTAATGGTGTTGTCAGTGAAGTAATCTACATCCTGCATTAGGTCACAGTTTTGGCGCTTGCAAATCGCATGAATTTTTCATCTCCTTCAAACAGACGTTCAGCTGAATTTCCACGCCGCCAATTTAATTTCTTGAACATAGCTGAGCGAAATGCAATCCAAACGGTTTGTCTGTTATCCCCAAGGAAGCCAACCACGGGGGACGCTGGTCAGCCTTGTCTATCAAGATAAGGAATTATCATGAAACGGGAGCCTCGCCCCGTCATGATTCATCTGTACATCATAATGAATAAAGACGTTATACTTCATCGATCACCACTCTGACGCACCGGAATATTGTAAAAATATTCCCTCTCCCATGAAGACGGGTTCAACACTAACCTAGTTATCGGCTCAACAATTTACTTAAATGCCATTTATGTTTTGAATGACCGCAAAAAAAAAAAAAAGAATTAAAAAGATGCCACCTCCACTATGACGTAATTAATTAACGCTTCATTCTCATATAGTGTTATGGTAATCCTATTGTTCAAAAAAGATACAACAAAGTAGGCTACTTACGTACACACATACAAGCACACACACATCGTATACATTTATACATGCATACATATAAAAACTTATATTAAGTTGTTATCATAATCATTGTAAATCTGTGAATGTGTTGATATGTATATGTGTGTAGTCTACAAGGTAGTATAGGATAGGTCCTATCTCACAGTGCCATGTCTTTGCTTTTATTTCTCTCAAGCATCGAAGACGTTTTCGAACGGCGGTAGTCATTCTACGTTTATTACTTTTTATTTACTTTTTTTTAAGCGTTTCACCACTATTTTTATATCGTTATATGATAAATATTGCATAAGCTCTGGCTGCGTACTATAACTATCTATATGTACAATCAAATCAACTATAATCGCTTGTTTCCAACACTTCTAGGGATTATACATGAACATTGTTAAGACAATCATTTCTGAGGCCATTGTCCTCGTCGAGCGTTTGCTTATGATGATGGTCTCCTGAATTTCTGTACATCGAGTTGCATAATTTGTCTTTGAACAATAGGATATATTGTAACGTATGTTTGCATAAAATCAATATTTGCACAAAATTGTTTATTTTCATTTTACAATATGTCAGAAAAAAACAAATGTTGGATATTTGAATTAATAATTTTAATTGTTTTAACCGTCAGATTCAAATTATACTGTGCTCAATTAGTTCGTTCAATTGACTTTGTATTTCATTTATGTATGAAAAAGACATTCAGAAATAAAATAAGAATCAAAACGTCATCGTGCAATTAACCTTTTACCTTCTCAATCGCAAATAATCATGATGACTGTAGGCATAAACATGGTTGTACGACCTTGAAAACTTGAAAACTTTTTCCTACTTTCTCCATATTCTACGTGCGGGGGGTTTTGGGAAGAAAAACAAATGTCTCAAAATAAAGCCAATTAGACTGCTGAGAAACTCTACAACATGCAACTGAAACCCATCAAAGTCAAAATCAAGACAGATTATAAGATACATGAAAAATCACAGAGGATAAAGTATATGAAAATCACACAGAGATATATAAAAATGAGGCAAGATATACATAAAGATAGAGACAAGAATAAACCTCTTGTTATCTTGAAAAAAGCAAAGAAAAATTCAAGGACACGGTTTACAAAACGTACCACAGTTCGCGTTTGAAATTTTTTCTTTGGTACTTTGTTTTTCTGAAGAAAACAATTCCTTGAAATGAAAATAATTAGACAGCAGAGAAACTCTACAACGTGCAACTGAAACCCATTATAGTGTAAGACAGAAATAAAAGATTATTGAAAATATGAAAGTAACATAGAAATATATGAATATGAAGCAAACTATATAAAGATGAAGCAAATTACATAATGAAGTATTCTTATTTTCTAGAGAGCATGTAAAATAAAGACAAGGTTTACAAAAAATGTGCCACAGTTCGCTCTTGAAACTGTCTTCTTTTGCACTTTGATATTCTTCTCACTATTTTTAGATTCCCAGCTTCAGCTTCATATCCAAACCATCGGGCGGTGGAAAACACTTTATTGCCAGAGAAACATGATAGGCATATAATTCATCTCCTTTCCCCCTTCAATCCATTCCTCTCAGATACCATTAAGAGCAAGGAAGGGGATATGGAACAAGGCTGGTGATGCAATATTGAAATTAGAAATCCCCCCACCCCTCCACATCCCTTTCTTCATTCACCCTCTTTATTATCTTCGGTTTGTGGTGCGGCGAAACATTTAAGGTGGATTTTAGAGAGGGGAAAAAAATTTGAGAAGAGGATTCTCCCGTGAATGTAGAATAGTCGCCTGATCAAATGCTGTCCTCTACTGAAGGGCGTTCTCAAACTCAGCTGAGAAAATGGAGTAAATACGACGGGTCCGCGTCAGAAACTCGACCCAGCCTCACTCAGGAGCGGCCTCACAAAACGACTTCAATCATCTTTCATAACTCCATCCTTGTTCCGGATCTTATCGGATGTGTGTGTATGTGTGTGTGTGTGTGTGTGTGTGTGTTTCTCCCTCCCTCTCTTTTATATAGTTTCATATCTCACGTTCTGCATCCTTCCGCGTCTCTCGCTTATTTTTCTAGTTTCATTCATACACTGTTTATAGCGCAACCCTTTATTATCCTTGTTATCTAATCATTGTAATATCTTCTCTTGTTATCTCTCTATTTTTTTTCTCTCTCTCTCACACTCTCTCACACTCTCTCTCTTCCTTCCACAAGATGTCTTTGTGTTGCATAATACTATGTTTCTCTGCTTCCATTTACAATGCATTTCGTTCCCTTCATCTGCTTTTTCCCTGCTCGAAGACTGAGCCAATATAATTAGAACACATTTCTCTATTTTCTGTAATTTTCTTCTCTTCTCTACTGCTCTATCTCTCTCTCTCTCTTCCTTCCTCCCTCTCTCTCTCTCTTCCTTCCTCTCTCTCTCTCTTTATATCATTATCTCTCTCTCTCTCTTTCTCTCAATCTTCCTGTATCTTTCGGTTCCAATAGTAAGGGAGTTTATTCCTACGCGGTTGCTAAATGAGACCAAAGTTTCTAACACTTTTCCTATGATCAATTCAATTCAATTCAAATTATTTTATTTCCATATAAAGTAATACAAAGCAATACATACATAACGCTTACATGAGTACATAATATTGTAAGGAACTTTGAAACACATAAGTTTCAACAAAACATGGATACAATATTATAATAATATCAACTTTGGTTTTTAGATAAAAAAAAAACAAGTAAGCAATACAATCTTATTTTGTTACTAAATATGGAAAAGAGGAATTCACAAAAGAAGCGTAGCTTGTAAATTTTGTGAATTACTCTAGGAGATAAGGGCATCTCAAGATCCGTCAAGGACTCCAGATCCATGTATGAAAATTTTGATATTATGACGTCAGGCGAAACAAACAGAAAGAAAGGACTATGACAAGGACAAGAACGAAAGCAGGGACGGAACAGGCAGGAAAACAAACTAAAGATAGGCATAACAAAGAAAGGGAGAGAAACTAAAACAAATGTCTGCAATTCGGTTTTCTGGAAAGGTCACCAGGGCATGATCTAGACAGATATTGAATCTCTCTATCTTAGCAGCATGACATAAGAGTTGTATAATATTATTTTCCAATAGAGCTCATGAATGAAAAAGATTCCCTTCACATAATAATGACGACAAATTACGCACTTTGAACAAAGTGGACAATATGAACTTTACACTACATGGGATGTAAACAATGATCAATATATTTGCGCAATATATATAATAAATGACAACATCTGAAGAGGCGTATGGTGTACGTTGCTTTCTCACTTTCGACTTTTATGCTGGGTGCTGTTCGTTATTCCGAAGGTTCGCTATTCCGAAGGGTCGTTATTCCGAAGGGTCGTTGATCCGAAACACGCAAATTCCCTATACCTATGAAAAAGGGTTCGTTAATCCGAAAATATGTGGCGTTATTCCGAATGAATGAAATTCGGAACAATGCACCTTCGGAATAACGAATCTTAGGAATAAAGAGCCTTTGGAATAACGAACCTTCGGAATAACGAGCTGTAACCTTTATGCTTGTCTTCGTTTACTCTCTTTTCTTACATAACTCGCTCAGTTTTCCAAAGTTACTCATTTTATACATAACTGAGGAGGATTAATACGAGTATCTAACTTTTGTAAGTTTTCGTCTCATGCTGATAGGGTGATGTAATTTTCCAAGTTACTTTCTTTGGGGTGTCTTTTTACAGAATAAAAAGGTAGCACAACCGCCTCTCCAATTCCAATTATGGGCCCAGTCCACGAATCTTCGCCTTACTGCAATTCTTGTTTCATGTCTGTGCAGAGACTTCCTTACCCTTATAATTCCATCTCAGGCTAGTTCGTATTAAAAAAAAAAAGATAGAGAAAACCTACGGTGCTTCCCCGCTCACGGTTCGAGGCGAGCCCCAAACCCCCCGAGCGCTCGGCTAATGGTACTCCATGCCTCTCGGCAACTCCTTGCGTTTGAATAAATAATGAGTGTTTGATTCACAGGTCCTCGGCATGCTCCAGTCTAGAGGCCCTACAGCTCACCGTGTAGTGCTCCCGCAGGTACCCTCTCGCCGTGCCGAACTACGCGAGTCTGGACAAAATTTAGGCATGCGTTCGCTCTCCATCCTTCGAAATCAAAACGTTTGTGCATTCATGGCGATAGATAGGGCTTCGCTGGAACAACTCATGAAAAGTAGATGATGTACAGAGCGAGAATACCTGACATCGGTTTAACATTTGGGATGCGATATTTATGAGTTTTCTTCTCCGGCAAAGCACTAAACCTCGTTTCCGAGGTTGAACGGAATAAAGATGGACTACACACAGGGATTTTTTTTTCTCATTATTGGGTAAAACCACCAAACCCCAACGCCCAGCCAGCCACACTGCGGCCGAGCCGCTACGTGCGGTGTTAGAGCGCCCCCTGAGAATTCTTTTGTAGAATGCGAGGGGAGCTTGACTGGTGGACACGGAACATTTCCATTCCCACATCAACGAGCTTTTGAAAAAAGAGAGACGGAGACTTAGATGTCTTTAGTCCTTTCAAACCCAAGTCAAACTAAAGTATTCGAAGATAATGCGTCTCTGTCCCTTTGAGAAAGGACTTGTGTTGACAGCCCATTCTGACTTTCTTTCACAGCTGCATGCGACGGACATATAACTGTAAAAGACGTTGCACTCTCATAATTTTTTTGCCAAGTTCAGCAAGCTCTCTTCTTAACACACCAATTCCCTTACAATCTATTATCCTACAACAATCTATCTAAACAACACACTCATCGAACACCGATGGGGGTTTGGAATTCTTCGGGCCTTATTTCTCGACTTTGCCACACACACACACGCACAAATATATATATATATATATATATATATATATATATATATATATATATATATATATATATATGTATACATATATACATATAATATATATGCATTCAAAAAGTGTATGTGATTTTGCCATTCAAGTATTTCCCTGACTAGCCGAGAAGACCGTATTTCAAAGATAGCAGGCCTACACACCTACTCAATTATTAAGTTAAAATTATCACACAGTTCGACGGATTACGAGGTAGGCCTATAGATAGCCTGCATATGTAGTACCTCACTCAAAGGCCCGGCGTGGGGAGTTTTCCTCGGTAGAGCGACGGACAAACGTGTTCTTAAATCCTCTACGGAGCTGTAGTTCCAGTATACTCCTTGGCTGTCTGGAGCCCACATCCTGTGACAACGTCAGTATTCTACGGGTACATAACATTCCGCATCTCTGGATATGGCTATTAATATATATATATATATATATATATATATATATATATATATATATATATATATATATATATTGCGCCTATTTACGTTACCTTCTATTAAGACATTAAAATGTTGCTGTTGTTGTTGCTTTTAGTTTGTTTTGTTTTGTTTTTTTGTCTTGTTTTGTTTTGCTTTGTGTTTGTCGCACCGTCTACATAGTCCCATGCGTGTGATGGCTGTTCTGAAGTGCTGTGGAGTGTGTATGTTCAGTATACATCCTTGTCACCAGTGCTATTCTCTCATGTTATGAATATAAAGCCCAACAATTTCCATTATGTATTATGGAGACTGGACGACATGATGCATTACATTCCTTTCAACACTTATCAGTCACCTCCCCCCTCCCCCCCCCCCCACCCCGTCAACAAACTGCACACAAGTACAATGTACAGTGATTTTTTTGTAACTTTTAAAAGACTACAATTCATTTCAGTAGGAGATAGACATTTAGAATGCTGTAGAAGGCGTTAACTATCCACTTCATAATACAGTTTATCTTCAGTATTCGCGTCAATTAAGAATTGAGATTTTATTAGAGAATAAAATCATAATTGTTTTTGATGGGAGATTTTGAAACGGTAATGAATGATATTATTTTCGAAATGCTATTGTATAAACGGTAGATTTTATTATGATATTTAAGATCATTTACAGTTTCTTCGTTTTTGATAAAAGTTAATTCCTCAGCCATTACGTTTTGATTATAATTATTTAGCTAAAATGCATAGTAGGGAAACTCTAGAAGATATATATATATATATATATATATATATATATATATGTTTATATGTATATATTTTGCAAAACACGATACAAACTTGAGTTACGAGGTAAAGATGTATATTATCATTCATACTATTATAATGATAAAAATAAACTATTAATCAGGGTCTTTAGTCAAGCACTGTATACTCACCCGTAATCGTTTTATAAGATATCTTTAAAAGTCAACAGATATATAAAAAAAAACACACACACACACACAGAAACAAATTAACAACTTTAATTCGAATTTCTCGTAAACGTTATTTTTCCAGTGAATTTCAATGTGTAAAAATATCAAGGGTGCCTTTTGGCGAAAAATCAGAGAATTACTTTAAAAAGAATATAGATTATCCAACATCAAGGACATAATGGAAAGAATGTCACAATTCCAATGAAATTGTTAATTATTCCAATTATTTTGGGGGGTTAATGTTGACCTTTCTTTGGCATCATCTATTCCAATTATATGGATTATCTACCTTAAATGATAAATCCTTTGTTTTTTGCTCCGACAAAAGAGTCAGAGATTATATTTAGTGTTAAGTCCACTGGGCCTGATGGGTTAACCGTGTATTTTGTGAAAAACAAAACTTAAAACAAAACAAAACTATATTCACTCTTTGGCAATTCCACTTGCACATATCCTAAATACATCTTCAATGCCTTAATTCAATGGTGTAATTACAGATTTCCTTTATGTTCTAATCATACCTGTCCACAAAACATATTACTCAACCTGGTTGAAAAATTACAGTTATGTTCTACTCCCACACAAGAGTTAATTTAGGGTTCGATAATTGTTTTCCTTAATAATGAATTGAAAATAAATCTAAATGTTTAATAAAGAAATTTTCATTGAAAAATATATTTTACTGCATGATAATCTGATTGATTGATTTCAGCATTGTTGATGCAAATCACAAATGATTTTCATGTTAATATGATATCATCAATACTCTATTATTTAAGCCACAGTGCATCCGCAAGCAGCATTTATATCTATACAACCATTTTGCACGTTTTTGTGTATGAAATAAGGCCGAACATTCCTTTAAGCTACGCGTAATGTGACAACCTGTTGTTACAGATATCTATGTTCCTTCATAATGCAAGGTCAAAATAAGTCTACTTAAAAATACTTATTTTGAGTTCTTACATCTCCCGTAGTCGAGAAGACGGTTGGGGCCCTACAGAAGACTTCGCAGCCAGTTTCCTCCCTCCCTCACTCTCCTCTGCCTTCCTTTGCGCCTCTCTCAATCTTAGGCCTGTCCAGTCTTGAATGTTACATTCCCATCTCTTCTTGGGTCTTCCTCTTGCCCTTTTTCCTCTCACCGTGCCTTGTAAGATTGTTTTGGCCAGATCTGATGATCTCACTGTGTGCCCATACCAGTTAAGAGTTTGCGTTTTCTCACGGTTGACAATATGTCTTCAGAGGGCCCGATGGCTTGTTAAACTCGGTTTATTACTTCATCATTGGTAATGTGGTCTTTGTAGGAGATGCCAAGTAGAATGGCATCTCCATTTTGAGTTACAGTTTATTATTACTGTACCTGATTACATATTTTCCTTTCTGCAGTTGATTTACTTTGTTGTAAAATGCTGGGAAATATAATTATTTTTTTTCATTTACTGAAAGTGCAAGAATTAAGTCCTTCCTGAAATAAGGAAGCAAATCAAGAAAAAACTCAAACCTTGGCTATAAATCTACATTTGACCGTCATCAGATGATAGTGATGATAATATGGAGGAAGAGATCTGTTGATCAAATCACAACAACAACAACAACAACAACAACAACAAACGAAAAACAAAACAAAACACCACACTTATAATACGTCACGGCTGGTGGAAACCATACTTTGATGAGTTGTAGGTCTTGATTAAATGGTCCCCACAAGGGATCGATGATGATTAATTGAGCAAGGATGGACGGCGTAGTGGCGTATTTCAATCGCGAGCCTAACAAACAATACTGATGAGAGTCTTAGCACGTGGTTGAGTGCCACACGAACTTTCACGTCATCTGGAGAACAGACTCACACAATCCGTATTGCCAGCCTGGAAAGGAAACGCTTGAGACTCTACACGATCCACAAAAGAACCCAGTTGTGACATATAAATATAGTAACGGGAGTATTACTGAAAGTGTGAAGGCGATACAAGTACGAAAATTACGGATTCCCGCTGCTACTGTCTCTCCCCTCCCCCCCCCCCCCCCTCCCCACTCCTAGTTTATATCGCAGAGCGAGATGAAACGGCGCTTTTTTGGAAATGAGCCAAACATTTAGTATATTTCATCTTTCGTGTAGCGAGAAACCATTTAAAAATGAACTAATCAGCATGTGACCAGGCTATAATGGACGCCATGATGATACGCCGCTTAGTCACGTGATCCCTTCTTTAGACTGTGCATGAGCAAAGGTTCCATGACATTTTTGTTCCTGCCGCAATTTCACCCATGAAATATCTTCAGACGAAGCCAAACATAAATTCTACCCTCAAACATAACCCTTACTCTAATCCTAATCCTCACATGAAACTAAACCCCCATAACCACCCCAACCCTGTGTCCTTGGAGAAAATAAGAATGGGGCAATTGTCCCTGGACCAAAAATGTCCTGTCACCGTGACCAACTGATGTTTCTTATTATCAAATACCAGTCTAATTATTCGATAATCTATCACTTCATAGAGGAACATTTGTTATGTTCGCCTGTGGGTCGATACTTTACTTAATTCTAGCATGGGGACTATTTTTTGTGTACATGCAATGGTGTACGATGCCAAGCGATGATAGATAGTAGATTAATCGATTGAATACATTATCTTATTCAATACAATCCATCAACTGTTAACTTGCGATGACGCATAAGAAAATATTACCTACAGAAGACGTTGGTATTGATTTTGTGTACGGAAATACCTTTTCGTCAATTTGTAGCATAGGGCGAATATGGAACGAGTTTTAATTTTCATTATTATCATTATTTTCCTTTTTCCTATACACACTGATTTATTTAGGTACGGGTCAGAGCACGATTGTGGTCAACAAATTCACACGACCCAATCGTTTTGTTAAGATATTGTGTCCCCCTTAACCTATTCGAATACGTACAAATTGATAGTAGTCGAACAAATTGAGCACCATTTCAAAACAAACGCAAATTTAGATTAACTACATTTATGGTGTATTGGTATGAATCACTAGCGTTATATCTTCAAACTAAAATGCATTTACGAAGGCATAGATACCATCCCTACTAACAGAGTCAGAAAAACGACTGAATCTATACTTCACCCCAGTGTCACCCCACAGTTTACCGAATCCAACCTCGCTACCTTATACTACAACCACTAAAACAACAACTGCTGCTACCACAATTAATACCACTACAACTACTAGTACCATTATCACCACCACCACTTCTACTACTGATATTCGTTCTACTTCGTTCTGCTGCTACTATACTATCAATACTGCTACTGCTACATATTACTATGAGTTATAAAAACCACTTTTACTACCACATTGTCCGATCTCTCGTCACCTCTTGTCAAGGTGTCCCTCTTGTGTGGAGTATATATATATATATATATATATATATATATATATATATATATATATATATATATGCCTACAGGCATAAGCATCTTTTTTTTCTTTCTTTTTTTTTTTGCACGCGCGCGTTCCCTCACACATTACATAATGCTTCAGAATATTATTCTGTAAGCAATTTGACTGACCTATAAGATAAAGCAAATCTAACAAACAGCATAAAATGAAACAGGTGACATTTGTTTTCAGGAGTAAGCAGGGTTTGAAATTCTTTTTAAATTCATTTATTTACTCTTTCTTTGGTGGCCCGTTCAAGAATAATGAGAAATAAAATGAAATGAAATGACATGAAATGACATGACATGACATGACATGAAATGAAGAAAAATGTAAGTGCCGAGCCTTGATATCAACATGTTGCCCATTACGGAACTGAAAAAAAAATGTGATCGTGTTGGTCACTAAAGAGCGAGTGAAGAGCGTACTCAATTTACACGTGCGTTATGGAGTACAGAAGACTGTGATGAGGGAAATCACGCGGACAATACCAATATTTTCGGAAACATCGTCTCACGTGGAGTAAGAAATAGTAACTTTAAACTTGGTCAGATTATTCATTGTGGTGGTGATGAAGGGCATCATAGCGATGACACTGATGATGATCGTATTCATGAAAATGGAGCTACTTATAATGTTTAGCTACTTTTACTTGATACAACAACGACTATAAATGCTGCTACTACTACGACGACTACGTCTTCTACGGCTATGATACTACTACTACTACTTCTACTACTACTACTATTACTACTATGCTCTGATAAGGATAATGATCATGATGATGATAGTAACGATGATAATAATAATAATAGCAAAAATGATAATGATAATAATAATAATAATAATAACAATAATGATGATAATAAAAATAATAACAATAATAATAATAATAATGATAATAATAATAATGATAACAATAATAACAATAACAATGAAAATACGAAAAAGAATGAAAATTCAAATCCAAATGAAAAAATGCTGATAAGCTTCATCGTAATAACAGGATAAGGATGATTAGAATTATTCAAGTCAATATCAATTCCGTTGTTCAACTCTATATTGTTAAACAATATGAATTTACACGTGCGTATTCTTTATTATGAATTTGTTCTTGTTTGATGGAAGTAAAGTATAATTGAATTAAATAAAAAAAAAAGAATTCAGGAAAGAAGAATAGAAAAAATGAAATGAGATTACTCATACTAAAATTGTGCTGACAATAGACCTACTCGAAAAAGTCTTATGTACCCCTGTAATTTTTGTCATTATTCATATAACAATTATGATATCAATAAATGGAAAAACCTATGAACGTATATTCTTCTGGAAAAGTTTGTGATATAATTGATGATAATGGGCAGTTAAATGAAAAAAGTGCCATGAGTCTTGATTTTAAGACTGCTACAGTTGGGGATTTCCTGACTTATAATGGTAGGTCAATTCACAGTTTGGGAGCTGCACAGGCAAATGCTCGATCTCCCAATGTTATTTTTTTTTTGTTTTGCGTGTTGGGATTTGTATAAGAAGAGTATCCTTAGAACTGCGCAAATAATTACTTTGTTTATGAGACTTAAGCACTAGTGGTTCAGAAATATAGCTAAAAGAATGACTCTAATCATACCGCTATAACCAAAACAATATTAAAACTTATCCATCAGACACTCGGCCTTGCTGCTGTGAGGCGTAAGGATAACTGAGTAAAGGAGAGAGGAAGAGAGGGGAGAGGTCTGGTAGACGAATATCTTGAGTGCCCAAACATAAATCCTTATTTGTGTCATGTAAAGAGAGAGAGAGAGAGAGAGAGAGAGGAAGAAAGAGAGAAAGAAAGGAAATGTTCTAAAGATTTATGAAAAACACACACGCGCGCGCACACACACACACACACACACGCATACACATAACTAATCAGAGTAGCCCAGGAGTCAGCACCGTATGGTACGAAAACTGTTTAACTTCATTACAACCTTCATGTTTATCAGGTATACACAGCTCCATTACATAAAATATGTGCAACAAACAATCTGCGATCTACTGCAATTCACAATGACGAAGAGCCTTGGATGCTAGCTATTGTTATCGGTTCTGCCCAAGCTCTCACTGAAAAATAATCCCAGTGATATGATGAATCTCAATTACCATCTCATATCTTGAAGAAGGTGAATATATTTACGAAATATCATTAATTACAGACATCATAGCTGTCCTCACAATCAATTCGATAGACAGGGATTTGGTTACTCATTGTCTGAGCGAACAGAAAAATAATAGCTTGAAAGTGCATGCACGAATATTCACCGGTTTCAATGGTCAAATGCGTGGTGAAGGTTTGCAAAGGGCAAGTAGCGCCGTGCGTCACCTTTTCACATCTTTTCTCTTTTTTGTGTGTTATTTCTATCTAATTTTATTCCGTATGTGGATCCTTATCTCGATGTTTTTATTCATGTTGTCGATTTTGACATTTTCGATCGTCGTTAACCTCTGCAATATCTTCGTGTGGTAATACGTGCATAAATGATAGATATGGAAGACGAGTGGACGAATGCATGACTGGCTGAGAAAAAACATATTTTACTTCACCATTAGAACAGATCTAGAGATGTGTATGCTCTTTGCATGTTATTAAGTGTACATGGTGTGGATATCGTGTTCTGCAAAAAAAAAAAAAAAAAAAAAAAAAAAAAAGGTGTTATTCACGAATTAAAGTAGAAAGCAAATTAATCCAGTGTTGTTTACACAAGGTGTTCAGTACATGTATTGTATGTATGTGTATATACATTATTCTGGCCAAAAGTCACTTAATACCCTAAGGCAGTCATTTATTCCGTTTGATTAATGTTCGCTAATTAACCCTATACTCTTTTTGTATTTCATGTTCATGATGTGTATATTGTGTTCTGCAAAAACAAACAAAAAAAAAAAAAACACACAATTATTTGATGACTAACCATTCAAATGGTTATGAACAGACACAGAGAACATGGTACACGACACACCATGGTACCTTTCCCGTTGGTGACTATGTATGTTCCCGTCTCTCTTTCCCGCAGTCCCGAGGCCGGGACGCCATTTGACTATTGATCCCATTCCCCTCCTCATTTTCTTTGGTTCATGTTTTCACCTCAACGGCTTCACTGGTCCCGCGGTTATAATGAGGGGGCGGGGCGAAACAAAGCCACACCCCTGTCCGCGCACTTCGCCTTTTCATATCTAAATGAGACACGGGCGATGGTAAATGATTCGGTAGTGATTTAGCTGACTGTTGTTATCAACGCTCTCCCACGCACGCGCACTATTGTGTATTCGTATCCTATGATTCTGCATAGAGATTGAAGGGCAAAACTTGAGTTTATTATGGTAATAGCTCTGCTATAGTTTAGAAAAGAGAATACCTCAATGACAGCATTTTCGAGGGTAAATTTCGTCAACTGTGCCTGCATGAAGTATTTCTGCACTTCTTTATTCGTTTCAGTTTCATAATATTTTCATATTCCTTGATTTTTCCCCCCTTGGCTGACATACAGCCTAATCTGGCATCAACACTCTTTGGTACTAGTGGCGCGTGGCGTGCTATAAGGAGTCTGCACCCAGCGCTGGAGTGGATTTGCCGTGAGAGCTTCCTTGGCCGTAGGACACTCGAGCGGGCCTCTCATAAAAGGACAGCTAGCCGTCGATTGCAAGAGGGTTCATCCACTCACTCACTCATCAACTCACTCGAGAAAAGAGGACTTGATAAGCGCTCTCCAGACCAGATTGGGTCCTCTTGCGAGGGTTACAGTATCGGCTCCACGTGGAGCCTGACTTTGGTCTATGTTTCTGCGAGAGATGTCCTATAGCCCTAAACACACCACTCCGTTCTCCGTCACCGATATCCTAACACCCCTTGAAGAGAGCTTCAGGAAGTCCATGTTCGACAGCGCAGGATCCTCCTTTCCCGCCGTTTTTTCAGCCGCATCCAGCATGCAGTCAGCCTACCGGTCCCCGCAACACGCCGCTCACCAGGGGATGCAGGTGTCCCCCATGAACATGGCATCCGCCAACAACCCGTACACCCACATGCACGTACCACAGCTATCCCACCCCAATTACTGCAATGGCTCTGTCGGGGAGCTGGCCCCGCATTACAGCGACCATCGCCCGTCTGCCGCGAGCTGGTACGGGGCCAGCCCGGATCCTCGATTTACAAGTAAGTTCGTCATATCTTTGTTTGTCGTCACCCTTTCTTATCGCCCCACTTTACTTCTTTCATTTTTGCTCTTATCAATAAATATCTCCCATATGCGCAACTGCTTTACACTGGTGCAAACCAAAAATAATTTTGACGATATGGGGACAACCTTTACCCCCTCGGTAAGCGGGCAGTGTACCCAGCTGCTTATCATACCCTTAATGACTTCTGCGCAAATCCAAATATTATGCCAATAAAACTCGAACATCAACAAAGCTTTACCATCAGCATTTCAAGAGGAGAGAAGATGAATCGATCACACAGAATGTTTTAGCTCGCTGGATTCAGAAGTATTTGGAGAGTTTTTGCAAGTATTTGACCATGCGTTGGCTGTTTGTTTTGTTTTGTTTTGTTTTGTTTTTTTCTTTGTGTACTTCATGTCTCTACAAACATGATAACAACTGTAAATACGTGTTCAGGAAGGAGCATTCGTCACCCTCACCAACTTCCAAATTAGTATTGATATAGTGACCCGTAATACATTTCTGTAATTCATAGGGAATTCCTTGAAAAAGCCTTTAGGTATGTTTCGTTCTTTTATGTGAAGACGTCACAATTAAAGTTGAAAATGCTGATCTATCCACAAACAGTTTTCATTATGATAATTCGGACAAGCGAGAAAACAGAAGTGCAGTAAAGCAAAGAAAAACCAAGCAACAAATCGCTTTACTTCCATGAGATACGAATTATCTTTATTCGTTGCAACTCTTTGGTGCGAAATTAAAAGAGATTCGCAAATGCTGATCGTGATATTTTCCCCTCATGGTGGTAGGACGGGGGGGGGGGGGGGGGAGAAGGAGGAAAGAGATTGCATTTAGGAGCATTTTGTATATGTTCAATGATGATGCACCCCTTTTCCTGTTTGATTGTTCTTAACAATAAACATCGTAGCTGATTTCTGTAACTACAGTTGTATTCTATTGTAGTTTTGTTCGCACAAGGAGTATGCCTTTCTTAATAGTTTGCGCCTTTTTTATTCTACGGACTGATTTATTTATACTAATCAGTATGGAAGATCGGATTTCAACTTTTTATCAACTTAAATGGGTGTGGTAGGAGACAGGGTGGTAAAAAGGATGGAGGCCTAAACAGCATGACCTTTGCACTTTGGTATCTTTTTTTTTCACAAGTCAGTGATACATAAAGTGTTTGAAAGTTTGATATTGTCACAGAATGATTTAGATGTATGACGATTGTTGCAGAATTCAATGAATGACTCCATTGAAGGTCCCTCCAATCAAATTCGCTCTCAAATGTCAGCCTCTCCTTTTTGTCGGCTGCAAAAAAAAAAAATCATACCCTATACCCTTTAGCAACGAAAATGTATTCAAAATTGGATTCTTGTTTATTTCACTATGTTCTCTCTTTTCTTTTCTTTTTTGCATTCACTTATCACACCCCCTTTGTTTTTCAAAAAAAAAAAATCTGACTGAGCTGATAATGAGGGTTATTCAAATTCTTGGTTGTTTTTTTTTTTTTTCAGTACAATTATTGTACGGTTTGCGCTCAAAGTCGCTACTTGAGGTAAACGCATTTTCTTAACCATTTGGCTAATTGATTAAATCAAAACACGAACATTCTGCGTCACACACAAACGCAAAGACACACACCCAAACATGTGTATATGAACACACACTGAGGCATACACATGGGGTTATAGACACTTGGCGTGTGCTCCCCTGTCTGTTGAACCAGCCGACTGATGAAAAATCAAAGCCATCCGC
Source organism: Diadema setosum (assembly GCA_033980235.1). Lineage (NCBI taxonomy): Eukaryota > Metazoa > Echinodermata > Echinoidea > Diadematoida > Diadematidae > Diadema > Diadema setosum. The sequence continues at coordinate 41,233,013 of CM067059.1, forward strand.
ATATGACTGTATAAGGTCACTGTATAAAGTAAGCTTTTATGAGGGTACTGCTTATAGGGGAAAGTTTGTATTTGCTTAATAGTATACAGTGCCCTGTTATAATGAAGACCGTGCTCAGGCGGGATCTAAGAAATCGGCAAACAGTCATGAAATTAATTCGATCTTGAGATCTACTTGACGTTCCACTTGAGACAAGTGTTAAACGATGTTGACCTCTGTTACTGACTCATTTTATCTTCAGAGAATTCCTTTAAAATACCCCTGTACAAGATTTATATAAATAGAATAAGAAAGGAGACCTTTTTGTATTCAGGGTATTCCTTCTTTCTTTACTGTTGTTGTTTCTGTTGTTGTTTTAGTTACATTTATGATTCCCAACACGACGGATATACTAAAACAAAACATGAGGAGAATTTCGTACAATCTTTTATCCAATCATTACTCATCTCTATGCCAAACGATTACACATGACAAGCAATGCCAAAAACGGAATTTAAAGTCATGCAGAAGCATGTATTTCATCATGATAACACAACCTTTTCACCAAGAATAAAATGTTTATATGAGACAAATGTGATTGAAACCTCAATGGCTTAAATTGTTTCATCCTGTAGGGGAAGTGCATGTTTGTTAGTTTGGTTGTTTTTGTTTGTTTGTGTGTGTGGGTTTTTTTTTTTTTTTTAGTGCTTTACTTCTAAAACACGCACTCCCCCTGGAAGATGAAACATTTTAAGCCACTTAGATTTTTAACACATTTGTCTCATAAACATGTATTCTTGAAAATACTGCGTGATAACACAACATTTTTACCAAGCACTACATAGTTCAACATCGCTTTCGACTGTGACAACTCCAAATTTTATTCATTCGTTCCTCCCCTAATAAGTGTACTGATTTTAACAATTTATTTTGGAATACCGCGATGACATTTGCTACTTTAAGTAAAGTATAGTAACAACAAATACGATGTTTAATATCCGTTGGGAATACCTATATAGACATGGCACTATGATTTTCATGGGCTCGAAATGCGATCGCTTTTATAACAATATTTTACACCCCAGGTGATTTTTGAAAGGAGTATGTTTATTCTTACACCAGTCCATTTGATAAAATATTATGCTGATATGATTGGTTTTCAAATTATTCCGCAGAACCATGGGGGGTCCGTAGTATCACCATTTTTATCTCCACTAAAATAGGTCGCATCGCAATTGTGTCATAAGTTAATCATTTGTCAGCTAGTTAACCTTTTATCGCTTTGCATTGCTCCCGTTTCCAAGGGTGACCTAGATGCCGAGGATTCGATTATGACAAGCCTAGGCAATTTCAAATATCATTTTTTTTAATTCTTTGTCAGGTTTTTATCTGTAATCATGAATAAGCGCGATGTCATATCTCAAACAAACTCGCCGTGCTTTATTTAACATGTGATTATAATAGTGAATTAAACTTGCATACTTCCGAGCAGTGCGCGCCTTTGTTTTCATGGTCGTGTAATTTACATTCCGTGATCGACAACAGATGTATGGAAAATGTAGCGTCATAATGCATGTTAGGTTTATTTTTCTAAAATTGTATTTGTATCATCGATAACTTTAAAATCTGATTCTAATCGTCAGTAACATCGAGTTATTTAGCAACATCAAGAGGATCACATCGTTAAATTGTGAATTGAGTTGTAAAATTTACATGTAATTATGTTATCATATGTATGTTTTGTAATGTTAATTATTTCATAAGTAAATTGTATGTGATACTAATATGCTGTGTAAATGTGTAAACTCCCTCAATTCGGCCTGTCGGCTGCCATTGTAGTCGTTTTTTAAACCATCGATAAATAGATGAATAGATAAACACAATAAATAAATGAATAAATAAATGAATAAATAAATTAAAGTTTTTTGGGTTTTTTTAGCTTGTCTTCCTTTAGTAAATAACTTTTTTGTCAGTTTTTGTGCCAGACGTGTGACGGGAATGTTTCCTCTCGTTCTCACCATTTGTTCTCTGCAGTTTCCAGGTTGATGAACCACTCGTCCACAATGAACATGAATATGAATATGAACATGAATATGAACATGAATATGAACATGTCCACACTATCCGCAGTTGGAACTGGTGACCTGACCAAGCCCCTACTCCCCTCCACTCACCGCCGAAAGCGCCGGGTTCTCTTCTCGCAGGCACAGGTATACGAGCTGGAGCGGCGCTTCAAGCAGCAGAAATACCTGTCGGCCCCTGAACGGGAGCATCTGGCTAACTTGATCAACCTAACCCCGACTCAGGTGAAGATCTGGTTCCAGAATCATCGCTACAAGATGAAGCGACAGGCGAAGGAGAAAAATATGCAGGAGAATAACACGATATGCCATCAATCACCCCGGCGCGTCGCTGTTCCCGTGTTGGTGAAAGACGGCAAGCCCTGTAATGGGAGCGGAGGAGGAGGAGGAGGAGGTGGTGGTGGTGGAGGAGACCTAACGGATGACGATGAGCGAAACCTGAGCGACAATGTCGATAGCGGTGATCAGGGTGTGGTCGGCAGCCAGCAGCAGTCCAGTGCATCGCAGGCGTTAGCGGCTCAGCACTCGGCTAACGGCCACCACGCCAGCATGAAAACGAGCCCCGTCGAGCCGAGCTCGTGCGGCATTCCGCTCAGCATCCCGTCCAGCGACTCCGGCATCGGGCTCAGTCCTGTGTCCGTTCACTCGCACCACCAGCACCAGCCCAGCCAGGCGACGCTGCATCAACAAGCCAGCGCTATGCACAGCTTGTACAGCCCAACGGGAGCTGGGGGGATGACGCACAATGGTGCGGTGAATAACATGTCCTCGACGGCACCATTTCTCCTTCACGGAAGAACGTGGTGAAAAAAGAAAGAAAGAAGAAGTAGATTTTGAGACATTCTTAGAGGATCCAATCAAAACATAATCCAGTGATTCTAAACACGTCACGCACTGATCAAAGTGTTGCCCCCATTTCTGTATTTACAAATAAAAGCACTACATCATTCAAACTCAACATACTGGAAGGCATATCAGCTTTCAAGTTTATGAAATGAACACATTGAAACATGCTTATCCGCTGCACTCTCAGGTACTTTTATTCCTACCGGCCGGTACTCACTGAAGCAAGCTCTGTTAAGCACAGATTTAAATCCACAATTTGATCTCCAGTTGCCAACCGCTTTATGTTGTATAAAGTCATTGAATTCACTGAAGTGAGAAAAAATCCTCAGGAAATTATGAACAAATCTTTTATATCACAAAACGAGATTTTTCAAGAAAGCTATATGACAGAATTCAATTTACATGAATTTGAAGTTTACCCTTTGGCATTCTGGTAATGAAAGACTATGTTCAGCTAGATTTATCCCTTGCTGCTCTCAATAAGGTTGGCTAATGACAGTGAGAATTGAGATGTTTTGCAACTCTGAATGTGTTCACCCATTCACTGATATCTTACTTTTTCATATCTATATTTGAAAATGATGTGTAATTTGAGAGAGTCATTCTCTCTCCTCTGTGTATATAAAATGAGATTGGTCTTCTTACCTGTCGATTTGCCGGATGGTGGAATTTAATGCGGGAAAAGAAAGCTTGGTTTCCACTATTGATTCATTCATTCCAATGACTGTTGATTAATGACAGCCTTACATTACCAGTGATAATATTCATGATTGTGTACAGACTCTTGTTAAATATATTTATGCTTGATTATCTTTTTATATTCCACTTGAAAAGTGTAAAATCACATGGAGGAACTCACGAAGAAGATTAATCTTCTTCTTTGTCTCTGTTTGTGTTCGTAGCTGTTTGTATTTATTTCCTGCGAAATTCGTATACCGACGACATAGTATCAATTAGATCATGGGTTTTTGCCAAGGTTTCCCTTGTGTGTGACGAGATGCGGAAACAATTCACTACTTTAGCTGACGGAAAAAAAAATCAAGATTTGCTATATCAGTAAAGTCTTGTCTATATTCAATACTAATTTCAGTACAATGACCCAGTTAGATCCAACTCTTCATTTTCTTCAATCCATTAAAAAGATGCAATCTCAGGGGAGGCGACAAAGTGAATACGATTTCTTTTTCATGGTATATCTTGGTGATAATAATGAGTACTAAAAGAAATACTGACGATATTTTCTTTCATTTAAGACATAATGGTGGGTTTAAAATGGAAATACAAGACATTAATGTATTGTTGGGTGGAACTTTAATTCTCAGCGTAGAATCGTTGAAATCTTTTTTAAAATCAAATTATGAAGTGCATCACAAGTCTTCTTGTTACCTTGTTATAATTTCCCTTCACCGTTTGAGAAATCATCCCGAACTGTTACAGGAGACAAAGATAAATTCTCCGTCTCTGATTATATTGCCGTTCAGTATCTTGCAGTTAGGATGCTGCTGTCTTTTATCAGGTTGTGTATGAGACGCAGAATACAGAGTTGAAGTATAAAGTTTTCCGCTTCCCACACTTCACGCGTGAACTAAAAAAAAAAAAGAAATGAATAAAAAAGATGAGGAAAGTATTCACTCTTCGGTATTATTTCATCCTATCATTTTTAGAGTGGAACAAACAACTGTACTTCGTATCAAACGAAAGCCTTGCTATGAAATTTGCTGCATAGTCAGGATATGTCCATATTCTTTTAGAATTGAATTCCATAATTCAGTTATATTGTTTGGATTTAAAATTTTCATTTTATACTTCCATTTTCAGCAAATTGAGAAGAGTACAAAATAAACCTCTATGAGGAACAGGATAGCAGCATTTCGATCGATTTTTCTTCTTAGGCAATCGATTTCAAGGCTTCATTTAGATAATAACAATGAAATGCTATAATACGTGTATCCACATTCAACTCCATGTCGCAGGTGAGACAGTGTCGAGAATTAACGTGTTGCCGTACGGAGGTACTCGCACAAAATCCATACCTCAGCGAAAAAAGCATTATTATGTCATCTTCGTGGATGGCCTTTATATTGGTTCTCATTGCACTCCGTAAGGGTTCTCTTTTTTATGTTCTGGTATCTATAAAAAGAAATCATTCGTAGTGGTTTATCATTGTTTCTCATTATTGTGTCCAAAATAGAAAAAGTTAATCAATTTTCACTTATGCCTGATACGTTTTTACTGCAACGGATGCCGAACTTTAAGATTGTCTTCTCAAAATGAATCACACTTTCTCCATATAATATTTATCTCCACTTAATGCGAAAAATTACCCCATCGTCTTTACGAAATTTATTGACGAAAATTGATATAAATGTTATGTCTGATCGTCTGCGATCATTGAATGTATGTCTCTCTGTCATTGTCTATATAACTTGTCTCTTGTGATTATGAAGGGCACGATGTAATTTGTAATATCGATGCCTGTTCGTGATGACAGAAATTACAGGTGAAGCTAGTTTTTTGTATCGAAGCAATGCAACTGGTTTCACTGTCTTTTATTAAATAGGAGACTCACATCCTAAATGATTCGTGCTGTCGCATTGTTCGTTTGACGCGTCTGGAGTGAAGTCATTCGTTTTGATTTCTGTTTCGTATAGTTAGACTGGTGAATGTATCTCAGAGTGTGGAGTATACTCGAGAGGAAGACAGAAAACAAGATATTCCCCTCGGAAGATATCCTGACATCAGAAGGCGTTATGTCCAGTCTTATGGAGCACTTCAAAAAATCTCTTTTTGCATCATGAGCAATTAGTCATCGCCAACTTTAATTACACAAATCGCATGGTTTTACAATGATGTCTTCAAATAGTGCCCGGGTGATTTTAAAGGTTATCAACAACAATTAGACATTTTCACAACAATAATTAGACATTTTCACAACACTTAACTTCTTTAGGAAAATATTCCGATTTTCCTGTTACTATTATAGCCAGGGCACACGTACAAAAATATACAAAACGATATCAGCACTCAACTCTTAAAAATCATATAAGACAAGAAAAAGACATTTATCGCGTTTTAGAGATAGAGTTGGTTTTTTTTTTTCTTTGTATTTTGTTGATTTCTTTTTGACAGGGAAAAAAGCAAATCCACAGCTCTAATTATAGAAAGGAATCGAAAATCTTCATTTCATTTTTAGAACCTTTCGCTTCACCCAGTTTTAGAAATAGACTGGAAGCGCCATCTGATTTTCCCGATAAAAATAGGCAATAACGAAGCCCTCGCCAGACACAACGTTCAAAATCAAACAGTGCGATTTAAGCAGCATTAAATAGAACCTTCGGAAGTAATTGGTTTTCAAATTTGTTTAGTTAACGTGTCTGCATCAAATGCAGTCCCTCGTCAACTGACAGAATACACAGACATGGAAAGTCCCGCTATTACCGGGGACCACAATTCGTTTTGAATGCACATCTGTGTGTGTGTGTGTGTGTGTGTGCGTGTGTGTGTGTGTGTGTGTTTGTGTATTGTGTGTAAGTATGCTCCGAGTTGATAGTGCGAACGCGTGAGACTGATGGCTTACAATGTGATGATTTTTAAGTTTTCCGCTTGTGCCTCCATTACAAGATAGATATATCATAATATAGTACAGACAAACATATGTATATTTTTACAGGTATTTGAGAATAGACAGTATGAGAATAGACAGTAGTTTTTATAAAGATTCGCTTTTCTATGCCCAACGGATTAATTCTAAATTAGTGTAGAAAATGTGAGAGACATTCAAAAGGGGGGGGGGGAGACCGAAAGAGAAATGGTATAATGAGAAAGAGACGGAAAGAGAGAGAGAAAAAAAATAGAGAGAGAAAAAAAAAGAGGGAAAAGAAACAGAAAAAGATTGACGTGGATTTTGTCGTGGAGCCAGAAAGTCGGAGCATCAGTTTGTCTAAGCGCGCTAGGCAAATTTGTATTTCTTCTGTGCACGCCGTATGGGCTCTGGCTAAACAAAACGCAATACCACTACCACCACCTCGGCAGCTCCCCGTACGAATCCGCCACAGGCTGCGCCGACGGACGCCGCGGCTGCTCTGCTATATACGAGGTTAAGGTTAGGTGGTTAAAAACAGATCGGATTTTCCAACATCCCCTTCCTCCCTGCAGTAGCTTTAATTTCTAATTTGACCTATAATTGTATTTTCTCTTTATTCTTGTTTACCAATTTACTGATTGGACTAAATTGTTTGAGTTTGCTTTTAATTTCATAACTTATTTTTTCATGTCTTTTCAGGCAGGAGCTCTGTCTCTCTAATATTCATACACACATCACACAAAAAACGTATATCTATACAAACATATCGCTATCCATCTATCTCTCTCTCTCTCTCTATCAATGTATATATCTATATCTATATCTATCTATATATATATATATATATATATATATATATATATATATATATATGTATATATATATATATCTATATCTATATATATGCATTACACCTATAGTGGATAGATAGAAAGATTAGAAAGAAAGAAAGAAAGAAAGAAAGATAGATAGATAGATAGATAAGTTGCAATTTAGTTGAAAATTACGTAAATGTCATAAAGGCAATTCCTATGGAAGTCAGCTCCACGAGTAAGAATCTAAATAAGTGATATAAAAAGAGAAATTAATTCTGATATATCATAGTGATTTAATAGTGAAACAAATAAAAGACTATGTGTGCTCAAGTCAATATTTCTTGCAGTATAGGTCCTACAATGAAATTATAATGATAGCACCATACCCAATACTATCGCGAAAAGATTAAACGAAGAGAGATACGCTGGGAAAGATTTGAACTCTGAAATATCTGAAATCAAATTGCCTTTAAAAAAATCATAATCGTAATCATAACCGGCTAGACACTATCTTATCTCGCAGTACTGGTGCAAGAAGCAACGTTCAACTAAAAGCAAACATGCATTTGATGATAAACTTAAAAGTTCTTATCGCCAGAACAAATTAGTTCTTTGTTACCATGGCATCCATGAGGGGGGGGGGAAATTGTCATACTAGTACAGGCTTGTCACGCAAACGAAGATTTAACATTTTCATGCAAGAAAAAGGAGAGAGTTTTTTCCCCGTTAATTCTTTCTTCAAAGAATCTTTCTGGCGTCATCTGTGCAAAGATAAAGCAGTGTGTCTAGTAGCCGGGAAATGTTGCAAATTGTTTCGGTTGCCCAGACTAGATACGAGTCCAAGATGTGAGAGTTTTGAGTTATTCACCCTTGTATTTAAATAGCTTACTTTAAATACCGTACAACTATACAAGAAAGTTTATCGCGAAGACTGATTAAACATTACATCCATGAACTTGAATATGCGTATAAAGAAACTGTGATAGATCGCTCGGGTACAGGAGTCAACCAAACAAAATCCTATACATTTATTATTTTGCCACTTTTCTTAAATATACCGACAAAGCTATCGAAGGGGACGGCTAGTAAGCGGGTTAGGCCCTTATCATGAGCCGCCTACCTCTATGATAGTTGAAGGACAGTCCCAGGGGAATCAATGTCAAAATATCGCGTCAATTTCGAAAGGGCAATATATCAATAGGTGCCACCCTCTATGCACCTATGTTTGTTATCTAGATACAAAAGGCAGTTTTACCCCAGTGGCTATAGATTTTTTTTTTTTTTTTTTGGGTTCATTTCATTTATCTATAACGGATGATGTTATTGATCAGAAAATGTGCATTTACAAGTATACCACAAATATATATATATATATATATATATATATATATATATAATATATAATAAACTGAAAGGGTAAATCAACATTTTAAATGTTGTCACTCCTCCAAATATTAATAAAATGCGTTAGATTTAACACTCAAAATGCTGGTTAACTATTTCATATTATAAAAAGTAATCAACTGGTAAATCCAAATTCTTTAATGTTAAAGTTAATGTTTTCCAAAAATTTCGCGGAGGGACATCATTTAAAATGTTGATTTACCATTTCATTTTTATACTGTGTATATATTAATGATTCTCCTGATATAGCTATAATATATTTCCACTGTCAGCTGGAATAAAGGCATCAGATCGAATGGTTGCATTTGTTACATTCAATAATGTATTTCATAAAATCCTTTGGATATCACACGCGGAAGTCTGTAAAAGCGTCCAACAGTGGGTCTAACTGTCTTTTTCAGAAGACTGACGCAAACCAATGAGCATGAAAAGTACAACTGCACTTGTGTAAGAGGATACTTTTCGGGCAATTCTCGAAAGGTTTCTTTATGTAAGAGGCTCTGGATAAGTGACCTAAGGTTCATCATGCACGAAATAGCCATAATTAATTTCACCATTAACTGTATGACGCAGAGAACCTATTCCAAGTCTATACGACCATGGACCTACGTCCATGATAACACGAATTTATAAGTGCAGTATTCAATCGATACGTTTGCGCCTTCGCGTAATCCCTTTTACACCTTCATTGCTTCTGGCAAACCTATTACTATCTTTCCGTTTCTGTCAGTAGCTTATTCACATAGCTCTTTAATCCCATTAGAAACGGTTCGATCTTCAGACAAGTCTTTATAGATGTTATCAGGTATCTTACTTGAATTTTTCATAGATATCCAATCTCTTGGTGACTGCTATTGTTTAACAAGGAATATCATTTTAAATGTTTCTTATCATTTTTTTTAAATTACACTTCTAACCGAATGCGAATGTATAATACACGAGACATGACAGATCATGTATCTTTTTGTTATTTTTGCTTTCATTCGTTGTTGTTGTTGTTGTTGTAGTTGTTATTGTTGTTGTTGTTGGGGTTTGGTATTTTATTGTTGTTTTTCTTGTTCTTTTTTGCATAGAGGTTATCGCTTTACTAGGCGAATTCCTGGTGTTGCACCTTAGAAAACGTAGTCTAAGCGATGAATTGAAATAGAGAATATACCACTGAAATTCTGATAAAACATTGCATATTTATAACTTCTGGCAACATATAGGGGACTTGTTAACAGTCAAATCTACACTAAACGACAAACTGTTTTGGTGCTTGTCAAAATCAATAGTGGCGGTGCAAAAAAAAAAAAAAATCTCGCCAAATGATTGTGCTCTTCAATATTCGCAGTGTCATCCCTCTTCAGATCGTGTATAAATTTACTAGTGCAGTTTACAGAAGTGATATTGACGCGTGTTGCGTGCTTTAAATTGATGGGTATTTTTGTACAGTTTCATCGGTGATCATCAGGTAGCGGTTTTCCTTGGGTTGACAGGAACTAACACCTAATGTAATCAAAAGGAGGAAGGCGTATTATATAAACATTCCCACTTCAGATTTGAGAATGATCGGAATTGACACATCCAAATCACAATTATGACAGAAGACCGCCAAAAAAGGGGAGGAAAGCGTTAACGGTTTAGCTCTTTCTGCCACTGTGCCCTGTATCCGCCATCCATCTCACTTAATAGGCATGTCGGCTCGCGTCGCCCGCCAAACTCCCTTGTAGCTGCATGTCTGCATCAATTTGCTACTTGCACCATAGTAATCATTGCTCACGTCTTACGTGAGAGACGAAATAAAATATAGTTATAGAATATGTTCGCCTAGTATGACATCCCTTATAGAGAGAGTGAGAGTGAGAGTAAAGGAAAATCTTCACAATTTTCTTTTACAATCTTTTATTAGTCCTAGTACATTCGAACAAGGCCTATAAGAATGGTTGGTTGAAACTGTTTATTCATTTATCTGTGTATGAGGCCCCAATATCAAGCTCGGCTTACTGGGGATCCTCCTGTATGGTACCTTGACTTTTTGTTTATTATCATTATGTCTTCGTTCTTTGTCACAATGATTTGATTACCTGTCATGTGCAAAATCAGCCATGAATTATTATGAATCTTATGTTTATTTCTGAAAGTGATCAGAGTTGATTATATTGTGCCATACAGAAACAATAAAAAATGAAAAACTTGACGAGGTCGTGAACGTTATTTATTTGTTCAACTTGCGAAAAAAAGTGAATCATTAAAGCATTTAGATTTTTGTTTTGTGTTTTTGATGACGCACTGCATGAACTGATAAAGGAGCTGATAAAGGACTTCAAATAGTTACTACAATATTGATAACCCTGAGTTCATCTTCATTTAAATCATTTTCTTTTCTTTTTTTTTCGAATTAGGCGTATTGTTAACTTCCCTCTGATTACTTCAGTTTGTGACAATGTATAATTATCGTAAAGTTCTACAATAATACAGCGTGATATTATTACACACTCTTTTCATTTCACATAGTTTTACGCACCTTATTTTCTGTTGCCCAAAAAGAGATGTCTATATGTGTTTGTCGAAAAATGAAATAAAAAATATAAAAGAATAAAACTGAAATTGAATCACAGTTATTCATTTACAAACTTGTGATATTCCTCAGTTTTATGTGTAATATCCCTCAAGCACCTTCTCTCCCACAAATTGCATCAAAATTATCTTTTGCATTAATTAAGATCATGTTTTAGAATTAGTTTTAACCCATATTTTGTAAGCACTGTTTTACGATATGATGTATGATTACATTTGTACATTTTGTTGTGCGTGTGTATGAGAGAGAGAGAGAGAGAGAGTTTTTTGCCTTTTGTTATCAAAACATATGAATTGCCATAACACTTGCATTGTGTACCTGAGATTTTTAAACAATATTTACAGCTATGAAATCGACAATTGCTATATAGCTTGCCTATTCATTGATTCATATTTTTACTTGCTTTATGGCTCGTCAAGCTATTATCTGTTCTTTTCAATGGGCGATTTAGTTCTACACAAATATGTAGTCAATGTGTACACAATGTCTGTTATATGGTTTTGGCATACACCGAGTGTATTTTTCCCCTCACACTGCGTGTGTGCTGTGCAAAGAAATGACGAGAGTGAAGAAAAAAGCGAGCCGCTCCATCTAAAATAACTAGCACACAAAATTGACAGGGTTTTGTTTTCTTTCGCAAAACAAGATTGATGAGTTTTGTGGACTAGTCGTCGACTCGTCGTCGGTTTGGTAGCGAAGGCGTGTTGGCATGAATGGAAAGGCAGCGACTGGGCGATGCATTTGGTCCAAAGCTGACACATTATTCTTTCGTCAAACACGCGCCCAAGCATATAAAGAAAAGCTTCTTCTTTTTGCGTTAATTCTATTCCGTTCTTTTTTTCTTAACTTTATCGCATCTTGTTCGCTCTCTTTCTCGCTCTCCTTTTTCCCCTGATGCCCTATGCTTCTTTCATTGCTGGCACGATTTGGAGGTTGCCGCTTCTCTTGAACGCGGCGTGAAGCCAAAATCAAATTTGTTCTCAGATGACTTTAGCTAAAGTGATGTTGATATTGACGGCGTATAATGTTACGTGAGACATCAGGCCAGTCTGGAAAGTTGGTATCACAGCCATGTCACACCGGGTGTGTCTAAGTCGGGGCGGAAAAATCTACATTGAAGACAGGGGACAATAGAATTAAAACGTCGTTTAACATCGTTCCAATTTCCCTCCTTGTCAATGTACGTCTGATAACTGTATGCACATCAGTGATGGAAGCGTGGTAAGGGAGGATGTTGAAGTAAACCGCAGACACATACATACAAACAAACAAGCAATAATAAACACTAATGTGAACAGGGAACAAATAACATTTTGCTTAACCCTTGAACTTGCAATTAAGTGGTAATCTACATAAATTATATATATATGTATTTACATAATAAACTTATTATACACATATCTCAGTGAACAAGTGCGTATACATAATATATAGCCTTATGTGTCTGTGTGTATACGAATATAAATATGTGTGTGCTGTTTAAAAAAAAATCTGTATTGACCGATCGTGTGAGAATTGGCAAGTTATTAAAGTAAGCATACAACGTCAAGTTCATTCTTATTAGGTATCATCCGTAAATAGGAGAACTACGCACACTCAACGTAGGGCCTACACCATTATTATTATGATAATATGCTTATGAGTATTCATGTAAATATATTTACGTGAGTTTGAAAGTCATATCAACCATTACCACAAAGATAGACCATCACTATCAGTTTTATACCTCCACCCCGCATATCGTTGACTCGCCAGCTGTTTTGTGGCCTCGTCACAACTGGAAACCTGATAGTGTCAGCAGTGACCAGGAAAAGAGTTGTATCAAAAGTAAAATGATAAAAATGTCCGTGAAATGCTTCGCCTCTCTTCCTGTTGGCACCAGCATATCAAGTTCTTTGTGAAGAGATAGTAACTGGTCAGGATACCACTTGGACGCTAGAACTCTTGTTTTGCTTTTGTGTGTTCCTGTATCTGTGCATGTTTGTGTGAGTTCCTTTGTGTCTACGTGTGTGTGCATGTTTGTGTGTGTGTTCCTTTGTGAGGGTGTATGTGTGTGTGTGTTTGCTGCATGTGTGTTTGTGTGATTATTATGTAGGAACTATGTTTGAATATGATACAAAAATTGGCCTCACTGGACACACTCTCTACATTTCAACAGATTTCAATACGTGAAAAATTAGAATGATGGAAATTGCACGCATGTCATTTTCTTTTTTTTTTTTCACACAAAAGTGTACTTGACAGGTAGGCAGGATCTTGCGATAAATATCATTAGACGATTGCATTTCAGATTTGATATTCATTAACATTTTGCTGGCGAAAGATAAATGGAATTTGTAATTTGATCATATGGTATACATGTAGAAGCAGTTCATCACTTTCGCAATTAGGATTTTTGCTTATGTTATTACTATAACTTCGAGTTCAATTGCCAATATTATGTTAATCTCAACCATAACACTTTACAGTGAGCAAGTGTGTACTAGTATGTGTATGTGTAATCATGTATATGTGCGTATTATTGTGTGTGTATATGTGTGTGATTGTGTGTGAGTGAGTTTCGATTACCATTATTCTCTTCCAATACCAGGGCCCCGTTGCTAGAAACTTTGCGTTTAAACGCAACTTGCAACTGATTGTCACTGGCCAATCAAAATCATTGTTGCATGCATGTCTTCTTAATAGGGCAGACCCTGAGCCAATCAGAATGGTTGTTTCAATATTAGCAATTATTTGCAATTGATTGCAACTTTCTTGCAACGGGGCCCTGGTGTCGTTATAATGCTTTAGTTTAGAAAGCATGCGTTTATTGTACTTCTCAGTGAGTGAAAGTATGCAAAGCAGCCAGGCCGTCGGGACACGAATGCGTGGAGTTGAACAGGTAGCTCAAGCATGATGGAGGATATGCTTATTTCGTTCATGAGCATTGTTAAAGAAAACATGAGCCATAGGAAAAAAAGTGAGGAAAATATAGAAATGCATTTATCGTTTGCGGACGACACGTTGTCTGCACCAAATTCTGATCGCACACTCTTTGCAAGAAGTAAACAAATGATTAAGTCGGTCAACATGTAAATGTCTTGGCCAGCAATACCCTCCCCTCCCCCTTCTGTATGTTTTTTTTTTTCCCCTTCTTGTTGTCTGTTTCATACATCTGAGAAACAGTGAGTGGTGCATGTGTAGCGTGTGCTCTGAAAAGACGTTCCCGCGCAAATTGCGTGTTGATTGTTCCCTCGATAAGGCGCGAGGGGAATTTGTAGCGCGGCGGCTGTCCCGCGGCGAGGACGTGTATACAGTGAGTGATGGATACAGAATGTATTTTAATCATTTCATTAATCAAAATCCCATCACAGGGTTATTTTCCTCCCTTCCTTCCCTCATTGTCTGCGGACCTTCTTCTTTTTCTCCTTTCCTACCATTTGTCATCTTCTAAGATGGATGATTAATCTTTAGATGATGCCGAATGAGGCGAAAACATTATCAGTATTCTCGATTTTTCGTGCTTAATGGACTTTTCACTTAATTAGCGTTCAACTATTGTCATCGGCGGGCGGACCATACGGATCCACGTGTAGTATTCTATGATGGATAATGATAGTGTCTTCCGTGATAGCTTTATGAATATAATGTACACATCTATTCATTATTTACCCTCACCTACAGTATGTCACGTCCATCAATACGAATGTCATTTATGCAAAGCATAGCGACGGCCAAAATACGGAATGAACGTCTGGTCACAGCAATAATGATATTGAGGAGTAAACGTTTGTAGCAGACAAAAAAAGAATGTTAGGTCATGTTCTCATGGAAAAAGAATTCTATCATGAAAAATGAAAAGACTCGAAAATGTGTACTTTTGTTTCTTTCTCTTTTTTTTTTCCTGTTTTGTGTTTTTATGTCTTTTTGTGTGTTTTGTGTATTTTTTTCTCAGAGAGGCTCTTTGGTTGCTTTCATTAAATATATTACAGACGCACTTTGATTAAACTTGAAGCTCAGCAGTAATGGTAGGCTGTTTGAAGTTCTTGATTTTAGTATCTTCCCCACCTCAATGTTCTTTTATTTCTTCTTCTTCTTAGTCGTGGGATATGCCTATTGGCATCTGTCTTGACAATTCATGCAAACCTACCCTGTGGTTGAAAACTGTCTGCAATAGCTTCAAACAATCCCGAATAAGAGACCTGTGAGTGATAAGTGTGGTGTCGTTACGGTAACTAAGAGCGCGTTATTTAGTTAATCGTGATTGAACATGGAAGAAACAATCATTACACGAACATGAACTTTTAGCCAGGAAAACAATGTGGAGTCGGCAGCTCTACCATTAGATACTGAAAATTTGCCGCGAACAAAGTGCACACAAAAAGCGCCCCATTTCTACAGTCAGACTTTAGAATTTGGCCCCAGATAACGGATTTTCGATATGATGTGTATTTGCCTATATTGATTGCTGGTATCAACGTGGGGAGGGTATTGTTTGTTTCAATATATTTAAATGCAAAACTTCTCTCAAACATGCATACACACACACATACATATAAATATATGTATATACAGTACATGCAAATACATACATACAAACATACATACATACATACATACATCATATACGCCTAAGTTCACAATATGACCTTTATGTTAGTTTAACCGCTCTCCGTAAGTCAACAAAATTTAGATAGTGATGACTCACTCATAGATATATGAAAGCCCAATGATACATACAAACGTCCATATTCATGTATATATATAAAATGTATATTACATAAATATATATATATATATATATATATATATATATATATATATATATATATATATATTTGTATGTGAGTGTGTTTGAGTGTGTGATAGGCAAAGAGATGTAAGAGTGTGTACTGATGTTCGTATCAACACCCTCTATATTTAATTGTGTTTTTTTTTATTTGCCTCAGTGTAAGTTCAAATAAAGTTTTCAGTTTTCCTAGTGTAATTTTGCTTACGTTCATTTTCTTGTTCCAAATGCGGCAGTATCTACCCTGAAAACATCAGATTGAGCATTATTACTACATCTATGCAAATGAGGGTGTGTCATGGCAACTCACTTACAAACACCTGTATCAAAATAAATGTACAATGTTTCTATACGGATATATCTCTTAAAGAATAGAAAACAATGTTGGACAGGAGATTTTTACAAGAAGTGACAAAAGCAGCAATTTCAAGTGAGAAAAGAAAAACCCCAAACGAGTATATGATTAAAAATGTAAGCGAAATTGTACAAAGATGAAGACAATTTCTGAAATCATCCTTGTTTGGAAAACAGTGTATAATTATAGTGTCAAGGGCGTGATCAAAACATTTGTCACTTTGCTGTGGTGTGACTTGCTGGAAAAGTACAATTGTTAAAAGATTATTTGTTACCTTTTTTCATAATTCTTTTCTCGGAATGAAATTCTTTCTCTGCCGGCATACGAAAATTGATATATTTTTGTTCCTTTTATTAAATAATAAAGTATAGGTGGAGCAATGGGTATAAAGCAAGATTAAATGCCATGTGAGTGAAAGCATTACTAAGTAAACGTCAAACGACCAAATAGGATAATTTGAAGTACCTGCAAACAAAAAATCAAGTAATATAATGTTTATAAATTTAAATGATTTAAACGTTATCATTATGTTTCCTATTTTCCTCAAAGTTCCACTTGGCTCGTGCTATCATCTCATTGCATTATTCTAAGTGAGTGTGATTTGTGGTGAAATATCCATTTGACCTGATGCAGAACTTCAAACTATGTTTTCGGACGCCAAACTATTACGTCGCAGGTGTACCACGAGATCTCGTTTTGCCCACGACGGGGCGGTGGGGAAGCTGCCAATAACACAACAGCAGCTATTCATTGATCGTTGACGTACGTATCGATTGGAGTTCTTCTCGGCTGTCCATCATCCCGACGTGTATTTACACTCCGAGGGGAAGTCTTTACTTTCCCCTGACATATCGCTGTAAGAACATACACCATGAAAGAAGTGAGTTTATAATGTCTGTGTATGCATATGTGTGTATTTGTGTGTGTGTGTGGGGGGGGGGGGGTTAGTGTTACTAAAGGGAAGAGGTGAAGAAATGTCCTGCAGTAACTATGAAAATGAATGCTTATTCTTTGAAAACGTTGGGAGAGAGTGGGAGAGAGAGAGAACCCAAAGAGGAGCGAGTGAATTGTTGGAGGACGGGACTCCTTTGTTAGATGCTGGCTCATCCCCGCACGTTAATCCTTCTTCATTGGGAGTTTTGTGAGGAGTCTTTTCATAGCTCAGTCCCCACTGGTCGGCCGTGAATGGGTCGCCGAGTACTCCGCGAGCGGCGCACAATGCAAAGGTGTTGATCAACTGCTTAACAATCCACGCTCGATTAGGCCATAACAGACGGCAATAATTTAGCCCAATTAGCGACAAATGCTCTATTTACGCGCCTTGGAACTATAGTGCCAGCGTTTGACGCGAACTGACAAGTTTCTTCCTACTTTCATTCTCTGCGGTCTGGACACATCCTTTATCTCTTTTTTTCTCTTTATTTTTGTTAAATGATAGTGGTGATGGCTGTGGTTGCAAGGGAGAAAGAGAAGAGAGGAAGAAAAATGGGAAAGCAAGAAAGGGGGTCTGCTTATCGATGAGGAAGTGGCGAGATGGATCAGGGAAAATGTAGCGATTGTCGAAACGATCGAAGGATGTGGTGTATATATTCTCTGTATATGTGGTTGCCTGATACTAGCAAGCTCCGCCGAATCGCACGTGTTGGCGCCCTGCTGCGTTGCCAAGTCATACATTTGAGACTTATGCCAATGCGATAAACAAAGTTTGGATACTAAGTGAGCTTGTGTGTTATGCTCAATGTAGGAAGGTGAAAATAGGGATGTCTTACTTTCTTGCTTCAATGGATATTATATGATATTATGTGTGTGAGTTTGTCGCATGTGTGTATGTGGATTTTAGTGGATAAGTAACGATTTTAGACAGTGGTATCAGATATATAGTTTCCACAAAGATGAATAAACGTATATAGATATACAAATATGTAGATAAATATTACACTAGTAACAAAAACGAAATTTCCTCAGTCATGAAGAAGATGTATGTTTGTTTAACCCATTAGGGTCATTCATAAATCTAGCAATTAAAGAGTTCTTACTCATTCTGCTCATTCTGCAACCAAAAATGAGCAACTGTGAAAATAGGGGCTGAAATCAAAGTTAATTTCTTTTAGTATACCTTAAACGCTGTTAATGAGTTATTGCAGTAATGATTAAAAAAAAATATACAGCACACACACACACGAATGAAGTTTTTTGAACTTGTTGGCCATCTGTATCATTGGGAACTGTCTGTGCTTATGTGTGTGGGTGTGTGCGTAGGTGTGTATGTGTGTGTGCCTCTGTGTGTACGTTTATGAGTACGCTATTGAACATTTTGGGCATGCTCAAACACACACACACACACACACACACACACACACGCACACATTCAACCATTTACAATGGCATTCACTCACGTCGCACCTGTGTGCATGTCTTTAAAAGCATCGATGAGATGTACGGCGATGCGATAATTGACGAGTGGCTGGCGTAAAGGCGTATTGTGAGAAGGGGCTATAATTCAGTCATTACCTGTCACCTTTGCTGACAACTGACATGTACACGTCATGGCAGAAGAAGTGCGTGGTGGTACGGCCGCAAAATGAACTCTTTGTCATCCCCTAAGCACTGACAATCGTCACAATGCGTTGAAGGTATCCGGGACGACTCTTCGTTACCCCATTGTATTCCACAATAAGATGATATCGGTAACCGCGCCTTCTATACGAGAATGGGTACAGTGGGTTGATCCATCGTAATGCCATTCTTTAGTTTCCTGTGAATGTGATAGAAGCTTGGACCTCTAGTGTCAACAAAAAAGGAAGGTCAAAACATTCTGACATCTGTTTTATTGATTAGAGGGAAATACTTATTTTCGTACGATTGACATCATCCTAATCGTCAAATCGTAACGTCTTCACTTTCCCAATTTACGTCAGCAGATGAAAGGCCACAA
This sequence comes from Diadema setosum, assembly GCA_033980235.1. NCBI lineage: Eukaryota > Metazoa > Echinodermata > Echinoidea > Diadematoida > Diadematidae > Diadema > Diadema setosum. Next base: position 41,252,339 of record CM067059.1, read on the forward strand.
CAACAAAATCAACAGTCAAGTTCTCGCATCCCATTGTATTCTTTGAATGCATACGACTTCTTAGTTTCTATAGGTTAAACAGCGAGTCGTTTGTCATCACCTTGTAAGCATGATCACAACGATTAGATCAATTATGAATATTATTTTATACACTATTATTGTGACCAATGTCACGCATTTCACATACAAGCACATTCACAAGCACAAACACTCAAATGCGCACAAACGTTTTCGAATACTCACATCAGTACCAACGCCTAATTCTAAAACGTTGATAAGATCTACAAGTTTTTGCTATGTTTATTTTCTCGTTTGCTTGTTGTTTTGGGGTCGTATTCTGGTGTGGCTATGACGGAAAACAAATTTCTAGGAAGCGAGTGAACTCTGCTTTAACTTTCCCTTAAAAATCTTTTTATCTCGTAGTTTCTAAAAAAAAAAAAATTATAAATCGTGCTTCCAGTCGATGAACATGATATTATTTTACTTTTTATCATATTTATCACTCCGGGGAGTGAATGGAGAAAATTCAACCAAATGGTGAAAGACACAATGCGATTTACAATAGAATTTTTTAAAGATGGTCCTAATTCCTGATCAACTCTTTCATTACCACTATAATCATTTTTTTTTTTCATTTTGAATAATGTTCAGTTAATATTTTGGTCATCAGATGATACTGAGATAGCTTTTGCTTATCATCAAGTGGACGTTAATTAAAAAAAAAAAGTATATGCTTATTACCTTTACACTTAAAAATGCGTTCCTTTTGAAACATATATACGTTATCAGCCTCTCTTTTATTGTTTGTTTTTATTTCCGAAACAGTCAAATCATATACAAAATAAACAGTGTTGAACATGACATCATTGAGACATGAATCAAAGATTAAATATCAAAACATAATGAATACAAATTGACAGGTGACAATGATAACAAAATGTGTAACAGTAATTACCCATTTCAGATCACTCTTCTGTTCTTCTATCGTCCAAGATTTATAAGCCTATAATATAGGCTTATAAATATAGGCTTATATATATGAAAGACATGTTAGTTGTTATATTATAACAACTAACATGTCTTTCAGTAATAATACCAAACATATTTTACAATCATACATTCATATCATCCTTAGATGCCTTGTATTTTCTTTCCTTCCCTCCTCCTCGATCTTTCAGGAGAATATTTTCAGAATCATGTCACCTATCAATAAACATGCTTAAAAAATTCATTGTATTCTGGAAGTCTTCCAGCCCTTTGATACTAATTCGGGAACTACGCAAAGGAATGACACACCACTTCCTGGTTTGTTTGTTTGTTTTTTAGGACATTCGACAAAGAAAAAATAACTTCTATATTTTCACACATGATTTACGTATCATTTTTTTTTCAATAGCTCACATACCTCAGTTCACTAAGATGCAAAAAAAATAGCAAACTGATGGACTATTCTTTCTCATTTGAGTCTTGTTTGCTTTTCCGCTATCGATTTTGCCCAAATACAACTGCGTTCGCAGGATTACATAATATTGGGGTGAGAAAACGGATCTTTTAGGACATGCCGAGTCGAATTGAAATCTCGCTCATTCTCTTTTCTACGAAGTGTATTATTTTCGAGTTCTTTTCGGTCTTAAAGGAGGAAAAACTCGGTAATCATTGACTATGGCTCTCTAACGTAGCCCAAGAGACTCTTCATTGTCAATTAATGACCAGTGATGGGGCTCAGATCATTTCCCTCGTCAAACTTCCTCTCCCCATCTCTTCCTCTCTCCCTCCATCCTCCTCGATCAGTCCGAGATATCAGAGACCAGCTATCGCGAAAAGCGGGCAGCGCCGAGACGCCGGTGAGGGTGAGCTTACACCTATATATCGGTGGAGGACCCCTCTGTTTTTTGTTTTTGTTTTTTCTTTTTTGCTCACTCTCTACAATGTGTGTGTGTGTGTTTGTCTGTCTGTTAGTCTCTGTTGCTTTCTCTGTATGTCTATCTATCTATCTCTCTTAGATCTTTTCTTCGTTTGTTTTTCCCCTTTCTCTTCCCTAACTTGTTCTTTTTATTCATTCGCTCATTCCCCTTCCCCTTTCTCTTTTCTATCTGTCCATGTCTGTCGGGCCGTCGAGTACCCCCCGCAGTAAGGGCAGCTCCCTCATGGAGGTACTTCTTCTATCAGTGGACCGTCACCAGTACTCGCCCCGCTGCCTGCCCGGGGCCCGCTGGGTAAAGCCGCCATCGTACGTGAGCGCAGCTTCTTTAAGGATTGACTCAGCAAACAACGGGGTGCCCTTGCGTGCCTCTTCCGTCCACCAGTTCCATCAAACAGAGTGTCGGTGAGCCCCTGACTTCCTGGCGCGGCCGAGCCTCTCGCGACAGGAACCGATCGCTGGTTCGAGCTAACCCTCTAATTTTCCCGCCTATCGATCCATTTCCGAACAATTTCCTCTCCCCCTCACCTCTTGAGCGTCGAGTTTCTTGTCGTGAGAGTCGGAGCTAATTCCATCTCTTAGCATGTAGTTGAAGACAATCCGTAAGCGTGGGTAATTTTTCAAGCTGGCCGGTGCACGAAAGTGCATCGCGTAGAAGTGATACGAAGGTTTTTTTTCCCTCCTCTTTAATAATTCTTTCCCTTTTGTTTTGTTCTAGTCCCCTATTCAATACGTCTTTAACAGGATAACTATAATTTTACTCTTCTCGGATTGCTTTCTATGTGCACCAATATTGTAAAATCATATTGGACTGATCAAGGGATATTCATCCAAGAAAAAAAAAAGAAAGAAAGAAATGATTCAAAACGAGGATTTAATAAGCACTTACAACATTCTGATGGAGCTGCTCAGAAAGACAGTGAAATCAGCTGTTGCAGTTCAGTGGTTTAGATCATGGACTATCAAACATTAAGTCCATGGTTCGAGTGTCCTAGCTGCAGCGGTTGTGCCCCTTGAGGATGCACTTTATCCTCCTTGTATATTCCTTCGGAAAGGACTCAAAACCGCTGGTCCCGGTGTTGCTTGCTTATAAAACATTTAACACTTCCTTATAGCAGTTAATTACGTAACACAAAAAGAAAATACGATAAAAATAATGAATAACATCTTAACTTTATTGATCCAAGGAACCAAATTGACCCACACTGTTGCTTTATTTCACAAGGAGATATAGAATCGTATGAATTATCAAGGTTGAAGGAATACCTGGAATCAAGTAGAGAAACCTATCAACAACCCAAAATTAGAAAAAAAAAAGTCTTCTGTATATTTCCTTACGTGACTAAAACCGACTTTACTGTATATTATCATAACATACAATGTTGCACGGCCGAGTATGAATGGTGTACTTACTGTTTACCAAATCTGATCATCCTTTCATGTAAAGTATACCTCATAATACATGGGCAAACGGTTAATGCCCTCTTGTATTGATGAAGAGTTATATATATATATATATATATATATATATATATATATATATATATATATATAATTATATACATATATATATATATACATATATATATCTTTATCTGACACACACAAACACGCTCTGTCTCTCCAACACACACACAAACACATAATATGGATGCGAGTATGTGCACAGGTGTGTGCATACAAGTATTGTTATCATCCTTTTGTCGACTTTGCAGACATTATTATCTGAGTTCTTGTCTAGGGCATAGTTGTTGTTGTTGTTGTTGTTGTTGTTATTGTTGTTGTCGTCGTTGTTGTTGCTGTTTTTGTTGTTGTTTTCCTGTCCATTTTTTTAAATACAATTGTACCAGTGAAAGTATCGTAATGTGATGTTTACTCACCCGATATGGAAGGTCTTCATAGCTTGTGGCTGTAAACAATTTCATCGACTGTTTGATGTGTCACACGGAAGAAAATACATTGTAATATACGAATAACGACCATGTTCCTGACCTAGGACTTGGACAAAAACTACGTGCATAGATCGAATAGCTATATGCATCTCCTACCGTTTGAGGAATTTACATACCTTTTTTTTTGATTGGTAATTACTGGCTACTTTCTACGTGGAGATTGTAGTACACTCCAATCAATATTCTCATGACCTAATAATGGTTTTTGTTGTTATAGATAGATAGATATATAGATTGGTAGATAAATAGATTGATAGACAGACAGATAGATAGACAGACAGATAGGTAGATAGATAGATAGAGAGATATTGTTATCATCAAAATAAAGAATGGAACATAGCAACCAAAAGGCTGAATTGCGTGCCACGGATGTAAATGTACATGTATACATACAAAAGATACATAATTCTTCACAATAAACATAAATAGAACCAATATGTGCCTTACTATATTTACTACAAATACAATTCTATTTCAAAGAACGATTTTACATCAAAAACCGATTACGCATAAATAATTACGACTGAAAAATAAATCAACTGATTTGGAATATACAAATATACATATTCATACATATATACCTGTAATACCACAATCACTGATATAAGCAAATCTTGGATAATAGCTTGCACATATCACACATACTATATAAAACTATTATGACATAATAAATTTCAAATTCCTAAACAATTTAACCTTAAACCTTATCAAACTGCACCCATATTCAAACTTAAAATTCTAAGGTTTAAATTGTAAATAAAATACATACCCTAAGTTTTGGTATATTTTTTTTTTTAATCACAACTCAAAAAAGGCGAAAAGTTATTAATAGTACACCACAATACTATGTGTGCAGAGCTTTTTGAATAAAATTCATCGACCGTTTGACCTTTGAACTTATTTGACTTCATCCATATTCAAACATCTATATTCTTTTTTAACATGAAATGCGTGGCAACCACAACTGCGATTATTATTTGGCTCTACCTTTGAAATAGTCCTTTTTTACCTTAAAAAAAAAAAAATCTTGAATGTTTTTTACTCCGTTGCTGGTTTTCTGGTCCCCCATTTACCAGCTCGTTGAGAGCTCGACCTGTAGCGCAGCACTTGCGTAATGGTAGAAAACAACACTCCCAGCAATTGCTGCTTATTATACAATGATGCACATTGTAACTTTAACAGCAAGTTACAGATCAATTCAAGTGCATGTTTAGAGACGCGTACAACTTGAAATTCCGACGTGATAAGGTGAAATCGATTGAGACTTTTAACCTCCTAATCAAGGGTTTGACAAAAGTCATTGACAACTCGCCACTCATCTATCCAGCCTTTTGCCAACTTTCTTCCCGCTTTTCAGCCCAAAGTGTCACTCAATATCATTACCTGAAAAGGGAGAGGGGAATAACAAAACTTGTCCGGAAGAAAAAGCGACGAAAATGAGCAGGGATAAAGAAAGGAGGGTCTTGCCAAATTCACTGCAACTGATTAAACGTCATTACGTTGCCTCTTTATCCATTTGCCCCGGGCGGCCGCACGCTGCTCGCGGACAATGCATTGCACACACAGCACCGGGTTCAGGCGCTAATTTGAGATAATTCTCGGTACACACACACACACACAAAGATAGATAGATAGATAGATAGATAGATAGAGAGAGAGAGAGAGAGAGAGAGAGAGAGAGAGAGATACATAGAAAGATAAATAACAATAGCAACATACATACACACCCACACATAAACACACACACACGCATATATATATATATATATATATATATATATATATATATATATATATGTATATATATATATATATATATATATAAAGACCTATATATTATATATATATATATATATATGCATAAGATGTAAGGAGAGTAAAAATCCATTTTTTAACCAAAAGTATAATGATTGTTTACGTGTTGACATTGTTGAACACTACTTCTAGACATACATTCAAAAAATGCACATTATTATAATCTTCATGAGTGGTAGTACATATTTGTTCAAAATGTATCTCTCGCTGTACGTGAATGCAATTTTGTGTTGATGCGTGTGTTTGTGTGCGTGCGTGTGTGTGTGTGTTTATGTAATGAAACAGATATTGATTAATTTGATCAAGTTGAACGAGATAGGTTTTTTTTCTTTAAGAGTTATGCAGAATTTGATATAATTTTTTGTATATAGAGTATGCTCTGCCAAAAAAAAAGAAAGAAAGAAGTGTATGTCAAAAAAAGAAGAAAAAGAAGGTGATTCAGTGTAGCACAAGTTTTTGTGCAATGAGGCAGATATGGATTGGCTTGATCAAGTTGATCAAGATAGCTTTTTCTGAGAGTCTTCTGAGAGAATTTTATGTCATTTCTCTTATACATGGTATGATTTGAAAAAAACAACAACCCCAAAATATATTGTACTGTATGTTGGAAAAAGAAATGATTTAGCAGCACAAAAAGAGAATGCAGCTGCTTATTTTTGTTCATATCAACTCCATTGTTAACATGGAACTGATATTGAATAAAATTCAAATAAAGAGTATCATAAAACAAAAATAAAAGTGTGTGCGTGCGTGCGTGTGTGTGTGTGTGTGTGTGTGTGCTTAAATGTCTAACATTCATCAGCTCGAATCGCATAGAATTACCTCAGGCAGTCCTATACCTGATCATTGAGAGCGCTGCACGTTCCCACGCGTCATAAGATATCGCGGAGTAAAATTATACTAGTAAAACGGATCAGTAGAAGAAAGGTAGCTTGGTTGACGGTTCTTTTTTTTTTTTCAAGACTTGTAGATGAATTATTTTCTTTGATGTTTGTCTGTATCGCCGGATTTCAACAGAAAACGCATTTACAGCCTTAATAGCGCATTTACATAAATGCTTCATAAAAAATGAAATACATTAAGCACGTTAAATAAACACACGAGATAACTATATCTATCATGATGTGACATCATGATTTGTTTAAATATATGTATATATATATATATATATATATATATATATATATATATATACATATATACATATATTCCCCCACTGGCATATTTATTACTCTACATAAATTATATCATTCATCTAAACACAAAATGCATCATAATATTTCAAACAAAGCACTTTGAAAAACAGGCAATGAAATATATGTATATGTACATATACATATATATATATATATATATCATATATTATATATGTATTTCATGATATATAATATATTTCATATATATATATATATATATATATATATATATATATATATATTGACATCAAATCTTGCACATTAATAGACGTGGCTGGTGTTGGGTAGCACCCCTTTAATCATCGAGCTTTCGGGCGAAAAGCCCTTCTTCAGGATCTATACAGTCAATGACAACAACGTATAAATAAAATCAACCTAGGTATAAAATCATACTAAACTCAACTAGCCTCATATACTATACATTTCAAAATATACTCAACATAAAACATACCTCAATTCAGCGCATTTTATAACAAAAAACAAATCAGCATACTATTACTAAATACAATCGCAAAACAAAACTTACTTTGTTGGTGCTGAGTGTGGTCTTGTAGTGTTGTCTGTGTGAAGATTGTGGTCGGGTGTATCTTATATGTATTTGTGTATATGGGGGGGGGGGCGTTCCTGTACTAAGGCTCGTTCTCAATAATCAATCAAAAACTACCAATACTCAAAAATTTTCACCATCCAACAATACAGAAAAACTTCCAAATTACCATTACAATTTCTACATATTAATACACCTCTTGTAATACATACAAACATACATATCCGCATACATAATATAATTTATACACATGAATCTATTTATCCAAATACTTACATACTTACAACCACGTTACTTTAACTACAGTTCAACTTTCCCAAAATACATATACCATTATTGCATTACCTATTATATATCTACCTACATTTACATCAATCACTAATTCTATCTAACTAAAAATTATTCTAACCTTCTCAAACAATAACATATTTATCATATACTAACATTCAATTAATCTAACAAATATTGTAATAATTTAAAAAATAACATATTTTTATTCACTAACATTCAATTAATCTCCTCTCATCTATCTCTATATAATACACCCTCATACATCTATTCAATACTTTCCCATGATTCAAAAACAAAATATATATACAAACATACATACATACTTACATTTATTTCTACAATTACTCATACATATCTGACAATCAGTAAAAAAAAAAAAAAAAAAAAAAAAAAAAAAAAAGCCACGTCTATTAATGTGCAAGATTTGATGTCAATAGATTTACTGTTCTTGCACCGCCAGGCGCCATGTTGTGGTTAAGTCTTTTGATGCCAGTATATATATATATATATATATATATATATATATATATATATTTGTTAGGAATGTTTTGTTTTTTCTTCTTATTCCTTACACGTTAATGTAGCCCTAACTCTGATGGGGATACCGATATAATAATCTTATTGAATGGATTGTTGTATACTATGCAATATGGAGTTCAGGTCTGTTCACGGTGGTGAGTTTAGGACGCAATCACAGCTTCTAAATGCTTTCAAAAGATCATTATCCCAGTGCAATATTCTCGAGTAATTCCTACGCTCGACTATACCACACTTGCTGGGAAACTGTGATGGCAAGATACGGACGAAGACGTGGGGGAGTGGGATGGGGGGGGGGGGCACCTAGAAACAAATTGCTGATACGCATCAATTATGTGCCGTCATACGAACATGAGGATTGCACCCACGCGATTGAACGTTACGTAACCGACATCAGATAACACCGAAAGTTACGGTGAATTAAAAGAAAAAAATGACTATAATTATTTGCAAATCCTTTCGTATCAATCTCTCATCAAGTCGGAATGACATGGTTCATAATCACACTTTGCCCTGAAAGGGACTTAATAATTCCACGCCTTATTACCGCTTTACTATGAAATCACGAAAAATTTCTACGGGTTTTTTTTTTTATTTCAGCGTTACATTTTATTTTTACCATGTGGCTTTCAAAGGTTACTCAAGGAGATATGATCTTTCTATTTGAATAGAAAAAGACAAAGAAAAAGAAAAGTGAGAAGAAAATACCGCGTGACATTGTATCAATGCGCATGCTTTATCGAGCTCAGCAAGACATGGTGAAGATTGTAGAGATGTTTGTAAATTCATATGATGCCAGCAGTTTTCCTGGAGTCTATATGTGGACGTTGTCAACGTTACAAATTTCAGATGTTATCTTCTTGCTTATCAGCATCTTTTCAGACGCAAGATGGCCATAGATTTTGCTGATAATCACATGAATAATGACGGCATTAAATGCAAGCAAATTTTAATAACGCAAGAACTCTGCGTCGTTATCAAAACACGAAGAACTAATTACAGACCGAGATGGCAAGTCAAAGCCTGAAACAAGACGTCTTAAAACAACTTTTGCTGTAAAAGCCACTTTGTGGAACGTAGACGCAATGATGTTACATCTGATGTGCCAAGCGCTTTACGAGAAAGAGGCGTCTGGGTGTAATATTATATGCAATGTGTTGTGTGCATTTTTTCCCTTTGCACTTTCTTTAAAGGCCTAAAACATAAAGGCTGTCAGAATGATCATTCAATTAGGTTTCCCTCTGTTTCCATTTAATGTGAGATTGAAATAAAAAAGGTCTTGATTCGTGATAAGCGAAAGCTGTATACTGTAACCATAGGGGAGATGTCCTATGTAAAAACTTTAAAATCCTTGTCAACATTGGAGTCTTGTAAATGTTGTTAGTGTTGTTTGTGGCGCATTTTTTTTTACCAACGTCGTTGTTCAAAGCTCTGAACAATCATTACTTTTCATTTCACAACTACAACCCATCTAAAACACAACCTAACAGAATAGGTTGAACGTCATGTAATTGATTTTCCCGAGAGAAACTAAACAATTGTGTAAATTTCTTCTGACCCGTTTGGAGGCACATATACAACAACGTAACAAGTAGGGCCTACAAGTTTGTGCACACATTTAATTATTACGTCATTCTCAATATTTCTTTTATTACAATCATGACTACACTCAGTGTTATCTTATACCCCGGTATCAGAACCAATTAAAAGGCTTTTCATGAGAATTCTGGAATACATTATTTCCTACGGTTTCCATATCACATTAGAGGGAAATATACCCCTTCATAATAATATATGTGTATATGTAAGTGTCCCTATATAGGGCTATATATCATATTATGTTACATTCAGTGAATGTAGGAAATAGATAGAAAACATCTCAGTGATGGTTTGAAGAAAATCAGACGAGCAATTCGATAGTTATGAATTGTATTCAAGTTTTGTTAAATATAGCCTATACATTTGCATGCGGTTGAGCTTGTGTGTCTGGACGGGATAAGTCTAAGACGACATCCTAAATATTATCATGATCATGTTCGGAAATTTGTATGGCTGGTTGTTGTTGTTGTTGCTGTTGTTGCTGATGTCGTGTATTTCTGTTTCAAAGCAGTGATTACTAATCTCCTTTTTTTTCTCTTACACGTGCGCATTATAGAAGAGACGGAGACGCCAACGTTCGCCCGTCGGTTAACACGTACTCAGTGAAGTGCGGTTCTTCAACTGGTCAAAACAGTAAAATCATAGTATCAAGACGACAGTATTTCCCAAAACTCATGTTTTCACAGATGTACTTAACAACTTAATATAAAAACCCCTTCCCCCTAAAATACAACGTTGCTAGCTTATAACGAGACTACAATAAAAAGATGTGAAAGATAGTGCCAGCAAAGTGCATTTTTAGATCATCACGTAATCCATTAAGTTGGTCGCGTATAAACAAATGCTTTCTGTGTGAGAATAATGCAGAAAATAGGTAAATGAAACTCGTTAGATCGTGTAATAAGGTAAATAATCAATGAAATACTAGTAATCAATTTAAGAGCATTGGTATTTCTACAAAATATAATTATTATCATTGATACTTTGGAGTTGCTCACTCTTCTTATGATTAAATATAAGTTGTCTTGGATGATAAAAGTTTAAGTCTCTAACCTTGCTAGTTTGTTATTAAGAAATATTTCATCAGTATGATCGCATGGCTGTAAATGTGATAAATTTCTAAGAGCCTTTTTTGTGATAAAAACAATATACATAAATATGATTATAGTATAGAAGAATATCGTAATTTAGATATGGTAACATAAGACTGTTATGATATGGTATAAGTAAAGTATACGTGGGAGAAAAATTCTCCAATTTATCATTGTTGTCAATATTTCGCGGTATGATTCTAGAAGTATAATCTATATGATACTTTCATCAAAGTTTACTAGGCCCTGTCTGCATGAGCACTGGGGAATTTAGTGGATGAAAGCATTTCAAGCGGAGTGTCAAACTTGTGAGATGATGATATTGCCACCTTTTCCCGTTTGCACACAAATAGTTTTGACGAATATTTTACTCTGTCTGTTGGGAAACATGTGGAACTTTAGTATTCAATGGTTTTCTTATTCTAGGTCAGATAATGATAGAACAACATCAGTCTTTTCATGAAATTTACTATATTATCGAAATGAAATTTTAAAGGGGATGGCTAGTAACTGATCAGTGGGAATGCTGAGGGATGATAGTTCCCAATCCCAATCCTTGTGGGATTCATTTAAGAGTACATAGTATGTCTATTGTTGTGTGAAAATCATTTGCTTCAGAATGGTCTCATATTCAAGTAATGTGCAGTTTAATGTTTCCAGGTTAGCATGTCTGTACAGTGACGGGGCATTAAACTGCACATTACTTGAATATGAGACCGTTCTGAAGCAAATAATGTTCACACAACAATAGATATATAATGTACTCTTAAATGAATCCCACAAGGATTGGAACAGTCATCCCCCAGCATTCCCACTGATTCCCACTTATCAGTTACTAATAGCCATCCCTGTTAAGTAAATTAAAACAAAGGAACAATAAGAATGTGAAATATTGACAAACAAACACTAGAAAGGGTGGCTTACATCGTCCTGTATATAGTTTGCGAATGAGTGCGATATAGCCAATGTGCGGATAGCGCATATCGATATGCACCATAATAATCATGATACTATAAGGGCCCATTTTTTCTCTCTCCTTTCTTTAAAACAACAACAAATAATGATACATTGCCCGCATAAAATGAAACCCCAGGGTCATTTTGAGTCTCCAAATCCCATAGTGTTTGTCAAGTCCTTCCATTAGCTATTGGATTTGCAACGTGGTGGCATGGTTAGGCAGTCTGGGATTACTCTCTCGATCGTCCTTTCGGGTTGATGACCTATCGATTACAGCTCTCCTTACAACTTTTTGAATTAGGTATACACTTATGGAAATGGTCGAAACAGTTTCTCTGAGGAGAATATGAGCAAATGGACCGCAAATCAACTGACAATCGTAACACAAGATTACAATTTTATTGATCTTTGATGCGACTTCACTTCGTCAAATCACATTGAGTTTTACAAGAGAATGACAATGTTTATAACGTTTGTTTGTGTGTGTGTTTGTTTGTTTGTTTGTTCTTCTTCTTCTTTTTTTCTTTTTTTTTTGGGGGGGGGGGGAGGGGGGGGGGGGGAGTGGAGGTCGGGAGTGGATGTTGTCGGTGAGATCTAGACCGTCAGGCTGTTATCGTCAAGGCCTGTACCGGAGTCCGCCAGCAACGGCCATAATCCGCAAATAATGTGTGATAGTCAGATATTGTTATGATGATATTGATAAAAAACAACAACAAAATTTTAGTTTTCTGTGTATAACAGTAGCACGTGGCATAAGGGGTGGGGCAGGGAGCAGAAGTGAAAACACGATTCTTGATAGTGAGCTGTCTATAGTGCCCCTACCTCGTGCTCGTCACACGAGGAGTACGCTCGTCTGTAGAGCACCTCAACAAGTAGGCCCTTTGCGAGCAGCTATATCAATGTCTCATCAGCCACCAAAAAGATACACTCGAGAGGGAAAATCCTCTAGATCATTCATCCTGCACTGTATCCATGCGACCAGACCTGTCAAGGCGGTCTCCTTTCCCCGTCCGTGCCCGCCCAGTCTGCTGCCACTGTGCTGACTCCGTTCCCCTCTGGAGTGGCCTGTAATGATACTTGAAGGGTCCAGGCTGAACAATCAAGACCACACTTCCGACTATTTTCTCCCCCTCTCGATGCGTGTAATCAGTGGTATGTTCAATCACACTCGTAAGGAGACGTTGTCCTACCAACCGCAGAAGCCGCCCAAAGCTACTAGTCTTGTTATGCAGACAGCAGTCGTTCTATTGTCATTTTAGTTGTTGTTTTGTTTTGTGTCGTCTGTGTGTGTCGACTGACGGTGTATGCTTTTGTCATAGAATACTGCTATTAGGACACAAACATCATGTTCGTGTCTATCAAAGTAATCGTGTTAGCATCAGCTTGAAAGATTGTGACTGTCTTATGTAGCATGATTCTCTTTCCGCCGCATTTTTCGTGTAGTATGCCTAGTGTGGACAGTATATTTTGAGAAAATTTTCGTTTACTTTTTCTCAGTTGCAAAACTGATGGATTGATTGTCATGATAAGTTATGAACTTAGACTACCTGCTCTAGCGATCGCAATAGTAATGTTTAGGGTTGCGTCTTGTGTTTGCCACAGCATGGTAGAGTATCATTATAACATGGTACTGTGGTGGCGCCTTTTGATCGCATAGATCAAACGTAGATGACAAGGCGCCGCACGGAAAGCAGAACGTAGAAGTTTGAACATATAACGTTCCCGCAGGGAGAGCCTTCTTTCGACACCGGCATGCGATAACGAAATTTTACAAGGTTTCTCGTCCGTCTTGAAAACTTTTTGCTATTTTTTTTTTTTATTCCAAAGCTGTTCTCTTTTGGATAATCATTAATATTACGACTGGGGGAGGGAAATAAAAAACAAAGGAAGAGAGAGAGAAAAAAAAAACACATTAAAGCCCAAACATTATTGTCATCATCCACATGGTCGTTATCGTATGTGTGTCAACACGTCATGAGCTGTGAATAATCATCGCAATCAATCCTGTCATTCTTTCTTTTCTTTTATCAATACTGCTCTCTTCACTCCCTTCTTACCAAACCAAATCAGAAGACTAGAGACGCTACAAAATATATGACAAGTGCGCAAATTTATTCTTCACATCTACTAATACACGTGGTATAGAGATAAGGATGGTTCAAGAAACGTAGCAGCGTAAGGCAGTGCACTGCATATATACTTTCAGTCAAAACTTCAACGATGGGATCACAAAATAACGTTCATATATATTTGATTTCAACTTGAATTACCGATGATATTCAAATTTCATCTCATGCAGAAATGACAAATGTTTTAGATTTACGCTGACATTGTCGACGAGATTCTATATCTAGCTCCTGAAGACAGCGCGGCTGCAGGGTGCGTTATGGTAATTAGGCCACATACTATTATCACATTATCTTCAAGTTTTGGTCCTTCCTAAAATCGTACATCCTTCCCGGCAATAATGATGACTGTATCCTAGCAACGTAATGCAGTCGTGGAAACACTCCAAGTCTCAGGGCAATGTGTTTACAGTTCTTCTTTTCCTCCCTTAACTGAAGTAAATGATGAATCTTCGCCGTCGAAAATGCATGTTTTGACAAGAAAATATACGTGTCTACATTGACGAAGCTTCAGCTTTTAACTATTTTTTTTTTATATTACGAGCGAATCATGACCAGCCGGTTCTGAGGGTAACACACCAACAACTACATGCAGCAGCGTAAAACGTAATGGTCATCATTAAAAAAAAACAATGATTCGAAAGCGCTTCTAGCAGTATGTATTTCAAGGCTTTCACACCAATGTACATTTTCAAACAGAGAAAAAAATGGATGTATTACATAAGAGATTTTTGTGGTCCCTTTTCCAGTCATTTTTTTCCTCTTGACTATTATCTTCTCATCTCTCTCTCTGTTGCTCTTATTCTGGATAAATAATATAATCTGGCGATCCTATAGCTACTCTAGCACCTCTTTAGCTTTCTTTTCTTTTTCTTTTTATTCATGTGGTCGACAAAAAAAAAAAGTTGCTCCAAAAAGTCACACTTCTTGCAGTCATGTCATGGAAGAAACTCGACGGACGGGGCCACGTGACCCAGCCGGTGGCGGCGGGTGCGAGCCACGACCGCCACGCTCTACGCCGGCGGCGACCGGCGACTCCCCCGTGTAATTGACACTAAGCACCGTATTTCTGATTGAATGCAAATCATGGCGGGTATTCTGAGCGGAATAATATTTGAGCTGAGAAAAAAGACAGGAAGCCGAGAAAAACAGTAGAATCAAGGAGAGACGAATAGTGAAGATGTAAACTAGAAAAGAAAAAGAAGCGGGATACGGAGGAACAGAAGACGGCCATAAAGAAGAAGTGCAGTACAAAAGGAGATGACATAGAACGGGAATTAAATATATGATAATGGGAACTTGTGTGAAGTTCTCACACGTATATTTTTTTTCCACCGTGAGATCTCGCCGCCGGGTACCAATTTGACATGTATTATGCTCCTTGTAAGAATATTTGGAAGGGGATCGCAGCGGTCTAGCAACCTCGGGGCATCGCTGAGTCTAACCGTGGTATAGAGTCAGGTAGAGTAGAGTCAGGAAGCCAGCGCTGATGAGCCTCAGAGACACCTAGAAGAACGCCCTCATAAACAAACAACACTATACCAAGAGAAAGATAACAACATGAAAAACAAAAACAGCGAAAGTATTGCAATAAAAATACAAGATATAATATATGTTCTCTTCTTAGCGATGAATTTTAGACTACGGATGATATTCGGTGTTTGTTTTGGTCAAGAGTTTTCTTCATTGTCTTTTTAACTTCCTTAACAGAACGTGGTTGCTATGAAAAACATTTTAAAAAGAATACATCAGGTAGCTCTTCATCTTCTTGATGTAAGCATTATTATTATGTAAATGATCTAAATCATATGGGTTTAAGTTTGGTTTTAGTTTTGGCTCTGGAAAAATTGCATTGGAAATTGGAAAAAATAAAAAGCGTGAAAACAAACCCTCATGTGTCAATAGTAATCCCTCCAAATTCATTCGGTTGAACGAATTACTTTGAGAGCATTTTCCCTGCTTAATCCTACACATTTCTTAGCCCTGGTTATGCAAATGTAACTTCGATGGAGTGAATAATAATGTTTGGAGGATATCAGAGCATCAGTTTAAGCGTATTCCCCCCCCCCCCCTCCCTGAAAGTTAAAGTTTGTTTCAGCTTGGTTAGCTGAACTTTATGACCTTTCCTGTGGAATATAATCTAGCTAAATACCGATAAAGTTTAAACATACCAAGCAGAAACATACTGCACACTTATAACATCATTAGATAATTTTATTCAGTGCCAAGGTTAAAGAACACAATGTAACTAAAGCTTAGTCGGGTGTTCTTATTTCAGGCTGTTTAGGCACTATGCATAATTATGCCTTTGATGATTGTGATCACGCAAAAACAGAAACCAATCCAAGTAATATATCAAACATTTAGTAATGATTAGCGAAAATCTCGGACAAAATGATGAGGCTTTGCCTAATAGAGTGACAATGGAGAAAAAACTTGTGTATGGAAGAGCGAGATTTGCAACTACATGTACGTATCAAAATTATGAAAACCAAACTTAGCAAACCATCTATTCATACGTGAAGTGCTTGCTTTGGAAAAATGGAGCGCAGGCTGACGAGGCACCTACAGGTAATCACTAAATAGGTAAATCACTTACTATTCTCCATGATTATTATGGTAATCTTGTTTATTAGTATAATGCTTTAGGCTGTTCCTACAAATTGCTATTTGATATAGAAATTATAGCTTTTATAGCTTTTCTATTACTATTCATTATCTTCACACAAAATTTGCAGTTCTACGATGAGAGAAGAAAAAAGCCTGTTATTCCAACAAAGAGGGTTACAGTCTGAAGCAGTCGTTATCTCTGAAATGGGTAATAACTATGATAAGAAAACACGATTGGTTGTATCATTTTGTACGTTGACACCGGCCAAAATCCCGTTAGTCAATCAATTTCTTGAAATAAAAATTCCATTTTCAAACCATTAACTCCATGCACAAGGGACGGCACTGTAACGGTTTTTCGAGTGAAGGTTGACGTGCTGAATGTAACACGCTTGGGCATACATTCTGAAGACAAAACACACTTTCTAAGTGGGCGCACAACTGGTGGTTTTGTTGAACGTTCAACCGTCTTTGTTCCGTGTCAACTTTCCCATGCAAATTTGAGAACGTCCGCCGTCGACTTCCGGTGTGCACGCGCCGAAGTTTGCAATATTCTTTTCGCGAATGCGGGGCGAACGCGCGCAGGCGCTTAGCTTTCCCTCCTTGTTATACTTCGCAGCACTCTCTCCTTTCCCCTATATATTCCTTCTTTACACGATTCATTCTCTTTTCATTAACGGCACAGTGTACTTTCAAAGGTCTCGGATGAATGATATCACCATGAACGAGTCACTCTAGCTCACGACTTTTGATTAATGATTAATATCAGTAAGTAACATTAAACTGGTCATCCTGAACAGCATGATAGGACAATGTAGGATGTATGGATTATAATAAACAGTCTGATCGCAAATCTGTCGAAGCGCCATCTTTAAACATTTCAAAGTATTGTCCATGATCAGATACACCAAAATAAAACATTTTCGATGAGACCTGACATGTTACATAAAACGAATATTCTTGAAGTCACGATTAAAAACCTCATATTTTCTAATTGTTTTTGCCAGTCGCAAATATCTCAGAGTAACAAAAATGAGTTAACTTTCTTTTTTTTTTTTTTTTTGTTACGATCACGCTTTTCATATTGTTTCTTTAATGTGGTTCTATCGCACCGTGATCTTATCATTGGCCCGAATTTTACCTTTGTTGTTCTAGGTTTTTCCCATTTTTTGTTTTCCTGCAAAGCAATCCCCTGAAGAGCACACACACACACACACACACACACACACACACACACACATCATCATCATCGCCACTACCATCATTGTAAGAATCAAAACCATCAAAGCCATAATCATCAATACTATCTAATCAACTCACCGCCATCATCACCATTATTTTATTATGACATCATCATATCGTCATCACCAGTTTCATGAACACCATAACCATGCATCAACCCTTATCATTATCGTCGTCATGCGCATTAACGTAGTGAGTAGCAGTATACAGCCGATCATTTCACGTCATCTTATCACTACCAATTTCAGTCAATTCTGGTATCATTAATAAACCGCGTTTATTGTTTACTATCCAATTTGATGTTCGAAAATAACATCAGACATTGGCTAACCATCACCCCATCATCTTTATTGTCTTTTTCATCTCCGTTGTAATCCTCCACATCATAACTGCTGTTACCATCCATCTCAGCCTTAATCACGGCTTCGAAACTTTCAAAGTCAAATCCTCACACCAGCGTATATAATATTCGTCACACACCGAAATGCATTTTGCAAATCTCGCTTCGCAATTGTACTTTTCTTTCTCACGCACAAAGAGACTACAAGATTACATCACAAAAGAAACACCCTCTTCAATAGACAGTAGTAGCACTTGTGTTTTAATTCCATGCTTATCCGTTAATAGGTAATTACAGGTAAACATTGGTTCCTGGACATTATTAGACGACAGTTTACTCAAGAAATATACACCCTGAGCATCATCTCGTATACTCTTCGAAATCATTGGGGACAATTATTTATCCACAATTGTCAGACCAGTTCGATGTGCTGAAAGTTTTATTACAGATCAGACGGACATGAAAGAAGCACCTCATTTCTCATGAAAATAATCATTGTGCGGCTAGACAATAAAAATTTGGCGTATGCTACACATATCACATTCAACTTTAAAATGACACAGAATCGAGGTTTGCTCATTACAGCTGTGCAAGTGGTGAAGAGTGCAGTGAATTATAGGATGCCGCATACGCACAAAATCGAGATCGAAGGATTTGAATTCACGTCTTGCTTATGCTATACCCTTCGGCACAAAGTCTGCGAGAATATCGTAAAATCTTCGGCTATCTACACAAAATCGAATGTTAAGTTCAGATGTTCCAAACATTTCGCTCTATATACAATCATATTCAACCGCAATAATGAATAGTAATTCTAATCTTCATCTGAAACAGGAGTTCTCTGGACAACCTTCCAAATCAACTTTCTATACTTAGGCCTACATAACATTTTGAAGGGCCCCTTTATACAGTCATTATGTGTATATTCATGAAGGTCAACTGCATATAGAAAAACAAATCCGACAAACAATCAAGCAAATAAACAAACGAAAATCCTCACATGTCATCAGGAACATTCGATATTGTGGGCATGTGGCTTGACAGAGGGACATTTCAATAACATTTTACTTGACGTGAGCGGACAAGGGTAGCAAGATATGGAAAGCAGAGTAACCTTCAAATTAGTAACAATGGTATCTGAAGTCAAATGCATGATAATAAATGCATAATGGACAACTAAACCAAAGCAATTCCCGTCAGAATGTCTTAGACGGCAACATACTTTTCCGTGAAAATATGAATTATGTTTTTTAGTTTTGGGGAGTGTTTTTAATTTTTTTAATTTTTTTTTTTTTAAGATTGGCTTGAAAGTGCCATTTTCTTTCTTCATTTTTTCCCTCCAAACATCCACAGCAATGTGACATGTGCGTAGGCATGTGGATGTCTGAATGTGTAAAGGGGGGGGGGCAAACACGCCTCCGATCGAACACCTTGAAGGGGAAATGAAAACGTTGTGATAGTAAGGTACAAATCGCCTGCCCTACATCTGTGTAATATTATCATCGGTAAAAATCAATCACGCGTTGGGAGAGCTTCGGCACGCGAGCACTTGGCAAACCCGCATCTCGGGGATCGGCATGTACCATCGGGGTACGCCGCCCATTCATCATCTCGGGGGGGGGGGGGGGGGTGGCTGCCGTGCTTCTTGTCAGCGGCAATTTGTTAACAATAGGATTCGCGAATTACAGGGCGGGAAAAGAGAATCAATCATGCTCTTTAAATATGGCGCTGTCTACGTGCTGGCTACGCTAGCGGGGAAGTGCGGGGGGGGGGGGGAACTGATTTGATACAACTATCTATACGAGGTGACGTTAACGAGAAAATAGCGGCTTACACGGGGCATCGCTCACTCAACACGCGCAAACAAACAAACATAACACACAAACTCAATGCGGACAAACGTCAATACATTGCTTTAGTATAGAGTGTATGCTACTGACTATAACATGTCAGTCAAACTTTCTTTTTAGTTCGTTTGTTTCCCTTACTTTTATGTAAACAGAAAACAACCTGCTGGTGAATTACCTTCGCTGTCAAGACGCTATCGAACCAACAACATCCTGCACTTTTCAGTCAAAGATCATATCCATCGTTACTTCATGATAGGCTTGTTTAAAAATGATCACAGTTTTGTTAGTTTTTGAAATCAGCATTATAAAAACAAAAACAAAAAATAAAAGAGGAATGAATTCGTTTAGAGTTCACAATTGTAAATCCCAAACAGCCTACATACAGAAAGAAATACATTGTAGTTGCCTCTCAACTCGCTTTTCACATACTGTAATACGGCCATGGGAACGTGAGAACCAATGAGATAACCAGAGGCCGACTCCTGAGCGGCTAGAGGCGGCTCACGCCATCACCCACCTCCGCACAGCTGAGGAGACGCACCCGCTACATCGCGTGACAAATACGTCTCCCGACTCCTTTCTCTTTTGACTTACCAACAAATCAACAACACAAACACAAACCCCCCAAATTCGGAGTTGAATACATATCAATGTACAAGTACGAAAAAATCGCTCTTGCTCGAGGGTATCATGTCAAAAACTCGCTCCATTTTATTGGTTTCTGCTGGTTACAGATTTGTGCAGTACCTGAACAGAATTCCGATAATATTATGGGGGGAAAAAAGTGTGCGGACAATAGCACTTTTTTCCTCCACTTTCATAGAGAGTGTAGTACTCTCGAACAATTGAAGTGGTTCCAAATGCAACTTCATTAGATTTGACAGGGAAACAAAATATTCATCGACAAGTAAGGCTCACAGAGTGAACAACAAGTTATCAAAATGCATGTAAACAAGACGGAAAAGACGTTTTGCAAGACGAATTTAGCTTACAGACGGAAAATAAGGAGAAAACACACAGAAATTTATTGACATTGGTTGTATATCATAATATATTGTTGTGCAAATTAAGCCGAGACCTGGGCTAACCATTTAGAAAACAGAGCTTTTCTCTCTCTCCCTCTTTTTTTACAGGAATAATCTTATTGACTGGAATTGTATGTTTTTATATAATCTTTCCATTTTTGCGTGCATAGGGACATATGTACTATGTGTTACACGCTATATAAGCACTGTTAATTATCACCATTGCAATTATTGATTAAATTTGGAGATATTGACAGTGACCCTTGAACCCTGATCTGTATAGGGCACCAACATCTGACTCTATTCTTACACTGCTTTCACTGGATTTTACGTATCTTGAATCTTCTTTGTCACTCAGTATTAACTAATGAAGCAAATTTAAAGCAAGCGTACAAACATAAGGCCTACAACTCTCAGATCCACATGGTAACAGCAGTATAAACAAAAATAAAAACAAAGGGTGATGATTCCATCAAAATGCCCCTGAAGTGTTCCAGAAATATCTATGGATCAAGTGATGACTCTGACTGTAATCACATGCTAAAATGTATGAACGAGAAACATGTCAACTATGCACATTCACTGGTATAAATCTAGACTTGTGCATGGGTTATTCTAAATGTAATCAGGGCACTTGTAAAAGTTGTAATGCTGCTCAAAAACAGTTGTTGTTGTTTTTTGGGGAAGGGGGAGATATTTAATCTAAGCAAAGAGGCAATGGTTTGTGATGTCTCAGTGTGTTGTATTGTTCTGAGTGCATTTTGATCAGAGCATTTAGAAAGGCTTTCAGAGGCTGCTAGATGAACACAAAGAATTGATTTCCTCGGTTAAGAAATTTTTCATCACACCTTTCTACCTGCCCTACATTGACAACACAGCAATCACATCATCAGAGCTCATTGGGTGTGCACATCTGTGCTGCAAGTTTTTAAATCCCTCCACTTCTCCTGCTCATTATGGCAAAGATGGCTGCTTGTATGATTATGTCAATGCATTCTTTCAAGTTCATTTTGTAGGGAAAAGGTATAACTTCACAAGATGTTATTAAGTTTCAATCACTTGCCTACAATTTTAAGTAAGAGAATAAAATGCTCCTCTTTGATATGTTAATACAGACTCTTTGCAAATTTAACAAAAATCCATGACAAAAACCCCAGAAAATGTAAAATTGCACTTCCATTCCATTGTAATATGACACTATTGTACTTGTATATTAAATGTACAATTGTATTGAAACTGCAATTAAAAGAACAGGAACAATAAAAACACCCATTACTTGGTGAGAACAATTCTTTGATCAAATACATTTATGTGCCATATGAGCAATAAAAAAAAGGAGACAATGTCATAGATCAAATTTCTGCCAGATAAAAAAAAAATGAAACCTAAAAAAATGTTCCTTGAGCACACATTCATGTATCCTCAAACAAATACAAAATATTGGGTGTGTTGACACTTTCTTCACAAGCCTGATGAATATTCATGAATGTAACATCTGAACATGGCATTCTGTACAGCGATAGAATCTTAGCTCAAATTGCAGATGGGTTGCCAAAGGAATTATCATTTGGAGATTCAGCAGAAAAAATTCCCCATAATCTTGTCATTTTCTCCCATGGCTTGTGCCATCACCAACTTGTTTTTACAAACAAAGCATTCTATATTTCAAAATTCCACATTCCAGTGCTGAATGGAATGTTGAGATAGGTTTACTACATGAGTTACAATTTCCAACAATTTGTTAACTTCTGTTCAAAAATTCCCTCTAGTGCTAAACCCCCTCACAACAATTAGAAAAAAATATAGTAAAAAAGGACTTCCAACATAAAGGTATGTTCTAGACAGTCACATTTACTAAAATGATATAAATGGAGTACACTTTCACTACAGTTGACTCATTGGAGGAGAGGGGGATCAAAATACACATGTAGGGCAAACATAAAATGCACAAGTCAGTCAGGTCTCGAGGCTAATTACTCCATTCACAGCAAATTAAAGAACATCATATGAGTCACAAAATAGTGCTTGTATGAAAATATACAGGGTCATTCATGTTTATCAGGTTGAGGTGCTCATTGTGGGAAAATGCACCATGACTCAGACACATCAATAAAAAGTCTGGACGCCAGACTAAGCCCACTTTCTGTGCTTTACAATGCAACTATGGTCCATCGATGAGAACATTACATATATATTAAAAAAAAAGTCACAATGATCTGATGAAAAGTCACAATATTAATTAAAATATCCTCTTGTAATAACCAAACACGGATTTCACAGATGTTGAAATCATTAAAAAAAGCAACCACAACTATACAATACACAGTGCAATTATTTTCTGTTCTTCAATCTCTTATTCATTTTCTCCATACATATACTACGTACAGAAAAACATAAAAAATTCACACATTACTGGTTCCACATACTGAAAATATTCTTCTACTCAGAGAGAGGTATATGGAAATAAACAGATTCCAAATGCTAATGACTTGAGTCAACAATAAATTATCATCAACATTTGTCATAATGGAAAAAAAAAATTAAATAAAATTTGAATACTTGATGTTCAAGACTGGCTTGCTAGTGAAACAGCACCAATCATCATAACACCGGACATTGCATTGAATTTACTACTTCCCCTTGTGGCAATTATGCACAGGCATCAACAACTATGCAGTTGAGTTGATGCATCACACGTCCTTACTAACCTAAAATGTATGATACGCTGTACCTATTACAACTTTCTTCTCTTACATTTTTGGAATCGGTGAAGCCCTTTCTCCCCCATCCCCACCACAAAAAGACTCCTCAGAAATCAAAATGAGAACCATTTCTTTCAAAGACATTAGCAGCTCAGAAGAATCAGCTAAATAAAAGCAATTACAGGCAATCAAGTAATGTATCTCCCTACATCAAAGTACACTTGCTCACATCAGTGATGAACTTTGCGTGTAAAAAAAAACCCTACGACAACTCCTCCCTCTCCCGACAAAAATGCAACATGGCTGACATTCTAGTAACATCTCACACCGGAAAGTCGTGAAGTGGTCTTGTATGAAAACCTGTCCCACTTCAGATCGTTCACCTGCATACTTTTGCATGGTGACAGCTGCCATCAATGTGTTTTGCATTGCCACTGATTGGAGGGGGGGGGGGGGGGGCTGGTCACATTTCTGAGAGAAAATAATCATATGTATCTAGGATTTGATACAGAGCTGGCTATGGGGGTTGGATAAAAGTAGCAAAAGTTGTCCTAAAACAGAGTACAATATTCATATGAGCTTGATAAAATTTGGAACTACCACAGAAATTAGATTTCATTAAGTCTAAACAAAGAGCCCACACTGGCAGTCAGTATTCATTTTCAATAGCCAGGACTTTTGCACATTATTGTTACTATATCCATATGCTCTAATTACTGTTTTTATCTACTGCATTTTTGTTGTTCTACTAGAAGATAGGCACTGCAGGTGCAAGGACAGATTTGGATTGATTTAAATTCTTTTGACGGACTCAGTTACCTGGTGATTGGTATAAAATTTTTGCACACCGATAGTTTAAGATTATGAGGTTCAAACGTATATCAGTTCATTTCTCAGTAATGATTATGCTCTATTCCTGGGGGAAATATCCAGCAGAAAAATTGCATAAACAGCCATCAGTTGTCATACCTTTAAAGCCTACTGAGAATATTCCAACTCAAACACTAAAAAAAAAAAAAAAAAAACCTAAATAAATATGGAACATGATTACTGCTGGATTAAAAATCTGACTTACAAGACTTCAGGTGGGCTACAGTTTCCAGGCTTTACTGATTTACAATGATGTCCACTTGCTTGCTGCGTCAGGTCACTCCCGCACACACGATGTTTCGAACTCGAAATGAGGTGCAGAGCACAATGGACTCTGTGTCACAGAGTCTTGATGCGGTAGTCATGGCAACCGCTAACTTCTCAGTATCTCCTCTGCTGGTTGTATCCCTGGGAACCCGAGTATCCACTCTGACCCCTGCTCTGGTTTCCTCCCTGCAGTGGCAGATGGGAGAATGATGAAATAGGATGCAATTGGTTAGAGATGATATCAAGTACTCCATCTTCTGCCTGTTCATTATCAACCTTTGATCTCTGACCTCAACCTTTCACACAATATAACATGACATGATTATCTTCCTGAGCAAGGTTTTATTTTGAAGCAGAAGACACCTAGCTGGCTAAATGTCAGCAGTAACTTTCCTATTTTCGTTCTATCACAAAGAATGAGAGGTGCTTATGCTTCTTAGCTGGGCACTCCACAATTTGTATGCTAACAAATAAGCTAAAAAAAATAATAATAATAAAATGAATGGATAAATGAATGAATAAATGAATGGATGGATGGATGGATGGATGGATGGATGGATGGATGGATGAATGGATGAATGAATGAATGAATAAATAAATAAATAAATAAATAAATAAATACATGAATGAATGAATGAATGAATAAATAAATAAATAAATAAATAAATAAATAAATAAATAGATAAATAAAATAGATAGATAGATAAATACACAGGTGTTGTAAATGCGTCTCTGTAATAATAACCAATTCAATGCAAAGATAAACATCTCCCGAACACACACACACACACACACACAACATCGTTCACACTTTTTGAATTGATGTATGTTGTGGTGAATGACTAGATTTTGGCACCAACCCCAATGGGCAAGCACAGAAAACTCAGCACAGGCCCAGCTGCTGAACTGGCCTGTAGTATATTTCAGTCTTTGGTATGTGGCTTATTGTTGCAACCTATCATTGGGAAATGAATACTGTAAAATGACACAGCTGTGGAGGCTACGCAAAATGAAAATTGTGAACGAAGAACAAAATTGGCGCTAAAACGGAAAAAAAAGAAAGAAAATCGGCATCAGTGTTTAATGAGGACATGATATTCTTGACAGCACTAACAACTGACATGCCACTGATCTGTTCTGGGGATATGATATGATGTGACAGATTTATTGGGGCTGGGGAGGCAATCTATACACATTTATCATGTATAACTCTGATAAGCTTATCGCTAATTTTGTCCACATGTGACCGAATGAATGTCACACCCGTTCATGTTCATGGGGTGGGACAGGTGAGTACACATAGTAATTAAATCTTCAAAATTTTGCGCCGCGGGGCAGCTATGTCAATAAGTCGTTGGCTAAATGACCCGTATAATTCACTCGAGAGCATGTGGAAGAATCTGGACCCAAGTTCCCACTTATCTTCGCCTCCTTTCCCCTTTATAGTTACTTCCGCCAAAGCACCCCCTAGCTCGTGCACAGTATTTCTCTTTTGTAGGATGCGGTCTTAAAAAAATCTTGAAGCTCTGTGGTTGCTGTGCCATCGCACGACAGCTTTATGATCTTCGCTTGCATGCGCCACAGCGCAGAAAATTATTCATGACCAAATATTACCACCTCCACATTACCAGCTAATTAAATACAAAAATGCCAAGATGGCACAAGCCTATCAAAGTGTAGCCCCAGAGACAAAGTGTGCCAGTTCATCTGACATCATTAAACAAGTCATTACCAAGTTTTAGGAGCTTAATAATTACCTGTGTAAGCATATCATATCACTTAGAGTACCATTCTGGTTTGTAAAGTAATAGGGTTTTAAATTTGTTGTATTTTATCTGATTTTTTTTTCCCACGAGTGCTGTAACTATGTGATTTATCTGATGGTGCAACATGTCAAACTTTTATCATTATTTCATCACCGTAAATCACTCACTGATAAGTGTCTTTGTTCAACCGTTGACAGATAAAGGGCTTGGGTTTCAATTTAGCACATCAAGTGTTTCAAACCTTAACTGACGTCCTATATCAGTAAAAGCATCATAGTTGATAAAGATGAGCAAAACCTTCTGCCCCATTCATTCTGTATCCATAAATGTGCTCAAAATGCTGCAGGACTTTACAATTCAAAGTTACACCCAGAACAGGAAAATGGTCACTCTGAAAGGGAATAGAAGGCTGTTGAGCAAAATAAAAACCAAACAAACAAACAAAAAAAAAAAAACACCAAACAAACAAAACAAAACAAAACAAAAAAAAAACCCCAAAAAGTAGAAGATACAGTATATAATCAACTTGAGACTGCTCCTAGATCAAAAGTTCTTGAGTTTGATGGCGCATGAACTCATTTCATCTTCAGAAGGTATGGCTGCTCTTTCAGCCTTAATGATTTATAACAAAGATTTAAGTTGGAGGATCTTTTTTTTTTTTTTTAATTTGATGGGGATAGATAATATTTCAGTCAGGAAAAAATGTTTGTGAATTTCCCCTCCCCCCCCCCCCCCATTTCTTGAGTACCTTTGTTCTCTTAAGTGTATCTTATATGTATATTTTTTGAAGATAAAAATTAGTGATAGAAAATACACAGAATACTCCCTACCAAAGATGAATGACCACAGAAGTTAAAGTGGAATGGGTGTATCAATCTAATTAAAGGACAAGTCCTCCTTCATATACATTGAGTGAATGTAGCAATATTAGTAGAGCACATCAGTGAAAGTTTGGGGAAACTCGGACAATCCGTTCAAAAGTTATGAACTTTTAAAGTATCTGTGCAGTCACTGCTGGATGAGAAGACTGCTACAGTGTATGATGTCACATGTATAGAACGATATAATAAGGAAAATATCAAGAGAATTTCACAAAATTCAAGTTTTTGAAAAAAGTACACATTTTCTCAACTTGTCAGTGACATATGTTAAGGGTAATATTATTCCTCCTGCCTTCTGAAAGAGACAAGCAAGCATTCTTTTGTTAAGCGAGAAAAGTGAAAATAGGTAGAATTTTATTTTTTATTTTTTTATATCATCATACACATGTAACATCACAAACTGTAGTAGTCTTCTCCTCTAGCAGTGACTGTGCTGAAACTTCAAAAATTCATCACTTTTGAACGGATTGTCTGATTTTGCTCAAACTCTCACTGATGTGTTCTACTAACATTGCTGCATTCACTCAATCCACATGTTTATGATGGTGGACTTGTCCTTTAAGGATGTGAACATCGATTCATACCTGCCCCTAGCCAATTGCTTTAACTGACACAATGGACTGGCAGAGTTAACGGTACACTTCCGATTGGATTACCGACGAGGCGGTTTGAATATGCAGTGTGACATCAGTAAGGACCTTACTCCCGAGTTCTCCCACGAATGTCTCACTCACACTCTGCACTTCAATGGCCCGGCAAAAACCCACAATGAGAGAACAGCTGGAGTTTTGTAATTTACAGATATACTTATCACACTCTGCTCTCACACATTGACACTTTAGGACGGGAAGATCAGTTACCCTTTGTAAGTCCTTTAATAGCCTGAATATTAAGTAAATCTTTTTATTCACATGATCCGTATTCCATAGTAAACATGCTCAAGGTATCCATGGCTTGCTGCTCTGTGCCAATCATGAAAATCACTAGTGCAAAATTAGAAATATATCATAGAGTTAAAAAAACAAAAACAAACAAAGAAAAAGATTTTGGTTACTAGACTGGGAAAGCAAATATAGAAAACAGGTCATTTCAAAACTGATTCTCCTCAAATAAACTATGAATTCCTATTCGAATAGTGTGCTCTGTAACATTTCATCAAGTGGTTTTTAAGTATCTCACAAAAAGCTAAAAGCTGAATCCTCATCTTGACCAATACTATACCATCCCTTTAATAAAATGTCAGAAAAGCAAATTTCTAATTTGAAAACCACATTTTTCTTACCTTGTTATCAAGTGGAAATGCATTTATGCAAGATAGAGCCAAACATTATAGTTGGCATCTCTTGGAATCTATTTTCCAAAATGCAGCACCAGAACATAACATGACAAGAGATTCTATAGCATCCAAGCATGTGGGGGGGGGGGGGGCACTGGTGCTTAGTAAGATGTATTCTCACGAAAAACGAACAAGGAATAACCTCAAACTTTTGACTGAAGTTAGCTGCTTCTCCTACCGTCTACTTGCTCAATATTTATGATTGCCCAAACAACATGATTCAGCAGGGTCATAAATATTGAACAATTTTAAGAGGCCAAGAGAGAGGCTTGGGGCATGCTGGCATCTTAGGTTTTATTTTGCTTTTTTTTTCACCCTCACCGAAAAGGCGCTTAAAATACAATCCTGCCCCCGATCAAACGCTGGGATGCGATTCCTCCTCAACTAAGAAGACGAACAACAACAAAAAAAAAAACAGCCCACGTGCACGATATTTACATGAAAAGCAAAGTGGAAAAGTGTAAAAGACAAGAACATCAGAGCGGGATAAGAAGGGGCCAGGACTGATCTACTGACTGCCCACGTGGGGTGAGTCGCAAATTTGATATCATGGAAGTGGGATTCCATTACAAGGCCTCCCCGGAGAATCAGTGCACCCGCCGGCCTCCAGTCCCAATGTTTGCAAATCGTCTTTGTACCAGTCGCCGTCGACAATAGGCCCCGGCTTTGGTCGCGGTTCCGTGCTGCG
Organism: Diadema setosum; assembly: GCA_033980235.1. Lineage (NCBI taxonomy): Eukaryota > Metazoa > Echinodermata > Echinoidea > Diadematoida > Diadematidae > Diadema > Diadema setosum. The sequence continues at coordinate 41,281,948 of CM067059.1, forward strand.
GGGCCGCGACATCCGATACCAGGTAGCCCCATCGTGAAGAGGGGGACACACGTAGTACGGCAATGGGGATGCGGGGTTGGGGGGGGGGATGGCAGGGAGGGAGGGGTTTGTGATGGAGGACTCAGGAGCTGGAGGAGGGGGTTAACATTGGAGATTGATATCTCAATATCTAGAATCCTCCCCTTTACAGAGAGACCAAGTGTTGATCTGAGGTAATAGTTCGGTTTTACATGAAAGGCAGCGGCTTAACGAATCACATGATACCACTGGATTTTATACTTCATGTACTCTTCCAGCATTTGCAAAAGCATGCAATCACAGGCAAATACATGTGTTTATGCATGTGAGTCTGTTATCTAGTTTTTCATAATGCATATTTATGCAATGTTTCTTCTTTTTTTTCATATGTACTGACTTTGAGCAAATGTGAACATCCCATTTCAGACTTCAAGCATGCGGACATAGAAGCAGATCATGGCCACGTGTAAAGATACTTTCTAATTCATTGATTTATCCATCTCAACGAGCGAGTAACAGGGCAGAACAAGTCAGGTGATTGATTACACTAGATTCACTCATTGTTCACCCAATTTTCCTTCTTTTTTTTTTTCATTCTGTCTTTCTCTATTGGTTTTGAGTTTTTGTTGTTGGTACGGCTTTTTTTTTTCTTTCCAACTGCAAATTCAGACAGCCAGTCACGCTGACGTTTTCACGCCTGATGTGACTGCAAATTGGCTTGCCTCCCCCCCCCCCCCCAAAAAAAAAAGACATGAATATGCACATGCTGATCGTGCAGGGCGACGCACATGCACAGAGTCCCGGCTGCACGAAGGCAGTGGTGACTCTGACGGTTTGGCAGGAAACCAGTTCGGATTAGAGCCTATCGCCTTTCACCAAAGACAAGATACCAGTAATCAGACGGAAGGCAGCTCGATAAGAGGTGGAGGGGCAGGGTTTATAATCGGTCTCATTAAAGATTTTCCCCCCTCACAAAAAAAAAAAAAAAAAATCATGCTTTACGGGAACTTTTGCTCACGGCCGCACAACACTCCATCTAAACTTCTATTTTCCCCAATTCACCACCGGAGAAGAGATCGTATGTTTTCGATGCAAGTATCTGCAAAAAGGGAAAAAGTAATTTTCATTCCACTGCTCGGAATACCTGTTGGGTGTACTAAAGGGGTGGGGCAGATTTCTCACAAGTGTAGAAGCAAGCAGAGAAGGCAGGGCACACACACACAAAAAAAGAAAATCGGAAGGGGGGGGGGGGTTTCCTTTCGAGATACATTACCTGTAGTCATGGTAGAGAGAAATCAGGAGTGTAATTACAGCAATTTGCCGGTGTAGGTTTACGGGCATAAAAGCGCTCCAGTGCTCGCTCTTGAGTCTCAAGGACTTGTGGGGATGCGTAGCTAATGGCATACACAGCGAGAAGTACCTACTTGTGCGCTTCCTGGTTGGGGAGAAACGCGATTTCATTGGCCCTTCAAACTGCCGCGCCCGGGCATGCCTGAGACCCGGCGCAACACACCGATTGCCCCCAAAAGCGGCGCAACTGCCTACTACAAGATTAATAAATAATAAACGTGTTCTCAATTCAAATTCGGCCCATCCGCTCAAACGCATACTATTTTGCCTGTTGTCTCCATCCAGTGAGGCATCTTTTATCGCTGCATTGCACGAGCCCATCTCTTGTGTGCACACACTAGATAAACCGCCTTCATTCTACATTCTCCAATGAACATTGGAATGGGATGGAATGTGAGCTATTAACATTGCTTCATACCAATGATGAATAATGACCATGGTACATATGGTGCATTCATCAAAAACAAAAGGGAGACATTTTTTTTTTTGTCCCGGCACAACTGTACCAGTACATGGCATACTACAATACAGTACACTTGTAAATGTTCTCTGTATAGGGTACAATTTTTTTTATTCATCTCCCTTCTTGCTAGATTAATTCACATATGTTTTTCACTTGTATTGTCTGTGTCTCTGCAGGTTTGATTTTACTATTTCAAACCTTTCCTTACAATTTTCAAGGACATGCAAGCAAAACAAAAAAGTTAAGGACTCACATAAACAAATTACAGTCATCACAATGTTTTAATTCTGATACTTGGACTCATTGATAATTTTTAATTTGGGGCACTTACACATTCAAATGTATTTCATATCAAAAATAAAACATCCACTGACAAAAAAAACAAAGCAAAAACACCTCTAATAAGCATTTGCAATTGAGGCCCTTTGACGGGACTGTACAATAGTGGTTGAGGTGGGGATTCATGTTTTGAACATTCCTAGGTGAAATGATGAGAAACCTCTTATGAAATATGAAAGAGCATGTAATTTTAAGAAGGATTCAACATTTATTTGATGAAAATTGATTTTCAAATGACTGAGATATCCAAAAAAGTGATAATAATAAAAGGCGACAGGCAACATCTTTTATTAGGACCTCTATGTTTCACCTTGTTTTTGGATATCTCAGCTATTTCAAAACCGATTTTCATCAAACTTTTTATACCCCTTAGAATTGCATGCTCTTTGACATCTCATAGAGTGGTTTCTGAATATCTCGTAAAACATGAAAAGCTGAATCCTCACCTCCACCAGAACTGTACACACCCTTTAAACTTGGAGTAACAGAAAAAAAAAAAATGAAATTAACTGAAGATACAAAGAGACTACAACAAATCTAACAGAAACTGATATCCTACATGTAGGAGAACTTTGAAAGAATACTTTCATTTCCCATTCGTGAAAAAATGAGGCAGGTGAAACTCATTTTGTAGAAGTGGTGCTCCAACATTTAATGCTACAGATCTCTACATAAACCTGGTGGGATATTAGACAGGCTGGAAATCATTTATTACTATCTTTCTGAATGCTAATTCTGCTTATAGCGGAAGTGCAAAGGGTATTTTTTTTAATCCATCATTTATTTGCTTAATCTTGACTTGGTGAACCTGGTACAATAAAATTGGAAAGTTAAATGCGAATACTATAAAACCAGAATTTTTTGTGTTCGTGAACCTTGAGCGAATTCTGCGAGGAGCGACTATTCATGAAAGTAAAATGCACATGAATTTTTTGTCTACACAATCCAAAACATGTAGTATATTCATTTATTTTTTCATGGTCTGCGATTTGTGAAGGATTCACACAGCAAAACAAAAGGCTGTCAGCTACAATTAGTGAAAGTTTCTGGTTCTATAGGTACTGTATATGCAAATATATTTAATGAGTGTTTGAGACCCAAAATTACCAAATGATAATTGAGTATATCCTTTTCAGGGAAATATAAGTTATTATTATTATTATCATTATTATTATCATTATTATTATTATTATTATTATTATTATTATTATTATTATTATTATCATTATTATTATTATTATTATTATCATTATTATTATTATTATTATTATTATTATTATTACTATTATTATTATTATCATTATTATTATTATTATTATTATTATTATTATTATTATTATCATTACTATTATCATTACTATTATCATTATTATCATTACTATTATTATTATTATTATTATTATTATTATTATTATTATTATTATTATTATTATTATTATTATTATTATTATTATCATTATTATTATTATTATTATCATCATTTATTCGGCAATTGCAAAACAATACAAGTGACAACAGAGAAACAAATAAAATAAGCAAAACACATGAAAACAAAGTGTCAGGCTTTCCCTGTTGAGCTTCCCTGAGGAGCCTGGTTGGAAAAAAGCAATCAAAATCACTATGACCCTTGGGCCTCTCCAACCATCTTAAGGAAGCACATCAGGGAGTAGCTGAACATAAAAGAAAACAAATAATACAATTTCAAATTGAGCATGTAAACCAGGTGGATTATTGTACAAACTAGAATTATCATTATGGCGAATGAGTATTAATTCCACCACCCCCCCCCCATAAAAATAATAATCCAGTATACAAAAAAGTGTTATCAGAGTACATCTCAACAACAGCAACAAAAATATCCCCTTTAACTGCACTACTAAATGATTTACAGATTTCCCACTCATTATCTATAGTCCACAGTGTTACAGGAGGCAATATTATCACAAGTTGTTAATTTTAGAAATATCAATTCACATGAGGAATGTGCAAAAAAAAGAACATACACATCGCAAAACATATCAGGTATTCAACACTCCTTTTTCATGCTGGATCAATATCGGTAAACTTCACTTGTTAATAATTTTGTGGACAAGGGTAATCCATACCTTTTACCTACAGAAAATGTTCGTACGTTGGTACTTCTGCATAAGTTTCACTGAGTTTAAAGTCCTGAAAATCTGCACACTGCACAATAAACTATTTACATATAATACATATATACATCACCGGCATAGCAAAGCCGTTAATTTCATATTTTTTAAAACGATAATATCATTAACAGTAAAATCATTTGAATGCCTTTCCGTTATGTACATCCAGGTCATACCAAGGAGGTACTAGGCTACTACCTCCTTGGTCATACTGACACCGTACATGTACCAAATTGTGATGTCCAAGAAAATCCACCTTATGTTTTGATTAAAAAACTCATCAATATTTGTGATGTTTTTATCATTACAGGGCTCGACCTTAGCGGGAGCCCGGGGACCATTGGCTCCCCAGAATCACTACGGGCTCCCTAGAAATGTATGAAAAAAGCCCGGCTGGCTCCTTAAGTTTTTTTTACCGTATAGCCTCACATTTCAATACAGAATTTAGTTTATGTACCGTACACACTCACACTATCATTTAATTGACGAGCGCGAGCGGCCCCGGCGCGCGCAGAAGGAGATCAGTGGCCATGACGCCTGAATTAAGTTATTATCCCTGCAATTGCAATATAGACTATGCGCACACGCAATTCGCTGCTTGCGTACTGTGTACACCGAACGGAACTTCGCGCGCCTGAATCCCTGTCGCCTACGGACCCTGGATGTTTACATCGATCGCCGTGGTAAGGCCAGCTGGGGAGCGTGAGTAAGCTACACACTGTAGCCAGCTGAAACAGTACCTTATTTTGTTTTGAGTCGGGGTAGAAGCGCTCCGTTGTGCAATATCTGCTTCTTTTTCTCTACTTCTTCCGCTTTTCCCTTGCCTCCCAAGTACGAACTGATTTTTAGAGTGTTGTGTGTGTTTTTTGTAACGTTATTGCATCATTTTTCTGCAAGGAAGAGGTGAGTTTCTGTTCGTGTAATGATGTGCACTGCAGTATGTGCAGGTGAAAAGCGTTCGAGCTTTATTTCAAACAAACTATTTTCCGGTCAAAATGAATTAATTTCCTTTGTTTTCTATCGTTTCTTGACGATCCCAAGGATCTCGTCGCAATACCGAGTTTCCGATGTGTATAAATTTTCGTGTAGCTTTTGGTGCTGCAAACTTTTGCTAGGGCCTTATCCTACTACTAAACATATCGTTCCATTTCTGTCGTTTCTCACACCTCGTTTGGTACGATTTCTTCCATTTTATATCACTTTATCTGTTCTCTTTATACTTTGAAATATTTAAACAATTCTTTCAAGTGTCTCGCACTGTTATTTTCGTAACGGCGATTTCTCTGATTTGCAGCAATACTTTTTTGAATCGAAGCGACGTGCTGTCTTTTCTAAATATTTGTGTTGTTGGGAGGTGTTGATACGTTGTATTTGTTATTTATTTTCCTTGGTGTTTATCTCGAGGGACTATGCATGTTTCTTAATGTTGATAGGAAAAGGCTAAAATGATCTGAGTGATGTCTAATGGTGATGAAAACTATGCTGGTATAAAAAGACGGCTTACTGACTGTGAATGCTGAGCGTACGTGCCTTTCATTTTATTTCACTTTCCTCTTATTCTTCTTTCCCCCTTCACACTCATCTTCCCCCTCCAAAGAATGATAAAAAAAGAAATTACATACACCTCACAACAAAAAGATCCACGATCTACCAACCTTCGTAAAGTTAAATCTAGATGTTCGATATCAGCAAAGAATAAGGGGAAAGCACGAATGACAATAAATTAGAGCGAAGAGATTGTGAAATACTGAATACATGCAGTCTCTGCGGCTCAATGACCCTGTTTACAGTGCGAGGCTCGGCCGCGGCTCGGCCGCGGCCGAGTCCAGCCCCGCTTCAGTGTAAACGCGCAAAAGGCCAAATGCGAGGCCAAAATTGGCCTCGCATTTGGCCTCGCTCTGGAGGTGGTCTCGGCCGTGGCCGAGCCGCGGCCGAGCCCGGCCTTTTCTTGGTGTAAACGCAAACTGGGCCAAATGCGCGGCCAATTGCGCGGCCAGTTTTAGTCTGGCTTCCAAACCCTCTGCCTGTATCTTTCGCTGTTCAGGATATTAACCCCCTCAACGTCGAAAACTAGTATAGTTTAAGGTGGTTTTGTCCTGCAAAGGATTCTTTCCTTCGGCAAAGGCCTTTGCCCGAACGGCGACTTCGTCGCCACGGAATTCATTTGGCAAAGGGTCTGAAAACCAGACAATACCAAATTGCATTTGTTTACAAGCAGAGCGCCACTACGACAAAATATTGAAAGGTTTGAATCAAAAGCGCGGCCGAGCCCAGCAGTGTAAACGGACAAAATTGCGAGGCTCGGCCGCGCAATTGAGGCCGGTCTCGGCCACGGCCGAGCCGCGGCCGAGCCCGGCCTCGCACTGTAAACGGGGTCAAAGAAACTTGACACCCACCCATCTCCCCTTGTGGAAATTTCCACAAAAGCAGGTGCCACACCCAGGTGCGTGCCAGACGAAAGAATGCGCGTGCTGGAATAAACAGCGTGTAAATATCCTGGAAATATCGATCGAAGAACCAGCTCATTAGTTGAATTAAAGGAATCATTGCAAAGATATCGTGAATCTATAACCTTTCTTTTGGCGTATAGTAGGAAACATCAAACAGTCGAATGTAGTGTACTTAATCGAATATCTTATGTTCCCTGAAAAATAAAAAAAGGATCGATTAATCAGTCAATTAAAGAGGCAATCACAGAAATACTTAAAAGGTCTCGTATGCCCAGACAAATTCACTACGAGTAGGTCCAATGAGATGCAGACATCACCTGGTTAGACAGAAAAATCATGACAATTGACAATTTCAGTTCATGCTCATCATAACTGCTTATTATTTTTCAAACTTTTGGCTATCAGCATTGGTTCGTAGGTGTTTTTTGTTTGTTTGTTTTGTATGTTTTTCCTCATGAAAGACGTTATGACTTCTTCGTATCGAATTTAAACTGCATGTTTACCGTAAACAAGCCATTCAGCTCAGCTATGGTGCATTCGATCCATCGAACTTGAAGTAACCTCTTAGGCTGGAGCACATGGTGCATTCCTTTAAACTTGAAAGTGAAACCACGTGTTTGCACAGTGGCGCAACCACACACAGCGCGGCATTTTGCGATCATCGTTACAGCAGACTTTCCGATTCCAGTCAGGATAAAAGAAATTGGAATAAGTTCGGAAAATACTGATGTTTAAAATCCAGTACAATGAAAAAGCCTGAAAACAAGGCATGATTATGTTTTATAGTACACAATAGTTGGAAACACCGAACAGAGTTTTGCATTCGCTCACACAGAAGCTTTCTTGAGAAGATGAAAGCATTCCCCCTCCCCTGCTAGATAGTGGAAGCTTCCATAACCAGCCCAACAAGTTTCTGGAGGTACATACATGTGCTTGTACACATGCATTGCGAGAAAGCAATCAATCAACGCTGAACATTGCATAGTTTGGATTCTTTATCGTGCTGGTGACCAGCTCGATACTTCGGCATGTGTCGTAATTTTATGTTTAGAGTCTGTAAGCCTTATAAGTCGACGAGTTTAATTCAAAATAGCAAAAAGAGGGAGATGGAAAAAAAATACGAATTCTGGTGGAAAAATACAGATTTTTTAGCTGCTGAGTACGGATTTGTGCTTCCAAAGCTTGGCAGCTCTGCTGATCAATCAACATGATTGTGGTGTGACATGAATGTTTCTAACCTAGACCTTGCAGCTAAAAAAAGAAGAACCGAGAAAGAAAGAAAATATGAACAGACCAGGGTTAAATTACAGAAGGGAATGGGAGAGGGACCACACAAAACACCTACACACACACACACACACACAGGTGCATGGCAGGCACAGGCACACACACACACACACGCACACACACATTTTGACTGTGCTAAAACCTGTTAGAGACTAAGAACAAGGTATCTCAGGCTTGTGTCTATGGAGAAATGCATGTTATATCTAAATGAAATCTTCTCCACCAGGTTAATACATGTAATAGACCTCTACTGCTGATTATGACTGAGGGAAACGTGGCTCCCTAAAACTCAATTTGGCTCCCTAAAAAGGTCCCCGAGGAGCCCGGCTGGCTTCCTAGAAAAAAAAGTTAAGGTCAAGCCCTGCATTACAAATTACCCTTTTCAAAAAAGAAAAAAAAAGAACATTTATTTATCTATATGTCAGTCATGTATGTGTCCCACTGATGCTGTTTAAAGCACAAGTTCACCTTCATTAACATAAGGATTGAGAGAATGCAGCAATATTAGTAGAACACATCAGTGAAAGTTTGAGGAAAATTGGACAATCCGTTCAAAAGTTATGAATTTTAAAACTTTTGTGTTGGAACCGCTGGATGAGGAGACTACTAAGGCTCGTGATGTCATATGAGTACAACAGTATAAAGAAACGGTAAAGAAAATGCAACATATTTTCACTTTTTTCGCATAATAAAAGAGCACTTGACTTGCCTCTTTCTATAAAGGCAATGGGATTAATATTACCCATAACATATGTCAGTAACGAGTCAAGGGAATGTGTACTTTTTTCAAAAGATGAAATTTTGTGAAATTCTCTTTATATTTTCCTAATATTGTTGTACGCATGTGACATCATGCACTGCAGTATTCTTCTCTGCTACTAATATTGTTACATTCTCTCAATCCTTATGTTAATGAAGGTGAACTTGTCCTTTAAGGACTGGGGATGACTGATACTTCAGTCTGCGTGCATTAACCACAAATTTGATGAGGATCACATTAATTTGATTTCCTCAGGAATACTCAACCATGCACATCACCTCGAAGAGATAGGCATGAGTAGCACAGGGAGCGTATCTTCTTCTTTCTTGTTTTACGGGTAGCTGGAACCACTGCCTGCGCAAAGATAGTGACTGTTTTTGTCAAATCAACGGTGACCCTGACGTGCGCACAACATGATACTCCTGAAATCTCAGCCCTTACCCTCAAAAAATTCGGAAACAGATACCACCCACAACCGTCCGCTCTCGCACGCGTATGACGAGAACACGCCGTATATTCGCGACAATGACGAAAAGTTGCTGGTCCATCAGACTCCTGCATAGGTCAGCTTATAAGAAGTGATGGAGACCAGAGTACACCCACCAGCATGTGTGAAGTCACTGTCCCTTTTGCCACTACTGTAACAGCTGTTTTACTCACCAACTATTTCATATTCATCCAACTTTGTCATGCCCTATGAGGAAATTAGAGGGGACTTTGATTGTTTATCTCACATTTCTTTGTGATTCTTTAAAAGAAAGGGGGGAGGACAATGGAATGATTAAACAAGCAGGCACATTCAAACAGATACTTCTCCATCCAAAATTGTTTATGAGAGTGAAATTTACAAGAACTTGAACACTATTTCAAACTTGCAATAGATGCCATGAAGCTCAAAACAGTTGAATTATAAAGATTAACTTGCTCAGAAAGTAATAGCTCAAGTTCAATTTCACATGGTGGATAGAAATTGCACTACAAAATGAACCTTGGAATTGCTTGATTTTCTAATAATGCTGCTATATTCAGCAGCATTTGTAATTACCTCACTTTTTGTGCTAAAGAAATGAAATAAATTACCTGTTCAGATGGAATTTAGATGTGTGCCTCATCAACAGATTGAGAAAAAAATAATAACGCGAATAGTACTAGAAGTTGCTGCATAGCATCAGTCTATGCTGGTTCCAGTTATCCATGAATTCTATACATGCGGCGTTTCAATGCTCGTGAAAGAACAAGGCAAGAGCCAAAACGTGTCTCGCCCATTCATGCAGAAGAAATTAATATTTTCTAACTCCCGGAAGTTCATTGACCCCTTCCTGTGACCTTTGACCTTGAGGTGTACTTCATGTTTAGTAAAATGTGTAACTTTGCACAACCACTCTTCCTTCCATGTTTGATTGAAATTGAAGTCCTCAGTAGAGAGTTATTCAAGTTTTTGTAGCGCTACGGACGGACGACGGACGGACAGACGCCGCAGGCGATCCCTTAGTCCCCCCGCACCTCTGGTGGGCTCGACAAAAAAGGAATAAACTTTCTGGATTTTACCTCTTATCCGTGGTAATGGAAACTGGTTTGAAACTATGTTTACATGTTCTCTATTTCTGTATCATATCTGATTGTTACTTTGCAGCCAATAAATGTGTACTCAAGATCATCTGTCATTCAATCATGTATTTTTTTTTTTAATGAAAATGAACTGAACTGAATTGAAATGGCTTGAACTCAAGATCCTTTTAATTCTCTCATGTAATTCTCTAATTCATCTTCTTTTAATACGAAAATGAACTAAATTGAATTGAAATGGCTCCTGAAGTGAATAACTATTACAGTATAACCTTGATGTGATGCACCAATGGAAGAGTTTACTTGCAGTTTCCTTTGTGTTTTCAAACTTTACATTAATAAACCTGCATTCAATTCCTAAAAAAAAGAAAAGAAAATACTGTCCCTCAAGCCTAGGTGGATGTCCTAACAGCACTTGACAGTTACAAAGGTGTGCTCCACTCAAAGTGCAATTTCACATCATGTCAAAATTAATTTTCATAGAGTAAAATAAGACAAATAGAAGGGTTGAAGTTTCACCAAAATGATTTTTGAACTAGGAATAAAGTTCTGGAATCTTAAAGATTTACATGTTTTCTGCATACAGTGACAGTAGATTGAAACTACATGTGTTAATCAGCTGCAGTGATGATGTCATCAAATCGCCACCCTCCAACTTATTCCTGCACAAATTCATCATAAACACACCTGAGAATAATTTAGCAATGACTACTCTCTGCCCTAAATGTCAAGCCTGGTTCTTCCAACGCAGCAAATTTTTTGATGGACGGGAAACACAAATTTTTGTGTTTGATATCTGGTCAAAATTCAAAAATAGTGTAGGACGGACGATGGGAGACTGAAGATGGTATGACATCTGATGCCAAATATCAATTTCCATATCATTTTGAATTATGTGGTTGCTACTAATATCACCCAGTTTTGTGACAACATAAATGTTGTAATGCCACACCTTCAGTATCTTTAAATATAGATTTTCTCTTACTCAGTTCTATATGCCATGAAAATCAACTTAGACTTGGTGTGAAATTGCATTTTGATAAGGATATCCCCAACATACATTTGTTGCTTTTCAAACAGTATAGACAGAGGAGAGAGCTTTTTTTGACACAATCACTAGGGGGAGAAGATTCAAATTTGTTTTGATTACTAGCAAATACAGTCAAAAAAATTCTGATGTACATTTTAAAAGGAGAAATCTTCAAAAGTTGACAACCAAGTAATCTGATAGTCACCTGATTAGGCATCTACTGAACAAAGCACAGTGAGTAGTATACAATGTATTTGCTTTGGTTATTTGACAGATGAAGTCACAGGGATTTTTTTAGTATCTTTTTATGACTACCATCTACAATCTAACTTTATCCACAGTAACTGGTACATCATGGCTTTTCTTCCAAATTCAAATAGGGGGAGGGGTAAAGCAGCATTTAAAAAAAAACTCTATTACTTTCTTTAAACTTCACGATTGCTGCAAAGAAAACTTAGATTATACATGAGTTTAACTTGTGTAGTACTGTACAGTGTACACCGTGTAAGTGCATCACAAACTAGTCTTTCTTTTTTTTAAATTTTAATTCTTCTCTTTTCCTTTTCTTCCTTGAAAGACTTGTTGGATGAAGTTAAATTGCAAGTCTAAAATGCTTTTTTTGTTTTGTTTTGTTTTTGCAATAGTATTCATTTGATTACAGATACCATCCATATACATATTAACACTATGACAGTATATTGTTGTGTACTGCAGATAATCTTTCTACTGAATAGAATAATACTGAGAATTATAAACATGATCATAATGATATTGATGATGATGATGATAATGATTATTATGATTATGATTATGATAATGACGAGGGTCACGATAATGATGCAATGCTCTCAGAGTAGAAACATTCACAAAATTAATTTTTCAAACTGGACCAATTTCAGTAAATATTGCTTGTTTTTTTTTATTCTTAGCTGGTAGAAGTGTTTCTATGCATATCTCAAAAAAAATATTCCTGTGTTATCTTTTAGAGCTAGTTATGTAAAGTGCAATGATAACTGATCAATTCAATAACTCTTTAAACTGCAGAAATATCACACACACACACACACACACACACACACACACATGCACACACACACATACAAATCACTTGAGAGTATACAGGGTAGACTGATGAAGAACTGGAAATATTTTTTATAATAATAATGATAATGATAATGATGATGATGATAATAATAATAATAATAATAATAATAATAATAATAATAATAATAATAATAATAATAATAATAATAATAATAATAATAATAATAATAACAATAATAACAATAATCATCATCATCATCATCATCATCACAATAATAAAAATAATAGAATACTCCAAAACAACTCATCATCCCAGCAAATTGCGTCAGCCAGGTAAGTTTCTTGGAAGACTCTTTCGATATATTGCAAGCAAATATGAAATGGTGCAAGACAGGTTTTCAAACCCTTACCAGAACTATGTTTTCAATTTAATCTGTAAATTTTGTCTAGATTCTGTATCCTAAACTTTGAAAAATTTTATTATTTTTTTTTTTGCTCTTTTAAAGTCTTTTATTTGTATGACAATTCTCTTCCATTGTTCATATATACCTTTCATTCATTGAACAATTTCCTCTCATTGCTGTGGTGAGGGAGGAGTTATTCAACGCAACCATCCATGCACATTCATAAAGTTAATCTAAATGCAGATACCACACTGAAAGAAGTACTTTCTGAACACTGCCTTTTCCTTCAAAGATGCCTAAATGTTACACAATGTAATGTTACACTATGCAGCAACTACCATCGGATGAAATGCATCTCTTGTTGTGTGAGGACAGGAGCAGACATCACAGGCGTGGAATCAAGCAAATATCACATTCTATTCATCTGACCCAAATTAATGTATCATGAGTACCCGCACACCGGGCATGCAGACACACTTTCCAGAGATATGAATACATAAAAGAAAACAAGTTTATATGCAATGTTCTTGAATTTTACAGAGGAATTATAAGGGCTATCACTTTACACCAGTTAGGTGGGTGGGTGGGGGGGGGGGGGGGGTAGAGTTGAGGGCAGCCTTGAAATAGAAAAATCCCAGCCCAGCCATTTTCAAGGAGAAGTTTTGATTTCACCATCTTGCAAAAGGAAATTGATTTGTCGCACCACTTAACATCGCCACACGAAAGGGTGAGATGAGAAATTAGAGAACCACTTCTCTGTTTTCACAGGTAGTAAACCCATGCACTGTGTGGCCACAGATTTCTCTAATTGTTTCATGGGGAAAGGTCAAGTCAGACAGCATTAGTCTGCCTCTGGTTTCGTGAGGGCTGAGTGTGTAGGTCAATGCGGCAGCATTTGTGCGGGGATGCAAACCTAGAAAATACCACTGCAGTATTCCAAGGGCTGAAAGGTGTATTTTTGGAGAAAAAACACTGTATTTTTACTTTTCCTGTAATAAACATGTGTATAACTACAATTTTGGAAAAAAAAAACAACAACAACAACACCACACAACAGTATTTTCAATGAAACCTGCAGTATTTGGAAAAAAAAAAGTGTACTAAATAATGCAAAAAAACAACAACAACAACAGATGGCATCTCTGTTCACTGTGAAGCCAGATATATTCCTGGTATGACATTTTCACGAATTGGAGCCGACAGCCTTTTTTGCGCATGAAATTTTTCCAAATTGCCATTGGCATTCAATGCATTACAGTGCAGACAAGAACTTTTACATGCATTTTAATTTTGTGAATCTTGGCTCTTGTGAAATTTGCAAAATTAAAATGCACACAAACATTTTTGGTTTTACAGTATGCTTTTTTGTTTTCTTTGTTAACTGTTGCATTGTGTTTCCTGGTTTAGTCCATTTTCTACACTTCCCGAGCCCATCTACTTGTCATGATTTTGTAAAGCAGGTGTCGGGAGAGTGAAAAGATAGAATCAGAAGATGAAGGGGTAAAAAGCATTATGTGCGACCCATCATTAGAGAAAACCTAGTAAAGTCCTGCACCTCCAAGCTTATAACTGTCATCTAAAAAATTGGTAAAGCACAATGTGAGACTAACACAGTTTTGACATATTGGCTTTGTTTGAAGTTTACGATGTTGGAGCATATAGAAGAATTAAACATTTGTGCACATTAATTAATGTCAAGTCAAAGCAACATAACTTTCAAAACAACAAGGAAAAGTAGAAATTACGCGGTGCGTAATATATGTCCCCGCCGGAAGTAGCATTTAGTAGCAAAATGTACAATATAGGTAAAAAGATCAAGGTCAAAGGTCAAAGAAGTCAAAGGTCAAAATTCTATGTAGAAGTTTTGAAGCCCTCACCTAGTGCCATCACATAAAGCAAACGGAATCGAAATCGGGTTAGAAATGGCGAAGGAGTAGCATTTTGTAGCCAATGTACAATATAGGTAAAAAATCAAGGTCAAAGGTCAAAGAAGTCAAAGGACAAAATTCTGTGTAGAAGTTTAGAAGCCCTCACCTAGTGCCATCACATAAAGCAAACGGAATCGAAATCGGGTTAGAAATGGCGAAGGAGTAGCATTTAATAGCAAAATGTACAATACAAGTCAAAAATCAAGGTCAGAGGTCAAAGAAGTCAAAGGTCAAAATTCTGTGTAGAAGTTTTGAAGCCCTCACCAAGTGCCATCACTTAAAGCAAACGGAATTGAAATCGGGTTACAAATGGCGAAGGAGTAGCATTTTGTAGCAAAATGTACAATTTAGGTCAAAAATCAAGGTCAAAGGTCAAAGAAGTCAAAGGTCAAAATTCTGTGTAGAAGTTTTGAAGCCCTCACCTAGTGCCATCATATAAAGCAAACGGAATCGAAATCGGGTTAGAAATGGCGAAGGAGTAGCATTTTGTAGCCAATGTACAATATAGGCAAAAAATCAAGGTCAAAGGTCAAAGAAGTCAAAGGTCAAAATTCTGTGTAGAAGTTTTGAAGCCCTCACCTAGTGCCATCATATAAAGCAAACGGAATCAAAATCGGGTTAGAAATGGCGAAGGAGTAGCATTTTGAAGCAAAACGTACAATATAGGTCAAAGGTCAAGGTCAAAGGTCACAACTGAAATTCTTTATAGAAGTTTCAAAGCTCCCATGTAGTGCTATCATATAAAGCAAACAGAATCAAAATCGGGTTAGAAATGGCGAAGGAGTAGCATTTTGAACATTTTGATCACACACGGACGCACGGACGGACGCACGGACGCACGGACGGACACACGGACACACACACGTACGGAGCCCGTTTCATAGTCCCCTGCTCGAACTCGTTCGGCGGGGACAATTATGCATAGTGCATTCCTTTTAGCCAAATGATATCAATTTGCACTTTTCTTCGCTTCAACTACTGCCAGTTTACAAGAGTTACCCCATGACGAGGTAAATTTCCCAAATGCCGCACAGAAGAGCGAGAGAGTTCAAGTTCTTGATCAGGACTAACATTTATAGCACTTCGGAGGACAGTGTACGGGACTCCTGTACATCACAGTACTCAATTTATGATACCAATGAAATTTTCACACCACGGTCGCTCCCATTTACAAGCAACTACAAAAGATTTGCCTTGGGTGTTGCTCAGGAAATTCAAAAGTGCCCCGGTACCTTGGCGCATGGGTGGTGTGAACTGAAATTTGATGAGGGTTGTCCAAGTAGGAAATGATACCTTTGGGCGAAATTAGAGGGGAAAAAAATGGGAGGGGGATAAAAGAATAAAAGGCTACCAGCACTTCCCCTCAATGAAAAACTATCATGATCAAATATATGATGCTTCTCAGATCTTTGAATATGATCTTGGTTTGTGGTCAAAGTTTGTCACTACATCAAAAAGAAAAAAAAATCTGTTATAAAGAATTCACTCATTTCAAATAAGCTTTTGCATAGCATCTTCATCAACTGATGACCTTTTGTGCATCGTGTGTGTGTGTGTGTGTGTGTGTACATGTGTGTGTGATTCTGAATACATGTACTCGCATATGGTGTTATACACCTATAAGTAGCTGTTTGTTTGTTTTTTAATTCAGATTTGACGCAAATCAATTTATGCTCCTCTTGTAATCAGACAGAAGAGTCGTATGTGCATGTTTTTCTGAACTGCCCAAAAGTTAAACAACTCTGGCAGGCTGTAACTTCACTCTTTAATCTGAAAGAAATCAAGGAATTACATTGGAGTGTTATATTTCAGGTTGTGAAAGGAAATTCGGGCAGAATTAAGTTTGTTTAATATGATTATCACTTTTTGAAATATATGATTTACAGATTTAGAAATCACAGTGCCTAACCAACCAAAACTAAAATAAAGTGATTTGTTTTGGAATCAATTGAGGAGCAAAAGAAAAAAGCAACTGAACAAGTTACATGTATATTAGGAATTCACCTATACATTTGTATCAAAGTGGGAATATACATTAACTAAACAAAAAAAAAAGAGTTTACTGTAAATTTCTTCTATAATCTTTTCTATTCCTCTCCCCATCTTTCTCAAAGATCAGACGGTATCTTTGTGATAAGCAGATGATGATTTGATGTTTCAAGGTGAGTTAGCCCATATCATTCTTACAGGATTGTGGCAGATAATAATAATATGGTCTTCTTTATCCAGGGTAGCTTCTACAGTGTTGCTACTGCACTACCAGAGGGCCCTTCAATTATTATTACCCTAGCACTGCCAGGTACCCGTTCATACATCTGGGTCGAGGGGGACATGGTGGGTAAAGACATCTTGTCCGAGGAAGTAAGCACTGGATGGGAATCAAATTCGGGTCCTCCGATTGGGAGTCCGGATCCTCCGACTGGGAGTCCGGAGTCTTATCCATCATGTCACAGCATGCTAGTAAGAAGGGAGGTAGGGGTAAATAGGCCATTAATAGGGTGGGAAGGTGGACGTACATTTAGCTTTGTGGGTTTTAAGGTTGCCTTACGTTCAATAGGGGTAGAGGAACTTACCATGGGGGGATGGGGGAGGAGGTATGGGCTTCCTAATATCTTTACTTTCCTTTTCATAATTCTGGTGTATGTAAAGGCGAAGTTGTTGTTGTCGCGGCCTTATGTATTTCCTGTTTTATTCCAGCGTTGCTGGTTTTTCTATCTCCGACGGCTTCGGGCCGCTGCGACCGGTGCCATCGGCCGCGGGAGACTATCCTGCATCGAACGGCGCGGGTTTCATCTGCGCTCCTTCTCCGTGTCGACGTCGAGGACGAAAAAGAAAAATTAATTAGATAGATGCATGATGCATTTTTGTGCGTGACAAAAGAGCCGAGCGTTTTAATATTCACCAAATTCTGCGCAGGACTCCTGCTTTCTCGATCGTCCATCTTTTAGCTTGCAGAGACAGTGGGGGATACTAAAGATGATGGGGTGCAGCGAAATCTCTGTCATCTTCCGGCGGACACGCACGCACGCACACAATGTACTCACGGTACGGGTATGCCAGTGTGTGGCCTGTGCCTTGTATGTATTGAAGACGGTTACATGAAACACTATCTGCGTGCGTGTGATATGGACTCTCATAATATGGTAATATACAGCGCGGTCGTACAGGGCATTTACGTACAGTTCGCCATTGGCGTGAACAATTGAAAACAACGAATGCTGTTATTTCATTGTATTTTGCACAACTGCAGGATACTATGCAGCTCAGGTACGTCATTGAGTTTACTCTCAAGTCAGGTATCATTGTACCCATGCTGTTTTGGACGGCTTTATATCCACTCAAACTTTGTCCTTGCTGATAGTGCCCTTCCATTACAGATTACACACGCCGCTGTCCATTCGTTTACTGCATAGCTGCTGTAAACATAAATATTCATAAGATGAGCTGACGTGGGGGAAAACCTGGCTTTGCCGACCGCCTATTTTTTAAGTTACAAGTGGAAATAAAATGGGTGGTTCTATGGTCCATCAAAGCAAGTTTTGTTGATAAAAATAAAAAAGAGGGGGCTAATAAAGGCAAAAATATTCTTCTTTCTCCGATAATGTGGGAAAAGAAATATTAAAGAAACTAGAAATGTCGCTTTGGCGACTGGTATGCCTCCGCCATAATACATGATTTTCCCAATAGGTCTAGATAGTACATGTGGACAATGTGTGACTACATTTTCACAAAATTGGCAAAATATTGAAATAACAAATTTCTCACAAATGTGTTGAATGTTCACCTTCCTTGACCTAGGTTTAATTGGATGAATAGGAGAGCATGTATCTAGGGATTTAAGGACTTTAACTTGACTTTGACCCATTCATACATTTAGGCATTGAGTAATTTTCAAGGTACAGGTGTGGAGAATTGGTGTGAATTTCTGAATTGAATAGTAAATTGTTACCATTTTCATCTGGCCCTTGACCCTAAAATTCATAAGATAATCACTTTCAGGTAGAACATGCATAATATGTACTAAGTTTCAAGATAACTTGAACCACTTCCGAGATATGGAGGAAAAAGTTAGTTCAGCACTTTCACTTGATCTTTGACCTTTTGACCTTTGAGGCAAAAAAAAGAAGAAAAAAAAACTTTCCAGAGAATTTCTATTATAGGTTACACATGCATACACCAAGTGCAAAAAAAAATATAACCCTGCTGGCATTGCATAAATATGAGGGAAATAGTAAAATTTTGAAGTGTTGCACTTGACCTTTGACCCCTGACCTTTGACCCCATGAACCCTACATTCTCTAGATACAATCAATTCCAGTCAGTACATGTATATACTATGTTCCATGAAGATACCTTGAACAATTTTCCAAGGTTCGGAGAAAAAAAAGAAGTTTTAATATTTTTACTTGACCTTTTGACCTTTGACCTTTGACCTCATGACCTAAACTTTCACCAGAGAATCTTCATTGGGTAATACATGTGTACACTAAGTTTCAAGAAAATATCTTCAGGCATTCAATAGATATGGTGGAAATAGTGATATTTTATGTATTTGACCCTGACCTTTTGACCTTTGACCTTTGACCTCATGACCCAAACCTTCACCAGAGAATCTTAATTGGGTAATACATGTATACACTAAGTTTCAAGAAAATATCTTCAGGCATTCAATAGATATGGTGGAAATAGTGAAATTTTATGTATTTGACCCTGACCTTTTGACCTTTGACCTTTGACCTCATGACCCAAACTTTCACCAGAGAATCTTAATTGGGTAATACATGTATACACTAGGTTTCAAGAAAATATCTTCAGGCATTCAATAGATATGGTGGAAATAGTGAAATTTTATGTATTTGACCTTGACCTTTTGACCTTTGACCTTGAGCATGTGCACCCAAAAGTTGATAGGCACAACTTCACCCCCTAATACACATACATGCCAAGTTTCATTAGGATACCTCAACAGGTTTTGATAGTTACCTTGTCCACAAAATTCATTACGGACGGACGGACGGACGGAAGGACGGACGGACGGACGGAAGGACGGACGGACGGACGGACGGACGGACAACCCGAAAACATAATGCCTCCGGCACCACTTCGTGGCGGAGGCATAAAAATATGAGGCCCTAAGACCCATGAATTCCCACGGGTGCCTACTAATTAAACCTAATGACTATGATCTCCCCCTCCCCAAATAATAATGATGATTAAAATGATAATATCATAATAATAATAATAATAATAATAATAATAATAATCATAATAATAGTAATAATAATAATAATAATAATAATAATAATAATAATAATAACGATTATGAAAATAAAATAATAATCATAATGATGATGGTGATAGTTACAATAATAATAATAACAATAATGATAATAATAATGATGATAATGTACAGTCTGAAGCAGATAAACGGGTGGTTCTATGATCTATCAAACCAAGGTTTGGTGATAAAAAGAAAAAGTGGAGAGCAAATGAAGACAAAAATATTTTAGTTCTCTCAGCACAATAGCAACAAAAACACTAGGGGTCTATCGACATATGAAGTAGTCCTGCTTAGCACAAGATTACGTATGTTAGTGCAGCGAAGCAGGTTCGGACAGTTTCCACAGGACTGTCTTCAGAATAGCTTTTTTATCAAGAGCAGAAAAATGGGGGAAACAGATTTTTACAATTCTTAACAAATTAACATTTCCGCCTCCTTTGGTTGATCATCCCTATATTATGACTCTACTCTCTCCTCTCCCCTAAGTAATAATAATAATAATAATAATGTTAGTAATAACAACAACATCAATAACAATGATACACTGAAATAATGATAATAATACAATGGCCCAATGCAAATGAATGGGGAGGGGGTGCTATGATCCATAACTCAGAGTGGGCGGAAGAGACACAAACAGGTGCTGGATTGTTTCAATGTTTAAAATAAAATATCAATGATAATGAAGTTATTTGAAATGCCTATCAGTCGTAGAGTAACCTTGACATGATGGAAAAAAAGATATTCACTCTCCTTGACCGATACACTTTTTTCCTTATTCCCTTGATTCATCCCCATGTCAATTAATTATATAACATAATAATAAAACCTAATGAATATGACCTCCCCTCCCACAAAATAATAGCAACAATAATAATAACAATAATAATGATAACAAGGAAAAGTAGAAATTACGCGGTGCGTAAAATATGTCCCTGCCGGAAGTAGCATTTAGTAGCAAAATGTACAATATCGGTAAAAAAATCAAGGTCAAAGGTCAAAGAAGTTAAAGGTCAAAATTCTGTGTAGAAGTTTTGAAGCCCTCACCTAGTGCCATCACAAAAAGCAAACGGAATCAAAATCGGGTTAGAAATGGCGAAGGAGTAGCATTTTGTAGCCAATGTACAATATAGGTCAAAAATCAAGGTCAAAGGTTAAAGAAGTCAAAGGTCAAAATTCTGTGTAGAAGTTTTGAAGCCCTCACCTAGTGCCATCACATAAAGAAAACGGAATCAAAATCGGGTTAGAAATGGCAAAGGAGTAGCATTTTGTAGCCAATGTACAATATAGGTCAAAAATCAAGGTCAAAGGTCAAAGAAGTCAAGGGTGAAAATTCTGTGTAGAAGTTTTGAAGCCCTCACCTAGTGCCATCACATAAAGCAAACGGAAGTGAAACTGGGTTAGAAATGGCAAAGAAGTAGCATTTTGGAGCAAAATGTTCAATGCAGGTCAAAAATCAAGGTCAAAGGTCAAAGAAGTCAAAGGTCAAAATTCTGTGTAGAAGTTTTGAAGCCCTCACCTAGTGCAATCACATAAAGCAAACGGAATTGAAATCGGGTTAGAAATGGCGAAGGAGTAGCATTTTGTAGCAAAATGTACAATATAGGTCAAAAATCAAGGTCAAAGGTCAAAGAAGTCAAAGGTCAAAATTCTGTGAAGAAGTTTTGAAGCCCTCACCTAGTGCCATCACATAAAGCAAACAGAATCGAAATCGGGTTAGAAATGGCGAAGGAGTAGCATTTTGTACCCAATGTACAATATAGGTCAAAAATCAAGGTCAAAGGTCAAAGAAGTCAAAGGTCAAAATTCTGTGTAGAAGTTTTGAAGCCCTCACCTAGTGCCATCACATAAAGCAAACGGAATCGAAATCGGGTTAGAAATGGCAAAGGAGTCGCATTTTGAAGCAAAATGTACAATATAGGTCAAAGGTCAAGGTCAAAGGTCACAACTGAAATTCTTTGTAGAAGTTTCAAAGCTCCCATGTAGTGCTATCATATAAAGCAAACAGAATCAAAATTGGCTCATAAATGACAGAGAAGTAGCAAATTGAACATTTTGATCACACACGGACGCACGGACACACGGACGGACACACACACGGACAAACACACGTACGGAGCCCGTTTCATAGTCCCCTGCTCGAACTCGTTCGGCGGGGACAATAATGATAATATGAATAAAAGCAATTAACAGTATCAATGAGATAAACGGGTGGTTCTAGATCCATCAAACCAAGTTTTGATGATGAAAACAGAAATGAGGGAGCAAATGAAGACGAAAATATTTTTTGTGTATTTCTTCTCTCACAACGTGGTTGAAGAAATATTAAAGAAAAAATACGAAGCCCTGAGACCCGTGGATACCCACGGGTGCCTAACACTTATAAAACCTACTGACTATGATCCCCCTCCCCAAATAACAACAATAATAATAATGATAACAATAATAACAATAATAAGAATAATAATATGATAATGATAATGATGATGTATAGTCTGAAGCAGATAAACGGATGGTTCTATGATCTATCAAACCAAGTTTTGGTCATTAAAAACAAACAGGAGGGAGCAAATCAAGACAAAAATATTTTATTTTTCTCTCATGACGTGGGAAAAGAAATAGGAATGGAAAAAAAAAAAATGTGAGGCCTTGAGACCAGCCATGGATTCCTTCGGGCGGCTGCATGGATTCAAGAGCAGGGGGTAATTAATATCAAAGTCATAGTGTCAAATTTACTCCCCGTTTTGACAGGAAGAATCTGTGGGCAGAACTTTCGGGGAATCTCATAAGCGTAATTTTCCCTGAATGTTCGTTTTAGTTTTTTTACTCTGCAGGGGTGGAAATGTGTGTGTGTGTGGGGGGGGGGGGGGTGAGGGACAGCAAGACAACTGATGGACTTCTACGGGTGCAAATAACCCCTCGAAACTCAAGTTCTATAATAAAAGCAAGTGGCGGGAACGATCCCAACCTATGGACCGGATCGCCGGGCACGTACTACAAATGTAATATTAAATTTCTGGGAAGGGTGGTCATGGGTAGTTAAGAGAGCACAATTAACGAAAGAATGAAAAAACTTTCCTTTTTATTTCACTGATAAAAATGTGCAAAATCGTATATATGAGAAAAAAAAAAAAAACTCCTCAGACCCGTGGATTTCCACGGGTGCTGCTAGTATATATATATATATATATATATACATATATATATATACTTTTTTTTTTTTTTTTTTTACAACAGTACCAAGAAACAAAGGGTGTTTTTTTTTTTTATTGCTGCATTATGTTAATGATGAAATTCTACAATTTTGTTGCCATGAGTAATATCATATGTTATTGTTTTATGAATGACAGATGGAACATAATACAAAAAAATGAGAAAAAAAATATGGATGTGAATGTACAATCAATATCTGTTCATTCAGTAAGAAATATTCATGGGGAAATAAATGTATGACTTGACAACACATGCCTTCTAAATAAAGGACATAAACAAACTCATAAAAACAATCACAAAAAGAAACACACACTCACACTCACACTCACACACACACACACACACACACACACAAACACACACACAAAGACAGACAGACATATTCTTGGAAACAGAAATGGCAGAAAATATCAGCATCACAAGAACTCACATCACAGGTTGTTTGTACCAGAACTTTGAGGTACATCACATATCCAACTTCAACTACTTGTACTATCCATGCATTCATACAGGAAATGGAATGTAATGCAAAATTATTTTATGATTTTTTAATGATTTTTTTTTTTTTTTTGGATTCAGAGCACATGAGGACTCTTACCGGCCAGCCAGAGTACCTGTCGCCTCCCTGATAGTTGCCCCCTTGTTGGTTGCCATACCCACTGCCGTACTGCTGGGAGTGCTGCGAGCTGTAGCCACCTCCTCCTCCTCCCCCGTAGCCTCCCTGCTGCTGCCTGTAGCCACCGTACTGTCCGCCACCACCACCGCCACCGCTACGGCCCCCGTAGCCCTGGGAGTAGTTGCGCTGCTGGTTCTGCTGGTAGGCATGTCCCTGAGATTGCGTGTTGCGCCCCCATCCTTGGTTGGACTGTGCACCCCTGAGAAAAGGGAAATAGTAGCAAAGATAGAGAAAAACAGAGAGAGTAGTTCATTAGACACATTCCAATATTGAGAGATGCTGTAAAGTTCTCAAAAAAACAAACTACTGTAAAACATGATATATTCGCGGAATGAAATTTTCACGAATTGGAGCCGATGGCCTTTTTCGCGGCATGGAATTTTTGCTAATTGCCACTGGCATTCAATGCAAATAGTGTAGACAAGAACTTCCATGTGCGTATTAATTTCACGAATCTTGGCTCTTGCGAAATTTGCAAAATTAATGCACACAAACATTCCTTGTTTTACAGTATGCACTGTCATCAACATTCTCACTCATTTTGTTGTCATATCACAGCACAGGAAAATCATAACATGATTTCACTTCCAATTAACTTGTAATCTGTACTGAAATTCAAAATCCCTTTTCCAAACTAGCATCTAGAATGAAAATATGAACAGTTTGGCATGTCTTATTCTGCTGTACATTGTTGATATCCACAGCAGTTGAAATACCACAACTTGAGGCTTATGACAGGGCTCCACGCTAACTTTTTTTTTTCACTTGCCCTTTCTAAGGCAGTTGAAGTTTTTTGGTTTTTTTTTTTTTCCATCTGGTACTCTGGGGTTTGCACCAGCTGTGATTTACTATGAATCTAAATAGTCATAAATTTTCATCACAATTCTGCACAAGCCATAATCCATGGCACTTGAAATGTGATGGTATGCAGCATGCTGCACATACATTGTAGTCAGGTATAGACACAGAGTAGATTTTTTTTACACCCACGCTCCAAAACCAAACACAGAAAATTTGTATAATAAACAAAATCATTAAATTCAGTAAATAAATTTGACCAAATGAGCCTCTACACGCGCACATATGGGATACACATGAAATTTCGGAGAACCTGTCTATAGCAACCACCTGTCTTTAATGGCCACTACTTTTATCTCCCTTGGATGGCCACTATAGACAGGCTTGACTGTGTATCTCAAAGACTATGAAGAGATTCACATCAATGGCGCCATGAAGGGGGAGGGGAGGAAGGGGAGGGGAGAGAGGTAGAGGGGAGGGGGAAGATGACAAATATGCAGACTCTCTGTGTTATCCACAGACAAACAACAAATTGATGCATGTGACTCCATGATTGGGTACAAATTTTACAACATGTCAACAGTCAACAGCCATGATTATCAATGTCATTTTTTCCTCTCACTGTTTTTTTTTCTCCTGATCACCTGATCGTTTGCGTGTTTTTAATCTGAGCCGAGCACAACGGGATTGCGCTGCATACACAACATGTTCCCCCTCTATTGCAATGCCATAACGTGTTCATCTCAAGGACACATGTTCTCCTAGTTCACTTAGCTACTCGTGGGCTGGCTCTGGCATCAGAACGGCCGGTATCTAATGCTGCTCCAAGCCATCAACAGCCCAGCACTGTATCGGCTCCTTGCCCATACAGTAGTTACATATGTGGTGTGTTTGTTGCTTTCTGGACTTGTTAGCAATCATGCCAAGTTCGCCTTCACAGATAACAACAACTTTTCAATGCAAACAAATTCTACACAGAAATGGCTTTCTTCTGAAAAGATTTTTTACTGTTTCCCCTCATATTACCATCAAAACTTACAATGTACTTGCCCAATTGTCGAGTAAAATCTCGCTAGGCTTCAGACACCACAGTTCTGTGATATGGTACCATACCTTTTTATAATAATTTTCACCAGGTATTGATGGTGCTTCCAAGAATAAAAACTTCAATTTGAGTTCCACTTTGTTAATTCTACCTTTGGCTATTTCTCAACTGCAAACTGATCAAAACCCTGTAAATCACTACATTTATAAATTATCCTAAAATTGGCAACATATCACAGAAGCTAAAAGTTAATAATTTGCCCTCAAGATGGCAAATGTTTGTTGTTCTTTTTTTTTTCTAATTTTGTGCAAGTGTCATGATTTCAATCAGTTCAACTAGTCTTACTTCGATGCTGGCTACACAGTAAAACTTGGAGTTGCCAATTTAAC
Organism: Diadema setosum; assembly: GCA_033980235.1. Lineage (NCBI taxonomy): Eukaryota > Metazoa > Echinodermata > Echinoidea > Diadematoida > Diadematidae > Diadema > Diadema setosum. The sequence continues at coordinate 41,308,139 of CM067059.1, forward strand.
AAGAAAAAGATGATCATTTCTGAATCAAAATTACCCAAACACTGGATGGGATTAGCTGTAACATGACACTTATATCATGAAATGTCAAGCTTGTGATTTGTTTCCGTTGTCTCATGATAGTCATTTAAGACCATTTCATCTTGGCTTAACAGACTATACTTAATGCACATTCAAGTACATTAGCTGTGTTCAGACGAGGGCAGTTTTGGTTGGAGTAACTTTGGAGGAAGGGTCGGAGGAAGCTTGGTCGGAGTAACTTCGGAGGAAAGGTCGGAGTAGTGCCCGTCTGAACAAGGTCGTGGTAACTTCCTCCAGTCGGAGGAACTTACCATGACCTCTGACCAAGATACTCCCGAGTTTTCTCAGGAGCATCTTGCTACCACGACTAGCCGGTCGGAGTAAATTGCCCGTGCGGACAAGCTCTCAGAGTATCTCTGAACTTACATACCTTACGACCTAGGTAAAACTTCCGGGGTCAAATCGCAATACTGACATTTTGCGAGTACACGTGTGCGTGTAGTGCAACTCTAACCTGGTCGATCGCGACGAAGGCGCTAGCGCTCAGAAATTTCCATCGACAAGAATGGAGAAGACAAATGCCACTGGTAAAAAACAATTGTATGGTCAACGTGCGCGGCGCTACGGACACAGGGTCGTGGTAAGATAAGTATAAATTTGAATTTTAATTGCTGCACCATAAAATTTTACTCCGACTAGAAATACGTCTGAACATGACTATTGTGTGGGTCTGGAATTTCTCCACTCCTCTTGGCAGATGAGCGGTGACTCAAATGTGATTTCTTACAATTTCTTCAAATATCTGACGAGAGTCTGATAATGTTTTCTGTAATCCTACAATGTGAGTCGACTTTGAGTTAAGATGATTTCATATACACAATTGTACTGCCACTGGCCACTGATAGATGAAATTAAGACTACAAATTCAGCCCTGCTCCTCTGATCTACACAGCAAGTAAATAACACAGCCAATCTTGATTTCATAGGAACTCTTCATACAGTACAAGACTTCAGTTTATTTCAGCCCTGTCAGGGTCCTGTTAGGGCAAGTCTTGAGTACATTCTGCTGGAGGTACATTGTAAGATATAAACAATGTCAACTTGTAACAAAATTTCATATTTGGGGAGGTATTTTCTGAAGAAAAATAAGCACATGATGCTAAATAGCTACACAATTTTCATTTCCTCAGGCCAATATATTATTGCATTTTACTTATTTTATGATAAGAAACTGTGGTAAGCATGTACAGGCATTCTTACATTTACCAAGAGTTTGAATGCCACATCATCCTATAGCATGTTAATATTCTTCATCACAAATTGTTATATATACGTATAATATATACTGTTTGACCTATCTACACAAGAATATCAATACATACATACATCAGGGGTTGATACAGGAATTCCATGATGGGGTGCCTTTACAAAATTAAAAGGGGCGCATGCGCCCCCATTTTTTTCTTTTTATTTCTTTTGTCTTTAAAAAAAAAAAAATTAAAGAGGGGGCGTGTACCCGGTGAAAATGCAATAGTAAGTGTGCATATGTGTACATGTGTGTGCATGTGTTTGTGTATGTGTGTGCATGTGAGTGTGTGTGTATGTACACTGTAAGTGAACAAAAGCTGAACACAATAACATACTATGAATAAGTAAGAAGAAACACACAAATATTGTATGAACTATGTTTCATGTGCTCTGTCACTGGTGTATTTTTTTAATGCTTAATACAGGACTGCCATTCTGTAAGGTTAACATTTCCTCCATTTCTGTTTTCCTTTCTTTTCTTTTTTTCTCCACAAAAGAAGGGTCTTCTTTTGACACTCAAGCACAGAATTGCCACTAATGTGTTTATAGCATATTTCTCACACATCCATACTCTCCACACAAAATCTGTTTTGGTTGAGAGCGTATGTTCCTTTGAGGTTTTTTTTTTTTTTCCAACTAGGAAAAAAATAATTATTTTATCAAAGTAGAGAAATTGGCAATCCTCAACAGGATAGTGTTAAACATAATATCCTCCTTCAAATGGCACACTTCAACAAAGATTTGTTGAAAGTCTATGACTACCTCAATTTCTAGTCCATTTCAGAGAAAAGTTCTGCATTTATGTGCTAATATGACTTGTCAGTCTTTGCAAAAGCACAACACACACACACACACACAAAAAAAAAAACCCCATCAAACTGTGCAACTCTTCCAATTTATTTAAAAGAGACACCAATTTTTGAAGTTTACATCATCCCAACCCATCCCAATCCCCCTACATAAAAGATGGTCGGGTGGGTTTTTGAAGGCAGCTTTTAAGTATTACAGTATCTCTACTCAGCCATCTCAGATATTTAATTCTGGATTATTTTTGGCAACATAACTATGCATCAATCAGGCCCACAAGGTTTGAAAAGAAAAGAAAAAAAAATGCAGCACCACCATTAGTAACATCTCTCATCTCAGCAGCTGATTGGCTGTGACCTGCTGTTGTCATGGTGATCATATGATAGCCACTTGGTAATATATGAGAGATGCTCCATGGAAAGGTCCTTGGGATCACAGAGACATATGGATGGACAGACGGAGTGTGCTACGTGATGTACCATCCACATCGACCTGCCTTTGTTTCCTCTCCATTTACATCACACGTGTAGTAATGTGCTTTTGCCATAACCAACTGCTCCTTAGTTCACATATGCCTACACAAATGCACACACACACACACACACACACACTGAAGTATTGACAATGTTGATAACAATAGAACGATTTCTGAGAATGCTGTCAGCCTATGGGTATCCCCCCCCCCCCCCCCCCCCCCCCGAAGCTGCAAAACCGGTATAAAGATGGTTCCTCCATGCTCAGTTTCATACCAGTAAGGATACAGATCACTAACTAGGCCTTTTCTCAGAATTTCTCTTCAACAAATGTTAATCCCTCTCCAAATGCTTTCTCTTTTTCCCCCCAAAAAGCGCATGTTTAGTCCAACACTGTATGAGGGCTGTACAACTCAGTCCCTAGAATAGCACTGTGCCAGGGGACTAAGGAGTACATACGAGATATATACATCCAACACCAAGCTCCCTCCCTACACTACGCTTAGGCCAGACCTACCGTTTAGTCCCACACTCCGCTTTAGTCCTCTGTTCAGTCCTACACTCCGCTGAGACCAGACCTAAGTTTGGTTATGGCACCAACAGCACCCTCTTGATTCAAACGTCTTACAATACACAGACACCAATGGCTGACTCGCACCATACCTGCTTCATGGCTGCTACACAGTTCTAGGTCCTGGCCTGGTCTCTTTGAATTATCCTTGGCATTTTTATATATCCAGCATACAATCCCATGCTTTCTTTGTCCAGAACTCGCTGTGATGGCTGCCGTTAATACGCATCACAACTCAGTAAGCAACTCCCAATGTGTCTGCAGGTGTGGTGTCTTATGCTATCGCCATTTATATCACATCCTACTCTACCATCACACGCACACACACACACACTCACACACGCACACACTTACACATACAAGATGAGGAAAGAGAGAGAGATAGAGGGAGAAAAAAAAAAGAGACCTAGCATAAGCTTTTCAACACCTCTTCTCTCGGTCTTGTCTCCCTCCTTCCCCGCCCGCCTGCCCTCTCACCCCAGCCTATAGAGCCCTCCAAAATGCACCGGCCACTCTTGTGTCATGCCTACTCAGGCTCTCCGGTGCCTTTTTCATACCAGTCATACTTCACCCTGGCTCAATAACCATCCTCCTCATATTCATTTTATCTCAAAACTCTTTACTTTCTGTCACTCCCTCTCTCGCTCTCTCGCTCTCACCCCCAACAACGGCCCTCCGTCCCCCGCGTGAAGGAGTTCTCTATGCCGGCACGATGACACTATACATGTCCCTGGTCTCTAACTCCAATTTTAACTCTCAAGACCATCTCTCCTTCTCTCCCCCTTCTATCTCCTACCATCTCTGCCATTTTTATCATTCTTCAGATGTTTCTCACAATCTTGCCACTAGCGTGTTTTTCAACACAAACCAAAGTACCCCATCCAGACGACCACTCCACCACTGCCATGACTGTACATGCACTTCACTGTTGAGTTGGCTCATAACCTGGGCGATACAAGCCCTGTAACTCACCACTCCCCCCCCCCCCTCCTCCTCCCAACCCCTCTTCTCCCAGCTAGATGAGGGTCCTACATAGCCCCTTGATCGGCTCTCTGCAGTGAGGGAGACTATTTAAGAGACCGCTGTCCCTGCAAGCAGACCAGACATACGTACTTCGGCTGTAGGATGCCCACTTCAGGGCTTGGCCCCGGGCAGGCTACTGGCATTTCAAGAGTTTTCACTCATTTTTCTCTCACCTCAGTCCAGCCCTTTATCCCTCCCCCACCCCCAATGCTATCATAGCTCTTATCCCCCTCTCTTTCTTTCTTTATGTCCGTCTGTCTGTTTTTGCTCATTGAATCAAATATATGTATAAGATAGATAGACTGATATATACATATAGATAGATAGATAGATAGATAGACAGATAGATAGACAGATACTTGTAGATAGATATACATTGGTGCTTTATCTGTAACATATTCTCTCTGTCCATCCGTCAGTCTGTCTGTATGTCTGTACCTCTCTGTCTTTGCTCCTCTAGAGAAGAGCACCTAGCTGCATAAGGGTCATATCAGTACACAAGTATCATCATCTCATTGAGATAGCTATAGATACTGCATCCCTCTTCCGCTTGGGATCAATTCCAGGCCAGCTTTTTTTCTTCTTCTTAGGGGGGAGGGGGAGGGGCCTGTCACTGACAAGATAAGCGATGACAGCGTACATGGCATTGTGCCAACACACAACCTGGTATGTTTACATGTGTCTTCAGAATAACTGTGCGCGGGGGAAAAAATATATATAAAATTTAAGGAAGTGTTGCACACGAAAACAGCGACACATGATCAATTTATCTCTATATTTCCAGAGAGATAGATTGAATGCTCCCCGTCTGTAATTGCTCTTCGTGGAGTATCACCAGTGACATGCCATGATTCATAAATCACACTCAACATCGATGGAGTGCCCGCACATAGCATGCAAGCGTAATCGTTGAGGTGAAACTGCAATATGGTTTGCTAGAGTGGCATGAACAATTCTGAATGAGAAATGAGAGCAAAACAAACAGAAAAGTACAAAGAGAGAGAGAAAAAAATAAAAATGAGAAAGGAGGGGTTAAATGAACTGTATAGTTTCAGTTAAGATGGGACTTCAGGTTCCCAATTGCTTTTTGAAATATGAAAGAGCAAACCATTTTAAGAGGAATTCAAATTCTATTTGATGAAAGTTGGTTCTAAAACGGCTGATATATCAAGAAACAAAGGTCCTAATGAAAGGTGGAACCCATCTTTCATTAAGACCACTTTGTTTTACTTCAATGTTTTAGGATATCTCAACCATTTCAAAACCGATTTTCATCAAATAATATTGCTTTGAATTCTCCCCAAAATTGTATGCTATTTGATATTTTATAAGTGGTTTCTAAATGTTTAACTCTGAATCCCCCATCTAAACCAAAACTAAGCCATCCCTTTAAGGAAAAGTGTGGGGAGAGAGAATGAAAGGGGGAAGAAAGAAAAGAGAAATATGGAAGAGAGGTGTGGTTGTTCAACATCCAAGGTAATCCTCAACTGCAATCTCAACGTTGCTGTTCTCCTAAACAGATGTTCATGTGATGCCCACTGAAAGGTTCAGAGCATGAACAAATGATAAGGGTCGCCCCTCATTTTTCAAATCCAATAGGCGCACTTTTGTCGTTCCAAGTGAATTGCGGCCTCAATGGGTGGGTTGGCGCTCTTTTCTCATTAGCCGACCATGCTGCTACTACCAGCAGACATGTATGTTTGGTGGCCCACACCCGAGGGCACTTGACCAACACTTCACAGCAGGGCAGGGCAGAGCAGAAAAGGTAAAGGTATGAGCTGGCCTTGAGTTGGTCACTGAAGTTGCTAACAACTGGCCCACGGTCTTCTCGCTTGCCGATGCGGCACAAACAGGACAATGTGTCTGTCTGATACTCTTCTATTACGGCCCAAACTTTCCAGCATTGCCATGTGTTTTTATTTCAAATGACATTCTGAATTAAAAGCATTAAAATTCTGCTCTTTGTTCTCTTGACCGTACAAACAAAAATCAAATGCAAATTTCACATCCACTTGATGCATGCAGAACAATAGAAAGATTAACTGTCTTCCATAGCAGTCAGAAAGGATAGTTCTGGGTGCAAAACAGCTGAGGATGTTAGAACTTTTTTTTTTTTTTTTTTTTTTTTTTGCACACTATGTCAGGCAGAAGAGAATCCACAGCTGTAACTCTGTTTTAAATTTCCATAACAAAATACTCTCTTTCGTTATGCAAAAAAAAAGAAGAAAAAAGACAGACACAAAATATGGCTAAGATCTCTCACAAAAGAATATTTTCTATGCAATTATAAACACACATTCAAAATTACTGATGAAAAAGAAGTGCAAAAACAATTTTCAGTACGAAAGAAAATGCTATGTGACCTCCAAATATGCAAGGGAATACTGACCATCTAATCATGACTGGAGAAATGCAATGAGCAACAGCCGTGTCTTTTTACATTTATTCAGACATCCATGTATTGAATTCACTGAAGTAAACTGCATATTGTATATCTGTAAAGATACACCAGTACAGAAACACCTATCCGTGGCAGTCAAGTATTTATGAAGAGGAAAAATATTCACTACAGTATATCACTTGTAACAACACAAATTCATTCAGGATTTTTTTATGTTCATTATTTGCTGTTGCTGTTGTTGTTTTCTCCAATATGCCCTCACAACATGTGTAGATCAGTCAGATACAGTTTGTGAAGAAGAATAAAACACAATCTCACCTGTTGTAGTCTGTGTTGTAGCGACCTGCAGAAAATGACAACAAAATTGGTGATTAATCATCTGTTGGCATACTGTCTGTTCATACATAAGGCAAGCAATATTTCATGGGCACAATCAGGTAGAAAAAACACCCATTTTCTCTTCTTTGTCACTCTTTTCTGTCTATCTGTCTGTCTGTCTGTCTGTCTCTCTCCTCATCAATATTCATGCATTCATACACAATTTTCCAAATATTCAAATTTAGCTTATATTTTAGAGCACTTAAAGACAGAAAATGACATGGGTGCTGAAGATTTATATAACACTGGGTAAAAAAAAAATTATGATGGAACACTGATTGAGTTTATTTTCTCGTTGCATGATATCACATGATAATCAGGGACACATAAAACATGTATGTGATTTAGAACATTAAAAAGTCCTGATCAAGATGGGGAAAAACAAAAGGATTTTCTATCACACTGATTCCTATCACTGTCACAAACTTCCAATTGTATAATATCACTCTAATAAATCTACATGAATTCATATCAATTGCAACTGTATTACAATTGTATCTTATCTTACGATGCAACCTTTAACCACAATGGTCAGCTATTCCTCTATCAGTACACTGAACCAGTGTTCGGCAAGTTTATCTTCCTTTTTATTTGTTTATAAATGCCAGCTATCCCTCTATGGCATTGGATTTCTGCAAGTTCATCTTCCCTTTTTGTTTTTAAAATTTTCTCCTAGCTCTGTTCGTACTGCTTGTGTGTTGGACAATTCTGACGATATGTACTTCTATCGAAATATGTTATGTGGACCAAAATTGCACGGGGAAAGTCCGCATGTCAGAGTACAAAATAAAATCATGGACCATCACCACTGGTTTACTATCTTGGATAAGGCAATAGTCTTGCCCCGCCTATGAAAGTTAAAAAGAAACAAGGATGCAACCTATACTGAAGTACAGAAGAAAAAAGTAAGGTCATAACTTCTATGTTCCAGCAATAGTCAAGTCTGCATAGACTGCAGTTGCAGAAGGCAGTATCTGCCTAGGTTGAAGCAAATTCTCAGACCAAAACACAATGAAAAAGCATGTTCTTTTCTGCAAACAGATTCAACTTGGATAGAGTTGGCTGTATTTCCACTTTTCTCTTCATCATGCATAGCATGGTCAATGAAAGGACTGAGCTTTTCTGCGATTTTCATGTTTTCTATGTTATTCCAGAAAGTTGCAGTCATTGAAAGTCTGAGCAGTGCATGGTTAGCCACTGTGGGCTACAACAGGAATCAATCCTGTGGTTCATCATTTTTTTTTCTCCAATACACAGAGTACTGTGCATCAAAACGAGAATTACTATAAAACCAGAAACATTAGCGGTATGAAACTCTTTTTTCACAGCATGAAACTTTCACAAATGGCCCCTGGCATCCAATGACTTGTGCAGGCAAGAAATTTCATGCTCAATTTATTCTCCCAAATGTTGGTTCCTAGAGAAATTCATGAAAGTTTCATGCATGTGAAAATTTTGGGTTTTACACAAGTGTGAACGACAGTAGAGATGCATAAATTACACAAACCACAAAAAGTGATTGGATCTTGGACGGATACTATGAAGATTCCACATCTTTGAATTCTACGCAGCTACCCTCAGCCATCGTGAGTGAGTCACTTTTGATCACGTGACTGAAGTATTGTTCTTCGTATCTGTTAATCAGCCTTGAATGACAAATGTCACACTTGAATCTTCGTTTCTTGGACCAGGAAATATTAATGACTCTGTACATGACATGGCATGGTCGAGAAGTTCTGACAAATCTCGTTAGAGAAAGTTTAAAATAACTGAAGAGCAACTACTTCCAATAGTGCAGAAAGCCCAGCAAAAGTTGTCTGCAAGTGACGATACAATCAAGGGGCCAAGATGGCATTTCTGATGTGTCAATAGCTCACCTCAAACCAGCTGATAACATTTCGAAGTGAGATATCTCAACTATTTGTCTCACTGCTATTGTATTTTATTAACATTCTTACTGATATTACTCTTGTTTTTCTGATTTTTAAAAAAGTAATTTTCCACAAGAGCACACGTCTCATTCATAAGATCAATCAGTACAAACATACACACACATGTAATACGCACACACACACATGTACATACACTTTAGTCCAGTGCCTCTAGCTTTGGCCTAATCTTGAATTTAAATCTATGAATATGACACTTTAAAAAAATGATTTTACAAAACAAACAAATGAAAAAACAAGCAAACACAGAAGTCACTCTTTCATGTTAGATATGTCTAGCTGGCCGTACATCCGAATGACCAAATTTCAGGAAATTGCATTATTCATGTATTGACTGATGTGCATGACAATCATCATTCCAATCTGCATATGAGAAAATGCAGTCATAACAACTGACAGACCATAGTTGCTGCCACATAATTCAGAACAGCACAACAACACAGTCACTTGCTAGATTGCCCTTAGGATGCATACATTCTCCTAGGGCAAGCAATTTTTAGGAGTTAAGAACCGGAAAACTATAAATTTGAGAAAGAAGTAAAGCTTCCAGAATTCACAGTCAAATCAACTTTATAACACCAGGGCCCCGTTTTATCAAAAGATATAATTGATTATAAATTTTCTTCCCACACAGGCTGATACAGACTTACCATAGAAATTAACTATTTATTAGTTATTAAATTAACTAATGATAACTCTTCATTAAACAGAGCCCAGAGCATTCAAACTACGCAAAGTTTGAACAAAGTATAAATGAACAATGTGTGGTGAGTAACTTACTGGGACACCATTACTTCCTCGACCAGTATGTTTTATTACTTTTCAAACTTGCTGAATCAAATGGGTATGTACTTTCACTAAATTTGATGCAGGCCTATTTACCAATGAGAATGCCTCCCCACTCCCCCCCCCCAAAAAAAAAAAAAAAAAAAACACACATAAAAGATTAATAAGAAAATAATCATAATGTCCCTAATTCTTGTTTTATACTAATATACACTGATATAAATGCATATAAGAGAGCTGCCTGGAGAAAAGAGTGTTTGGATTAAATTGGAAGGCTGGATTGATGGAAGATATGAGGGCGACTCTTTTTGACCATCACCTTGCCAGCATCCCTCCTTACAAAGTGGGTGTCCACTTGAGGTTGAGGTTTGGTTGACCAACAGGCCAACACCTCTCAATTCGTTACAGGACAGTGTCCAGACCACAACAAAAGCCAGACAGCGGGCATCTCGGAGAGAAAGGGGGGCAGTATAGTAGGGGGGTGGGCGGTCATTACTGACCACCGCTAACACAGTGTCACGGACTGTCACTCATTCTTCCTCAGCTTAGCTGCGGTCACCTTAGGGCCTCATACATCTCTGGGATAATCCTGCGGATCATTCATCTTCTCCTGGCGTAGTTACCAAAGCACCACCGGGACGTAAAAGATCTTTCTCACTCTGGCTTTATATCTTTTCTTCTGCAGTACTGGTGATGAGCCAAGTAATGATGAAACAGGTCTTGGCAAATTGATCCACAGCATCCGATTCCATGATTTAAAGTACTACATACCTGCTTGCCCAATTGTCTGGGGCATGTGAAAACCAAAGTCCGGCAAGTGCTTTGGCAAGCAAAAAGTTTTATAACCATCTTTTTTTCACTTTTCCCCCCTTACAAACCCACAAAATGAACACAGATAGACCCGTTTAGTGATGCAATGCACTTTTAATTTCATTTCAGCAACTTTCCAACACTTATGTGAAGAAGCCCCAATTTAAATGATTGTGTGTGATTAAGCACTTGACTTACAGGTGATTTTCCATACAAGTCTCTTATCAAAGAAAGATATTATTCAGAGGGGTGAAGGCTCAGGTTTGAGTTTCTTCAGGATGTAGAGAGAGACAAACTGAAGAAACTCAAACCTAAGTCTCTTACCTTTTGGACTTTCTTTTTGGGCAAGTAAATGTCATGTTTGGGAAGTGTTATGTAACAATTTAAAGTCTGCTTGCCTGACCAGGCAAGTTTAAAAAAAATCAAAAATCAAAAAATCAAAAAATATGCAGCACCCTGTTGGTTGCTGGTTGTGTGTGTGTGTGTGTGGGGGGGGGGAGTGATGGAAAGATGATATTAACAAACTGAATATAAGAAATCAAAATTGTTCAGTGTTGTGGTTACTGTGAGTAGTAAGCTGAGCTGGAATATTTCAGTTACCATTTCAATGAAGTACTCAAAGCATTATTGTGCATTTCATTTCATTTTGAGAATCATCTGCTTTGACGATGAAACTCGTGCTTAAGATTGCAGGTAAAGTGACTGACACAATTATGAGATTTCTGGTGCCATGAAATTCACATACAAAATATGCCCAGGAACCCTTCATGATAGGTGGATAAAATCAAAGACTTTTCTTTTTTATTTCAGTGAAAAAAAGAGCAAAAAAAAATGTTTCACCCTTGACTAACGGCTCAAATTCACAGTCAAATATGATTTAATGACTGCACTGCCTGTCCTAAGTGCAAGAGATATGGGCATATTCTTCATGATTTATCAGCTGATTATGATCTGGAGTGAATGGAACAAAGTGATTTCATGCCTGAGTATCTAACAGCCACCCATATTTCCTGTCAGTAGAAGTGCAGTTACTGCAGAGTGTACACCTGTCCAGTGACAAATGAATCTGTAAATCAAGCAACTTTGGGAAACCCTTACTAAAAACAGTGTGTAGGATGGAATTCCAAATCTTAAAGGGAACGAAACCCAAAGAGCAATGTGGATTGAGTGAAAGCAGCAACATTAGTAAAACAAAGAGCACTTGGCTAACCGCTTTCAGAAAGCAGGGGGAATAATTGCTACCCTTAACATATGTCGGTATAAAGTTGATGGAATTTGTGATTTTCATGAAAAATGAATTTTTGTAGAATTTTCTTTATATTTTCTTTATATTGTTGTCTACTCATAGGTTATAACCTCTAGTAGTCTCCTCATCCAGCGGTTCCAACACCAAAACTTTAAAAATTCATAACTTTTGCATCGAATGTCCGATTTTCTAGCCTAGAAACTTTCACTGCTGTGTTCTACTAATGTTGCTGCTTTCACTCAATCCACATTGCTCTTTGGGTTTGCATTCCCGTTAAACATTGTAAACTAATGCCACAGTAAATACCCTACTTCTGAAGATGCATTTATTTTTTTTATTTTTTATTTTTTTTTTTTTACTCATTCCATTGACTGGAAACACTAGCTACATGACTTCATCAAATACCTGGCTTTCAAAAACATAATGAATAATGAAACACAGAAAAAAAATCAAAACACCACACTGTGAAACATCTTTCCCTTGGACCCTATCAAACGTGATCTTAAAATCTGTGTGTATGCTCAAGACACATAGGGACATCACTTTCATCTCATCCCTCTCAATTGCACTACTTCTTCTGAGAGAAGCATCAAGAATCAAAAGCATAATTGCGCATGTTGAGGAGAGAGTTGCCAAAGACGAAAGTGGATGTAGAAAGGATAAGGCCTAGAGAGTAGGGCAATGTGGGGATTATACTAATGGTAACAGCCACTAATCGGCAGAACAAAGTTTGCCAAGCCGTAGCCCCCACACACCGCACCAGAAAAAAACCTCAGACCCCTTTCTCCCAGGGCGCATCTCTTGTTTACCCCCCTCAACAGCAGGAGACAAAGGTTACTAATTACGAGGGCTGGTCCAGTCCCCGTTGAGCCATTGAAGAGCAGAGGTTTGCCGGGATCAGCCTATTCACGGCTGTATGGGCGGGAACAAACACTCAGCCATGCCAATCAAAAAGATTGACACCTGGCCTGTCCGTTCAGTTAGCATTATGCTGTATTCTGCTCCTTCTTTTTGACTAACACTCTCCCTGCGGGGGAGCTGTGGAGCTATGAATACTCGCAAATGGGATTGTCTTACCTTGGCAAAATGACCATGATTCCCTTACAATTTGCATCAAGAAGAGAAAAATACAACTCTACGACGGATGTCACTCATTCCAAATCCTCTCACCATCTACAGAATCTTTTGTCGAGAAGATGACATGGTACTTAGAGAGCACCTTGCATTTATATCACAACACCTCTTGAGTACTCCTAGTTATAAATCTTATAGCTATCGATGAGCGTATCACACATTGTTGTGGCAGGTAATATAACTTCACTACCACATTACCGTCGCCAGTAAGAGTTCATATCTCATCACAGAACCCACTTAACAAAAATCACAGTAGAAATATGCATAAACTAGAAATGTCGCTTTGGCGACTGGTATGCCTCCGCCATAATACATGATTTTCCCAATAGGTCTAGATAGTACATGTGGACAATGTGTGATTACATTTTCACAAAATTGGCAAAATATTGAAATGACAAGTTTGTCACAAATGTGTTGAATGTTCACCTTCCTTGACCTAGGTTTAATTGGATGAATAGGAGAGCATGTATCTAGGGATTTAAGGACTTTAACTCGACTTTGACCCATTCATACATTTAGGCATTGAGTAATTTTCAAGGTACAGGTGTGGAGAAAAAGTGCAATTTCTGAATTGAATAGTAAATTGTTACTATTTTCATCTGGCCCTTGACCCTAAAATTCATAAGATAATTACTTTCAGGTAGAACATGCATAATATGTACTAGTTTCAAGGTAACTTGAGCCACTTCCGAGATATGGAGGAAAAAGTTAGTTCAGCACTTTCACTTGATCTTTGACCTTTTGACCTTTGATGCAATAAAAGAAGAAAAAAAAACTTTCCAGAGAATTTCTATTAGGTTACACATGTATGCATACACCAAGTGTAAAAAAAAATAACCCTGCTGGCATTGCATGATAGGAGGGAAATAGTAAAATTTTGAAGTGTTGCACTTGACCTTTGACCCCTGACCTTTGACCCCATGAACCCTACATTCTCTAGATAATCACGTCCAGTCAGTATATGTATATACTATGTTCCATGAAGATACCTTGAACAATTTTCTAAGGTATGGAGAAAAAAAAGAAGTTTTAATATTTTTACTTGACCTTTTGACCTTTGACCTTTGACCTCATGACCCAAACTTTCACCAGATAATCTTAATTGGGTAATACATGTATACACTAAGTTTTAAGAAAATATCTTCAGTGTATGGTGGAAATAGTGAAATTTTACGTATTTGACCCTGACCTTTTGACCTTTGACCTTTGACCTCATGACCCAAACTTTCACCAGAGAATCTTGATTGGGTAATACATGTATACACTAAGTTTCAAGAAAATATCTTCAGGCATTCAATAGATATGGTGGAAATAGTGAAATTTTATGTATTTGACCTTGACCTTTTGACCTTTGACCTTGAGCATGTGCACCCAAAAGTTGATAGGCACAACTTCACCCCCTAATACACATACATGCCAAGTTTCATTAGGATACCTCAACAGGTTTTGATAGTTACCTTGTCCACAAAATTCATTACGGACGGAAGGACGGACGGACGGACGGACGGACGGACGGACGGACGGACAACCCGAAAACATAATGCCTGCGGCACCACTTCGTGGCGGAGGCATAAAAAACTAATTAAGCCGAGTGCTAAGCCAAGGACACTACAGCTGTACAAACACTCAAACCCCGTAAAATAGAATAGCTACTAATCTGGTATCAATTTGTATGTAGTACATGTCTGACCACTTAAAACTATTGTCACCAGCACTGGTGCATTCCTAATCAATCTTTGGGTGAAAATAAAATATATTGATATGTATAACATCTAGCTCTGATGTCCCTCTTTTGAAGTTGCATTGATTTTAAAACTGATTTTTTTTAATCTTATTTCACTTTAATCTTAGTTGTTGTTTTTTTTTTTTTTTTAGTTTCAGGGTCTTTCTCAGAAGTTTCAATGAGAGAAAGTTTCATAAGTTTGTGTTTTTCTCAAGAAAAAGGCTGAGCAAGCTGAGAGTTAAAAAAGGGAGAATTACTACAATTCCTGGAATGTATCTTTTCAACAAATTGCATAAAATGTAACGTCAGAACATTGTTTCTACTGACAGACAAATATTTCTTTCTCTTTCCATTAATTATCTGGACTATATCCATTACAACATTTTCTAAGCGTCATGCTCCAAACTGAGCCTTGACAATGAGAGCCCATTTTGGTATGCTAATACAATTTAAGTTCTATCCCCTTCCCCCCCCCCCCCACCCAAAAAAAAAAATAATAATAGATAAACAAATAAACAAAAATAAATAAAAAATATGTACAAAACATGATGGCTTCATCAATTAACAAGGTTTCAGAGAAACACAGAGCACTTAAAACAAAATAAAACACAGAAAAAATCCACAAAGGTCACTCAGGCACACAATACGTGATATCTACACAATTTACAGGGTAATGTGTTTCCTTTACATGAATGAGGAAATTTTCTCCTCAACCACACTTTTATGGTATCTTTCTCTCTATTTTACAAGTTTTACTACTCAGCAATCCATAAGGCAGCACAGTTTTAAATTTTCCACATGAGCCCTTTGAGTTTCATCATAGAACAGTTTGTTAAAAGAAATGTGAAAAGTCTCAAGAAAACAATTGACTGATATCTGATTCTTAAAATGGAAATATATTCAAAAAGATTAGTTACTTTTTTCTCACAAACAGGCATGGGGTTTAGTTTTTTTTTACATTTTTTGATTATCAATTTTTTTATTTCTTTCTGATTTTAGGCAGATTATACAGATTTAACCACCTCTATCAAGTATCTCCCCTCAATGAGACCGCCAGTGAAATTCAGGTGCCGAAAAAAAGACAAAACTGCAATTTCCCAGATGTGATGGTTTGAATCCTTGAATAACATTTCACCTCATCTACACATTGGCTATGAAGGTACTACCACGGAACATTTTAATATTAACAAGTATCAAAGAGCGCCACCAACAGGTTGGTTTCGTTCTTTCAGACATTTCTCACCCACTAGCTTCGTGATGTGTAAGAATCATTTCATTGGTCTATTTGATTTCTGTTTCCCATAATTGTTAATCACTTTGTATGAATGCACGTTGCGAGGTTGATCACAAGCTTTCTTAGCTGTTATTGATGCACATGTACTATTTTTTTTTCTAGCTTTCCAGTTATTCCAGTTGTTCCATTTTTTTTTTTAATCTTTTTTGTTCGGTGACTAATATCCAGTGGCCATATAACAACAACATAAGTCTGTATTGTGAAATGCAAAAGAAAGAGAATAATTAGAATAGAGCAATCAATTTCCTGACATCACAAGCTAACTAGTTCAACAGACCTCAAGGATATTCATTTCTTTTGAAAGAACAGAGAAAACTATAACACTCTGCAGCCATATTACCAAATCTGTAGTTATCAGCAAAGTAGGAAAAATAACTTCCAGAATCATATCCAGATCTGAGCAATATTTCACGCTTCATCTAACGCTGAACTTTTCTGGGGGGCCCAAGGATACAAATCTCGAATCCCTTGCGATGAGACATTCTTGAGGGTAAATGTTTTTCTGCCCGACAACAAAAGATGGCTCGTTGATGAAGAGGCTCCTTGAAGCTCTGAAGTCCGTGTCATCAAGACGGAGACTTTGGGCGTTCGGCGGGAAGAATGGAATCCATTTCACTACACCACCTGGGAGGAGGGAAGCTGATGGCTAGCCTACAATAATAGTGTGTTATCAAAGACTAATTACTCCTCCAACAAGTTGCCCGTAGCGATGCAGACGAGAACGACGATGTGATTGAAGGGGGAGGCTCGAGAGCATCCCTGGACCCTCGCGAGGAAAATTAGTCCCGTTTGTAACCGAGTTTCGAGTGGAAAACTATAACTACTCGCCAACAAAGTATTTGAATATTGTACACATGTACAAGGGGTACTTGCAAACTAATAGCATATTTCTCTTCTAATGACGGTGAAATGAGTTTTGCAGAAATACTCTGGTTGGTATCCGCTCTCTGCGGCACTTGAGCATAACTATACGATGCTTCACAAGATGAAGGACCGTGGGCAGGGGAGAAGCTGGGGCTGTAATGATACAGAATCTGATAAACCGGACAACCTTGCATAAAGTTGCATCATAAGATTTTTTTTCTTTGTCTTTAAGAGTGTATTTGTGCAATCATCATTTACAGGGATTGGTACCTGATTTACAACTTGAATAACAATCTACGGAAAGAAGAGAATCAGGTAATATAAAAACCAGTTGAGTTACAATATACTGCAGTCAGGTGAGAATTGCACAGATGAGAAATTTCCCAAGTGCATGCAGGAAGGTTCGCGGGAAGTTTCACTCGTAACTTCTCAAGAAGGCTGCGGTCACACTGCCAAAGTACGCAAAGCAAAATATGGAGTAGTGAAACTACGCGCAGCTTCATCTGATGTGACCGCACATTATGAGTACATATTTGAGGGGTCATCATTTGCAAATTTCTGGAGTCGGGAGCTATTTGAGAATCTAATGCAAAAACACGCTCACATATATGTACTGACTGTGCACAGTACATGAACAAGGTGTGTGATAAATGCTGTCTAGTAGGCCCAAGTGTTGGCGTGCCCACTGTGTAAATGCGCGCACTTCCCAATTTCTCTGTCCATTGTTGTTCTCTATGATTGAAAACTTATCTATTCGCGAATCGTCAGGCAATCCCAATGTGCAAAATATTAGACTTGCTAAACGCATGGCATAATGCACTTCTCAACCAGTGGGCCACAGCCCAGTGGTGGGCCACAAAAGTTTTTTAAAGTGGGTGATGATGTAAGCTACAAATGAAAGAAAAAAAGATCTGCATTCGATCTTTCAGGTTTTTGATTTTTTTTTTTTTAAATGTAAGGTCCAAAGTGGACATCAGGTTGAAAAAGGCAGAGAAGCGTCAGCATACACAGTACATTCTGACATAGGGAATGTAGACACTTTATAAAGTTGCTTTAGAGCGTTTCACAGTACAATGTATATAATAGCTGACCATCCCCTTTAAATTTGCTGTTAACAACCCAAATCTCTCTCACCCTCTTGCCAAACACCATAAAAAACCAAATTCTGATCTCCAAGTTTCAGTATGGAATTCAACCTGACAATAAAACTTCTTACATTAAATGCTCTTCAAACCAGATGTTTCTGGACAACACACACATTTCATGACAATGAAATATACTCACTTCTCAATACACTGTAATCTTGCTTTGGGAAATATCCAAAGAGTTTGCTTTAAATGTTTGGCATAAAATCAACTTAGCTTCAAAATCTACATGTACAATGTGTACTGGCAAAATTTGCCTAACTATGCTACTAGTCACGCGTCTCCAGTAGATGAAATACCAGTTTAGTATACATTTCCAATTGAGGGGTTTTCTGCCTAACTCTAAGGAGCTTGTTGGAACATGGACTATTTAAAGGCATTCAGTAAGAGACTTTGATCTCAAGAATTAGAGGAATAGATTTATGACATACACATTCACTTGTATATTTATATTTTTATCATAATACACGTACATTGCAATTGAGGTGGTTTTTTTTTTTTTTTTTTTTTTTTTTTTTTTTTTTTTTGCCTAACTCTAAAAAGTTTGTTGGCAAAGTGACAGACATTAAGCTTGATTTAATAGATAAGTACTGGTAAGTTTTTGAGATACACATTCATTTATACCCAGAAAAACATAATCATGATTAGTAATACAAATGAACAAATCCATAAATATGAATGATAGTTTATATAAATAAACATTAATCAAGGGCGGATCCTGGAATTCCGTAAAGGGGAGGCGCCCTTACAAAATTAAAAGGGGGGGGTGGGGGTGCGCCCCCCTCTGGATCCACCACTATTAAAAATTTAACAAAGGAAGTAAGAACAGAACGATTGGCAAACAAGCTTTTTAATGATAAAGGCAATTTCTGTTAGGTATGCTTCAGTAATTAATTGATAGTTGTTGGCTCCCAGAATGGGTAAGGAGTGGCAGAGACAAATGGCGAACACATGGAAAGGACCAAAAATATAACTTGCCCATAAATCACATAAATCACAGAAGAGAAACTGAAGAGGAAATAGGTGCTGGAACTCTTCCAGCAGGGGCGAGCGTTGCAGATGTGGAGCGTCGAACAGTGAGACTTTTGTACAGTGTCCTCACAGATTAATAGTATCGAGGAGTTGGGGTGGGGGTGGGGAGAGACCCTTTGAGAAGGGCGAAAAGACAATTGTTTGCTTGACATGCGAGACATATCTTGAAAAGTTACCAGAAGGGCCACTCCCGGTTGAGAGGTCTCAACAATCTGGACTCTAGTGTTTCCAAGAGTGGGCCTCCAGATGAATGCTGATGGTGCAGACAAGTGCATGATTATGCTGTTTGTGCCAGTCAAGAGTGGGGGAGTTATACTGGACGCAAAGATACACGGGAACACAGACCAAGACAGAGACAGACAGAGAGATGGAGAGAGAAGGAGAGAGGGGGAGAGAGATGGAGAGAGATGGAGAGAGCAGGAGAGAGGGGGAGAGAGGGGGATGAATTTGAATGAGTGGTGAAAGGCAATGGTTTGTTTGGCAATGGGTTCTTTAAACCCGTTGAAGACCAGTCCAGAGTATACTCGCGCAAGTGCCTATGGGAAATGCATGCTGCAGCAAAAATCAGCCCGTCCTCGATGGGTTAACTCTTTGTGTGCTGCTCCAAGTGCTGATTGGCATGGAAAACCCCACAGCAGCGTGTGGACGCTGTTCAAAGTCCCGGCAGAGAATGGGTCAAGTTACGGCAAATCATAAATCAAGAGACAAACATGAAATGAAAACAGACATGCAGTCATGAGGCATCAGCCTGTGCCATACATGTTTGATGGACACAGAAGCAAAACACTGACAAGGAACCTGCTGCTTATCTCAGGCTTCCAGTGACTACTTAAATTACCAAGCTTAATATGTTATCAGCATCATGACAGTCTGACACCAAGACTAGTCTCAGGCTGTAATGAAGGAATGCGACAGACTGGAGAAACAGCGAGGAGTAAAATACAAGGAAGAAGGAGAGAAACATAAGAAGTAATAGAAAGAGAGATGGGAAAGGATAAAAAGTAGAAGAGAGAGAGCATGAATGGAGTAAATGCTCGGAGAAACAAACGGATGATAACAATATAATGTGTCAAGCAGTTTTTTCTCGGTCCCTCCCCATTCATGGGTCATCTTGCAGGGTGTTCTCTGGCTGTTGGGACGATCCTCTTCAGCCGAAGGGCAAAGAATTGCGATTGGCAGAGGCGTTTGGGACGCTAGCTAGAGGGGCTCAAGTACCCCAATTCCAGTGGTGTCATGTAGGCAATGAGGGGCTAATGTGGAAACAATAAAGGGACTTAACACCTGCAAATGGGCCACAAGGAACCCCCTCATTGTCCGGTGCAGAGGGATTGAGAGTTAATGGATTTACTGAACAAAGAGTACAGATTGTCTGCAACAAAAGAGAATGTGGACATTCATGCATTTCGCAGTCTCAAGAAAGCATCTAGACCTTCTTTCGCTCCAACTAGTGAACGAGTAACAGAAGAAATGGTGTTGCAAACATTTCCTAGTTTGGCCAACTAACCCATTGAGGACGGGCTGATTTTGCTACAACACACATTTCCCATAGACACCTGCCCGACCATACTCGGGACTCATCCTCAACGGGTTAATATGATTCTTTACATTCCGTATTCAAGACACACTCAACAAGTTAATATTCTTTATTTTCCATATTTTCCATATTCAAGACACAAGCTTAGAATACACCTGTTGATGTTGCACCAAGTATGTGTGTATTCCTCTAAATCTCATCAGAACCCGTCATATCCAAGCTTGTTGTCTCTCACATGACTTAGATCTACCCTACTTCCTATTTGAGAGTGTGGCTCTCTTCAAAAGAACCTGGTGATAGCACCCCTTTCAAGTGAATGATCCAGCTTGCTGAGGAAGGAAAAAAAATATCAAATATGTTTATTAGACATTAATGCTTTGCCCAAATCAAAGACTCTAGCATCCTGAAAGTTTCTACAAACTCACACTGTTGATCCTTGTCATATATGAATGTGCCTTGTGCATTTTATCATAACAAAAGCGAGATAGATTGTAGCAATCAAAGTCATCGCAGTGATTATAGAAAGTGTAATTGCCATCTTTCTCTCCTCTCACTTCATGTCTCCCTTACTCTCTCTCTCACTCTTTCTACTTTCAATGACACAATATTAGCGGTTGTATTGGTTTTGCTTCATGTCACTGCTCACAATGATAACCCTCTAGTTCGGACATTTCATTGCTGGGGTTATATGGTGCACACTCAGTCATTCGGGTGACCCATTCCCCGAGATAAATTGCTCTGGATGCGATATTTATCACGACTCGTCTGTCATGTGAGACTACCTCGTCCGGCATTCCCGCACAAAATACGAGAGCGGCAGCAAATGATTAATCAGTAAAGTGTGGTAGCTATTGGAGGTATCAATATCGGTCATATTATTGCCTACAATCGGGGGGCCGAAACCAAATCCACCTTCACTGCCTTTCAGTAGCGCCAGTTTTACAACAAAGGCTTGCGTGCTAGCACAATGACATGGATAGATGGCTACTGGTCATGATAATGTGCAAAGCTACCATCATTAATCCATCTAAAGTGATAAGAATACAAATGCATATTTCAGATGATATTAAATCTAGGCCTAAGATTAGGTACATAAGACAAATATACATAGTGACAAGTATCTGTTTTATTTATTAGTTTCATTTTAGCCACTGATTTTGCACCGTTTTCTCAATGCCATCAGCTGGAGCTAAGAAATCACATCCATACTCAAGGGGGTATAAATAAGGTCAGTAAAATTTCCTTGTTCAGAAAGTTGGACACGGCAAAACTGGAACAAACAATCAACAAAAGAAGAAAGTTGATTCTCTTCCAAAGTCTAACAACAAAAGAGTATATATAATTTTTTTTTGAGAAACCTATTCCACACATGTGCCTTTCATTCTTGCTTGCACCTTTAACATCACTCAGCCAAGGCAATTTTATATAATACTGCATGATGAGGTCAGCCATGTTAAGTTTATAGTTCCTATCACACAAACACACACACACACACACACACACACACACATTCTGCTTGTTGTTGTTGTTGTTGTTGTTGTTTTGTTTTTGTTTTGTTTTTTTTTTTGGGGGGGGGGGGTATCAAATCATACCATATTGCAAATTCTAATGCAATGAGAAATGAAATATTAATATGGTTATGTTCAGGTTGAACCTAATGTTGTGAATGAGAATAGTTTTCTTGAGAAAGAAATATCCTCAGAAACAGTAGAAAATTTTTACCCAAACTTACCACATTACTATGTTCTACATAATTCTCTTACTATAATCGTGAAATCACATGGAAAAGAGACTAGACCTTCCAGTGAAGTTACTGCTTGAATACACCAGAGAAAAAGCACAGTAAACAACACCACATAAACCTCAAAGATGTTGCCTCTGATGAAATACTTGTAACTCAGTCAAGAACAAAGTCATTCAGAGGATGAATTCTGGAATGAGGCTTGGCAATACATGCATACAAATTTGAAAGGTTTTAGAAGCAACTGAACATCCAATTAAAAAAAAAAAAAAAAAAACACCTTGGAATTTGCACCTACCAGGGTTTTTCTCTTTCTCTAAATAGCACTGTCAATTTGAAAAACGAATACCCAACAATACTGACATTCACCTTAATTCATTTTGCCTACATTATATCAAATGAATAGGACTGAGTACTGGGGGGGGGGGGACAGGTGTGAAATTTCGATATGGAGAGATTAGCTGGCCATTGCTTTATTCATTTCCAAGGATATCATGGCAAAGAGGGCTTACATTTCATACTTCCAAAAAAAGAAAAGAGAAAACAAAAAAGAAGACAGTTCCAAGTACCAGGTTGAAGATGGGTGAAAGCTACTTTAAGGCTGCATGAGAGGATTGACTAATATTGCATTCAACCTTGAACAGATGCCTAGTACTCCTTCCATACATAACTGATGCACCCAAGATTTTAACCCACCACTGGAGCCAATTCGGACATTTCTGCAAGTGACCCCGCAGTGAAAGTACAGCACCGATACGGAGAGGCTGGCTGGGTCGTTGCACTATCGACTGTTTTTTGCACATGCATGTCGGCATTCTAGCGCAGGGAGAAGTGGCGACTGAAGAGGCTCTTTGGGGTGATTGACAAGCTTCTTCCAATCTCTTGGGTAAACCTCCAACCCCCCTTTCAGTCCCTTACTGTCCCTCAAAGTAATCATCTGGTGTCTAGCTGACCAGTTAAACTCTGGGGAGGAAGGCATCTCTAACCCCCTCCTCCAATTCACACTGGACCTCGTGACTTGGTTTGGAAGATCCCCCAAAAGGAGCGGGGGGGGGGGGGGGGGGGGGGAAATGAAAAAAGGGACGAGGAAAGAAGGGGGGTAGTGAGTAGGAATAAGGCCAAAAACTGATCTTACAAACTCATACTGTGGAAGCACTGTCTCAGAATGTCATGTAGGGTCTGGCCCTGTGTTTGTGGACATCTTTACTGTAACAATTGAAACCAAGAAGGCCTCCGGTATGTCCAGAGCTTGGAAGTGGACAATAGCCCTTGTACTCTCTCCTCCCCTCCATGTTTACACTCTCGGACAATGGCCGCCACAACGGTCATCCATCTCAAGAGCTCCCTTTTAATAACTGCCATTACCGTCTTCTCCTCTTTCACAATACCAGCCTCTGACTGGATCATGCATAAATTCCTTCAGACCAATGTACACACGCATAACACAAGGGTGAATGGCTGCACAAGGAGATATAGGCCTGCTTCTGGACAGGCTTAATCTGTGGAATAAAAGGGAGGAGACAATCGCACCAAAGACTGACAGCATCCTCAACTACCGTGTGTGTGTCCGGTAGAATACCACGCTGCGCTTCAACTTGGTGGCAAAACATCACTGTGTCCTCATTGAAATTTCCCCTCCCCCCCCCCAAAAAAAAGAAGGAAAACGGAGGTGACAAAAAAGAGCAAGCGTTCACTAATAGATGCCCGAGACACAGTTTAAATAAGCTGTAGACAGGAAGGTTTTACTTCGGCCCGCAGTAACAACACCAAAACAAACAGCAGAAAGCTGGAGCTGTGTATCCATTGTAAAATGTTATGCCTCACAGGACGTCAGTCTCTTTTAAAGGAAGACAATTGAGTGAAAGATACAGCACCATTCTCCACGAACCGGACACAACCTTCCCGACACAAAGACGATTCTAATTTCGGCTTTTTGTTTTTCACATGACTGGAGCCCCGATGTCTCCGCCTACCAATTCAACTTTGCTTTTTTTCCTTCAAAAGTAACAAAAAAAAAAGCTTTCAGTGCAAGAAAAAACACTTTCATCTAATCCCATTTGAAAATCTTTCCGTGTGCTTCATTTTGCTAATGGCCTACAAAACACAGGCTGCTAGCAGCTTGGGGGAGTCCCAAACTAACGCTAAAAAAAAAGACAAAAAAGACTGAAAGACACAAGACTGAAACAGTGATTTCATACCGTGTTCGATTTGGCATGAAGAAACAGTGTGATATTGAATAAATGAAGAAACAGTGTGATGTTGAATAAACTAGAATTATCACTGAAGGTGATTAATACCCCCGCCCCTAGTGTCGCTCTATAGTATGTGATGTCATGAGGGCAATGACGTTAATACCAAGTTTGTGCACTTGTCGAATTGGAAACAGAATAATTTTAGTTTACTGTACAATTACAGAGTTGACACTGAGTTCCATAAGGTTTGGGTAAAAAGTGTGGTTTCCATGGCAATGCATTGTCTGATACAAACACAAGGGACATAACTACACTAAAAGACCATCAGTGGTATTTTATCTGTAATTCTATTTGCTGATGACACCAGCCCCCCCCCCCCCTTTTTAACCAGGAAAAGATGTTGCAATGATTAATTGACTTGTCAATACTGAAATATGAAAAGTGCAATCATGGTTTTTAGTGAATAAACTACAAATTAATTACACAAAGACAAATTATATGATCTTTAGGTCTCGTAATATAAATATTGCAGATGCAAATTATATACATGATATAATTAATGATATTAGAGTGGAATGAGATAAAACCATCAAATTTTTTGATGTACTCACTGATGAATGTTTAACTTTGAAAGATCACGCAATACTGTATTAATCATATTACTTACAAAATATCAAGAACAATTGGAGTATTGAATAATCAGAAATATATATCACCATTGAACATTTTAGTAAATTTCTATAGTAGTATGACTTTATCACATTTATATTATATTGTATGGAACAATCGTGCAATTCATTTGTGCAGACTTTTTACACTTCAAAAATGGCAATACTTACAAGATCTAGGTCATATTATTTGGCATATACCTTGTACTACAGAATTGTATTCAAAGCTTAGTGTATTAGACATACATGTATACATAGCATGAATAAATTTCAAATTGCTACATGTATTCTTTCACAAAGAATTATTGCCTGATATTCTTAAAGAACATTTTATTTCTAATTATTATGTGAGCACGTATAAAACTAGATTTTATCTGTAAAAAAAAATAATGTTTTAATAATAAAATAATAATATTCTTTTTCAAAGACGCAATTTCTCAAAGACAGTATTGACAACATTGTTTTTCAGGGTAGCTCTTTGTTTCTTTGGTTTTGTTTGTGTTTGTAGCGATTGAAACAATAGTATAAAAAAAAAGGATTAGCTCTGAGAGGTCAATGGCTTTTGCTAATCCACCACATCTGCTGCTCTTTCTTGTGTCCGATGATATGATGTCACCAGACCTTGCCTCTATCTGTTGTATTCTGAATTGCATACTAAAAATCTATTTATGATTCTACCACGATACAAGTTAAAAGAAATTTTGTGTTCCTTTGAGATCTAAATATTGATAGATGTTGTATTGCTGTTGTTGTTGTATTCTTTAAAGGATGTGAAACAAACTTGAACTTACTCTTTCCTCACAATCAAACACTGATAAGAAGGTCATGGAATTTTAAAGCTTGCTGCATTCATCAAATGGTAGTATACAGACTTGTAAGTCATCATCACATATTGTCCCAAGTTTGACATTATTTTGAATATCAAACATACTGATTTGAGTTTTGAAATTGAACATTTATTAATGTGATTTAAAAAAAATCTCTACAATATTTGACATCAACACTAATGTAATTTTGTGAAAATGTTGCAAAAGTGAGAAAAAAAAAATTAATCATCTACAAGTTCATGATTTTGAGATATATGACATCTTGTTACCCCAGAAACAATAGGCAAACTAGAAATGCAAATTATATGGGGCAATTTGCCCTTTGCCTCAATAGTCTCCCACTAACCGGGACTCTAATCTTCATTGAATTTACTTATTTTGGAATGAAATCTTTAAAAAAAAAAGTTTTATCCTTCACATGAAATTGAAGTTGTGTTGGTAGAACCCAGCTATGATGACTACCTTGAAGCAGAATTTGTAGTTGCTATATCATTGGCCAAAAATGTGATTTGTGTAATATCGCTGAAAACAAACCAGTGGGAAAGTTGTGCTCAGGGATGTGCGAAGGCAGCACTTAAACGGGGAATACACAGGGTCCCCAATATGTGTGGACCAAAGTACTATTCCAACTAGCTTCTCAGCTTGAGTTTGGATTGTGATGTAAACTTCAAACTTACAAGTGGAAGTCAACATGAATTCAATACATTACCAACTGAAATCAACCGAATACCATGAATATTTGACATTTCTGACAGTTGAGATTCGGCATTAAAAAATGCATGCATCTGTGAATCTCAAGCAGTCTCCAATTAAAGGGCGCATGAACTCCTTATACATTTTCTTTAAACATTTTCATCTTTCAACTGTTAAAGGGCAAATCAAAACTTGTGACTAAAAATGTCATACCATGAACATTTGACATTTTCGACAGCTGAGATTCGGTACTGAGAAATGCATACGTCTGATGAATGTCAAGTACATAGTCTCCAGTGAAAGGGCTCACAAACTCTTCAAACATGGTGATGCCATACATTCTGGGTCCTGTTTCATAAAGCTGTTCGTAAAGTTAAGCCCCAGTCACATAGACATGCTGGATCACCCCAGATCTCATCTGCGGTGATCCGGGGAGAGATCCGTGTTGACGTCTTGGGCATCCTTATACATCCTGGAGGCCAACATGGCAACATTTGGAGGTCAAAAAAAAAAAAATTTGGCGTCATAAGGGGACTGTCGTGTTGGCAGACCAATCCGGAACGGTCCGTGTGGCCACTGTGTTGCTGCCGTGTTGGTCCATGTAAGCGCTGTGTAGATGCCGTGTAGATGCTGTGCTGTTCCGGCCTTTTCCGTGTAGCTGCCACGTTGATACCATGTGTACAGCCTTCAATGCTCGTCGACGCTCCATCCAGGGCGAAACTATCCCGGAACTCCCCCGATCATTGTGTAGATCCTTGAGGATCTGTGCTTATATGTGACTGGGGCTTTACGCAAGACTTTACCTATGACTTAGATATGGCATGCCATGTGGGTTTCCTAATCACTGTTAAAGACCTAATAAAATGCTTGCAAAATGTTTTCATATGCAAAAGAAATTTAAAATATATGTCATGATTATCAATGTAAATATGTTGTCAGTGTCGTTCCGGTTTTTATCGCTTCTAGAAACTCCCCCAAATATCACATTTTTGGAGGACCCCGTTGCAGCTTTTGCGAAAAAGATAGTCACGTGACCAACACCCCTGAACCGATTGATGACGTATAAGCACGGAGTTGTGCTCAGTTAGCAGACGCCGCTCAGCACAAGCACTCAGATTACTAGCTTGGTACACGCGCGTACACGATAGCTAGCCCGGCCAGGCCCGGGCCCCGCGGGATGTGCGCTCCCGGTCGATCGACACACTGACTGTCGACATGTACGCATTACCACGTACATTATCACTAAGTTAGCTTGCACAGATACCTGGTACCTCGAGCATAATGTATTCCCCTATTTGGTTTAACTTCGACATTGATGATGATGGTGAAGACTGCAGCTCTGACGATAGCGGAGAGGAAGAGGAGGCACATGAAGTTGAAGGGGAAGATGGGGAGGGAGAGGCAGCCGATGAACCAGAACGTTATCGTGGGGCTGCACCTTACCGATATGAACCAGCTGCATCTCCCCCGCTGCCAGTGCAAGAGCGTATGAACATGGCACCAAGCCCGAGAATAGACCTCACGGAAACGATCGCCTGGGAAATACAGAGTGGTATGTCTGGTATGCCCCCATATAGTTTAACGTTAGAAAGGATATACTGTATTCTACATGATTGACATTGTAAGTTGTAACTGTCTAGTAAGTAGATTAGAAGAACAGACCCAGCTCGCTCACAAAGTGAGCGGCTACTCCGGCGGCTACTCCGGCCGCAGCAAGCAAGCGGGAGCGTCCCGGCCGTGGCCTGGCTCGTCGGCCGGCGCTTACAAGTTAAACTACCAGTAGTAGTGTCTAGTCTAGTAGTAGATCTAGTAGCAGTCTACGAGTAGTAGTAGTCTACTAGTACTACTACTAGTAGTAGTACTATTACCACTACGGCACTAGGTCTAGTAGACTAGTAAGTAGTAATAGCAGAATCTTTGGTAGTAGTACAGAGGCTACACTCTAACGCCTAACGGTGTTAATAGGGGGATATGTTGTTACAGGGTGGGTCGTGGCTAAAAAAAAAAAAAAAAAAAAAAGGCCTAGCCTGTTTCCCATAGTCAGTTTCTGCAATATGATGAGTAATTTAGATGCGTCATTTTCTAAGAAAAACGATACCAAGAATGATCGTCAATTTTGGTCGAGTAGTTTTTGTTTTATGCTAAAAATCATACTGTGGAAGGAAGCCCAAACGCCGTGCTTATCTACCGATGAATGCCACGGTGGGGCTGGATTCACGAGTAGGTCTAGGCCTATAAAGCAGGCGAGTCGCCATAGTATAGTACAGACACGCAGTGGTGGTGGGGCTATCGTGAAATAGGCCCCACCGCAGTGCGCGTGCACCGTACCCGTGCGTTTATAGCAAGCAAGGGTAGGTCCTCCTACGGTTTAGGGTTAGGAAGGGTTGTATTTATGGTTAAATTGGCCGTTAAATTAGTCGAGCCGAGGGCCATATTATAAAGTCATTTTCGCCGCATTCACGAGTATTCACTGTGGAAGGCAGCCCCACCGCCGTGCTTACCTACCGAGATGAACGCCACACGGTGGGGCTGAAACAGGCGAGTCGCCGTAGTATTACTATACAGACACGCAGTGGTGGGGCCTGTTTCACGAGTTTGCCGAAAATAATGGATATCCAAGCGTACCACAGTTGTAATCTGTATTATTGGCAGTATTAAATCCGATACAGTTCATTAAATATTCTTTCGTCTAAAGGCTTAGCCAATGACAATAGTGCAGCACAGCACCTGCTATGCGCTCGCTAGCTCGCTCCCCCGCCAGCGCTAGCCAGTACAGTGCAGCCGCCGGCCGGCTGTCGCTGCGCTGCGCTAGCATATAATAGCTTTGCCAGCTCGCTGGCTACGGCTAGACTGGTCGTGAACGACTCCGTTCTTAGACGTCATCACAATTTCGAAGTGATAGTGCGCCGCATGCGGTGAAAGTATAGCAAGTTTTCCAAAACCGAGGAAATTGCATCCAATATGTTAACAAATATAGAACAAAATTCAGAACAGTAAAAAACCCCGCACAACCATAGAATTACTTAGAATTTAACATTTAATATTATTACATCATTGAGAAAAAAATGTCCAAACCATTTTATTAGGTCTTTAATATCAATAGCTGAAGTTGAAATTTGCAGATAACCATTATCATCCTTACATGCTAACACACATTTTTAGTTGGAAGTGTATTTTTGCTCCAATGCAGATGAAATATTGACATACAGTCATACTTTGTTAAAATGTAAGGGGAAAAAAATGAGCACACATATTGGCACTTCATATTCCAGTCGTACGTAAAGTAATGCATAACTTTATAAACAGCTTTATGAAACAGGGCCCAGGATGGAGGTATTGCTGCAACTGCTAGTGGATTTTTCCACAAATGCTCCTGGATTTTTTCACAAATGCTCCAGGTTCTGTCACTTTCACAGGACATCATTACGACAGATTTGCTCGCCACATAACCAAACGCTTGTTAGCTTCATATAGGTTTGTACAATGTGTGATACTGCAAACGTTGATATTTTCGTGTGATTAATTTTTCACACCGAGTGGCTCAAAAACGTATTCCCCGGTTGTTGAATATGCGCTATGCAAATGT
The DNA here is from genome assembly GCA_033980235.1 of Diadema setosum. Lineage (NCBI taxonomy): Eukaryota > Metazoa > Echinodermata > Echinoidea > Diadematoida > Diadematidae > Diadema > Diadema setosum. The sequence continues at coordinate 41,338,342 of CM067059.1, forward strand.
CAACCCATTCACAATATGCAGAGAAAATTGAGATGATATTTTTCGTGAAGATTATTGACAAGATATATCTTGCTAGCCAGAAGTAGCACGAAACATGCAAAAACTAGATGTATCGCTACGGCAACTGATATGCCTCCGCCATAATGCATGGTTCTCCTAATAGGTCTATAGTACAATGTCTTGACAATGTGTGATGACAGTTTCACACAATTGGCAAAATATTAAAATGACAGGTTTGCCACAAATGTGCTGAATGTTCACTTTCCTAGAACTAGGTTCAATTGGATGAATGATTAAAATGTCAGAGTGCAGGTATTTGGGGAACTGATGATTTTTACTTGACTTTTGACCCTTTTATAAGTTTATGCATTGAGTAATTTTCAAGGTATTGAGAAAAAGTATAATTTCAGTATCAAATGGGAAAATAGCATAATGTAAACCTGGCCTTTGACCTTTGACCTCACAGTTCCAAAAACAATCACTGTTAGGTTGAACATGAATAAATATGTAAGTTTCATGATGATACCTTGAGTTACTTTTGAGATATGGAGGAAAAAGTGCAATTCAGCACTTTCACTTGACTTTTGACCTTTTGACCTTTGACCTTTTGGCAAGAAACTTCCCACAGAATATATATTGGGTAATACATGCATACATCAAGTTAAAAAAAAAAACAAACCTTCAGGCATTGCATAAATATAAGGAAAGTAGTGATATTTTGAGGAGTTGACCTTGACCTTTGACCCCATGACCTTTGACCCATGACCCCAACTTCCCTAGATAATCACTGCCCATCGGTACAAGCATATATACTAAGTTCCATGAAGATACCTTGAACCATTTGCGAGATATGGAGAAAAACATGAAATTTCAATTTTTTTTTCCACAAAATAACCTGTGACCTTTGACCTTTGTCCTTGTGACCCTAAAATCCACACAAAGTATTATCCTCCAAGGATATACCCTCATACCAAGTTTGATGTAAAACCACCACACGGTTCTTGAGATATTGACAAAAACAAAACGGGACGGACGGACGTACAATGTACGGACAGACGTACAGACGGACGTACGTACGGACAGTACGTACGGACGTACGGACGGACGGACGGACGACCCGAAAACATAATGCCTCCGGCCACTTCGTTGCGGAGGCATAATTAATGTGCCTTGAAAGTTTCTGCATTTACAGTAACATAGTTCAATTCATGAGAGCACGAATCTGACCCCAGAAAGCTGATATGCTGACATGAGATGCCATACGTGGGAATCCATACATTTCGCAGGGGGAAAATAAATGCAACATAAGATATCACAAGAATGACAGAGATTACTGAGAGTTTTGATAGTGATTCTCACTAAGTATGATTAATGCTCCCGTCCTAGCCCTTCACCAGGCAAGCTGCCATAGCAACAGCTTCGTAGACACAAGAAATGCATTCCTTCAATGTAAACATCTGGAGGTCTTTACGAAGGCCAATAGCGTGTTAATGCACGAGTGTAGTTAACTCCACAAGAGTTGGTGTTAAAAATGCAGTTACCATGGCAATGTCCTACATGCATCTGACAAACACAAAAAATTGTTTTGCACATCTGCATCTTCATGCCATGATGAAAATAAAAACCAAAAAAACCCTTAAAATTACTCAACAACTGTGAAAGTATTGCAACGCACAGGATTTTGCAATGGAGAGACTTCTTTTCAAACTTTTGTGCTCTGAGCAAGCCCAAGTATATCTAGTATAAAAAAACAAAAGAAAACACCCACATTCTTGTTTGGTAGGTAATATGGTCAGCCTCTCATTTAAGACAGATATCTTGCATTCACTCTGCTGTGCGGACTTACTTATTGTCGATGAGGGTAAAACAATCTCTGAACTCTTCTTACCTACAAAACACAGCTGTTGTATTTAAGCCGCAGAGTTTGCGCATGAGCAGATATGGCTAACTTACAGATCTCTAATCATTTTGTACACGAGAAGAGTTTAAAGGCTGTTTTACCCGAAAAAGCATGCAAAGTGCAGTATAAGAGGATGAAATTATGAACAAGGTGAGTTTGGCTTGTTCCTCAAGTATATAAGCATATGCATGTCAAGTTTTGTGATCTCTTAACAAAAGTCCACATAGCTAAGTGATTGGGAAATATATCTGTTTGTGGTGAGGGGCAAACCCTATTACCTACTCCTGTTCACACAGTTAACAAGATCAGAGGTCCCCACACTAGAGACAGATTTATTTGTCTAGACTCAACACTGTCATGCCAATTCAATGCATCATAGCTGTCGAAATCCAATCAAAACTGCAAAGCTCTGTTTGGAGATTATATCAAACATTCTACAGCAGATTCCAGCTGCATGATGACATTGGTAGCATGGGTCCATAACGCAAAACAAAACACAGCAGAGCAAGTTCTAGCTGCATTGAATGCCTACAACATAATTGATCTCACTTTCGTTACATGCTCGTAAATGAGATACAGAAATTACATGAGTTTGTGCATCTCACTTTTCTTCCCCCCCCCCCTTTTTGTTATCTGTCTCTTTTTTTCTTTCTCTCTTCCTCAAGAACATAACAGACAAACTGACAGAACTGTACCATGCAATACTTGGCGGCCAAATCGGATCTTACGGAACTAAGATTACGACCCACTGTTCAATTTGATGGCCCATCAATATGTCACAGCTGAATTACATGGGACCTCAATAGAAGCCATGTTATGAGCATCCTAACTCCACACAAGTGGACGGAAGCCCTTGTGGGTGCTATACACTCTCAAGTCAAGATCAATACAATGTGCTCTTATGTGTGGCACTTAATCCCAGAAATAAAGCAAAATAACAAAGTTAACTCTTGCTCAAGTCTTACACATTTTGAATCACTTCACTTAACATGTGCTTCATTCTTACTATATTTCTGTATGACCAGAAAAAAAAAATACAGGGAAAAAAAGGAGAAAAAAAAGAAGTGTCCCTAACTTCAACTTCAAGAGCGCTTAGAGAAACATTTTCCCCCAGGAGTCTGGAGGAATTCCCATCTGTAATCTGACTCCTTCATCGCTCAATACCACCAGTCATCCCAACATGTATCACATAGGACTGTATTCTTAAATGAAACCAAAGCCGAAATATGAATGTAGATTGAGTGAAAGCTGCAATTTAGTACAACACATCAGTGAAAGTTTGACAAAAATCGCACAACCAATATAGAAGCCATGAATTCATAAATTTTCCATGCCGTCACCGCTGGATAACGAAACTACTAGACTTCATTACGTCGTTTTGGAGAACAAAAGAAAGAAAATACGAGAATTCCACAGAATTTCATTTTTCATAGAAAGTGCACATTCCAATTGTTACTGACCTACGTTACGGGTAATACTATTCTCTCTGCTTTCTGAAAGAAATAAGTTCAGTGCTCTTTCATTATGCTAGAAAAGTGAAATTATGTTGAATTTTATCTATATTTTCTTTATATGGCTGTCTAAAATGACGTCATGAAGTATAATAGTCTTCTAAACCAGTGATGATGGCAATGACACTTCAAAAATTCATAATTTTTTAATTGCTTGTCAACACAAACTATTACTGATGTGTTCTACTAATATTGCTTCTTTCACTTGATCAACACTTATATTTGGTCTTCAGTTTCCTTAAAAGGAATTACTAACAAATGCGCTTGGTGAATCATCCACCTACTACATATCAGAGAAGAGTACCATGTGCATTAAAAAAAAATGAAACGTTTACAGTAGGCCTAAATCATTCCAGGGTGGAGAGTGTGTCACATAACATGAATCTCAATCATACCAGAATTCACCATGGCACATTAAACATTTCCTACTTAGGGTCACTCACAACTGCTTCAATTCTCAACATGGAATGACAGTAGCCATTTGACAAAAACAAAACAACAAAAAATGCCTGCAGGCAGATACCACTTGCTATTAAGGTCAAGTCTATTACCTGTGAAGCAAGGGCAAAACAGGACGAATGGTTTTAAAAAAAAGACTCCCAAAGTCGTTTAACAGGAGGTGGCCACCGGATACAGATATATCCTGGATTTTTCTCCCTGGAGTTCCCTTGAATTATCAGCAATATTCTTTGCATGAGTGATGTTAGGAGGATTTTACTCTTGGGGTTGGTCAACAAAAGAGCTGCTCTTACCTCCTCCGCCGTATGATGATCCCTGTTGCTGGTTGTATCCCCCGTAGCCGCCCTGACCCTGGCGGGAGGGGGCGGAACCGAGGATGGAGCCACCTCTTCCTCCGTCGTAGTTGGAACCGTGATGCCTGCCGGAGGAGAAGGTGGGAGATGAGGTGAAAATAGAGTGCAATGGAGACTAAGACAAGAGTTCCAAGGAGGCAGATATTTCGCTTGAGTTGAACAATAATTGCTACTGACCGCCTTACAATAGCAAAGATGGGCCTTGATGTACACTGCATTGACTTTCACATGGATTCCTGGTTAATTGTTTTCCTTCACTTAGAGCCCAATACTGCTAAATCTGAGTAGGTCCACTGTATGTATGTACACGTATGCAAAATATTTACCATACACAGCTACCAAGAGATTTTACATTCTACATCACATGAATATAGAAGATACTCCTGACACTATTTCATTCTCTTTTACCACTGAAATACCGATCAAAAGATGTCATACTATGATCGTCCCAGTAGAAGCAACAATCTAAATGGACAGAGGGTATCCTGGCACAGTTGAACCTCTCGTATCCGGACAAGTCGGGACCGGGGCTCATCCGGATAAGGGATTTGGCTGGATATGGGAGACTCAATGCTTTATACATGTACATAATACATACACATGTACTGATGTAGCCCATTGTAGTACCACATGTAGTAATGTGTATACTGCAACCTTTTCATTGTTACACTCAGTAACAGACCCCAAAATAGAGGTTTGTGTTTGCAAGAATGAAATCATTTTCTTTTATAAATTCTTGGGATGATTTACCTAAATAATTATTAAGAAATGTATCAAGTATATGTAATTCATGTGTGCTTGTGTAGGAGTTCTCATGGAGTTGGGAATCCCCCTTTCCTCCCGTTATTATAACATTAAAAAAAAAAATCACGGCGAGATTGCGTCCGTATAATAGAGAGATCCGGATAAAGGGAGGCCGGATAATAGAGGTTCAACTGTATTTGAAGAAAAAGGGGTCTTAAAACTCCTGCAACCTAAATATGTAAATGAGGAGTATGCAACACATTTCTTGTGAGGTATTCAGTAGTCATTTTATTTCATGTGTGCCCTGCATTCATCATAATAAATTACACACACACACATGTTCATTGAATCTTCAATACATGGACGGTCACAATAAGGAAGGAGAGTACCAGAAGCTGACATTTCATATATTTAATGCTCCTCCATTCAACTATGTCGTATGGCACAATAATTGTTTAAAGCCCTTTCTCAACACTAAAATATCTTTTTTATGGGCAATTAAAATGTAGTCCAAGCAAAGTACATGATGCACGGTCTTGCAACTGCTTTGGGATGTGCTATAATTGGTTGAAAAGGAGCAGGGCTTTCATCTGTCAACACATCATCATGAAGTGATGAGTACACCCTGGCGGTGATATGATATCATAAAAATGCTCCTCTGATTGATGACACTGCTTTATTTCAATTGGAGATCATCCATTTCTTTAAAAAAGGAATAGAAATTATAAGAGACACTTTCTGAATCTACTGGATAAAAAATTTAAGAAATATTTCATAAAATACACAGAGTTTTCCCGAATAACAGCCACGGCGACAACACTGGATCACACTGCATATCACACACACACACAAATTTGCTCAGACTCAACACAATATGAATGTAACCCTGCACTTCCTGTAAAAAAAAAAAAAAGAAAGAAAAAATGATGGCAATGCCACAGTGTTGGCAGAAGCATTACACACGTCCCTCGAATACTAATACCGGATACCTCTCCACAGGAAATAGAATGAGAAGTGGCTTTTCGAAACAAAATGCCTAAGGGGTCTCAAACATTAGCTGACGTTCAGATATTTACATAGAAATAGACAGATATACATAATACATGTGTATAAATTCCACATGGGTAAAGACAATATTGTGTTTCATGCTGTCAACTGTCGCTAATGGCTTGATACCAAACAGAGAGATATGACATTGGAGTAGTAGTAGGGCCTCCCTCCATCACATGGAGAAAGTAATATATCCCTTTTCAAGAGGAAAAGATCAGCAATTTTCCACCTTAGAAGATATACAATGCTTATATGTTTCGTGAGGCAACATTTCACACACACACACACACACATAAGACAATTTATGCTGCCTACACAGTATGGGCCCCCAAACACTAAATGTGCACAAATTCAAGCAAGTGAAGAGGGGAAATGAAGGAACATCCCGTTATCTACGTCAGTTCCTCAGCAGCGTAAAAAGAAATGTGAATAAAATTGATTGCATGATAAAAGAAAACATTGCCGATTCCACTCCTACAAGAGAAAAAGGTAAGTCTACCTGCAAGGGGAAGAAACAACTTGATAATAGATTTAAGAGAGTGAGCATAAACTTGAATGAACTGTTGAGGAATCATGGTCATAGAATCCAGAAGCTGAGAGAGTGTACAGACATGACAAATTACATCATGCTCTTAGGTACTTCTGGTCTTTTTAAAGAGGGGTTTATGGCTCCTCTTGAAAAGACATTACTACGAACATACATATGAACAAACATGCAGGGACATGCGTCAACATATACTGTGGAAAATTAAAAGCACTGCATGGCTTGGCAAGTACATGTGATTATATTCAAGCCACACATCAAAATGATATTCTATGTTTCCCTCCCCAATGGACACTACCCATATTAGCCTTGCAAACTCACCTACATACCACATAAACGGATTTATCCCTATGGACACACAACGTCATATGTTCCGTAAGGATCAATGACATTTGCTCCTGCGACAATATTGCTCCCACAAAATATCTGCACGTGAAGCCAAACATAAAATCTTCCCACAAATACAACCCTAACCATAATCCTAATCCTAATCCTAATCTTCACATCAAACTGCACCTAAAACCCTATCACAACCCTAACCCAGGCACACTCAATACAAACTATCCACTAGTATGTTTAGAGATAGTTTGTTTGGAACACTGCAAAATTTCTGTACAGTGGGTTTTAATTGTCATGAATAGAATTACAGAGAGATACCAGTCCTATTTGTCAGAGGTAAGAATCAACAAGGAATCTTGTTGTTGAGATATCAAGAGGCTGCATTTCTTCTTGTTTTTCACCTCCCTCCCCTCATACCCTCTAGATATTCCATCAATCTGCCCTGGCAGAGGGCATCTCCTCCAAGTCTGCCACTAGATCCCACCCCACTTTCACATCAGAAAATTAATCTTCTGCGCAATCTCAAGCAGTCCTTAATGTTGTCATGTAATTAGTCTCCAATGATTCCTACTATCTCCACGTACATTATTTTCTATTGTTTCTTCCTTTTTTTTTCTTTCAACAATTTCCTTTCAGCAATCTTTCAAGAATGGTGCCATGACTTATTCCTGTACAGATGCACTTACATATTCTTTAAGTCTCTTGGCAACATATTCTTTAAGTCTCTTGGCAACATTCACATGCAATACTAAGCATAATTTTTGCAGTCACCGAGACATCAAGTTTGTTTGTAAAACACACACTGTGTAGTACTGAAGCCCTACATTAACTGACCTTTAGAGGCAAGGCTTTGACTTTTCTACCTTTCCCTCAAACTATCTGACACTATCTACCTTGACTGCTCTGCCATGGCTTTGACGCCATAAGGTGGTAGGGAACTGTAGGGGAGTGCTGCATGCCCTACTGAATTCCCCCACACGCCCTGGTCATGGGGAAACACTGCATAAGGAAAGGGCACTGGGCATCCTCCCGCAGCAGGGGCAGAATGCATGTCTGGGTGGTTCAAACAATCACTGCCCCACTTGGCAGGGGCGCAGTTCAGTTGGTTCTTCCACTGACTGAAGAGGTGGTTGGCACCAGAGTAATCTGCAACATCTCTGTCTCTAGGTGGGGAAAATGCAACGTACAGTTATACATACAAGCACCATGCACATCTACAAATCATCTCCAGCATGTCAAGCATCACCTTCCTTAATTCTATTCCACATGCTAAGAAAGTACGTAGTATATTACAAAAATTGCAATGATTTGATTCTGTTTTCATGCTCTCATCAATTTTGCTTTTTCCACTGAAACAGATTTCCATATAAAAAAGTAAAAATTTCAGCAGTAAATTCCCCTTATTTTGCTGAAATATGTGTTACCTATTCAAGTGACATTCTGAGCAATATCCCTCGGATACATACATAAAGCAGAAGCAGCATCTAAAAACTATACTGGGTATGCTGACAAAAAGATTAATCCTTTCATATTAGTATGCTAGAGAAGACTTCACTTGTAAAAGTCTTACAAACATCATCATACTTAACTCAGCCGCTGACAGCACTTTACTTTCATAATATCGTGATGCAAGAGTCATGTTTTGTAAGTTATGTTTGGCTTCAACATGGCATGGTCAGCACAGATCAGAATTTAATTACATTTGAAACAAGGCTGAGAGATCTGAGATGATATGCACAGAGGACATCATGAATCTGGAAAAGCCTGCAACACCTGAAAACAAATCAGCATCAAAGGAACAAAAACACAGATAAAGGGTAATGCAAGGAAAGAAAAGAATGCAAAAGTACAAGCAGTTAGAACATGCAGACAAATGACTCTGAAAGGTGGATTCTTCGAAACGTGACGTTACAAAAAGATAAAGTACACCTCTAATCAGGGCTGCACAAAACATCGTACAATTATGGTAATGGCAACCTAGCAACAAACAAACAAAAATAACATGTTAGCATTATGAGGAATTTACCTCATTTGAAAGAACAACAAAAAACACATAGAGGTTAATGAATCAAGAAACTTTTCAAAACAAAATATCTGCAGGAAACAAGTTCTGACGTTAAAGGGATTGTATAGTTTTGGTTGAGACTTAACTTCAGGTTTTTATCATTTTTTTGGTGAGATAGTGAGACACCTTTAATGAAATATGACAGAGCATGTAATTTTATGAGGATTTCAATGTTTATTTGATGAAAATTGATTTTGAAATGGCTGAGATATCCGAAACACAGCGATCCTAAGTGTGGGACCCACATTTTATTACGATCGCTTTGTTTTACTTTGTTTTTGGATGTTTCAGCTACTTCAAACCTGATTTACATCAAATAGACTTTGAACTCCTCTTAAAATGGTATGCTCCATACTATTTCATAAGTATTTTCTTGGCTCGCAAAAAAGTTAAAGCCCAATTTTCATCTCCACCAATACTGTACCATCCCTTTAAGACAAATGTAAAAGAATTTTTGTTTCAGTCACTTCACATACATGTGTGATTTCGTAGGTGTGTGTGTGAATGTGGGGGGGGGGGGGGGAAGGGTGGTTGGAATTGAGCTTTGGATCACCACGAAACTGAGGACACAGCACAAAGAATATTCCGGGAGCAAGTGTCCCCTGAAGGTTTCGCACTGGCTGCCAACATTTGCGCATCAAAACTAGGGCTGCTCTGAGAGTCATCAGTGCGTCACACATGACCCTCAATCAGGAATGTATATATAGTCTCTCACCATGACATAAAGACATAGAAGTATGTTTTCAGAAAGGTGGCTTCCTTTCCGGTTCCATGACATTTGCTCCTGCAACAACTGCTCTGGTCTTATTTTCTCCAAGGATTTAGGGTTAAGATTAGGCTTGTGATATGGTTTTAGGTTTCATCTGATGTGAGGATTAGGAATTAGGGTTAGAGTAATGCTTGAGAGTAGAGCTTATGTGTAGCTCAGCCTGTAGATATTCCAAGGGAGCTATTGTCGCAGGAGCAAATGTCATGGAACCCGAAAAGGAAGCCCTCTGCACAACTAGGGATGCTTGGTGACTCTGCATCACAAAAACAGGTCTCCTGTGTTTCCCCCACGCAATTTGTACCTCAACCACCAGACAGTGAGAATACTGTACATGCCGAATATTTCACGAGGTTTTTATTTTTGCAAATCCCGGGAGTCGGGTGCTATTCGCGCATTTAAAAACACACAAAACTATTAACTCTGATCCCGACATGATTGTGACAAACACACATACATTTCTCCAAGCAGTACTGTACTGCATGATTGCAAATTCAACCACTCGCGACATTGTCGGGGAGTCCCGATTCGGGAAAAAATAGACTCGCTAATTATATGGCCTACACAGCATCCTCAAGAATGACGTCTTGTATGAAGCTCTGCATGTATGAGTGTGTGTGTGTGGGGGTGGTGGTGCATTTATTCTAATCTTTTTATCTTCAGCTGAGAACAACCTCCAAAAACAAGCCTAAGTGCCATTAACTTAATATTTGCATGGATTCTACGGTGGGGCATAATGACCTTGACAGATTAGAGATCCCAAAGTCGTGGCAACCCGTGTTGTATGTCATCCTGACTTTATTTACTTATGCCACTCCACCCCATCTTCAGACTCTTGGTACATGATATGCAGATTGAAGCTCTTCTGAACTCACAAAGCTACATAAAGCCTGTTACTAGGATGTTCTCCAAAGATCAGGACACGGCTCTCCTGCTGTGGATACCCACCGAATCGTCCTGTAGATTCGAGCTTTAATGCCCTAACTCTAACAAGGCTGGGCTTTTATGGTTGTTCCCTGGCCGGAGGAAGGTTGAATCACCCCCCTCCCACCCACCAGATCTAGGCCATCAATCGCGCAATCGCCATGAAAATTGGCACAACCAGGAAAAAAAAAGAAACTGAAATTTTCATCTTTCACATTTTCTTTCACTTGATAATGCTAATATATGCATGAAATCATACATCTTGCTTTAAATGAGAAAATAAAGCTCCTCGAATCCTAATCTTTGGTGTAAATATTCTTTGTAGCATTCCTTACAATGTACTTGAAAAAACAAATCTTACAACAAAAATAATTTCTTATGTAATCTATTGTTTTATGAATTTATTATGTATTTTTTGTTTTTCGATCTTTTGTTTTTGTTATTTTTTCCGTAAAATTTAAATCAGAACCTTTTTCAAGCATAATTATATTAAAATAAATAGATTTCAGCAAATAAGAGTGAAAATAATATCTTTTTAAATTAGGCGAGGGGGGATGAGTCAACCCCTCCCCCTTCCCCCAGCAGTTTTAGGGTTAAGAGCATCTGTCCTCTTGATGTCATTCCTAGTCCTTGCTACGTCCTTTGGTAATGAGTTAGCTGGATTCCACTTCACCAATTCTTCCTCAACCATCATCAGGACAACCATCATCATTACTATCATCACTTGAACTACGCACTGAGCATTGTTAGTCTCATGTCTCACTAGCGGGTCTAGGGCAATTACGCCCTGGGCAATTATCCTTGACCCTAACCATAATCCTATTTGCTGATTTTATGCATAATATGCATACCACCATTCAACTCTGAAACTCATTGTCAGTCAAACAACAATGATAAACTTCAAAGATTGCACGGTAGGCAATAAAAATCAAGTTCTTGTAACAGTTGCACAATATATGCACTTGCCATTAGTAAAACACACATAAACAGCTGATGTAAGTACTGATATTTTCATGTTGTCTCTTAATCTCAAGTCACATTCAATCAAAACGCAAACAACTAAGGTGAGTACCAAAAATGCAATTTCTAACAGATTAAAAAGAAAAAATGTCAATAATCAAACAAGCATTTCTAAACTTTCAGCTGCAGAAAATCAAGCCATGAAGCATTAGCAATCTATGGTGTTATTTGCAGTCCATAGATACTTGAACAGAACGTTGGAAGATGCCACAAAATTGTGGTTAATCTGGATAGCTGAACAGTGGGTTATCATAAAGCAATGAAATCACACTAGAGCAAAAAAAAAAAAAAAAAAAAAAAAAAGCATGAAAAATTCACGAGCAGCACGTGACAATACTCTCACTAATGGGTAAGCAAAAACTCACACAATTTTGAGACGGCTACTAACTTTTCAGTGGTTGATGCTTTCCACCAATATAAAAATTACATTGAGATAAACTGGTTACCACAAGCTCACATTGTTGGAGACAAAATAACAAACTTTTCCAGATACTGTTGAATGTAGTTATAATGTCAAAACACACAAGTATACAAGTTTTCAACATGTTATCATGCACACATAAAGTGTCATCATGCTTTCAATCCACATAAATGAGAACATGGTGTTAAGAGTCAAAAGTTGAAACATGATAAGTGCTAATCAATGGAACAAAAGTCAGAAAACTCCTGGAAAAAGGCAAACACAGCTGAAGGCATCAGTCAAACATGAGCAGGCATCACGTTCGTCTCATGAAACTTGCAGTGAATCTACACTTGAGAGACACTTCTCATGTCGGACGTACCTGATCATTCTCTGAGCGGCACCGGTGTTCAGTCCGCCGCGATAACCACTGTCCCTCTGGAAGCCGAGCTGGGGGCGATAGCCATCTCCTCTGTTCCAGCCGCCCCGGCCTCCTCGTCCCCTGCCACGCCCTCCTGGGTAGCCATTGGCATTCATGAAATCCTCTGGCTTCAGCACCTTGTCTGGCACCCTGTGGATGATAATGATGATCAATAAGACGATTGTAAATTACCAATTAACACAACAAAGTTGAGGACAACAACGACAATAAAAACAATAATGATAATGATAATAATAACAATTATGATAATAATTACAATGGGAAAGAGAAGACGGTGAAGAACAAAAACAAGAAGAGAAAAAGATAACAAATACTGGACTGAGATGAGTCATGTAAAGGTTCTTGCAATTTGAATGCAATTCACGCAGAAGAATCAACTTGAGAACCGTGTCATACTTTAAATTTTGCTTTGTGGGAATTAAGCAGAGGACCTACTCTTTCCTCTGCTTGAGTCTTTTGTTGAATGCTCTGTAATGGAATGGTTCTAAGACATGAATCTTTTTGCACTGCCTTTTTACCAGATTTCATTTGCCGTAACATTGATAATCTCATGGGAATATTCAGGACTGCAATTTTGGTTTGCCAACACTTGACTTTGTCTTTGATAACTCAATTTCATTCACATCACATGATTCAATGTACCTCTCAACACATCAAAAGGATTGTTAGGATTCAGAATTAATATGTCCCAAGGCCCGAAGTTTCCTCAAGGGCATGTGATTAATTCAGCTCTTCGCTTGGCTCAAGTGTTCACCAAACCACAGTGGAAAAACTAATTCCTCAATTAGTTCTCCTCAACAGCAGGACAGCATATCAAATCATCTTACATTATTTCAATTTACAATGTTTAGCAAAGTTGCAAGGTCAGTATGAAACTATCACTACACTCTTGGAAACAGTCTACAGGCTTTAACGAACAAAGAGGCAATAAACGAACTTGGCATTTGGCAACCGCTTGGCCTCAAACAGAAATCCGTCAGGATAGGTTGGATCCCGGAATGTCACACTGCAGTGATGAACAAGACAAATAAACACATCATCAGCAAAATTGTTTCTCCTGCTCTGTAAAACAGCGGAGGATCACAGGATTGAACATTATTTCACGGATGATAATAGGTGGCATGTTTGAAAGATACAAACATAATCTTCTTTTTATTCTCAATCTCTCTCTCCCTCTCTCCCTCTATCTATCTATCTATCTATCTATCTATCTATCTATCTATCTATCTATCTACCTACCTACCTACCTTCAGGATAGAGGGATATATCCATTCAACTACTTTGTACCCCCTGCTTATAAGATTTGCAGTTCTGTTGTTATAACATCAACTGATCATAATGACTGCTCCACTGCAGTGCATTTTGTTTTATCCCATAATAGAGCAAATTTTACACTAGCATTCTTTTAACTTAGATGTGTACATCAATGGTATGTGTTGCATATGAACATACTGCTCAGCATAGGTAACTATTTGATGTCCCTGGGCAGGTGAACCACAACTCCATCATTTGACTCCTTGAGAATACCTTTCTGTTTCATGCTTCATTACACACTCTGGTACTACCTAAAACCTACTGCTTTTCACGGCTTGGAAATTAAACAATAAAAACAAGAGACCCGCGGGTCTAGCGCTCACCTGAGTATCGCAAGTTCACCTTTCACGCAGTCACTAATCTAAATTATTCACAGCTCTACTAAAATTTGACCAGGCATTCTCAAGTAGAAGATGAAAATGTACAATAAGGGCCGAAATTTATAAAGATTCCTTAATTTGGGGGGATTGGGGGCCCCCTGGGGCCCTCTGGGTGGGGCATGGTGCCCATTTTGATAAATTGAGATCCTGACCCCCTAGGGATGCTACCTGCCAAGTTTGACGAAAATCCATCATGAGGTTTTCAGGAAGAAGATGAAAATGTACAATTCAGGCCCCCATTTGGACCTTCCCAACCCCCCCCCCCCCCCCCCAAGAGGGGCACCCCTGGATTTGCTATGAACAAACTTGAAACTACAATCATTAATGTACTCACTCATAGTATTATCTTAGCTCTATAACTTCTGATTTTAAAGAAGATTTTTAAAGATTCCTTCATTTTGGGGGGTTTGGCCCCCCCCCCCCCCTGGGGCCCCTGGGTGGGGCATGGTGCCCATTTTAACAAATTGAGATCCTAACCCCCTAGGGATGCTACCTGCCAAGTTTGGTGAAAATTGGTCATGGGGTTCTCAAGAAGAAGATGAAAATGTATAATTTAGGCCCCATTAGGACCCCTCCCCACCCCCCCCCTCCCCTGGGTCCCAAGGGGGGCACCCCTGATTCTGCCATGAACAAACTTGAAACTACAGTCATCAATGTACTAACTCATAGTATTAACTTAGCTCTATCACTTCTGGTTCTAGAGAAGAAGATTTTTACAGATTCCTTAATTTTGGGGGGTTTGGGCCCCCCTGGGGGCCCCCTGGGTGGGGCATGGTGCCCATTTTAACAAATTGAGTTCCTAACCCCCTAGGGATGCTACCTGCCAAGTTTGATGAAATCGGTCTTGGGGTTTTCAAGAAGAAGATAAAAATGTAAAAGTTTACGCACGATGGACGACGGACGACGGACGACGGACGACGGACGACGCACGACGCACGACGGACGCCGGACGAAGGGCGATCGCAATAGCTCACTTGAGCCTTTGGCTCAGGTGAGCTAAAAATCACATATAAAAAAAAAAAACACCAGAGAATTTGCAACAATGGTAAAACAAATGGCAGATTATGACAGCTGGAATGACTGTAACTTAGAGGACGTTACATGAAATTGAAAAATTATCTCTCAAAAATCAGAATTCCTCTTAAAACTGCTATTACCTGAGCACATTGCTGTCTGGGATGTCTTCCAGTACAGGAACTGGAGATTTATGCAACCTGGAAGAGAAAAGAAATTTACACTTCTGCTTAGAAGCTGAAACCTGCAAATAGTCCCTCTCATTCATATGCAGAGGACAACCACTTTTCAAATTTCTTTAAATGACCACTTGAACAGATTTTTATCCCTAAAATTTCAAGGAGTTAAAGGGATGGTATAGTATTGGTTGAGGTGAGGATTCAGCTTTTTTAAGTTTTTTACAAGATACTTTCGGAAACCACTCTATGAAATGTTAAAGAGCATACAATTGTAAGAAGAATCCAAATTCTATTTTGCAAAAATCGGTTTTGAAATGGCTGAGATATCCAAAAACAAAGTAAAATAATGTGATCCTAATAAAGGTGGGTCCCATCTTTTATTAGGCTCGCTCTATATTGGATATCTCAGTCATTTCAAAACCAATTTTGGTCAAATAAACTTTGAATTCCTCGTACAATTATATGCTCTTTCATACTTCATAAGAGCTTACACTTTATCTCAAAAAAAAATAATCATTAAAAACGTTGGAAACCTGAAGCCCCATCTCAACGGAAGCCATATCATCCCTTTAAAACGACAAAACTGAGCGAACAAATTGCAACTGGACATCAGCACGAGAGGCATAATCAATTCCCTGTCAACAGATGACACATTGGTTCTAATTCAGATCTGAGAACCATCACACTTCTTAGAATATGCTACTTTCATTATTTCTGCCATACAGAGCACCCAACCCAGAACCAGGAAAGGCTGTTCTTCAAGCCTCATGTAAAACTAAACTTAATCCCTTTCAAGCACATGCCATTAAACATACATTAGTTGCTATTAGATAGTTTCTGCTCCACTGAAAACTTTCCTGTGCCTCAAGGAGACTTATGTCAATGAGGAGATGCCAATAAACCACACTGACCATGAGGGAAATTCCATTTCCCTCTGGTATCCCCTACTGCCAGAATTCCCCATGAGCTTTGTGAATCTCTACTTATATAATTACCAAATATGGCTTGACATGGGGAGTAGGGAGTCCCCCCCCCCCCCATCCTCCTTCCCCACAAAATCTTGTATACATTGAATATCTAAGGGCACCTTTATCATTATGATTCTGTGCATCATTACTTTAACGGACTACAATGTACCTTTGGCATACTAACATTTTATGGACTTCTTTATCTTGTCAAGTAGCAGCCACAGTCAGGAGAGTGAGTGGCTATGCGATATGGGATGATTGATTTATGCACAAGCACATCCTACTTTCACATACAAGACACAAAAGGATGGGCAATGCCACAAAACTGGGAGAAAACAACTTGGGGAATTTCGAAAACCCTTTTGCCAGCAGAGATGATACAGTAAGTCCATAATTTAATTGTTGGCTGCAAAGACTGACGCTAAGACAATTTGTTTTCAGCACATTCTTGACAATTACTGGTACACACTCAGCAGTGTGTGTAGTTCCAATGTACATGTGTTCCACTGACCACCCCATGCCAAAATGGTGCAAGCCAAGCTGCCATCTTCAACCATTGTTCTCATGGCATCTGTCTGTCTCAAAACTGATGTCAGCCTGCTACAGAACAAGCCATCGATAGGCCATGAGGCTTATCATGGCTGGGGTGACAAGACTTTGAATCTCAAACTTTGGTGAAAATCACTTCTTTGGAGTAATGGTCAGATAATTAGTTGAATGATGCCCTGTCCAAATCCTAGCTGTCTTGCCCCAAATATGAGAAGCCATCCCAAAAATGAAGTCACCAAGGCAGGTCAAAGGAAAGGTGATTCCATTTGTTATAGTGCTTTGGCTGCTATGTTTTTTTGCTATTCTGAACGTTTGACATTTCTTAGATACGAGGTTTTGTTGCCCAAACAGGGATACATCAGGAGCTTTTCCACAGGCACTAGCTCAGACATGCAAATCTTTTTTTGTAATGACTACAGTATTCACAGTATGTATCTGTCCCTCACTCCGGCCCTGACCGTGAAATGTGGAAAAACTGAATTCATATCTGGCTTATGTATTATCTACGGAGGGGGGTTTACTCACTTTCCAGGCATTGTGACATACTCATCGCTGCCTACCCTCCCTCTCACACCGTGGGACAAGGAAGGGCAGAGGTCAACGTGTGGCTCCACCTGTTGGCAAAATACACACAGAATTATTCTTGTAACAATCAAATTCTCATCTGCATATACACAACAAGGCTAAAGTTAACAGCACTGCATACATCATCATGTAGGCGTGTTGAACTGTGCAATCATCTTGAGCGCAACGGAATCATTTCTTCTTTTTTTAAATTCAGAGCAATGTACACATAGTAATGCACATGCCATGCACTTCACAAGGATATTTTCATGAATCTAGACTTAACTTGTAAGACGAGTTTGCAAGCAGTTGAATGCATGATCAAGCAACAGAATGAGAATGAGTTCTGTCCCCATTCAAAAGATGGGGACAGATGGGGAACTATTAATTACTGAATTATGGTAATTTTTGCTATTTTTTTAATTTTTCAAATAAACACCTCACTAAAAAGTTTTATAATGACTCAAAATGAATCATAGACTACCCTTCTCAACATGGAGTGATATGACGATAGGGGTACAAATAATCGTTTGTCTCGTGAAGAATATCGTACGTGAGACAAACGCGAGACAAACACGAGACAAACAATTTATTGCACTCTATCGTAACAGAACCCACTGCAATGGTAAACATCTTCACAAGAATGGAGTGATATATAAAGTAACAGAGAAAATATTAACAGTAATCATAAAGTAGAAATAGTATTTTCAGGATCGTGTTTCAGTTTCTCTTGTATTATTCTGTTTGAACTTCTTTTCTATTCTATCTTAAAATTCTTTTAATCTGTAATATTTTGACAATGATATTGGAAATGACAACCACAAGACGATGCAAATATACTATCATAAGGGGGAAATGGATTGTTTTTCACAAATTTCATTACACGTCCATTCCATATTACACACATGGATGGCAAAGTCACTATTTTTGGATGACCATTGACCCTTAATTGCCATGTGACCTTCTAATGCTCCATCTAGTAGCAGAAGTTGCGCAAAGAAAGAAGTCATGATAGGATAACATCATATCTGTCGTGTTTACTGAAAATTTGCAGAAGGCAAGTGCCAAAATGTGTCTCGCCCATTCGCGTAGAAGAAATTAATGCTTTTCTAAATCCCGGAAGTTCATTGACCCCGCCTATGACCTTTGACCTTGAGGTGACCTTCAACTCCTCAAGGGACACTTACCAGCCAAGTATGGTCACAAACAGACATATGGATCAAAAGTTATGAGCCATAATTGAAACGTGCCACAAAAACTTAACATTTGGCCCTACAAATTTGTTGACTCCTGTCTGTGACCTTTGACCTTGTGATGACCTTTAACTCCCCAAGGGACATCTACCATTTAAGTTTGGTCATAAATGGACATAGGGATCAAAAGTTATGAGCCATAATCAAAACACGCCGTAAAAACTTAACATTGGGCCCTAAAAGTTTGTTGACCCCTGTCTGTGACCTTTGACCTTGCGGTGACCTTCAACTCCCCAAGAGACATCTACCATCCAAGTCTGGTAACAAACGGACACATACATCAAAAGTTATGAGCCATAATCGAAATGCGCCGTAAAAACTTAACATTGGACCCTAAAGTTCATTGACCCCTGCCTGTGACCTTTGGCCCTGAGGTGACCTTTCTGTTTGGTAAAATGTGTAACTTTGTATAACTGCTCTTCCCTCCAAGTTTGATTGAAACTAAAGTCCTCAGTAGAGAGTTAATCAAGTTTTTGTAGCGTTACAGATGGACGACGAACGGACAGATGCCGCAGGCGATCCCTTAGTCTCCCGCACCTCCAGTGGGCGTGACAAACATTACGACCGGGGGGGTCAAATTAAACCTTCTTTCGCGGCATGAAATTCTCGCAAATTGCCACTGGAGATTCAATGATATAGCGTAGATAAGAACTATATGTGCATTTCAATTTCGCAAATCCTAGCTCTTGCAAACTTCACGAAATTAAAATGGATGCGAACATTCTGGTTTACAGTACCTCTTTGAGAGCGTCTGTCAGGTAAAGCTCACGCAAGAAGTTGAAGAGGGGATGGTGCTGGCCAACAAAGAGTCTGTCTGGACCGTTACTGTTCCTCTTCCCTGTCACAAGCAAAGGATATCATCAATCAATGCAGGATAGAAGGGCTCAGTGATGTGACAGTAACCTCCAAAACGAATGTTGAGGACTCTGAATAACTATGAAATCTTGTTCTTGTTCTATTTTCTCCGTTTTCTTTTTTTACTAAAAAAAGGTAAAGTTTAATTGTAACAAGGGATAGGATTAATAAGCATACCTAGAATGAATATAAATTTTATTAAAATTGTGCTGAACATTATCCTAAATTCAATTTTTACTGCTAAGATGTTGGTAAGGCCGGAAAAGGTTCTTTTTGACGTGCTAGCTGCTATGGCTCCTATGACCTCTTTGAACTTGAAAGAGTGTAGGTTTTCTCATACATGGATCAACATGATTACGTATCAGGGCCCCATTTCGCAAAAATGTCAGGAATAGCAACTTCCCATAGCAACAGCCAATCAGGAAGCTGGATACTTGTCGTTACCATGACAATTGCCATTCAGGCAAGATTTGCTATCATATGAACTTTTTATGAAATGTGGCCCAGATCCATTGCATGCAGAATCACCAAATAGAGCATCAATTTGTTCCAAGAAAAAAAAAAAAAAGAAGGAAAAATGCATAAACATTTCTAAATGTACCTTGGATGCCAAAATATGACGCATTAAAGGTCCTGTTTACCTTTGGGAGCAGTGATTTAAAAATTTTTCAAGATATCACATTTGATGCTTATGTGTAGGTCTGTTGTATCTCAAAACTTCCTACTACATAAAATTTTCGCAATAAAGCCTAAAATATAAGGAGACATCAGTATTTTTCTCAATAAACCATAACTGTAGATGGTTTAGTCTGAAAACATTTTAATTATAATTATTGTTCACATTTTGAGTATTTAGCAATACTTACAGTGTACATCGATTATACAAATTCAAATTTTTACAGTGGTTGTTTCTATCCCTAACTCACATTTTAGAACTATTTTTATGCACTCATGCTGGGTTTTTGTGTCATTGGCAAATGGCAATTATTATTAAGGAACACTGTATGACACAATAGACCGGTTTACTAATGATATGCATAATGACGTCAACCCCACACGACCCTAGTGATTGTAACTAAGTCGGGCAAGCGAAATAAGCGCGGACGCGCGCACCACACTGTTTTTGCATTCACGTGTGTATTGTCTACGATCATTACTCGCTGTGGATAATCGACAACTTTTGTTTGCTATAATCTTGCTTTGAGATGGCGTCAGCTTCAAGTTCTAGCCATGGAAGAATTGGACAGTTAAGGAATTAACTGAGTATTTGAGGGATATAGGTGTGAGCACATTTGCTACAACAAGGAGAAACTCATCAAACTAGTGCAACTGCCGTAGCCGATTTGGATTTGCCCATCGATCCCTACCTCTCCGGGGCGGACACCGGCCAGTCACTGTAGGAGAAGCTCGCTCTGGTAGGCTGCTCGTTCTCCGATCCTAACAAGCTCGCTGGGTTTACATCCAACTTAGAGAGTATTCCTGATTTTGGACTCTTTGACGTGTTCAACTACCTGATCATCAATCGGACTGACTATGACTGGAAAAGCTAAAGGGATACAAGTCATTTGAGGACTACCGTCTTTTCGCGGATGGGAGTGTTTCAAGCCTGAAGTTCAATGAGGTTTCAGACACGAACCCTTTTCCCGTTTTCCTTAGTGAGGTTAGGCCGACCGGACATACCTCAACAAACCAACGTACCAGACCTGGGTCGTGATGAATAAGTCAACGGGGGAAATAAATGTTGCCTACTGCGAATGTCAGGGAGGTTAGGTCTATCATTGTTTTTGTTTTTAATTTCAGGTCTACGTCTAGATCTACTCTAGATCTAGTCTATATAAGGCTAGGCCCCCTAACTGTTATTGTTAATAGAAAAATAGGTCAAAATCGTCATTCTATTTCTAATCAGTCTAACCAGTCTGAGTCTAACTTTAAAAAAAAAAATCCTTGGAAACATATCGATTATGAGAGATTCATTGTCTAGTTTAGATTGCACAATCAATCATAATGCTTAAAGTCATTGAAGTTTGAAGTGATGTGGTCAAACTGTTGTATGTTCCGTAGCAGCAGTGTTTTCCACCCATTTTCAGAACTACTGAAGACAAAATTGAAGCCAAAATTCAATAAAATCGAAACTATAGTCCAAATTGCGTTTGATCACAGCAGAATTTTCCCTCATCTAAGGTTGGGAATTGATTTAGAGCCACACGAAATGGCAGGAGGTAAAGTCGAAGTTGATGCATCGCACACATGTACACAACATACACGTAAGTCTACATGTGGGGACGTGTCGAGGACGGCTGCAGCAGCCGACGTTGCAGGCTCGCATCCTTTGTTTGCCCGAGGTTGCGGCTGTGTGCAAAATTAAAGATCTGTGCATACATTAGTAAACCGGCCTATTTGTCAGAAACTTGCAGATTTCAGAAATGACAACATGCTTTCTGAACAAATGACTTATTATTGGCTTACACACAAAACTGCCCCTAATACACCTATGCTATCCAAAAAATAAAAAAATAAAATGTAATGCATACTCTCAACAGGCGTGAGATTGTCATAGACCTTCCCAAGCGTCGTTAGAAGTCTTCTCTCATCGACGAACGGTAGAAGAGCAACACCTGAACATAGGGCGAAGAAAAGGAAGGACCCAGGTACTGACGATTAGGGATAGCTCTCAAATGCCCTAATATATTGTACATGTGAGGGGTCTCTTCTGAAATCTTAGAGATGGCCAACAGATCTGATAGTCTGCATCAATTACAAGTCATTTCCACTTCACCATATCATTCCCTTTCATTTACACAGCTTAAGCAAGACAACAATTACCATTGTGGTGTCTCAATTTCTTTCTTTATATTTCTTTTTCTTATCACTATGCTGTGTATTGATGGATGAAAAAAAATCAAATATACACAGAGTTTGAATGTTGTCACTACAAAGATATAAACTACAGACAAATACTGCAAAAAAAAAAAAAAAAATTCATGCAAGTAACTTTTTGCACTTGGCCAAGAAAGGTGAATTCTGCATATTTTTAATTCCGTGGAATCAAATACAAAATAGTGTTACATATACCAAGCAAAAAATTTGCCCACTTTATTTTCACAAAACTTTCTTGGCACATGATATCTGCACAAGAATTTACACTTTTACGGTATTATCACACAAATAAAATGAAATGCATTTTAAGTGTTGTTGTTGTTTTTTTCAAACAATATATCACATACATAAGTAGCAGAAAGGACTAATTTGCTCCAATTTTTCAAACCAGGCAACACTGTGAAACAAAACCTTTTAAATACTGAAATTCTCAAGTACAATTCATATACCGCGATAGGTAAACATAATACTAGCAATGGTATAAGAAAATGCATGTAACAATGATGATATTGGCATCAATAATATAAATGGAAAAATATTGTGATCTCATTTGCACCAACTACATAACATCAAAAAGCTAATACAAATGTGCAATGTCTTTAACCTGGTACTACAGATGAACATCTACATAAACAAGTTCTTCAAATTTCACTTCTTCAACACAGTCATGCTAATCCTACATGACTCATTTTCATATCAATATTGGAAAATTGTGGCTGCTTCTTCACCAACACAATAAATCACTGATATGTCGGAATCAGCAAAAAGATGCACCAAAAAACTCACCTTGCCATGCATACTTCTTGCCATTGAGATCTATTTGGAAGTCATCAGGATAGAAGTCAATGATTGGGGAATCCTGGACAAAGGGAAAGAGAGACAGTCCAATAAAAATGGCACCAATTCACATGGCAAACACCACTTTTCTTCCAAAAATATTGCAAAGTTTATGAAATTCCCTGCAGATGGTATATCATAATAGCAGGGGTAGAATATAAGCAAAGCTTTGTCATAGATATACTAGTGTATTCAAAGAGGTCTTCTCTTTTTTGTGAAGAAGAGAAAGGTGGGGGAGAAGGGAGGGGGAGAAAATGATAACAACAATAAAAACATACTTTGACATTCATATTATATCCGACCCTGTCAATAAGCATCAAATCAGATACAAAATCAGACTTATCTAAACTAATCAAATCAAAGGCACCAAAGCTTTACATTTCCATTTGATACCATCTTATAAATCTAAAAATCTGTTGGAAAGGATCTTTGAACTTGTTGCCTTCCTCATCCACTTGCAGCAGAAACAACACCATGTGCACGTATTACTGTGAATATTCACAGAGCATTCTCGATGAAATTAAGCATTATTGAATACTTAATTCAATGATATGTAAAAGATATAGTCCCAGGCACTTTAAATGACTACAGATCAAGTTATATGCCCCTACGCAATTATTTTATAATACCATAGGGAAAAGAACTTAAACTTGGTGCATGGAAAATATCCAACAGTATGTTCCTATCAAATAAATAAAATAACAAAAAATGTAGGCAATATAAAGTTGGAATCATAACAGAAGGCAAAGTGTGTCTATTTATGTTGTAACTGTTGGGCTAGTTGCCAGCCAAACTGCTATGATAAGGAAATGCAATTCCCCTTCAGTCACTTACAATGTCCATCATGAGTTTTCTCCATGTGGGCGGGAGGAAGTTGCCACTCGCTGCTGGAAACACACTCATCAGCTGTTCCAGTGGTTTGAACTAGAGTCGGGGAAATGTGAGCAAATCATGAATTCAGTGTTATACATCATGAACGACTACAGAGTGTGTGTAACTCTGACATACCAGTAACTTGCAAAATACTCTTTTCTCACTATTTTGAGGGAGAATCTATGAATACTAAAATGCTGCTTCAATACTTCAGGTTATGTCTGTGAGGTTCTGCACAACGTCTATGTTATAAACAAAGAATTCTTAAAAAAGAAAACATCAAAATTATGATCACAGTTGTAGTTCAAGGCAAATGTAAATTGACACTTTTTCCAGAAGTAGGATGTAGTATTGCTGTCATATATTTGCAGTAACTGTTGGAGTACTGCCTTCTACAAATGACTCAAACAATTGTGTTTGAATATGAAGCCTCTGTTCTCTATTCAAGATATCCCTGAGATGTGTTACTGTGTGTATGTTTAAACCGTATACATCATATTATGTGCTTAGCTGTAGAGTGTTTTCATAGTGATTCATAGGTAGCACACACGAATAAAGTTTTATAGGATATAAGAGCCCAACATATGAAATGTCTGACAAAAAGAAGTTTGTGCTTCCTTACCGGCTTGGTGCCCTTCTCAAAGTCATTGGGAAGACGACCAACATCCAGGAAGTCGGAGGCAAAGGGTGCGTAGTGATACGGAAAGTACCACTTCCACGAGGCACATCCCTGGTAATAGTACCGGAGTACCCAGCACAGTCCTTCTACGTAGCACCGCACCTGATGGTAAAAAAAAAAAAGGGAGAGATACACCCTTACCTTTGTTGAGGATACTTGGAAGGGTTTGCATTTACATTTACACCGCTAGTGCTCATGCAATCTTCATGTTCTGTGGCACTTTGTGAAGCTTGCGCGAAGAGGGGGAGACAATCTACAACGTTACCTCCCACTTGGCCCTGATTTCCTGCCAGACGACAATAAGCACAGACTAGTCAACATGGATCAAGCTGCCTTCAAATGGGTCCCGAGTTGCTTCTGTGTAATTAATGGGACTATGGATTGATGTTTACCGCAGACACATGCAGTGCGTAGTCACAGCCTTACTGCATTGGAAACATGCCAGTCGGGGGGGGGGGGGGGGGGGGGGGGGACAGGATTCAAAGTCTTGACCTTAAGATATGGTGTCACGTGATATGGTGTCACATGATACGGTGTCACATGACACGGTGTCACATGACATGGTGTCACATGACTCATCAGAACACAAGATCACTGCAAACATTAGATGATATAACAATTCACCCTAATTACAGCCAGCTAAAAACTCACCACTTTAGAGCGAAACTCTATGTCAGTTGATGGCACATCAAATTTGTTCTGGTAGTAGCGCTCTTTCCATCCATCTTCCCAAAGCCTACAGGAATTGAATGACAAAAGAAGATACATGTAACAGTCACATGTTAACCCATTGAAGACCGAGTGTACTCGGGCAGGTGTCTATGGAAAATGCGTGTTGTAGCAAAATCAGTCCGTCCTCAATGGGTTAAAAGAGAATGTCCATCAAACTATCTTGTGTTGATTCCATGCTTTAAATCACTTTAAAACCACTTTAAATCCAACTGGACCCCATGGAAGACCAGCTATTGCAGCTGAATATGGGCTATTCAGTCATCTTCACAGATGGAAATGAAACAATCCCTTAACAACACCAGCATCTCTTAAACATTCATGAGAAACTTTGTCTGAATCACATTTCACAGACCACCAAAAATAACTCTTGTGACTTTTAAAAAGTAACTTAGTTATTTATACATTCAAGTCAACCTACATTCAAGTCAACCTAAATATGGAGTGCCACTACATTCTACAGCTAATAAGTACTACAACTTAATCACCCCCTCCCCCCCCCCCCCCCCCCCCGCACACACATACACACAAACTTTAATACCTCACTGTATCATCCTTATCCTCATCCTCCTCCTCTTCTGCCTGACCGTGTGTTCGCTTGGTTCCCCTCGGCTCGTTGCCGCCTCCAGTTAGTGACGCCCTCAGCTCACTGGCAGCATCCTAGGGGAGGGAAACGTCGTGAGTCTCAAAAAACAGAAAACTTTTCTTTCTCTTCTCTCAAGACTGTGTGGAAAGACTGGCCAAGACCACCAGACTACACCAGCACTGCCAACATCTACACATCCACATAGCTATCCAAGTAGCTTTGTTCGCTTGTGTGCCATATGGACTTAAATGGGCAAAATTAATTCCAAAATTAGGCAGGATTTGTACTACTGTCAGGACATGAGGGAATGATTAACTCACTGAAGACTAGTCCAAAGCATACTCAGGCAGGTGTCTATGGGAAGTGTTTGTTATAGCAAAATCAGTCTGTTCTCAACAGATTAATTTCTGGCAGAATTAGGGAGATTTGGCCACTTTGCTAATCCCCTTTGGCCACAGAAACTCATTCCTTCTACTGTCACCACTTTGTACACACATTCAAGGCAGAGTTCTCAGTACCATGGTTAGGTATCTATTTTCACAAGCAGTGTTTGCTTGATCATTAATACTGAAATCCTTCATAAATCAGTAACACCATCCTGTATCCGTTGTTATTGTGCAGAAAACAGTGCATTTGATTGATTAATAACCATCAAAAAGAAGAAAACATGAATTCTCTTTAACCTCATTAAAAAAGAAAGAAAATTATTTTGAGAATATAAAAAGAATGTATGTATGCATGCTGTACGTGCATACGTGTGATACGTAAGGATGCAATATTTATGTTGGTCTGTAGGATGTATAACTATGAATGTGCATGGGTGTGTCTATGTGTTGACAGAGAGAGAGAAAAAAAAAGAGATGTGTGTGTGAGTGTGAGTGTGTGTGTGTGTGTGTGTGTGTGTGTGAGTTACATTGCAGATTTTTTTTTTTTCCAAATCTTACCTGGTTTGCCCTGTCCCTCCATGACATTCTGGCTTCCTTGCGCTGGTCCAGGATCTGTTGCGCTGAGCCAGATGTAGGCGCGGCACCTGCAGCCTGCAGCGGGAAAGAGGTGAAGAGGAGAGGGATGGGAAAATATGACAATACCACATGACTGTTGGAGCTGTCGTGGCCGTGCCGTAAGAAAGGAGATATTCCAGTAAAGTGGTAAAATACACAAAATTCAGCTGATATACTTTGGTGTCAAGGCCTTTGGGCTTACAGCCACTGACTTGACTTTTCGCTGCCTTGGCAGACTAGGAGATTACCACAGAATAATAATAATGGTAATAATGGGACAAAAATGTCAAATGAATTTGAAGTTATCCTGAAATTTATCCTGTACCCAATTTTACTTCCTTTCATTCACAACTCTGTGAAGTTAAGAAAGGTAGTCTCCAAGAAGCACTGCTGATGTTAAGTACATCACTGCACTACTACTAGTAGATTATTGGGTAAGGTGGAGAGACATTGTACTCACTGTTGGGGCCAGCACACCGCCAGGAACGAAAGCTGGAGCAGACTGTAAAATTTGTGGACAAGCAGATATGAGGAAACATAAGGTCATGCTCACAGCAAAACACGTGGCAAGTGAAAAGACGATGACAACATGTGCATTAATACTACAGTATGAGCAGCATTACTATTAAAATTCATTGCTGAGGAACAAGAACACAAATGTCATATGATGCTTCACATGAAGTAAATTCCCTCGTAAATGTTCAATTACAACTTTTGACCTTCTAACATTTGATCTCAAAGCATGAATTTTGAGCCAAACTGAGAGGATTAGTAATCACAAAGCATGAATTTTTTTTTTTAATGTATGTCATAAATCTTTGTTTAACATTTGTTCAATACAAAAAAGTTTCGAAAAATTCCTTCAACGTTTGATATCCTAAAAAGAAACCATAATGGATATGATGTGGACTTATAATGTGCATCTCCAACACACTCTATCATCTCACTCAACTTATATTGATTTCAAGTCAACTATAGTCTAAACCAATATTACTAATTGAGACCCCTCAGTCATCATCATCACCATCATTGCTATCATTGCCATCATCGTCAGCATCAATGTCACCACCATCATCATCACCATTATCATCATCACCTCCATTACCACCACCATCAACTCATCATCATCATCATCATCATCATTATTACCTGCTGCATCCGCCTCTTCTTTTCTTTGTTCCTCTGCCTGAACCCCAGTTCAGTGACTCGTCGCTTCTTGAAGATTTCATCCTCCGCTTCTCCAAGGTCAGTCATCATGAGCTGGACACGGCTGAGGTTGACAACTCCATTTTCTGTCAGGTAACCCTGGCAACGACATAGTGACAACTTGCATCAACCACCAGTTTCTTTAGAAAATGCTGGCCAAGTTCAGAGAAAGTGGAGCCATAACTACACGTGTACGGGCAAGCTAATCCATCTATTCAAGGAATGCTACAATCATCTTCTGGCATAATCTGAATTCTGTTATCACATGCATGTTACATGATAAATGAACATGAAAATATGGATAGACAAGGCACTTGGCAGTTTGAACTAAATGCATTAAATGCCAAGTAAATGGCATTTGCATCTCGCCAATGTAAAAGGTGATTCAGTAGCTATGGGGATATGAAATGCACATGGCATGAGAGTTGAATTGCTTTAAGGAAAATTTTAATATTTTAGGCTTTGTCTGTCAAGGCTATATGTATACATATGAAAGTGCAATAAACATCAATCTATTCCAAGACCAGGTCAAGTAAAGAATGGAGGAGAGCTTGCAATGTTTTGTCTGTGTTGGGAATAAGTGGAAGTATAAGTGCACACAGATATGAATGAATGAATCCCTAGAATTTTTACCAAAAATGGCATAACTATGTCTCAGGGAGAGTTCTGTGTCAATTGAGAGCAACTGGTATAATGGTGGCAGCCTTGGGCAAGTAGCCTCAAATCCACTTACCTTGGTTTTGTAAACAGCTTTCTTGTACAGGCGTATCAAACGGTCAATTGCTCCCTCCCTTCAAGCATCAGAAAAGTAAAGAAAAAAAACCAAACAAACATGCAAGTTGGAATACTCGGTGAAAATACTCCCCGAACTGATTTTCTGTGACTTGTAGATATTAAATCATGGCAAATGTTATCAAGAATACGCACAATTCCTGCAGCTCTGCACTCTGTATTGAAATATTCCAAGTGAAAGACAAAAAAACAAAAACAAAAAACAAAAAACAAAAATTAGCCACTTTTCACATGGTCGACTGTAACTTTTATTATTACATAGAGAGAACTACAGCATAGCATCTATTCATAGCTGCACACTCACTCCACAAAAGTACCCCTTCCTTATTCAAAATACTTTTGTAACTGTAAATTTAAGCAGTGGGGAAGGTCCTGTTAAATACCATGTCTACTTGCTCATTGAAAATCATACATCAGCCTGTAACAAGGATATATACATTATATATAAAATATCAACACCACATGAACTCAACACGGATTCAGAGATTATTCCACCACACACTACATGAAAGTCAAATATGCCCAGACTTGCATCATCATGTTAGGAAAACGATGAAAGAATTAAATGTTGGTCTGAAGAAAACATACAAGAAAATAGAACTTGATATTTTCTAAACTAAAGATTGGGCAACTACATTTCATATCACATCAAGAAAGCATCCCTACGTGAAGAGTAGGTAATGAAACTTTAAATAGATTACCTGATCTCCAATGATGGCAAGTGTGGCAGAAAGTCGTTGCCGACAAAGAAACACATGAAGACCCAGTCATCTATGGCCCTCTGCCGTGAAAAAAATGATTGCCAATGATGGTCCACGCATTAAAAAAAAAAAAGCTTCAAATGATATTATGTCATGATTGAAGAAGCTTTATTGTTGAGCTACTAGCATAAACTAAAAGGTAAAAATTAAAAAGCAACAAGTTCCATAACAATGATCGTAACAATAATATTTCTGACACAATATCTTCAGTAAATGGAATCTTATTGTACAAGTCCAACACATCAAACCCACAAAGGTTCATTTCCAGCTTGCACATGTATATTCCTAGAAAGAAATAATTTCCTTCTGATCTTGCTCATCCACATTAGTTTGAATACTTAAATATCAAAGACTGAGAATAAAATTTGGGTTTTTTTTTTCAAAATGCAAATTATTGTTACCACAACTACAGAGGACATTCATGATCTGCTCATACCAACACTACAACACATTAAATATGTCAACTGCTCAATGACACAAAAATGGCATGTGCAAGAAATGTGCATGAAGTCATGTCATTATTTGCATGAGACAAAGCCTCAAAGGGGGGGGGGGTCCCTATATTTTACCTCCAAATCAAATGGAAAGGGCAGTCCAGTCATCCATAGCTCCTTCTCCAGGTACTGTGGTAGAAGAGAATTTCAGAGCAATGACCTAGATGAGTTACAATTTGCATGATGAGAACTAGTCTTCTAAAGACAAATGGTTTTATCAAAAAGATATTGAGCAAGCTTGACAATTAGAGAGAGCACTTATACACAATACATCACAAGTTTGTAAACATACGGAGGTTCACATAATACTGTAAAAGTGAACATTTTTGTGCATTTCACGCAACTAGAAACTAGCACAAAAATAAAAGCTCACGAATATCTTTGCTTGCCATAAGTTCCAGTAGCTCATGTCTTGACTCCACGGAATTAAAAACACACGAAACTCTTCTTACTCGGCCAAGCACTAAATTAGTTCTGCCAAAATATCCACTTTTACAGTATTTCAAATTCTATTTATGTACAAAATGCAATCCATCCATAACATGTCAGAAAATTACAGTGCAACAGTCAATTCATGGTCATAACATGAAGTTCACATAAGACACACTGGTCAGTATGACATTTGCCAACATATGTCAACCTCATAGATGACAGAAGAAAGGTAAATTTGACATGAAAGTCTCCGACATTTCTCCTTGTTGACAGCTTTATCAAAAATGGCATGAAAATCACTTTAAAAAAAAAATCTACTTGCCTCTTTGAGAACGTTGAGTCTCAGGAATATGAATTCTGTTTCGGCTCCCATGGCGACTGGCACCGTATCCAGCTGAGAGGTGAAGAAGACATAATATACCATTTCAGCTATTACCAGAATGTAATACATTTCCTTTCCAGAGTTAAAGAGCAAGATCAGAATATACATAGCAAACAAAAAGACTACATATGAAAAATGCTCATTCTCTGATAGGACACTTGTCAGTGACTATACCTTTCAAAAAAATTGCTAAATTTTGTTGTTCTATGGCTGATGCCTTACAGCAAAATACATGTAAAAATGAGGTCCTCATGGAAATTCAAGAAATGGTTGTTCTGCTTCGATTTCAGTTTTAAACTTGGATTCACATTGATTACAGTCAATTTCTCACCTCATTTGCCCTCTCCTTTGGCAGACCCTGGCATTCCTTCATTTCATGACCTGAACAGAGAGAAATAAAAATAAAAAATTACAGAATTATATAACACATCACGACGGGTGAGGCTGATAACAGCAGTAAATAAAGAAAAACAACAACAGATTTACACACACAGTAAATTGGATTACACACGTTGCTTTTATCACTTAATGAAAATACAGTACAAAATTGGACATCAAATACATGTAAAAAGTGATTACACTAGTTCAGTAAAAAATAAAAAATAAATGAATAAAAATTAAAAAAAAATAACTAGAAAAGCACTTCACTTGGAGAGTACTTTTCTAGTATTGCTTTGTTTTGTTTTGGGGTTTTTTTTGCCTCCTCGGCCAATCCTTCAACCCAACCTCCACTAGAGCAAGCTCATTACCACCCATACACGCATGATGAAAATCGTCCAATTTCCAAATGATAAAGAAGCCTTCTGTTTACCTCATCATGTCAGCTTCCCGCTGCACAGCGCCTGAAGCAGCAGACCAGTAACCACGCGCTTTAGTGGGCGTACGCAAACCACAAATACGCGCAGTTGAACTCCAGAGTTCAATGACCCTATTTGCCAAAAGATTAAAAAAAGTCTCTCAAAAATTCATAATTCCCAGATCACTACCAGAATTTACTCATCTATTCCCTGTGTCATAATCAAATTTTCTGTACATTGAACTTTGAGCAGTTGAACTCCAGAGTTCAATGACCCTATTTGCCAAAAGATTAAAAAAAGTCTCTCAAAAATTCATAAGAATTCCCAGATCACTACCAGAATTTACTCATCTATTCCCTGTGTCATAATCAAATTTTCTGCACATTTCATCCAAATCCATTCCCCAACTTTTTGAGTTACCTTGCAAACAGGCACACAGACAACAAAAACATAACATTTTTGGTGGAGGTAATAATGATAAAAATTCCACTACTAGAAAATATATATGAATTGTGAGGTTAGTGTAACCGTTTTTACCTTCCTGATTGCACAGCTCACAGGGTCTCCTCTGGTTTGGCTTGAACTCCTCCCGAATGATGGTGAAGTTCACCTCGTGAGTTGCCAGACCTACATACACGATCAGAAGAGATTTTTGTTTTCCTAACTATCACACAAGACACATGGTAAAATGTCTTCACTGATTTAGTATGTAGAACATTGTTTTCCTAGTGTGAAAAAAAAACAAACCAACCAAAAACAACTGCAAATCTAATGGGTGCACGTTGAATATCTAAGACACATTCCTTGCTTTAAAGTAAACCAAAAATCATCAATGATTCAGACAACTTAAACATCTTTCTTCAAAGTCTGTATGCTGATGTATGTGAATACACTCATGTGTACAAACTTCATTCAATGATGGCAGACAGAAGCCATACACAATATAAAGTCTAGCAAGCTGTGGACTAAATTAAGGACAAGGCAAAATTGAAGCAGTTTGTTTTTCTGCAAGCAGTCTTAACCAAACCGTTCTCTTCACATTTCTTTGTGAGAATGATAATGTATTACCTATCTCCATGGAGACCGATGCATATTGCATTAAAGTAGTCACAAGCAATTTCCATTGGTATACAAGAAGCACATACACTATAAAATGCAAAGAGCAGGCACAACTTTCAGCCCTGAAGAACTTGGTAGCCCCCATGACATCATTGTGACTTTGCTTACATATAGTGAAAGGTATCTGAGAAAAAGCATGAAGCAGTTTGGGATATACCCCTTTGCAACTGTTGTTTATTTCCATACACAGTTGTATGTGCTGTAATACTCCTGCAAGGCTTAAAATCACAACAAACAACATGATAAAGGAACATATGATAAACTACAGAAGAATATGAAAAGTTTGATGGTACTCACCCAACATAATCAGATCAGCTGTTGATTTGAAAAAAAATTAAAATCGCAATTAATCATTACCTAACTCATGCACTTATTCATAATCTTCATTTTTCAATCCCTTGTCATATATTGTGACCAGAAACATACTATAAATATAATCACCTGGCGTTAAATTAAAAAAAAACTAGATATATCGCTACGGCAACTGATATGCCTCCGCCATAATGCATGGTTCTCCTAATAGGTCTATAGTACAATGTCTTGACAATGTGTGATGACAGTTTCACACAATTGGCAAAATATTAAAATGACAGGTTTGCCACAAATGTGCTGAATGTTCACTTTCCTAGAACTAGGTTCAATTGGATGAATGATTAAAAATGTCAGAGTGCAGGTATTTGGGGAACTGATGATTTTTACTTGACTTTTGACCCTTTTATAAGTTTATGCATTGAGTAATTTTCAAGGTATTGAGAAAAAGTATAATTTCAGTATCAAATGGGAAAATAGCATTATCTAAACCTGGCCTTTGACCTTTGACCTCACAGTTCCAAAGAGAATCACTGTTAGGTTGAACATGCATAAATATGTAAGTTTCATGATGATATCTTGAGTTACTTTTGAGATATGGAGGAAAAAGTGCAATTCAACACTTTTACTTGACCTTTGACCTTTTGGCAAGAAACTTCCCACAGAATATATATCAGGTAATACATGCATACATCAAGTTTAAAAAAAAAAAAACCTTCAGGCATTGCATAACCATAAGGAAAGTAGTGATATTTTGAGGAGTTGGCCTTGACCTTTGACCCCTGACCTTTGACCCATGACCCCCAACTTCCCTAGATAATCACTGCCCATCGGTACAAGCATATATACTAAGTTTCATGAAGATACCTTGAACCATTTGCGAGATATGAAGAAAAACATGAAATTTCAAATTTTTTTTCACAAAATAACCTGTGACCTTTGACCTTCGACCCCGTGACCCTAAAATCCAAACAAAGTATTATCCCCCCAGGATATACCCTCATACCAAGTTTGATGTAAAACCACCACACGGTTCGTTGGCGGAGGCATAAAAAAAATTGGTCACGAAGCAAGGCCAGCGTGGCACACACAAACAGACCCTGTTAAATTTACTTTTTCATGTATAAAGACGGAACAAGCGAGGGGACCATCACCAAAAACAATAGGCATCTTCGTTTTACCATAACACACCTTCATGCCAAATTTGAAGATGATCTAAGAAGAACTGCAGCCAGTAGAGTGCTCACAAGAAAATCTCTGCGGCGGACGGGGCGCATCGAGGCCAAATCCATAGTATCCTCCGAACTCTGTTCGGGGGATACAATGAGTGGATGACCTACTGTATATGCTTTAATTTTCGCGTACATAAATTTTTCGCGAATTGCCGCTGTCACACATTTTCACGAGTGGTTAAATTCGTGATTGGGGGACCAGAGAAAATATGAAGTCAGAAGTGGCAAAGAAAGTGTGAATTTTCAACTTACTAGCAAATAAGAATGATACTAGTTATACACTGCATGAAAAAAACTCACCAAACTCTGCGAACTAATAAGTTAGAATTCAACATTTTTGAAGTGGTTAAGTCCATCGCGCTAGATTTCTGACGAGTGGTCCCCTTGCGATAATGGATTGGCTCTCTACAGTATTCGTAAGTAGACGTGGACATGCGTAAACAAGCTTAGCCAGTATGGTATGTTCGGTAAGCCGTGACATGGTATACTAGTACTGAAATGTTTGTATCATCAAGGCAAGGGATTCA
Organism: Diadema setosum; assembly: GCA_033980235.1. Classification (NCBI taxonomy): domain Eukaryota; kingdom Metazoa; phylum Echinodermata; class Echinoidea; order Diadematoida; family Diadematidae; genus Diadema; species Diadema setosum. Next base: position 41,373,568 of record CM067059.1, read on the forward strand.
TTTTGGAAGGTAATATTTTCGCGTGTTGTTAATTTCGCGAATAGCTCCCAACTCGCGAAATTCGCGAAAATAAAACCCCCGCGAAATATATAGCGTATACAGTATATGTCAACACTCAGCATACTATCACACCCCATGATAGCATACTATGCAAATGATATGCAAATGAGTTCATTATACCCATTGCATATGGATATGAAAGATTGAAAATACTGAAAAATGTGAAATACATACACTTTGTATGACTACGTTCCTCTTTAACTGGAACATTTTCTCTGTGTGTACAGCTATAATTGTCATCTACAGAAACATTCAAATCCAAACCTCAAAACGTTACCTATTCCTCTCACACTGAGGACTATAATTGCAGTCTATAATGTTCGGAACAACTGTATTCTTTATCCGGTATGTGTTTGTTGTTGTTTGCCATTTTCTTCTCTGTTGTCATGCTTGAACATGTGTTATATCTATCTTTTCATTTATGAAGCGCCATGAGCACTAAAAAGCGGACCTGTGCGCTATACAAGTAGCCACTATTATCATTATTATTATCATTGCTACTTCAACTACTATTACTACTACTACTACTACTACTACTACTACTACTACTACTACTACTACTACTAATAATAATAATAATAATAATAATAATAATTGAACTCTGCAATACATCTTGTAAAACTATGTCTGCTGATTCTTTAACTCCTTTACATGTATCAGTGTTTTTTTGTGAGTGAATATATGCTACTGTCATACATTGTATAGTACATGTGTGAATAATGTGCACAGCTATTAATATTTACCAGGTACCATATTTTTTCCTTTCATTGATTTCACATTTTTCACAGAGGAAGACATTCAAAACTACAGAAGCACTCTGACAGCACAGACCTCCGCCAAGCATGCAGCTCATTTCCACCACTGATCTTGTTCTTCCATAGAAGTGATTTCCACCCATACATACTAATAGCATTGTGTGCTGAAAGTCGCCCAATTTCCCAATATAGAAGCCTTTGTTACGTCATAAACCCTCAGCTGCACGGCTCGCCTCGCCCTAGCAGAAACTAGAGCACGCACTAGTGCGCGCATGCAAACCTCAAATACGCGCAGCCTGAACTCCCAAATTCATTGACCCTACCTGCCAAAATATCAAAAATCCTTCATAAATTCCTCCAAAATTCTCAGATCACTACCAAAATTTGATCATCTGTTACTTGTATCAATCTAAACCTTTCCTGCAAGTTTCATCCAAATTCGTTACCTACTTTTTGAGTTATTTTGCACACAGACAAACTAACTAACTAACAAACAAACAAACAAACAAACCAACGGTAACGAAAACATAACCTTCCCCCTGGGCGGAGGTAATAACACAGTAACAGCAGATTTGTGACAGAAAAAATCTACTTTATCTGCAGATTATCCTGTCATTGTTTTGATAGCAGAAATTCTAAAGAATTTGATAGGGTTGGGGTTTTAGGTGGTATGGAATTGTTAAATGGTATTGTTAAATTCAAGTATCAGAATGGCTAATCACTTTCGACATCCAGCTGAATCCCTGCTTGGCAAACTGCTTGGCACACTCTCTTCTTGCCACAAACTAGCATTAGACTAACATGAAAACATATGAGTGGGACTGTAAGGACAGCGGCATTTCTGCTTAACCCACCACCTAGGCTTCAGTTTCTGTACCCGTTCACATGGGTGAACCGACATTTAAGAATTTTTAGCTGGCAGAAATGTATCAATACATTGCTTTGAAAGTGATTGCTATACAGAATCAGAGCGTATGTGAGTTTTGTCCTGGCAGCTCATATTACAGGATACAACAGTAGTTGTTGAATTCATGTTCATGGAATACAGCAGTGAACACAGAAATGTACACATGCACGTTACATGATCAGGAGTTGATATTTTCACAGGTTGTTAGATTTGCGAATAGTACCCAGATCGGAGAATTCCCACAAATAACCCCAGGAAAACAGGTACGGTATGAAATCTCATTAATAAAGATTGTCTTTGATGCATTTGAGGTGACAAAAAATGATGTCAAGTATCAAAACTAAACGCAATCGTAAAATTTGCTTTGTGTTTGCTCTGTGTTGTGGGCTGCTCAGGTGCAGCCCTGTCGCAATTTATACAGCGACTGGGCTGTGTATAGTTAGTGTACAGTGTATTTACATAATATGCACAGCCCTGTACAGTGTATTTACATAATATGTGTATGCACAGGCCTGTGACATCATTAACACAGCAAGTCATGACTGTGTATAGTTAGTGTACAGTGTATTTACATAATATGCACAGCCCTGTACAGTGTATTTACATAATATGTGTATGCACAGGCCTGTCACATCACTATCACAGCAAGTCATGACTGGTACTCTTAGTGGTCTCAGTCTGGTGGCCCCTGGCTGGGCCCCCTGCCTTGGGCCAGCACTTAGGCTCCTGGCCTCGGCCTGGCCTTGGGCCCCATGGGCCCCTGGGCCTGGGCCCACTTGGGCTATGGGCCCCTGGGCCTGGGCCCACTTGGGCTCTGGGCCCCTGGTTCCGGGCTAAGGCCCGTGGCCTTGGGTCCGGCCTTAGGCCCCGCCTTTGGCCCGGCTGTACTTTGTACACGGTCTATGTGAAATCAGGCTTGTCTGTAACTGTATAATTACAAATAATTACAAATAATCACAAATGATCAACAGGTCCATACTACATATAGGACTATATGAATATATGAATATTTGAATATATGATTATATGAATATATGAATATATACAATGTATGTGAATATATATATTATTATATATGAATATATAAATGTGATCAGGCATTCTGTTACGGTGTCAGATCTGCGGTCATTCATATATAGCAAATTTTATGCATGTATAAATGGCATACATTCATGTGTACAGTATGCTACTTGATTGAACCAGCCAATGGAGAAAGATCACACCATTGAACAATACTTGAAAGACATGTACAGTTCAATGACTCATTGCTTGTTATTATGAACTCTGTAGAGGTATGCAGCCCTCTTCAGATGGAAAACATACAGTTGGCTATCAAACAGAGCTTGCAAAACCATCAACAATTTATTGAGTTGGATTTGTGTGTGTGTGTGTGTGTGTGTGTGTGTGTGTGTGTGTTAGAGCTATTTGGCTTGTTTCCTTTGCACACATCATCACAAAATTCCCGAAGTCTGAATAAAGTGAAACCAAGACCTTCATATAGATGTGCTACACTGTAAGGTGCTGGATCAGAGCACTACCATAAGATTGACACCATGGCAGGAATTGTGCTAACAGTGTACTATCCTTCCTGTGCATTTATGTTAAAGTGTACCAATACCCTGAAAATAACATTTTAAACTAGAAATGTCACTATGGCGACTGATACCTCCACCATAATGCATGATTCTCCCAATAGGTGTATAGTACAATGTCTTCACAATATGTGATGACAGTTACACATAACTGGCAAAATAATGAAATGACAGGTTTGTCAGAAATGTATTGAATGTTCACTTTCCTCAAACTGGGTTTGCTATAATTGTCTAAGAGTGCAGGTACACATATTTGGGGGATTGAGGATTTTTACTTGACTTCTGACCGACCCTGTTATAATAAGTTTATGCATTGAGTACTTTTCAAGGTATGAAGAAAGAGTGTAATTACAGTACAAAATAGATTTTTTTTTTCATTTAAACCTGACCTTTGATCCTTAACCTTTGACCTCTGGAAATTTCCCGGAGAATCTCCATTAGGTAATACAACATGTATATTAAGTTTTAAAACTAATAATGCAAGCATTGAATATACACTAGTATATGAGGGAAACAGTAAAATTTTGAGGAGTTGACCTTGACCTTTGACCCCTGACTACATACTGACCCATGACCCCTAAATTCCCTAGATAATCCCTGTCAGTCAGTACATGCATATGTACCAAGTTCTATGAAGATACATTAAGCCATTTGCGAGAAAAGTGAAATTGCAACATTTTCACCTAACCTTTGACCTTTTGACCTTTGACCTTATGACATGAAACTGTCTCTGGGGAATCTTTACGCAGTAGTACATGTCTACACTAAGTTTCAATAAAATACCTTCGGGCATTGCATAGATATAAGGGAAATAGCAACATTTTTAGCATTTGACCTTGACCTTTTGACCTTTGACCTCTTGCCAATGTCAGTAAAATCTCCTCAACTAATTGCCCCATCATACATCATCCTTGGACCAAGTTTGGTGAAAGCTACTTCATCCAGTTTTGAGTTATCACGTAAACAGATAAATTTTAGGATTTGACCTTGATCTTTGACCTTTGACCTCTGTCCGATTTCACTAAAAAAACTAACATGTAATTGTCCCATCATACATCATCCTCAGACAAAGTTTGGTGAAATTTGCTCAATCCAGTCTTGAGTTATCGCGTAAACGGATACAATTTAATGATTTGATGATGATTTTGACCTTTGACCTTTGGCCGATTTCACCCAAAATCTAATCAAGTAATTGTCCCATCATACTTTATACTTGGACCAAGTTTGGTAAAATTCCAGTCAATATTTCTCAAGTTATCGCGTAAACGAATGTGGGCGTACGTATGGACGGACGGACAACCCGAAAACATAATGCCTTCGTGGCGGAGGCATAAATAGGTGAGAAATATCCTCATTGGGATGTAAAGATGTGAAAATGAAAGGCAATTGAGACTGGGTATTTCCTAAGGTTGAGGCATATCAATGCCTTAAAAGCATCATTGTTTGTGGTACTGCACTTATCAGTTCAGGAAATTTTGGTCCACATATTCTTTTATACAGTAATGTGCTACACACAAGAAATGTGCACACCTCTGGTACAAACTTTGTCATATCTGTCACTGCTATTCAACCATTAGGTAAAAGACTTTCAAACACAACATTGATAATGACCTACACAATTACAGTTTCAAAATATGTTATTAAAACAGTTAAAATATGCTATAAACAAATTGCTGTTCAGGAAAATGACTGAAATGAAGATTTTTTTTTTCATTCTTTTTTAATGGCCCATTTGAAACAAAAATGTTGCATTACAAGAAGGGAGTATGAAATCATCTCTGTATAATTTGTGTCTGTGTGTCACTGTCTGCCCGACAGAAGGGCCTCAAGGCTTGCACTCTCTAAAAATCACAAAGTAAAGATAGTTCAATTCCATGAAAGAGCTTTCAAAACTCTGTTGAATTATGTCAGAAACCAAACTTTGATTTTGGGGGCGAAATTTCATGCTAGGTCCCTTCTGCCAGTCAGGCAATCATTATACTCATCTACAGGAGAAATTAGTCTGAAGAGAGAGGACTTTGGACTACAACACAAGCATACAGTTGACAGGGTTGTACTGTAAAAGCAAAATTAAATTTGAATTTCTGATCGTACTTACCATCTGCGCCACAGAGGCAGTGGTGTGTGTTCGGGTCGTGGTCAGGATTCGCTGTAAGATGGAAGACAAACTATCTGCAGTTTACGACATTGCAATCAGCACTTTCCTCTCCCACTGGAAGATGAATATCTCCCTCACGGTAGAGGACCTCACATCATCAAAAGTTACGTCATTGTATAAATTTTCTAACAAATTTTATCAGGCATGACATCTACCATTAAAAGCCTTTTCGGTGAGTGAGGTTAGATTGGAGGACAACATCAAAGTAATTAAAGTTTGCAAATGGAGATACCCTCACAAAGAATTTGAAAAATACAAATTATTATTTAGAAATAAAAGTGGCCTACACAGATAGCACAAGGAACTCTAGGGCAATGCAGCAAACATAGTAAATCAATTCTGTTGCAAATAAAAAAAAATGACAATATACCAATGGAAAGCCGGAAAAAAAGCAACAAAAATTACCCACCTCGCTGTCGACGAATGTAGTCCATGATCTTGTGTTCACCTTCACCTGGTGTGTTGGCATCTGACAAGATGACCTGTGGTTGAATATTTTTTTTTTAAAGAATCATGAGAAGCCTTTGTTAGCCTTGTCTTCACCAGGAGATCAGGACTAAAAGAAATGTTGAACAATGTTTGAGCTATATGGTGCTGCATGCTACAAGTTTCTTTGATATTGAGTAAAAATAAAGCCAGAAATGAAAAAAAAAAAATACAGCAGTCAGTGACCATCACAGTGCCTCCAAATGTGAAAATCTCATGGTGACCATATTTACCTTCATCAATTTTTCCCATAGACCCGAGTCTCAGAATAAACCCATCCAGAAATGAGCTACTAGAATAATTTTCTGTTCATAGATATTTTGACAGTAACAGTGTAATTTTCAAATCTTTTACGCTTTTACGTGTTGTTGCTTTTTTTTTCGTCCGTAAGAAAATCAAAGCTCATTCAGCTTCTTTTTTCTTTTCTTTTTTTTGTTCTTATCAAGCTACGCAAACACCAAGCAGTAACCTCAAAGATAAAATGCTGGACAATTTTCATTAATTAACAATAAAAGCATCCTATATGACTTTCTTTTTTCATGACAGAACCATCGTGTGCTCTTCCATATCTTATGAAGCTATTACACAGTGTTGTGTGATGCAACATGAATATTAGTTCTTGTGATAAATATACCTGGATATTCCTCCATCCCGGATCATTGTTCAGCCTGTCTGTGACGTAATACCGAAGGCAGTCAGCGAGGCGGAACATAAACTCTGTCCCCTGTGAGTATGAAATTACAGGAAATGGACTTTCAATGAAGCACATATTGGAAGAACACAGGAAAACAACAAGAAAAGAAGCACAAATAAGGTGGACAAACTGATGATGAAAATTGAAAGCGATTGAATTTCTTCTACTCTCATGTCTTTGTTTTTAGTGACTGTCATGCTTCTCAATAGATTGTTCCCCTCGCTTGCAACAGTTCTCTAATGTAGCATTATTAATGATCCAAACAGGGTGTCTGATACAATCATGGCAATGAATAATGACAAATAATCATGATGCTAGTGGAAGAATTACAGAATATATCTTCAGAAGAGCATGGAAACCCCCTGCAAGCCATAGAATGGGCGATATGGTTTCTCGCATGCAGAACATCCTCTTGAGCTTGCTTGAATGAAGAGGAAATAAAAATGGAAACTGACAGAGATGTCAATATGTCTACCAAATTCTAATACCCAAGCAATCTAGATATTAAAGGTGTATAGTACCGGTAGTGTAGAGGGCGCTGTCACCATTAGCACTGATAGGAAGATTACGGAAGTTGAGCTGTCATCAAGAGTAAAGTGCATAGGTGTTGCTAAGTAACGTTGCCTTAGTTGTCTTCTTTGCGCATCGTGCAGTCTGTAGTAATGCCAGGGTGCGTGCATATGTGCTTGTTATTATGACATCACAAAAGAAATTTGCTAAAGCTGTCATCCCCCTCAGCCGAATCATGGAGCTGAACTGTGATCGGACCACTGACTACAGTGAATCGGACTTCTTCGGACTTAGGGAAGTGGGCCAAAGCGAAAGCGCTAAAGAGGAGTCGATAGCGTAGGTCTCTATAGGAAACTTGGGCCGTGGGCCCGCGTACGCATTTGACTAAAACACCGGGGACCATGCAACTTTAACTATAACTCACCGGTGTGATGCAGTTGCTATCAAAGTGGCTTTCCTTAGGTTTGGGGGGAGGCAGATAGCCACCACGATCAGCAATCTCTGACCGAATCCTCGCCTCATCTTCTCTTTTGTCTCTGTTGATAATTGAATGAGGGGGGGGGGGGGGGGACAAAATTAGACAGAGCTTGTTGTTACCACAGAGATTCATGTTTGCATATCTGTTTCACAGCAATGCCTCTGGTACGGCTTGGTCAAGAAACATCGAGTTTAGCAAGATGCAATGAAGTAGATTGATTGTTCAACAAATTGGTGACATTTTCATATCAAATGCATGTACACAATTTGTTACACAATATGCAGCATACTATGCCACATTTGTGGTATTTGTTACACATTTGTTACACAATATGCAATTTGTACTATTTGTTACACAATATGCAGCATACTATACATTTCAGTTGTTCTTGGGGTCAGGGCATTGGTTAAAATTCTTCATATAATTTCCTCAGCCAGCCTTTCAATTTCTTTGATCAAGCTCCCCTTGTCACTCAATGCATGCACATCTCTAACAACTGCAAGACTTCACTTCTCAAAATGCCATCCTGCAATTGGCCCCAGTCTGATCTAAAATGTTATAAATGAAGACTGACCAAGCAAAATAATTCTCCTGATAGACACAATTTGTCACATTCTAATGAGCAACTACACTTGCTATGGCATTACTCATGACATAACCCATTTACTGCAAAATACATGAAGTAAAACACATATCTTGCATCTCATTCATATTCTGTTCCACAGACAAGACCACGGTGTGCTCCACAACATTTTATATAAATGGATCTATGACAGTCAACCTTGCCTAAGTCAAAGCCAAAGGGACAGAGCAAATCCTTCAACTTACATGAATGTCAACTTACACATAGAATTAACGCATGCTTATATCAATCCAGTTTAGAATTTTCCTTCAACTTCTCAAGGCAATTTTTTGACTTGTGTGAGGTCGAATGAGGCAAGGCTGACTGTACTTCTAGCTGTGTGTTGTATTAACCCATTGAGGACGGTTTGATTTTGCTACAACACGCATTTCCCATAGACACCTGCCCGAGTAAACTCGGAACTCGTCCTCAACGGGTTAAAGAAATGTTAGTTTATGTGGTATTTTTGCACAATGCACCTGCTCTCTTTCGACGCCCGAAAACGTCGCGACCGCTGCTGATTCATCTTCGCCCGAGGTGCAACTCCATCAATCGCCATGTACAGGAGGCGACGCGGGCGCACAATACTGAACAGGCGATCGATGTACTCAAAAATAGCGACCATCATTTCATCTTCATTCTTCGGAGCTGGCCTGTTACAAAAAAAAAATACAAAAATACAAAAAGAGTCCTCTCATGTAGAATAAAGGTGATTGGGAACAATTAGTGCATGAGTAAGAGTATGGGGGGAAAAAAAATATATATATATGATTGAAATTGTTTGCACAAAAGCAGATCTCCTGAATCAATCTTATAAAACTGGTGGAGTATCATTTAAAGTGCTCAAAATAACATACCTGTTGCTCAAAAAACAAAATAGCAAATAAAAAAGGGCATTAGACATGACTGTGTAACATCACTACACAACCTGGGCTCATCTATGAAATCAAGTGATAGTCATTGCATATACCACAGGAAAAAATAAGCAAATATACAAACAGATGTGGTTGTGAAGAATTTCATTGAACAGCATCTAGAGGTGGTTAGCAGCAAGAAGAATGAACCCAAGGAACTGCTTGCTTCTGCATATAATATCCCTCAAGATGAGACAAGATGTCTGAGTAAAATTACTCCCCATCATGCTTGGCCTAGTGTGTAAACATTATAGATACTTGAAGTGTCCCAGGTGTGCAGAGTACTGAGAGTGAAAAAAAAAAATAGATAAGAAAAGATACAAAACAAAGACATGTTGCTTACTGACAAATGGATTGCCACCAGTGCCCCTGGGAGAGAGGTGGGGCCTCAATACAAACAAAACAATAATATCTACCCCTAATGTAGGACAAATCTAACACAGAGATTTTACGATAAATGAGGTAAAAATCATATAACTGGAGATACCTGATGGAAAGCAAATATCAAAAGCTCTCTACTAATTGCATTTTATTACTTAATCCATGCTAGGGATAGAAGATAGTAAGTTACAAGGGTTACTGGTAATACAGTACGGTACTTGATAGAAATACTGACTTGTTTTCAGGGTGACAACAGGGATGAATGATACCATTCATGTCAAGGTAGAGGTTGTCAAATTCAACATCGTTGGGGTTGGGCTTGGTCGTGTCGGGTGGAATCCTGACTCCATCAACCTCCTTGACCTTGATGTACAGAGTGAACAGAGAAACAAATTACAGCATGATACTTGATTTCTAGGACATGACGGAAACAAAAATGCTAACCCTTGCTTTTTAAAGACAACCTACACTAGTAACAATTAGTAAAGACAAACTGTAGGTTTCTGGACTGGTACTTACAATGTAAGAATATGACTACAGTGTGTGATAATGTGATATCATATTTTTTATTTGATGTCTGATGATAGGATAAAGTCAAACATTGAATTACATGGATGAGTCTGATGTGTATATTTTAAATGAAGCTTACTGAATCAAGAGTTGAGTCTGGCACTTGTCAAACACGCAGATTTTTTTTTTAAATTCCTTACACACAATCATTGTGCTGCAAATCCATGTGTCCACTCACCTACAACTTTGAAGGGCAGAGGTGCCAGTTTTATCATGATAGGATGATCATTTTTTAGGCAAAATTTCCTGGATATGATGGGTTTCGACTGCTTAACAATTGCTGGTCCTCTCAATTGTAAATTTTAGTGATGGGTAGTTAAGTGTGAAATCTCTGGACTGCTTGGATGATTTACATGTGACAGCAATATAGCTTTGTTTGAGACCTTACAATACATACACAAAAGTGGGCACAAAGGATTAAAAAAAAAAAGAAAGAAAGAAGAAGCTCAAAGCTTGCTCAAAGCTTTCTCAATGTAGATGAGTACATGAATCAACAAGAAACTCTGGGACTGGTCAGACCATTGTCTGTCTAATCCTCTTTAATATCAATTACAATCATCACTGAAAGACCAGAGGAAGCTCAGATTAGAGTTCCTGCGCAAGCTGTTCCAAGCAGTCTGAAGAAAACATACACATATCATTTGTGCCGAAAGTCACACCATCACTGGCAAGTAAAGCATAAAAAAACTAGAAATGTTGCTATGGCGACTGGCATGCCTCCTCCATAATGCATGGTTCTTCTTAACTATCCACATCCCAGTCGCTGTAGGGCTGTGCCAGGATGGTGCACAACAACAAAGCGAACACAAAGCGAACATGGCAATCATGTTGAGTTTTTACACTTGACATCATTTTTGTCACCTCAAACGCAGTAAAGACAATCTTCATTAATTAGACTTCATTTCTATGTTATCGATACTGACATACACAATTCACAACTTACCCAACACGAAGATTCGTATAATATGCAGCATGTGCAAACATCACAGCATCTTTCACTAATGCCCATTTTGAATAAACAGGAGTTCATGCGATCGGAACTACATCTGTACATTGTACATGTAGACTTTATTACAGTGCAGCTTTTTTTTACCTTTTTATAAGTTTATGCATTGAGTAATTTTCGAGGACCGGTATGGAGAACAAAAGTATAATTTCAGTATCAAGTAGTAAAATGTTAGCATTGTAGCCTGGACTCTGACCCTACAACCACAAAATTCCCAAGAGAATCACTGACAGGTAGAACATGCATAAATACAATATGTTACACTGTATGTAATAAGTTTCATGATGATACCTTGGGTCACTTTCGAGAAATGGAAGAAGTGGAATTTAGCACTTTCATGTGACCTTTTGACCTTTGACCTTTCCGCAAGAAATTTCCCAGAGAATTTCTATTGGGTAATGCATGTACATATTAAATGGAGTACGCGGATCTGGGTAGTGTTGGGGAATTTTGCGCTCATTGCAAGCTCAGAGTGTGATGGTATCCTCAAAAACAAAAGAAAACAAAATCTCCGTAAGTGCCAATGCAGTGACTAAATGTTCCCAGAACAGGAGTTGAATGCAAGTGCCAACTCGCCAAGCACCGGTTCGCGGCCACTACAGCATACTTGGTAATATAACGCTGAACACAGCGACACACTTTATATACGTATACCACACATTCACTAACACACTGCCAATCTACAAAAATTTACTTTAATTTACTAGAATCTACTTTAATTCTAACATGCAATGTTGTAGATATAATTCTGTAAGTAGAACAATATTTGAGGTGAATAAATTTGCAGAAAAGCTTAGTTAAGTGTCCGAAAACTGGTGGTTTTTACACTCTAGAGGTCTAAAGTTAATGTAATTCTAGAAGTATTTGAAGTCTATTTTCCCAAAATCGGAGTGAATAATTTTGCCGAATTCGTAATTTTTAGGACTTTGTGAATAACTGATAACTGGTGCTATTTTTACCGAAATTTCATCCTCTAAGTACGGAATTCAGAGCCACAAAAAAGAAAGAAAAAAAAAAAAGCGTCTGGTGATCATGTGATACGATCAACTCTCCTATAACTTCCAAAAGCACAAATACAAAACTAAATGAATGGGACTGGGCCTTAAAAACTCGACACAATTACCTTTTCTTCCACACAGTGAACTATGATCGACGGGTACTTCTTGCTGAGCCATCGGAAAAATGCTGGAACTCCCATTTTTGCTGAGAGCCCTGTGATTTAAAATCGACAGAATCGGATTCTCAATTTTGGACAGAGGACGATTGAAGCTTTTCCCAGCTGCAGCAGCACGTAGAAGTGAATTTGTCACAAACACAACACGCACGCAGCATGCACAGTACACAGGACGCTAGCTTTTTAGCTTTCGCAAATTATGCATAAAAGCAGCATGCATTGCATGGATCGCATGCACAGTGTGTGTATTAGTAATCGATAGAGGGCGTTTCTTAAAGATGCAAACTTCGAGAATCAGATCGGCAGGGATAAGCCTAAAGGGTCATTGAATACTTTTTGTAATACAACGATTTATGACTCGAAATCGACAGGTTCACGCGAATAAAGCTACTTTTCTTGGCGTTATGAGGCAGACTCCTGTCTGCAGTCGTCACTATTCCTGACGGAAATTACTGATCTCTCACATTAATTTGGCGGAAACATGATTTCTTTTTTTTTTCTGTGTTACAGTTCATTCATTTCTATTCATAGTAATAATACCAAAAAACAACAATACAATTTGATAGAACTGCTCAACATAACGGATAGGGCCTAAAACATTTCTGCTCTTGGAAACAGAAATTAACAAAGGTCAGAATAATGCAACACACTTCTCATTTTCCATTTACATCAATTGCATGCACCAACCGTTTAAAAAAAGAGAGAAAAAAAAAATGAAAGACGGAACTTTTGTCCTATCTCAAATAAGACTCATCCCTGAACCAATTCTCCCTAACTACCATTCCTAACAATATACCTTTGCAATCATCCAAGCAATCAAACACCTTCCATATTCATCTCTCCCTGTTCCTTTGACCCTAACCCTTATCCTAATCCTAAACCTAATCCAAACCCTAATCTTTACCGGTACTCTAATCTTATTACTAAGCAGTATTTAGCCAGGGTTAATTGCCCTCAGGGGTAATTGACCTGATCATAGGCTTTTAATCAATTTTCTTCTCTTTTTACCCCACAATATGTAACTAATGTTTTCTCTAATTCTGCAAATATACTATACATGTAGTATATCATAAATTAAATTATAAGAATGACCGTATCAGGGATGATGATGTCCAGACCGGAGTCTGGACTGAGCAATGTTGTGTGTAAGTATACCGTCCCCTCTAGCAAGAGGCAAAACACTCTGTCCCTCGGATAGGACATGAAATGGAGGTCCCATGTATGAGAGAGTAACAACTCATGCACGTAAAAGATCCCACTTCATTCATTCATTGCAAAGAGCAGGGTATTTAACCCGGTGAAGTGGTCCCACCTCACATCCAACTGGACCCCATGGAAGACCAGCTTAATGTAGCTGAATATGGGCTATCCAGCCATCTTCTCAGATATGGAAATGAACAAACAAACAAACACCATTTGATTCCATAGAAGTTCCATCTATACCCCAGATGTGTATATCTTGCCAATCTGCTCTATTTCCTTAATCCTATTACCTCAAAATACTTCAATATATCCTGACAAAATTCCATGATTTTGGCGCAATTCCAAAATAGATGTGAATGAATAAAACATATAGTCCTACAGGACTGTGTTATGCGATATTTTTACTGGTTAAACCTGTTCTTTGAAAATAAGTGATTGATCCTTTTAAACAAAAATATCTTTATTTTTGAATGTGACAGGGTTATTTTTTCCCTATTCAAAATTTCTGCAGGTGTGTAAATCTTGCCAGGCCTGTAACATTTTCTAAATAAACAACGATGCCTTAATTTATATATGTGATAAAAACCTGAAATGGCATTAGACTAAAAACGCTTTATATATATATATATATATAAATATATATATATATGTATATATATATGTGTTCTGTTCCTCCTTTTCGGAAAAGCGCAAGAGTTGAAAAATTGGTCTTCGCCGGGAATCGAACCCGGGTTCGATTCCGAAAAGAAGAAACAGTAAGAGGAATAATGATGTCAAAGCTATGCACCGATTTCTCCTTCCTTTCTCATATATCTCACATATATGCAAAATTATTCAGGAGAAGCCAAAAGGCTGTTGTAGGGGTGACATTATCAAAATTCACCGGTACGTGAATCTCATTGCAGATCCAGCTGATCAGGCACGCGGCTGGTTGTTATTCATAATTCTCTGCCCCAAAAAGGAACATGCGCATAAAGAGTTGAAAGGTTGGTCCGTCGGGTATTCGAGCCTGGGTCTGCTATGACGTCTCTGTGGCCGAGCAGTTAAGGCGTTGGCGTTCCATGCCAAAGACCCCGGTTCAATTCCCGGCGGAGACCAATTTTTCAACTCTTGCGCTTTTCCCAAAAGGAGGAATAGTAAGAGGAATAATGATGTCAAAGCTACGCACCGATTTCTCCTTCCTTTTTTATATCTCACATATATAATGTATATATATATATATATATATATATATTTGAAAAAAAAAAAGATGCTTCTACCCCCTACCAACCTAAACCTATGATCAAAATATTTTGTTCTCCTATTTACAGGAGTCTAATGACCCTCTGTGTTTTTACAAACAATTCAAGATTTACCATCGTCAATCCACCATCTTTGTAATCCTGATACATTATAACTCTCTTCATATGTTCATATGATCTTTTCCTTTCCAAACAAAATCAAGAGTTTAAAAAAAAAAATTGAATGCTATGGGTTCTGCACCTCCTTACGCAAGTGCACACACACACACGCACGCACACACACGCAAGCACAAGCACACACACACATTTCTTTGGCTTTCGAAGATAAGTGCAGAACATCCCAAAAATTGCAAAAAATTATTTTAAAAATTATACACACAAATATTTTTTTACAAAAATCACTTTCCTAGGGTTCTACCTGGAGATGAAGGGGGGGGGGGGGGGGGGGAGGAGAGGCTATTGACCCTTAGATCAAACTCTTTTTCTATTATTAGTATTATAATTATTATCATTGTCATTATCATTATTTATCTATTTATTTAGCAATTCAACACAATACAAACAAAAATCATATTACATGATATAAAGATTGTGGTGATTCTAGGTTATCAAAGTGTATAAAACTTTCTAACACTCTTGGCTGAATAACTTCAAAATAATGAACAGTCAAATATATTATGTTTTGAGACTTTGGCATAAATCTGTTTGAACAAGAAAAAAAGAAGCAAATTTCACAATTTTGTCTAGAAACTATGAGGCAATGAAGCAAAAATGCAATGACATCATCAACTGACTTATCATTTGCAATCATTGACTGTTCAAAAAGTGCTAGCAAAGCTTTACAATTCACGACTTTCTTCAATTTTATCGACCTGGAATCAAAGTTTCACAGTTGTGCTCATATAGCCTTTCTTATTAGATTAATTTTCACTAGTCCAGAATTCCCCTTCACACTTCCGTATGCTGGCAATGGTCTTGTTTTCTTTCAGTCTGGTGAGAAGTAAGCCTGTGTGTATTTGTGTCTGTCGTCTTCCAAAGTTGAAAAGTGCTTTTAATACATGAGTTTTTAAGTGTTAACAACATAGTCAAAAACAAATCTGACGTCTGGACAATAGAGTAAGCACTGTCAAATTGAATAGCCTTATGACTAAAAGACGTTGATGGTCGAGTATGTGCAAACACAAGCTACTATACACCTGTAAATGCAGAGTGTACGAGTCGGCGTTGATGTATATACAGTATGTGTAATACAGGCAGAAGTTGAGTGGAAAACTACAGAGCGTGAACTGCTGGGAAATAATCATGAATCGATGTACAAGTACAAGTTAAATAAAGGGCATGCAGATGAATTGTAGACTCTGAGAGATGAGTAGTTTTGTTGAAGTTACGTGATAAATCAATGTTTGAAGCATTTGCTTGTGATCAGATATGGTCAATATTGTCTGGACAATGTACATTTAACCCTAACTAGGCCGGGCTATTTCGGTAGATCATAGAGCCGGGGGGGGGCCTCCCAGGCCCCCCCTCCAGATCTCGGCCGTCGACCGCGCGATCGCGACGAAAATTGGCACACACATTGCCTATGATGTAATCTAAAGTACTACGAAGTTAGATTTTTAAAAAATTATCATTTATGCTAAATTATGCTAATTTATGCATAATGATGCATGAAATCAGACAATTTGGTATAAATCACTAAATAAAGCTCAAAATGGGCACATTTTTTTGTGTAAATATTCTTTTTAGTGTCCTACGCAAATATAAGAGAAAAAAATTGAGCCATCCGAAAAAATTTCTTAAGTATTTTATTGTTTTTTGAATTTCTTATGTATTTCTTTGTTTTTTCGACTTTATGTTTTTCATTGTTTTTTTGAGGAAACTTGTCCGCGACATTGTTCCGAACAAGGAAATATGTTATTAATTGATTTTAATCAATAAAACCCTAAAATAATCATGCTTTTATGAAATTTGACTGTAAGCACAGTTTCCATTGAAATTGTACACGAATTCACGTTTTTGAGCAATTTTGGTCTGACATGCACGTACATATTTATGCGAAACTTCGGAACCGCGCGCCCGGGCATCGCAAATATGGTGTCAAAAGATGCGGGAGACTCAACAGAAAAAAAGTCATGAAACGTCGCGGCGATAGCTTTTCGCGTGAGCGATACATCGCGCAGAACGTCGAGGGGGGGCCTCGGAGGCCCCCCCCCCCGGCCTAGTTAGGGTTAAAGGGTGTATGTTGTTAACATTGCTTTTATTTGATGATTATTCATCAAAGGTGAACATCATGCAAGCCTTGTTGGGGTTAATTGTTTTTCAACAAGGGTATAATGCATACATAATGCATACATAACGCATTCATAACAGAAACAAAGACATAATAACAAGACATGTATGGTACTACATGCAAAGAAGCAATATCTCTTTAAAACAAAATGCTCTGTTTGTATAACACATGTATTGCCTTGTTCCAAATGTATCCATCTTTTTTATTCATTCATATACATTGATTTAATGCTGATCATCTTCAATAAACATATTGTCCACAAAATATACACTTCCTTAGAAACAGGATATACTGTACATGAACATTTAATAGTTTTAAGTGACTGCATACACTTTCTCCAAAATCTCTCCTGCCTTGCAAATAATACACTAATTGCAAAATGTCCAACAGATACCATTCCTAGTTATCAAAATGAATTTGAAACAATTACTGTCGCATATAACAAAATCATCTCCTGATCACCTATAATACTGCTATGATTATGTATAACATCTGTTGAATTACATATTTCAAAGGGTTGGGTGACATTGGTCAGATAGTTTTTTGGTTACTGTAGTGGATTCAAATCTTTAATTCATATACAGGTGTACTGTGAGTATGTTTGGAACAACAAGGACAGTGGACGTTACCTTAATCAAACAAATTGTCATAGCAGCAGACAAAGACAAAACTGAGTCACCCATTTGCTTAAACCCTACACATATCTCACTATAAAAGTATGCATGGCAAGCTTTTCACAGCATAGGGTTCAGTCAGCAAGAACGAGTACAATGAACTGAAATTGAGTGGTACGGACAGTCAGACACAGATCCAGTCTCCCACCAGACACATACTGGATCAAGTTCATAAAAGACACCAAGAAAGGTGGGGAAACACTCAAAAGAATTTCATCATCTTTGGGATCCCTTCTTCATGTGGCTATAGAAATGTCTGAGAGCATTGCTAAAATTCACAAGGTGAAATGGAGTCTGAAGTTGACGATGATGGATCAATTCATGAGCGCTATCAAAGATGAGTCTCTTCATCTGAAACTACAAGAGAGTAAAAGTGAACTGTGACTGACATGGCATACAGCTATGATAAAGCTGTAGCTGCTTTGAACATATACTTCAATCCAACATTTTCCGACAGGACAAACAAGAAACAAATGAATCCATAGATCACTTTGTCATATGACTCCACCAACTTGCTCAGAACTGCAAATTCCACGATACTGATCAAGAAATCATGAACCAGATTATCATGAATGGGGCATCTCCAAGGTTAAGGCGACAGACCCTCTGCAAAAGAGAACACCTAACTCTGCAACAATTACTGGAAACAGGTAGATCCCTTGGGGCTAGTGAGCAGCAAGCACATATCCTTGAAGGAAGTAGATCTACTGTCAACTCCATCTCTCATAGCAACGGGAATAGTCCCTGGCGCGCCCATAGAGGGCGACAAAACAGACTGGTGCACCCGGGCTCGAACTGGATAATTACCGCTTTCAACGGTGTTTATTCAAGCTGGAAAATATAAATGAAAGCATCCTTAGTAATGCAATTCATCACTCAGATCACAAATTAATGCAAATGCAACCATATTACATACACATATAGTATACTGCATGTGTATCTTAATACACACTTCATAGGGAGCCTGTACTCAATGCATAGTGCATGAGTGCATGTGACATTTTGATATTTGATATTAATTTTTTATTATATTTTATTAATTATATTTTTAATATTTGACATGTTTATATGTTATTACAGTATTTTCTGCATGAATGAATAAATACGGCAACAACGCTGTTAAAACCCAACCACGCTATGGTAGATTGAGTCATCTTTTCTTGTATCTATAAGTGTGGTGTATTAAATCTCTTCACACATTCTTTGTACAATAATTCATCTTCATACCATATTCTGCCATATTAAAGACTAAAAGAGTAATTATATGCATGCAATCGACATGTGTAGCATTGTGACACAAATTGGGGTTGAAGTATTTTCCATAAAACCCAATGCAATTTTGGGCAAAACAGTTCACATGTGAGTTGAAGTCTCACAGATGTTGGATCTGAAGACTTCAACTCACTGGGTTGACCAATGCAGGAAATTGTTGGAGAAGACGCCACGAGAACGATGGAAGTACACGAAAGATAACCATGCTTGCTTCAGCTGTTTGAAAAGGGCAAGTAAAGACCACAATATGTCTACTTGTAAATGCAGAAAACAATGTCCTGAAGTCAAGAATGGGGAGAGATGCAAATTCTACCATCATCCGCTCCTACAAACAGAAGATGAGGCTACGGGTAATCAAGGCAATACCAATGACAACAGAGTTGGAGTAGCATCAGTGAGCTCAACTAGTGCTTTACTTCAGCAGCAGCTGATCAGATTGTCTGCTCACAAAGTCGGGAAGCAGTGGGAGACTACGTACCCAAGGAATAAGGACCCCAAACTACTGCCAGACAACAAGATCCAAGCAGAGAAAGTTCTCCAGTCTACAGAGAAAAGACTTGAAAGAAACCCAGAGCATGCAAAAGTTTATGATAAGCAGATCAAAGAGATGGAGCAGATGGGATTTTGTAAGAAACTTTCTGTTCAAACAATGAAAGAGTATGAAGGACCGGTTCGCTACATCTTGCACCATGGAGTGGTGAGACCAGAAAAGAAGAGCATGCCTATCAGGATAGTATTTAACTCATCATCTTCATACCAGGGCCACTGTTTGAACAGCTACTGGATGAAAGGCCCAGATATCCTAAATAGTTTGTTTGGAGTCCTACTGAGGTTCAGAGAAAACGAGGTTGCTGTCTGTGCAGACATCTCCAAAATGTATCATCGGGTGCTCATCCCAGAGAGAGACCAACAGGTACACAGGTTCCTGTGGCAAGGTGCCAGTCCCCAACAGGAAAGAGCAGATGCCTAGGCAGAAGATAAAAATGCTATCTGTTCAAACTTCAGACTCAAGAAGGGGCAGAAATTGCATTTGAGAGGTTAAGTCAATCCATAAGTCAAGACTCGCATTCAACCTGCTATTTTTTGTGGAGACCCATACCTACACAAGGACAAATATTGTCCGGCCAAAGGGCAAGAATGCGGATCATGTCACAAAGTTGTTCATTTGGAGCGAGTCTGCAACTCAAATAAAAATAGGACAACTCAAAGAGAAAATATGGAAACAAGAAGTTGAACAACCACAAGAGGGTAAATGAGATAGCCAAAACAGACTCTTCAGAAGACCAGTACACATCAACGGTAGAAGAAAAACAGATGGTAGCTTTAATACCACTTGAATCACCTACCCATGACAGAGGTACGTATCCACCGGTCCAATCAAATCAGGGCTGGAATAGATTCTGGCACGACGGTCAACATGAGGAAAGCTGTCCCTGCCTATGTGTCCAGACCTAAATCACAGCTACATGTACAGTTAAACTCGCATAAGTCGATCTTCTCGGGACTGAGCAAAACACATCGACTTAGGCGATTTTCGACTTGTGCGTAAGTCGAAAAAATCGACTTAACAACAGTTACACCACACGTACATTATGTATGTACATGTATGTTGTCTACTCTGGAGCCGAGAGCTGGAGAGGTGTGCCGCAGCACGGGTCGCCCGGCAGGGCCGCGGCTAACTTTGCATGGACAGTGCATTAGTATTGGCACAGGTCCGATTACTTTACATCCTTGTTAAACCTTGGGGAAGTGAATATGAACGATATTTGAGCAGTGATTGATTCCAGTTTACCATACCGTAGCTTGAAATGCGTGTAGAGGTGTAATTCTGATTTACCAGTGCCCGTAACTTTCCCCCTACTTTCCGCTTTGAAAACTCAGCAGCTTCATCCATCCACTGCACAGCGCAGACTGCAAACATACACAGACTATACACACAGCCCAGTCGCTGTACGCACAACTATATACAGCCCAGTCGCTGTACGTACGTAGCGCGACAGGGCTGTACCAGCGGACCTCCAAACACGAAGAGAGTTCAACAATCTTATGCGATCGCTTTGAATTTTGATACTTTAGATCATTTTTTTTTTTTTTGTCACCTGTCTGGTTGGGCTAGTTCTTATGTAAACAAAAACTGGCGTCTCGTGATTTTGACAGTGATTTATTGCACAATAAAATCTTATTCGACTTAGGCACAGTGAATTCAATGGTTTTTCCGTGAAAGTGTTCTTGGAATTTCATCGACTTAGGCGAGTATTCGACTTACAAAATTCGACTTGTGAGTGAATTAATACACGTAAGTCTTTGGGGAAAAATCGGGACTTTTTAGAATCATCGACTTGCGCGATTATTCGACATATGCGATGTCGACTTAGGCGAGTTTAACTGTATATGCATACCGATACAGCTCATATACATCACTGCCAGTGAAAGGTGTGATTCCTGTACAACTCCACTCAGAAAATGCAGTAAGCTATGTAGATTTCCACGTAGTCCAAGCCAGGGGAAATCTTCTGAGCTATGCAACGGCAAACAAACTAAACAGGCTCAAAATTCAAAAGTTTCTGATCACCACATGATGACTGAAGACAATCAATCACAATACTCAGGCAAGTTTGAGGGTATCAAAAAGGTGACACAAAGAAAGATCAAACTGTATATTGATAAATCTGTGCAAGTCAAACAACAGAAACACAGAAGAATACCCTTCCACACACGGAAAAATGTGGAGACGGAACTTCAAAGACATCATCAAAAAGATCAACGGTCTGATATTTTGCAAATATGGACAATTTTGCAAGTGGTTGAATTATGATTGAGAACTACAGTGATAGAATGAAAATGAGACCTATCCCTTTTCAGCATAAATTTTAGTGATTTCCCGCCTTGGACATGACAAACAGTGCATTTGTTTTATGGATGACAATATTTTTGGGAGTTGTTAATTTCACAAATATTGTTTGTCTAGCAAAATGTATCATTTATGCTGTATTTCATACCATGAGCTGTTTCTCCTGCAGCCACAAGTTAAGGAAACTTTACAGTCTCTGCGGTAAACATGGCCAACAACACTTACAATGTGTGGGACATAGTTGTGAGTAAAGAAGATGGAAAAAGATTTGACGCACGCTTGCTGTCATCAAGAACATTACAAGGAATGTTTGACAGAAAACTTCATTGCTTACATACATGGTATAACATTATACAGTATATATAACCATTTGCAACTTGCATATGTGATGTTTTATGCAAACAATTCAATAATTCTAAACCAAAGAGTTTGATCTCTGTGGCTATCTTTTACCACATTTAAATCTGCCTGATTTATGTGTTCATGTTACAAAAATAGAATATACCTACTTGGAAGTATACCTAAAGGTATCCAAATATGGCTGAAAATTTCATATCCAAAACAACAAAAGGGCTCTTCACATCTTTTCTTCTTTCGATGACCCCCATGCCTAAGCATATGGGGGGGGGGGGGATTCTGGCTATCCTTAGTTTCAGCACTTTTCATCAGGATAAATTTCCTGCTGCAATGAACCCAACAATTGACATAGTACTGTTTGTGATGAAATAAACAAGGTGGATTCAGGGTGTCCTGTAAGAAGCATCGCACACGTGTTGCATCACCTCGCATCTTCAGAATGATGTTGTCTGGAGTTGGTAGACTCTGGGGCCCTTCTTGAGGAGGTAGTTCTGATTGTTCAGGGATGACACAAAACCCTCAAAGTCTGACACCTGTATGTGAGCTTCCTGCAAATGCAATGCAACAGCAAAAATCTAATTAGAACTATGTCAACCTACGCTGCAGTTGGGTTACCAAGTAATTCACCATGCTACAGGAACACACTAGAGCTAAACATGATCAATCAGTTTGATAAGAAGTTGTTTAGAATGAGATTATTTAGGCATTGACTTATGATTGATATCATATCATAATCACTTACTCATCTATATAACTCATTGTTTCCTTAAACCTGTGGCTATTGCATACTGTGATTAAGTTTTGGGAGGCTCATCAAATCTAAAGCCATATTATTTAAGCCAGGGAATCATGGTAACACTGCAATCTGCACCTAATGTTCCTTGCCATTATGAAATAAAAGAAAGTACTTCAAATATTTATGATATGAAACATTAAAGAAAAAAAATCCTTAAATTTCTACCTCCAAAAGAGAATTTTGGAGTGTTTATTATGTTATCTGTATCATCAACTCACAGTGTCATAATCAAATCGAAGAAAGAAAGAGAACAATCCTTCCATCATATTACTGAGCATTACCTTGGCTAATTCTCTCATCTGTTGGACAGTGAAGATATTGTTGTAAGTTCTTTCTGCCACTCGATTCAATATCGCCACAAATTTCTTTGCCTAAAATGAAAGTTACACAAACAGTCTTGTTAACAATTTGATCAAGGAATTTAATTTTATTCCATTTTTTAATACTCATTTTAAAACATTCCATCCTAAAGAAAAACAAATATACAACAACATTTGAGAAATTTCATGATAAACAGTTGCAGCAGACACCAACACAAAAATGTGAAAACAATATACTACAGGAGTGTATCATTCATAACAGCAGAGTTTATTGAGATAATAGTTAAGATATTCAATGTTACATTTCATATGATTTCATTAAATATAGTATTAAAGGCTGCCTTTTTATGTGTGTCTTTATTAAATAAACTGCTTATTTTTTTTTATGCCAATGAACAGAACTGAGTAAATATAGAGGATCATTGTGCATTGAAATAATTATATGGTACACTGTTAAATAGAGATGACTTTACATTAATGTGTATAATATTATTAACATTTTGAATAGTGGCATCATATTCAATGGCGTAGCCAGGGAGGGGTGATGGGGGTGGTCAACCCCCTAAGATTTAGAAGGCAAACATGAGGGAAAACAAAGTTACATATATGCATGTGTTTCTGCCTCTCATAGACAGCATATCAACCCACTTGAGAGACAGATTCAATGTAACACAGAGGAGAATAATGCATCTAATCCGAATTGTACCAGCTTACTTAGACAACAATGAGGAGGTCTTCTCCGTGGCAGAAGTGTATCAAGACCTTGTCAACACAAGCCTGCTTGAAGGTGAGATGGACATTTGGTCCAGAGAAAGCAAGGTAACACTGCACTCAAAGCACCGAGTATTGCCCACAAACAACTCTTCCAAATATGAATTTACTGCTGCAAATTTCAGCATTACTCCTCGTAATCACAGCACAAGCAGAATATACTTTCTCTCAAGTTGAAATAACTGCAGCCGCAGCAAGAGCCTCCATGGGTGAAGAATGACTATTAGCACTGGTCCTCCTTCAGACACACAGGATTGAACTACCTTCTCCTATGATAGCAAGATATTGACCTCACTGAAATTAAGATGAATCGAATTGTACTATCGCGATTCAGTTCGGTTTGGTTGGTCTAGTCTACCTTTCATAAGTGAGATGTTTGAATAAAAAAATTTTCACAGATGCATTTTTAGTTAATAATAAATTTGAATCTGAGATGGATATTTTGTGTCAACGTTGGAAACAAAGTGATGTATGCGTCGCCCAGACAAAGCAAGTTAACACCGCACTCAAAGCACTGGTGTATTGCCCACAAACAACTCTTCCAAATATGAATTTACTGTTGCGAATTTTGGCAACGCTTCCGATAACCACAGCACAAGTAGAAAATACTTTCTCTATAGTTGAAAGAAGTGCATCTGCTGCAAGAGCCTCAATGAGTGAGGAACAGCTTGAAACCCTGGTCCTTCAGACACACGGGGTGGAGCTACCTTCTCTAGATGATGTTATGAAAAAAAATCGCCCAACTGATATCAAGACGAACTGAATTTTACTACTGCAAATCAGTTGAGTTCGGCTGGTCTCCCTTACATAAATGAGGTGTTCGAATAGAGAAAGTATTCGCAGATGTATATAGTTAATAATGAATTCAATTCTGAGATGGACATTTGGTATCAACATTGGAAACAAAGTGATGTATGCGTCGCCCAGAGAAAGCAAGTTAACACCGCACTCAAAGCACTAGAGTTTATTGCCCATGAACAACTCTTTCAAGTATCAATCAACTGCTGCGAATTTTGGCAACACTCCCAGTAACTACAGCACAAGCAGAATGTACTTTCTCTAAAGGTGAAAGAACTGCATCTGAAGCAAGAGCCCCCATGGGCGAGCAACGGCTTATAGCACTGGTCCTCCTTTAGATGTACAAGATGGAGCTATCTTCTCTAGATGAGGAGGTAGCTCCTCATCTAGAGAAGAACCAGAATCGCATTGATTGCATAAGACGGGTGGCACAAAGGGTAATAGGCAGGGAACTGCCTGCAATGAAAGACATTTATGAACAAAGGCTTTTGTCAAAAATCAAAAAGATCATTGGGGACAAAACGCACCCTCTCAATGTGCACTATGTGTACAATCGCTCTGGAATCAGACTGCTCGTGCCTCGCACCAATTGTACATGTTTTCGCAAGTCATTCGTGCCAAACTCCATTCAATCGCCATGCCATCAGGGAATTCTGTTCATGAATGAATAGCTCAGGTTCGTTCGTCTGTTTGTTTGTAGCACTGTGCCGTGACGGTTGTTATTACTGTGTTTGATGTTTAACTGCTATGTCAACAGAGAATTTCATGTTTATGAATGAATGATTTATTGATGTTTGTTTGTTTGTTTTATTGTGTTGTAATGTTGTGATTATAATGTTTGATGTTTGGGTTGAAATATTATAATAATTATGTTAATTCAGATATTATATAGAAGATAATGTATCTGAAGATGAATGATAAGTTGTACATGAAGGAAAATAATGTTGATTAGAAGTGGAAGATTTTTTTTTTTTTTTGACAGTTGAATTTTTTTTAATTACAATGATTATCAGGCCTCGAAATAGGATTTTGGAGGGGCAAGGCCATTTAGAAAAGGGCACTTTTTCCAAGCGGCCAGGGCACTTAGGTCAGTCAGAGGGGCACCAAGGCCACATTGGAAAGGGCATGTGGGGTGTTTATGAAAAAAAGAAAGAAGAAAAAAACCGAGAAAAACAAACAAACACACACACACACACACACAAAGTGCAACACACAACAAAAACCTCTTCCCTACAGCTGTAACACATTCCCGATTTCCACGTTTCTATCAGGTGAAACGACATTTTTTAAAACATGAATAAAACAGTAGGTATTGATTGAAACTCGACACCCTTTCAGGCCAGCCAGGCCAGGCTGTCATGTAACTTCAAAGCACATTCCGACAGCTGGCTGGCAAAACCACAAGGCAAAGGAATTTGCGCGCGCGTGTGCGGTTTCTTCTGTTGATTGGTCTCTCTCTCTCTCCACCCCTCCCCATTCCCCAGTCTGGCACCTTGGCATCGTGGGATTTTTCTTTTTTCTTGGTGAACTTGGTGTTCACTCTTCACTACTCTATCTGAATATGCGCTGCCTAGCTAGTAACTCTATGGCCGCTGCGCTGCGGAGGCAGTCAGGACGGTAAAAGCCGGTCGGGCGTACATGTACGTACACGTCGTCTCTTATCTCGGAAAGATACTTTGAGTTTGAATCAGATATATTGGGACGCGAGTGAACTGAAGGTATGATATTTGAGATCAGGAAAGTTGTTCAAGCTTATTAAAGTGTAGACTTTGAGAAAGGGCATATTATACGTCATAAATAATACTTTCATTCTAAAAGGGCACCACGGCCCCAAGAAAAAGGGCACATTTTTTTTTTTTGGCCGTAACTTTGATCAAAAAACAAAAGGCATTGCGGCCAACGAGAAGGGCACCGACGGCCATGGCCGTCGGTGGCCGTTGGTTAATTCGAGGCCTGGATTATACTTAAAAAACCCTTTGTTATTGTATACTCCGATTAAAATGTAACTTTGTTACTTTAGAACCTATTTGCATTTTTGTCTTAGTCTTTAGAGAACTTACAATTCAAAAGTGATGAAAAATTTGTTAATCGATGAATTTATAATCGAAAATCTTTTTTTATTTTTTTATTTTAGACCTCCCTCTACCCCACTGCTGAACCTTCCCTTTAAGTAATTAAGAAATTAATTTTGCTTACTGCCAAGTAGACCTTGATTCACAGATTGAGTGACTGCTGACAACTGTATATACATGTATATTTGTAAATATGTTCTATATCGTTATAGTATTATATTATGTTTATGTTATGTACGTTAAAGCCTTTATATGCCCCCACGGGGCCAAAAGGTGTTATTCTCAATAAAAGTTCAAAGTTCAAAAGTTCAAGAATTTATCTAAATTAATGAATTGAATGAGATATATGTAATATGTATTATGAATATAATGGTTATCTTTTTTTATTTTCTGCAACAAGTATTGCAAAACATTTGTGTTTCATGTTATTTGTAATCTGTGAAGTACATGTTGTTCTTTGAACAATCATCTGCTAGTATCTCTTGTATGTTACGCTGGTGGAAGGCGCATTTCCACATTCTCATTGTGGACAATAAAAACAATCAATTCAATTCAAACAATCAATTATCAAGATATTCTCTCACTAAAATCAAGATGAACTGAATTACACTACTGCGATTCAGTTTAGTTCGGCTGGTCTCCCTTACATAAGTGAGGTCTTTGAATAAAGTGTTTTCACTTCAATTCTGGATGAAAGTATTGCATGGATGGTTTGGGGTATTCTGTACCTTTTTGTTTCATATGCACAAAATGGGTAAGAATGAACACGAGACCGGGCAGTAGAATTGAGAGAGTTGTATTGTCCCTCATATTTGTATGTACATGTAGTTTGGACGGACAAAATGTGTCCCCACCCCCCCCACACACACACAATATACAATACACAATTGACACAACTGACAATCAACACGCAATTGATTATTCTTAGTGAGAGTAGAGGTTGTTTCGTTCTTTTGACTGTTTAAACACTCATCTTCATGCTATTTCTGCTGGGTTGCGTAACATATGGTATTTATGATATTATACGAATGAATACTAGAAATCTATCTAAATGATATCCTAGTTTTGTTAAAAATATCTGCATCAAACTACCGCTACCATATTTAAACAAAGACTGTTCCAAGTCAAAACATACAACAAAATTGGACCATTAGCAACATCA
This sequence comes from Diadema setosum, assembly GCA_033980235.1. NCBI lineage: Eukaryota > Metazoa > Echinodermata > Echinoidea > Diadematoida > Diadematidae > Diadema > Diadema setosum. The sequence goes on from CM067059.1 coordinate 41,401,682, forward strand.
AAATGCAGAAAGTTCTCACTGTGGGAGGGAAAACACCCCCCCCCCCCCACCCCTGTCCTCATTCAGCTTGCTCGCGCTCTGTTGCTTCACTCTTTCACATATTACTGCCCCCCTAAGATTAAATCCTGGCTACACCATTGATCATATCCGACCATAATTGCAACTTTCATTTCCTTCATACAGTAAAGCAAAGAAGGAAATTTCGTGCCCTTGTCAATTACCACCATATGAAAATTAAATGACCAAAAAAAAATCAAACAAAACATTCATTTATACCTGAGACTTGCTGCTCATTCCTGAGCCATGCTGCGACCGCTGGAAGTCCAGAAAACCAAACTGGTCTGAGTAGGTGTCAATCATACTGCAAGGGTCAAATAGTGCAACAGCAAGTGATGCTACGTGCCTTTCATTTGAATAAAAAAACTTCCAAATGCCCACATCATAGTGGAAATGTCAAAAACTATGTAGAACAAGTCGTCTTTCCTTTCACTGATGGACGATCAGAAAAATATCTGCTGGGGTAAGACTAGAGTAAACTGTTTTTCTTTGCTCTGCTACCATGAAGTCAGGTGAGTGGTAGTAGGATGTTTATACAAATGTATGATTTCAAAGGAGTTAATGCCTGTCTCCTACACTATCACTGCCAAATGGACCTTATAGTCACTTCTGCCATTATGTTCTTCTTGTGAAAGTGGCAGTCTAATGGTAATAAAGGAAATATTTTGGTTCATCTCTATTTGTTCTTTTTTTTTTCTGGCTATCAATGCACGATACTCACTTAACCAGTAATTGACTTCTTATAACTTGTATCTTTGAATGTCATACGTACATCTGCATGTCAATTCAAGGTATTTTAAACGCAAATGTAACTTGGCACAAAATGCTAATGTATGTCTGCCTATATTGAAATTGATGATGGACATGTTTATGTATGTCTGCCATTTACTTTGATAAGAGGATCATGAAATCAAAGACTGCAGCATACTCTCACCTGTACTTCATGAGTTCCACCACATCCTCTGCATCAGCCTGGGAGGCCTGCTCCCTGAGTTCCAGTCTGGCCCTGGCCTCCGTCAGCCGGATCATGGACTCCAGCTGCCTGGTGGTTATGGGTGTGCTGTCCATGCCTTGGTGCTGGCGACGCAGCTCCAGGTAGAAATTCTACAGAGGTGTGGTCGGGGGGGGGGGGGGGGGGGGATGAGGAGGGGAAGCGGGAGGAGAAAGAAAGGAGGGGATCAAAACTTGGACTGTGAAATATTGTAACTGACATCGTAGTCTGACATTGTATCAAAGATTTCATGCCGAGGAGTCATATACAATCTGACCTCAGTTATCGTGTAGGCTACGCCAGGACCATGCAGCTGCCATTCACGTAAGTATTATGGATGGATAAGTGAGATACATGTATGTACAACACACCACTTTCTGGCAAGTTGTATTGTACTGGGTATACACAGCCTATGTCAAGGTAAAGACATTACGAAAACAAGACAGTCGTTAATCTAAAATTGTACATTAGAACAGCTCAAAAAATGTCATACAGCAATTGTTGTGACAAGCCCACCAACCTGGAGAACACTAGCAGCCTCTGGGATCAGCTTGGGGTGCACATACTTCCTTGCATAGGCGATGTACTTCCTGAGTAGCTGGGGTGGAATGGGGTCAAAATCTTCGCCCCGCCCAACCTTGAGTCTCTCAGAGAGGGGTTTGTCTGACTGCCAGAGACGATGGGCCTCCTCATCATCAGCTGTAGTGACAGATCCTGAGGGACATCTGGTCACACGCACCCCACCCATGGCCCTATTATGACACAGGAAAATCAAATATTATTTGGAGTGTGACTTTGACAATATCCATTGACTAAAACACCTAACATTACTCACACAGTTTTGTGTGCATCCTCGTAAATAGAATGGCTATTACAATTATACAATTTCATAGGAAGATATCACAAACAATAAATAAATTGAAAGTAGCAAAGATTTACACCATTCAATACATTAGAGATATATACTGCAGCTACATATTTCTTCTGTCAAAGGCAGGGGTGAGGACATGGAAAGTTTCCCTGCACTAATGTATAATAAATTGACGTTTTTTGGTCTATAAACTGCAATTACAGTACATTGTACCTCTACAAATATGTGATAATGCAAAAGATACCGTGGTACCATTTTCTCTTTCTCACTTAAAGTAAAAAACATAAGAATTAGTGAAAAAGTATAGGTAGCCCAATGGAAGATTGTGAAACCATGACATCATTGTCTTACCTACTTTGCATATGTGGATGCCACTGATGTCACTGTTTTGTGAAAACTTATTTCACATCTACTTTTGCTCTTACGGATATCATACGGTTCATTTGACTTGACGGCACAAAATAAACTTGATCAGAGAGAGCAATGACACACTAACTCTGCATGCCAGACAGATGTGTCACCTGTGTTTCCCAGCATGAAGGGCCATCACGTGCTCAGACAGCATTGAGTCCATCTCTTCATCCGGTTGGTCGAGCAGGATGAAGACCAAATCAAATCTGGACAGGAGAGGACCGCTCATCCTGTCAAGAGAGATGCAATGCAGAAAATATTTTACCTGATTTACTGTGACTTTTCTCTTTACACCATATTTCTTTTTCCCCCTTCTTTGATTCTTCAGCAAGGGGTTGGGGAAAAGATACAGGAATCACCAAGTTTTGTCAAAAATAAATGTATCAGAGGTTGAATGACGACTTTTTCTCTTTGTAATAGTCTCTTTTCATCACGAATGACATTTTTTTCCCTATTCTTATTCATTTATTCTTATATCTAATTCCATGCTCACTCTAGAACGTACCTGAGGTTTTCCGAGACAGTCTTGGCCTTGTTGTAGTGGCCACCCACAGGGTTGGCAGCAGCCAGGATTGAGGTCCTGGCAGGAAGACTACACACCACGCCAGCCTTGGCTATACTGATACTCTGCTGCTCCTGTGTTGTAGTATGCACCAAATCAAATATTTCACAACGCTGATCCCCAGTCAAATGTTTAGAAATTAAAACAACCTTACCATAACAAACATAAATATATATTACTACAGCTTAATTCTTGCTTGCATCACAGTTACAGAGTTGTAAATGTTCAAATGATGACCTAAGTAATTGAGAGATATTAAACAATTTTAACTGATTTTTCATGCTAATATGACTTTATTTATTATAGTTTTTGTGATGCAGATAGTGCTTCAATGTTAATGATTACAATTTTCCAATAGCTTTCTGACACTGAGACATTAAAGATAATATAAATCATATAGGTCACTGTCAGGATCCTGAAATTCCACGACAGAAGTGACGGCGAACCAAGTGTAATATCTGCTAACGTAAGACCTGGAGGCCTTCTTATACATGTGGCTGTTGCTAATTTAGTTATTTCCTCTGACTGCAGCGAAAATAACTCACCATGGCTTCCAGCAGGGCTTGGTGCTGTGATCCCATCTTGTCAAACTCATCTATACAGCAACATCCTATGAGGGTGTGGGAAGATGTTCACAGCACTTTCAGAATCACCTCTTGCAAGTGTTATATCTACTCTAAATATTCTTGTGCAATGATTTGATTTAAGTACAGTTGAACCTCTATTATCCGGCCTCCCTTTATCCGGATCTCTCTATTATCCGGACGCAATCTCGCCGTGATTTTTTTTATCTTTTTTTAAAGAATTATGGGAGGAAAGGGGGATTCCCAACTCCTTGAGAACTCCTACACAAACACACATGAATTACATATACTTGATACATTTCTTAATAATTATTTAGGTAAATCATCCCAAGAATTTATAAAAGAAAATGATTTAATTCTTGCAAACACGAACCTCTATTTTGGGGTCTGTTACTGAGTGTAACAATGAAAAGGTTGCAGTATACACATTACTACATGTGGTACTACAATGGGCTACATCAGTACATGTGTATGTATATGTACATGTATAAAGCACTGAGTCTCCCGTATCCGGCCAAATCCCTTATCCGGATGAGCCCCGGTCCCGACTTGTCCGGATACGAGAGGTTCAACTGTATATTATGTTTTGGATACTGATTTGCTATGACAAGCTTGTTTAAGTTGGTTTATTAGAGCCAGGAGTCATGAAAAGTCAAGTGTATGCTGCCATGTTCACCTACCCTGCAATAATCTGCAAGTACGATACATGGACAAGTTACCACAGAATGACTGACAGATGAGACTTAACCCTAACTAGGCGGGGGGGGGCTCTCGAGACCCCCCCCCTCGACGTTCCGCGCGATGTATAACCAATGTGAAAAGCTATCGCCGCGACGTTTCATGACTTTTTTCTGTCGAGTCTCCCGCATCTTTTGACACCAAATTTGCGATGCCCGGGTGCGCGGTTCCGAAGTTTCCCATAAATATGTACATGCATGTCAGACCAAAAATTGCTAAAAAACATGAATTTGTGTACAATTTCAATGGAAACTGTGCTTACTGTCAAATTTCATAAAAGCATGATTATTTTGGGGTTTTATTGATTAAAATCAACTAATAACATATTTTCTTCTTCAGAACAATGTTGCGGACAAGTTTCATCGAAAAAACAATGAAAAACTTAAAGTCGAAAAAACACAGAAATACATAAGAAATTAAAAAAACAATAAAATACTTATGAAATTTTTTAGGATGGCTCAGTTTTTTTTCTCTAATATTTGCTTAGGACACTAAAAAGAATATTTACACCAAAAAATGTGCCCATTTCGAGCTTTATTTAGTGATTTATACCAAATTGTCTGATTTCATGCATCATTATGCATAAATTAGCATAATTTAGCATAAATGACATTTTTTTTTTAAAAATCTAACTTTGCAGTACTTTAGATAACATCATAGGCAATGTGTGTGCCAATTTTCGTCGCGATCGCGCGGTCGACGGCCGAGATCTGGAGGGGGGGCCTGGGAGGCCCTCCCCCCACCCCCCACCACCCCCCTCTCGGCTCTATGATCTACCTAAATAGCCCGGCCTAGTTAGGGTTAATTGAGCAAATGATTGGAAAGATCAGTCTCACATACACCTCAAAACAGGAGAATTAGTCCAACCATATGAAGAGTGATATTGAATGACATTGCTAAATTTTTGTTGGGTGGATAGTGTTTCATCTTGTGATTGTTTTAACAGTGAATCCGTGTCAGTGAAAGATGACAAAAATACATTAAAATGCTGCATCACATTCTGCAATCTATTCTCATTTTCCCTCTACAAAACCAACGAACATAATTTTACACCACTTGTTCCATACCAGGGCTGCCAACATTCACCCACCAAAATCATGGCTCAGCTTCTAAAGAGCAATCAGGGTGATACCTGCCTGCTATACCCACCTCAATAGGCAACAGTAATTCCTAAATCAAGGAGAATTTTATATTCCTCGGCCAGGACACAAAGAGATTGAGGAAGCCTCTTGAAGAATCAAGGTGACTTGGTAGCTTTGCCTTACCCAAGACATGAAATCCAGCTTTGTGTTTTATTTTGTGTGTCAGAACAGATCAGCAAGGAATATTTTATAATACTTACAGTTCTGTAGCTTAAAGCTATAATATTCAAAACAAGTGATACTGCACAAACTTTTTTCTCACAAATCTGAACTAATACATTCATGATACAACATGAAAAGATGTAAATGTGGAATGATAATGTCACATTCACTAATGGTAGCCTCTGATCAGTGTCAACACTGCTTTTCTAGAGGGCCCTGCCATTTTAATTTGCTTAGCATTGCCTGGTACCCATTTTACAGGTCAAGGAACATAAATGATGGATAAAATGTCTTTTCACAAAGGATTGGCATCATGTGGGATTTGAACTGAGGACCTCTGGTCCAGAGTCCAGAGCCCTAACCACTTCATCACATGTAAGTCACTCACCCTGATCCCCCAAGACTAAGGCTCCCGCCTCCAGGGAGTAGTCACCCGAAGACCCGTCCTTCGTCAGGGTCACTGTCAGGCCTGACGTCGTGGTCGTGTTGCCACAGACGTAGACACCCCTGGGGGCAACGTTGGATGCTGCCTGCAGCATCTACAGGGATGATGATATTACAAAAATGATGAGCATATGCTGTGCTCACATAGATGCAGATTGATTGCTGATGATGAGTGGCTGGGGGCAATCACTCACAGTAAGTAGCTATTTTCTCTCCTTTAAATTTGTAGTTTCCTACCAACGAAGCAAATACCAAATTTATCAAGCCATCACACATCACCCAAAGAGAAATGAAATCAACACTTGTTCTTGAGATAATTTGACCACAGAGTGGACTACTGCCTTGTAGCTATTCTTTTCTTTTTATTATTGTACTTGGGAATCCAGTCAATGTAATCATTCTCACCTCATTATCTACATTAACCTTTGCAAGAATTCCTGATAAAAAGTTGTGGAAATTTTACTGTAATTACTGTTTGAAAGTCCACACAACAATGCCTATCATAAATAAGTCAACTGTGCACACCATATAAATTGCAAAATAAGAGTGGTGGAATAATTCACAAGCAGTTACATTCTGGATTTTTTTTAAAGGGACAAATTAAGATATAACTCAGTAATTTCCCATATTGTAGAAATGTATTTAATTTGTACCATGGCAATGTCCTTGTTGAGATTGAGGATATCAGTCAAGTTTCAAAATTCACACACACACACACACACACAAAACACATGCGCAGTGAAAACATAAGGCATGGACAGTGTACTTAGCATTCACAACAGGAAAACATAAAGAGTGACTGATTGAAAAAAAAAAAACAAGCAAAGGGAAGATATTACCTGACTCTTCCCCAGTCCTGGATCACCTACGACCAATATGTGGGGATCTCCGCGCACTGGAATACGATTCTGCAATATTGATTATTTGAGTAATTGTTACACAATGAGAAACACATCAGCAATTATTCTGATGATTAAGATGAATAATTATTTCACAAAATCAAATTTAACTGGCTCTGAAGATATTTTATCCAAAAATTAATGATTTCTTTCAATCTTTCAGCCTGTAATGATTATTGTCATTGCAACAGTAGTACTGCAACTTTAACTCAGCAGCACTACATGAAATGGTTGGCAGGGATCTAGACAGCATTATCTACACTCAGAGATCATTATCAAGATATTTTTTTTTAATGTACAACCCTTCTGTATGGTACCCCTCTTGTCTTTGATATACACTAATGACCAAACATTTACATTACAAGCTTATTGTGATATGATATACATGTATATCTTCACTTTTTCTTGAATGTACACATGTGTTATGTTTACAATAAACCATGAATTGGCACCACAATATTCTCATATATACCTTGTCATTGGTATACTTGTGTGTTCCACCAAAGAGTCCAAGAATGAGGCCTGCCTTGACCAGCTCATGTCCATAAATAGTTGGACAGAGAGACCTGAGAAAACAAAGAAGATACAAATGTACAGGAATTGAAGAGCTGGTTTCAAGAATTCAGTTTAATTCAGTTCAATTCATGGTTTATTCACTCATCTTCGCAGCTGAGTAGCTGGAGTGCGATAATTGTGTATACATAGTAAAATGACATAAGAATAACAAAAGGATAGCAATCCTAATAGCACTCTGTAAAAAGCTTTCAACTGCATACACGCATTTTTATGTTGTGGGCTTGTAGGCTGCTCACACTGCGTGAGGCTGATAGAAACAAACAAAAACAAAAACAAAATCAAGCATTCAAAGTACTTTTTAGAAAAGCCATTTGATCTCATGAACAAGAAAATCAGCTGGTGTGTCAACACATACATAATCTTTGTCTTACTACTACTACTACTACTACTACTACTACTACTACTACTACTACTACTACTACTACTACTACTACTACATGTACTACTACTACTACTACTACTACTACTACTACTACTACTACTACTACTACTGTAGTATTACTACTACTGCTACTACCACCACCACCACTACTACTGCTGCTAGTATTTCAACATTTATTGTTTCCATAGCATGGTCTTATTAAAGTTTGAAAGAAGGAACTTACCCAACTATGAGCCTGAAAAGATTCTCCTGGCTCTGAATCTCCTGTATGGCATAGAGTTCCTTGATGGTGAAGTCCACAGCTGCTCCTGACGTCCCAGCACTGCCACCCTCCTCACTAGTCTTCTTGCCCTGCTTCAGGTTGGACACGGAGTTGGCCCGGATGTACAGGAGGAACATGCACTTGTCCTTGTTGCGACTTTTACCTGAAGATATTGGGATTGACAGTTCAGGAATTGCATTATATATATATATATATATATATATATATGTATATTTATATATATATATATATATATATATATATATATATATATAAAAAACAATGTTATTACTCTGGGCGATACTTCGTAATGTTTTTTTATTTCAATGAATGATAATCATCACCTGATCAAATATTGTTAAAATGGGTCATTAAAGCAAAGGGAAAAATATGTCAGCAAATGAAAAGACATATCTTGATGTCAGCCATGTAACCTCAAGCTAAAGTTCAAGGCCATTGGCTAAATATCCCGATGCTCGTCTAGATTTAAGTCTCGAGGAGTTTACAGACTCAGTAGCGTGGGGAGACCATAAAGTGGGAAGGCTGGCCCACCTCGGATATATACCAGAATCCCCATAAAGAATTGTATAATGTAGCTTTATCAGTGATCTCTGTGCAAGTACATACACGGCTGAAGAATCTTGACTGGACTTGGTTGTTGCCAATCAGCAGATGCTTTGATGCACATACCGGTATTCGCTGACAAATGCTATTTGTGTTATTCAAATGTACCCTGATGGGCAGCGAATGAATCAGACCATTCATGTATCCCCACCCTACCAGGTGTTTACAGGTCTGACAGTGCTCTATAAATGTGCTGAAAGCCTTTGTTTTGATTGTTCCTCCATTTGTGATAACACAAAAAAATAAAAAGGACTTGGAAAAATCTGGAATCAGCTAACACAGACATGACCCTTTCGATGTGTTACCACGTCGAATGAAAACTTTCTGTATAAAGTCACCTTCATCCACATTTGCCACCTTGACGATGCCACTGACTGTTACAGTGTCCCCTGGCACACAGGTATCCACTGAAAATAATAAGAAAAATCCATAATCCTTCGGAGGGAATGCATGTTGCGGGAATTCAACGATAATGTGCCTGATATTACACATTTTTATAGAGTCTTAATGATAATAAATGTTGATAAGACATGTAAGTTACGAACAACTGATAACTACATCAATCTCGTGGACTTGCACAAAAAATTTGTGATCTAAAAGACAAATAAGTGTGAGGTTTCCTGTGTTACAAGACATGCAAGAATTTCATCTTCTGAAAATTATTGCAAATATGCTTCTTTTTGATATCCCAAAAATAGTCATCTAGAGAAAGACTTGGAAAATGGAGAACAGGAGGCGCTGGAGGGACATCATCCATGGATCTTGGGAATACTACCCATGGAAAGTCAAGTTAATGAAAGAAATTTGACACATAATTTCCTGTACAAGTATTACAAGTATCAAACAGTCAAATCTGCATTTCAAGTCCAATCTCCTACTGGAGAATTCCAACATGGCCACTATCTGACTTCCCAGATGACAACTGAACAGTAACTTCAATGCCTATTTATAGATAGAGAGAAATGCAATGGAATGCGAAAAGAAGGCAGTTTCACTGACCAAGGTCGTGCATGAGTTCGCACTCTACAGTTCGCGGGATCCGACCAGCCTCCCGCTGCTCATCCATAACAATCTCCTGGAGTTTAATGGTCTGCCAGTCGGCGGTCTCTGTCAGGGCAGAGCTCTGCTGAGGGACGAAGGACCGTCCCCTACACTCTGGAGCCAGACACTATGGCACACACAAAAAAAGGAACATTCATTCTGAAATACAGGGCTCCCGTTACAACAAATTGCTTGTACAACACATTAATCATTCTAGAAAACTAATTCTAAGAAAAGAGTGAATCTTAGCTTTGAATCAATTACGTAAAGATCTTTACAGTAACACATGCTTTCAAGATGGTACTGTTTGCTCTTGTAAAATTTATGTTTTCAAGTTGGTACAGATCAATCATGCTGTGTGTGCAAGTGATGTTTTACCCAGAGCACATCTAAGCAAGCAAACAGCTCTGTATCAGGGCTGCACATCATCAAGCTTGCTGTCAATTTTCCTGAATTACCAAGTGAATGTATATTTTCACATGTATTGTAGGACAGCGCTAAAGTAGTACATACAATGAATATAAAACAGAAGCATTCTTCCTCCAATCTTGAAAAATTAATGCCACAGAGAACAAGTGCTGTGAAAGTGGACATTTTTGTACAGTTAAGTATTTCACACTCAACCAGGAAAGACAAATTTCATGATTTTGACTTCACAGATAGTAATGACAATAGAGGGGCACTTCAAACAGCTAATCCAAACCACAGCAGTTAAAGACCTTGGCAACACACACTGGAGTAGGGGTACACATTAGTTTCGTGTAGCACAAAATGTGTGAAAATTTTTGACACTGCAAAAATGTCCACTCTTACAGATGTAAGCCCCACACTGATGGCAGAGAATTTTAAAAATAGAAATAAATAGATGTGTTTCTGGGGTATGAGTTTTCTTCAATCTTGTCTCCCTCTGTACAAATGAACATTGAAAGATCGCACTGCTAATGGAAAATGAGCTCCAACATGGCCACTATCTGACTTACTGGATGTCAGATGAACAATAATTTTGATCAAATGCTTGCCTTTTTATAGATCATAGAACAATGTCAGAATTTTGAAGCTTGGGTATTTGTTCCGAGTTCATCATGTCATTACCGGCAACCAGGGATAGCCTGGTGGTAGTGTTGCTGCCTGGAAAGCAGTAGATGACAGGTTTGATTCCTGCTGGTTCCTTTTTTTCTGACATGTTTGTTAAAAATGTTGATCAGCAATGGCAATCTTACAAATTTCAAGGGAGACAAAATGAAGAAAACCCATACCCCATATCGTCATCCTTCTGCTTAATGATCTCTTGCTTTCATTCAAAATGTTTCTTTCCTTTCATTAACTGGAGGATAATTGGTAGAAACACACTTGATACAGATGTGAAACAATTAGATATCGGTAGACTTTGACTAACCTTTGTTGGCAAGACATATTTCCCCTCAGGCAAATTGACAATCTGAAGAAAGAATAAAAAAAAAAGCAAAACTTCTTTATATGCTGCTCCTCATGGGGTGAACCTCAGGAGCTGCAAATTTTAGAACACGATTAAACTGACTGATAATCTTAGTTCTCTTATTTTATCATCAGTGTTTTAATAGATTTAGGAGGAAGTAGGATGTTATTTACAACTAAAATGCAATTAGCGAAACATGATTCAAGATATCCCCCCATAAAGGAAAAAAAAAAATATATATATATATATGTTATATATATATCTGTTATTCAAAGTAAACAGTTTTTGTTTTTATAAAGATCATTTGAAAAAAATCAGAAATGACTATCAAAAAACATGTATAGATTGCAGCACAGCCACAATGCATGTATGAGATAGAATGTCAAATAATGTAATACCACAAGAATGGATAGAATGATTATTGCTGAGAAAAAGGACTTGAGATCTGGAGAAAGAACAGACAATATAATTGTATTTACAAAGTGTAAATGAACATCACCTGAATGTCCCCACATGTATTACACAGGAATGCCATCTTTGTGCAGAGGGGTTTGATGTTGCTCACTCTAACGACTGTCCCCTTCACTGACACAAACTTTCCTGTTGCAAAGTATCAAAAGAAACAAATACGTGTATGGGAATTGGGGCTAAATGGATTACACTACTGTTGTTGTTATGTAAAATACTCTGTAACCCCATTCCCTACAAAAGTCTTAATCTTTAAAGACTTTTCACTAGGTTCCTTTTGGTAATTGTCTAAAATCCTAGCAGGGTACATATAAAATGTAAGCAAAGTGTCCCTGTAACTGTAAAGACCAAGCATTAAAAGATGTAGCTCCAAAATATGACATCAAACGGTCAAAATCTTATGGACAGACGAGCATCAAATCTGGCATATGACAATAACGTCCTTCCCTTTTCAAACAGCACTGGGTCAAAATACCAAAAAAATGGTGGGGGAAACACACATTTAGGTAATTGGTAGACCCCACACTGAAACAGTTTCATTCAGAGATTTGGTTCATGACTAATGCACGCACATGAATGATGCATACAGTGTATAAATCACACGTAAGTTGTCCATTATAAAACTGTGAGATAAACATCTTTGCTACATAGATATCATACTATTCTTCCTCTTCATAGATATCCCCCATTACTGACATTTTCACGAAAAGATTACACACGATTATGAAAAGGTAAGAATTAAATGCACAGAAAATGCAAGAATGTACAAATCATGACATGTAACTATGCAAGAGCAAGTCATCATTTGTACTCACCATAGCAATTTGCTTTCAGGTTCTTGAATGCTGTGATGGGTTCGTAGTTCAAAATTCTGAAAAAATTGCAAGCATTTACACAATTGAAACAATTATGATCATTACTTTCAATAACATACAAAATGACTAAAATGTGGCGGGCGTGGAGAGAAAATGTCAAAGCAAACGATTTACATGTGAATTTGAATAGAGCATTTTTGACATACCAGTAGACCTAAAACTTAATAATTCAGCTCTGAATCCGAATTCTACTCAAATATAATTCTTCTTTCGTGACATCAAAAGTATTCATGACTATACACAGATGTATGTAAAATGTCCGACGTGATGGTCGTACACTGGTAGGATTATGTGGACAAATATTGACATTGAAACCAGTCCTATCATCTCAATGCTTTTTAATTGGTGTATCCTTAAGTCAATACTCTCAGGGCACTGAACTGCACTACCCACCCACTTGCAAGCACTACCACTCATTTGCATAATAAATACCCTATCCTGGATTCCCTGATAAATCCCATAGATCCAATCTCTTTTCCAAACACCCAACATCCCCACACATTCAATAATACTTGTGTAAAGATGTCTTTTGCTCCTGTTTTATAGGCATCCATCATTCTACTACAAATGATTCGTTAAACTGCACAAACTTTGCCAATTCCTCCCCTGCTCTGGTGGGGAACAGAAATGGACCAACGCACTGGCTAAACTCTCATAATCATTAAGCATTAGTAAGTCCTCACCGGTGGACCCGCTTGTATGAGGTATTGATACTGACCTGGCGTGGATGAGTGGAACCTGGACCAGCATGGGGGGTATGTCAACGGAGTCCTGGGACTGACTTTCCGAGTTCTCCTGCCTCTGTAGGACTGCTGCTTGCCGTTCCAAGTCCTTGGTCCAGACCTAGGGATTGGAGCAGAATTGGTACAGGTGGCTCTAGCTGTCACCTGACTTCAGCATTGAACAGCATGTAACAGTATCAAGCCTGTCCCACTGTGTCTAGTTGGCTTCAGGTCTTGCTTAGTAGGTAATACACTCTATTCCATGCACCATAGAAAAATAATACACCATGCTTTTGATCTGAAATATTCCTTACTATTAACAGGTGATCTGCAAGGATCTTGAAGCGAAGCCTTCTGCAGCAAAGCAAGACAGGGTGGTAAACAACTGTGAAATTCAGACTTTTAAACATGTCAATGTTAACTTTCTCTCTCTTTCATTTCCTTTACTCGGAAATACCTGATGAAACGCCACACCAAGACAGTTTATGATGCGTTGAGGCATTTCCTTGAGGTCTGCCTTGAGGGAGGGCAGAGTGTTGCTCACAGAGGGGTCACTAAGCAGTTCCTTAAAATCCACCAAGATGCTGCCCCGCTGGTCAATTTCAGCCTGTTCAGAGAGAATGAGCACATGAAGAATATGAAAACACCTTCTAATCTGCATTTTCCAATGCCCCCTCCCCCATCCCCCCCCCCCACACACACACATACACACAAACACACAAAATCTCATGATGGCCAATATTACACATTGACTAGAATGGTTTGAAGCATTTTCACTAGTTTGAAGGAATTGGTTAACTCAGGATCTGAATGCTAAATGGAAGGTTATTTTCTTTCTGCACTAAAACAAAACTCATTGAAGTTAGCCGAGACACTAAGAGAGAACACCTTTTAAATCTACACACTCTCAACGGGCTGAGAAACAAACCTACACACACATGCATGTATTTATACGGACAAGTTATAAACTAAACATGGCTGCATATGCTATATATAGCTCACTCTTCTCTTTTTACATGTATCTTGCTGTACCATCCCAGTAAAAAACATGAACCCTGCTCAATCATACTGCCATGCAACATCTTTTAATTACTACTGTTTGTTTATCACATACCATACTTTGTTCTGAACACAAAATACCCATAATGACAAGAATGAAGATCCTTTCCCTTTTGTTGTGACTAAATAGAAACTTTATGCTTTATCTACAGGATACTGTAAACGCCATAAATTTCACAGAGTTTTTATTTTCACAAAAGTTGCAAGTCAGGTGCTATTCATGAATTTTTACAATACAAGTGAAAGTATGAAAAGTGCAGATTTCTAAACCATTACTGTACTCCATGATTGTGAATTCAACCATTTGCAAAAATGTCAGTAAGTCACAATTCGCAAAAAGGAAGACCCACTTCGCTGCACCAGTACCAGTATGCAGTAATGTCAGGCATCGCGGGACATATGGGACTGTACCTTGTCATACTTGGCAAGTCTTGGTCTGAAGAACATCTCAAAAGTCTCAATCTTAGTCACTGTTGAGGATTCTGAGCTGTAAGCTATGAAAAGAAATAAGAGAAAATTGGTAAAATTTTGAACTTATGGCAGTGATGCAGTAGACCTGAGATAGGGGAACAGGTGAAACAAGCACATTGTGCAGGGATTTGTTGGTATGAGACAGGTTTTAACATCATTGAAAAGGCCCCTTATGCAAGTTAACACTTATTATGTGAGTTTAGACATTACAATTTGTGCAGATGTAAGAACAGATTGTCAGATCTATGTTTTAGCTGTCCATAGTACAATCTATAGTATCATTGTGAAACAGCATCATAGCTACAATTAACACCTTCATTTGTTTACTGCATCTATTCGTCATACCTCCCATTTGTATGCAATTCATACTGTGTAGTACCCAGATTGTCCATACATTTATCTGCATGCTATTCTGTCATTTGAGTACTATTTCTCCATCTATCAGAAAGCTGGAATCTTGTCATTACCATGACAACTGCCATGCAAGCAAGGTTGCTATCATATATCAACTTTTTTTTTAATGAAATGGGGCCTAGGTCTTCATCTATATAATATGCCTTCATCTACATTTGTGCTATACCTTGATCTAAGGCTTTAACCTTGGTGTACGGTCCCTTTGTCTTTGTAATGCTAGGAGTAATGCATTGCCTGTGTATTGAGTCTTCATCTGCATACTACTGTAAAAGTGGATATTTTCGCGGGACTAATTTTTCGCGCTAGGCCGGGTCAGAAGAGTTTCGCGTGTTTTTAATTCCGCGGAATCAAGACATCACGCACAGGAACGTATGGCAAGCAAAAATATTCGCGTGTTTTTATTTTCGCGCTAGTTTCTGGTTGCGCGAAATGCGCGAAAATTTCAACACCGCGAAAATTTCCACTTTTACAGTATACCTTCGTCTGTAAAGTAGAATCTCCAGCCTTTGTAGGGGACAAGACTGCTGGCGAGCGCCTCCATTTCAGCATGGCGTGTACTGGAGACAGGTACAGAACTGTTGGAGTTACTGCTTCCATAACCGCCTCCTATAAAAGACAGACACATGGAAATGTGATGTGGAATTGGAAATCAGTAAGTCCTAATTCCTTCATCTATCAATAGATTGACAGTGAATTAGTCAGTGGTAATGGTACATGCTCTGCAATTACAGAAAGAAAAAAGAATCTTTATGCTATCAGCATACAAAATATTAATGTCCAGGGAAAATATATTTTTCACAATGAACGCTTTAAATATTTGATATTGTTACATGGTTACGAACATTGAACACAAAGTCAGAGTGAAATGTTGAAAGGTTGCATATTTACTGGAAAAAGGTATTTGTGGGTATGTACAAACCTGATTTTGTCATCATGATATGGCACTATCAGGTAGGGTAACACCCCCAGTATCTAAGCTTTTTTGCAATATTTTTCAAACTAAAATAATACATACATCATATCTACAGCAATGTATGCGAAATATATCAAATTTCTTTAATCTCAATTTTCATTTTGTTGAATATCACAAAGAATGTCACAAAATCCCAAAATATATCACCTTGAAAATACCCCAGAATACGGTCACCGCGACCAGTATTCGGTCAAGTGATATGCGCGTTCAAAGTTAATGCGTGTTCAAGGCAGCTAAAAAATTGCATCGGCGACGTTGCGGCACCCATTGGTGACCGAATACTGGGGAATCGGCACTTGCATTCAACCCTTGTACATTAATTGAGACACTGTATAGGCACGTACAGAAATTTTGTTTTTCTTTTGCATTTTTGAGGATACCATCACACTCCAAGCTTGTGATTTTAAGCAAAAAATCCCGCGAGAGAACGGCGTATTTCTCAATTTTCAGCACTTTTTCGGCGACCCATACTCTTAATACTGGGCTCAATCCAGGTAGCCACGCGCTTTTGGAAAGTCGTGCCGATTCTGCACTTTTGACAGTAAAATTTGGGATTTTGGATGGATTTTTGGAGGGGGCTAAGGGAGTTTCCTGTTGTGAATGAGTGTGCAAGTATGTGAATTGATGTGATTTGCATGTGTTGTGACAGTTGGGACAAGTGATATTAAAGTGACCGAATACCGGTACCTGACCGAATACTGGTGCCCTTACCCTACATTATCTCCACATTTTTGCAATTGCTTGCAGTCTCATTCTTTCTGATATTGTAAAAAAAGTTTACCTTATAAAGTTTTCATTTTGTGGCAAATATTCATCCATTTCAAGTACAGCATCATTTATGATAATTATGATGCGATTCAAACTTTTCCAACTGTTCTCATCATTTGATAAACTTCAACACTGCTTTGTAGCTGCAGTTGTCCCAGGTTCCAGGTCCCAGGGCCCAAGTCATTATAAATGAAAAGGTCATTTTAATACGGACATTTCAATGAAAATGTGATTGCCCTCCATGCGGCCTAAGTCATTTTATCGATGAAAAAAAATAAAAAAAAAGGTTAAAGAGACTAAGCTCAGGTTCTATCAATCATTATCACCAAATGTAATGTTTTGGGATGCCACAAAGTATACAACATATAAATTGTTTTGAGATTTATTTCTTTTTTTAATACCAACATTGACACTTTTAATGGCCACACGAGAAACAACAAACAGAATACTGTATTACACAAGGAACAAAATCAGTCAGGACAAGTCACAGCCACACCAACAGTATACCTCTGCCCCTCCTGTTCCAAGAGTTCCATCCTCCGCCTCCTCCTCTACCACCCCTCCAGCCTCCACCGCCTCGGCCTTGATTGCCTCCTCCTCCTCCTCCTCCTCCTCTCCAGCCTCCTCTTCCACCACCACCCCCATATCCTCCTCCTCCTCCTCCTCCCCTGCTCTGATAAGTTGTGAAGTAGTTCCCTCTAACGTTAGTATGGTTTCGTCCCCTCCATCCTGGGCCACCAGCACCTCCTCCTCCTTCTCTTCCACCTCGCCAGCTAGAGCCTCCACCTCGCCAGCTAGTAGAGCCTCCTCCGCCACTGCCCTGTCCCCTCCAGCTCGAACCGCTGCCTCCAGCTCCCCCTCTCCAGCTCTGCACGGATCCCTGGGTGTCACTCATGGCATTTTCATCAGCAACAAGTTTCTTTGCCTGATGGTAAATCATTCATAGTGTACACAACAGAGCTAGCTTTAACAAGTCTAACGACAGTAACGTTAGTCATCGGTCATCACTGGACATCAGCACAGCAGCTGCGTACAGCTCTTTATTTGGTCATCAGTAATACCCTGATTCGAAATTTGCCGCCCGTGTTCTTCATTTCCATTCAGCGAGCGACGAGAAATTATTGTTGTGTCCTGATCCGGCGTGCATCGCATGCCGCCAGCGCCTAGCGATTCAAGCGACTGTTCATGGAAGTGCGCCCTCTTAAGGCGACGCCATAACTGGGGGCCAAAAAGGCCGGTCGGCAAGCGCCCTGCGCTGCGTGCGTAGCAAGGGTGCCAGCGGCAGCCAGTGCTTTTACCACCCGGCGCCAGCCGGCCAGCTAGCTATCTCTGGCGCTGGCAGCGATCGACGCATCTGGCTTTGTGACAACTAGAGTCTACATTTTTTTTTTTTCGCAATTAAGCTAATTAAAAAAAAAATTAAACAACTTATACCGACTATGAGCGAATGGGTAGATGACATACGGCTGTAGCCAAAACTTGAATATCAAGGTAAATATCGGTACGATCCGTGAATGTTTGTAGACTCTATTTCTTTGGCGATGACTTGTGTACTCGCGTGAAAGCCCCGTATATTCACATTTGTGTAAGAGAATAAAAACCGCTGGGGAGAATTATTGCTAGGCGCAGGCAGACGTCTTGCTAATAAGCCTAGGCTGTTGACAAGTTAACTGATATAATTAAATACAAATAATGGTTAAGAATCTTGAGCTAGATATGGTGCAATAAATTGCAAGCTATCAATTAACTTAACCTTTTTAGGGCACGCTTTTGCCTTTACTCGGGAGTGTCGGGCCAGCAGGGTAGAATCTGTCTAACGTTAGATCTTGTCTAGAAATCTAGGCAAGAGTCCAGACTAGATGTAGACCTATTGACTTCTAGAACCCTACATCCTATATCATTTTCGGTTGTCGATAACTTCAGGCAAGCCTAACTAAGTAAACCAAATGGAATATAAATCTAGGCGTTTCTAGGCCGTATATGCCTAAACTTAAGAAAGTTACGACTACGTCGCCTGATGTCTACAACCAAAACTTCTACTGTTTTAGGTCTAAGTAACCTTGCATAACATCACGCTAACGCCTAATACATTGTTTTATAATCTACAAAAGTGATTTTTAAATCATACTTTCTTAGTATGATTATGAAACGGATGTTTGCCACCATCCATGGTTTATAGATCTAAGTATCACTTTATCAAAAGTCAAGTTCAGAGTTCCAGGCCAAAATTGAATAGGCCTGAACATTGAAGAAGTGAAACAATATAAGAATTTAACGCATCTTGAAACGTTTTATTTAGCTGTAGTGTAGGCTAAGTGTATTCTAACTTTGGCAAGTATAGGACACCAAGGATAAAAAAGAAAAAGTGAACTATCAAATTCTTTGATCTAAACTTGTCTTCTAAGATGAACAACATATTTTAAGAATAATACATTATGCAGTGATAACCTAATTAAATAGAGAATCTAGTAGACATAGTTTGTTTCGAAATCTCTGCATTTTTATACCGTTGTAGGCCCTATTTCACTTGTCTTTAATTTTGCCTTACTTTATCGGGCGTCAGCGGTGTCTGAATTTCACACACTGCCGTGCAGCTTCTATTTCCATTTTTTTCTGTTATTTGTGCACCCAACAACTGCACAATGTGTTTTCCTGATCCTTCCTTTGAAGCTTTCAAAGTAGATGAATATGTCTGAATCACTCAATTTGTCCAAAAGAAAGGCATTAAAAGCCGCTGAATGACTTTTCCACAGTGAGTGAACAATCACAATATTAGCGCGGCGCCGGCGGTCGCCGGTGTCACAGTCGATCCGTTCCGGGTTCCGGGGGAACCGATATACTGGCTGAATCCAGTCGATTAGTTCCGCGGAACGAATATACCGCACAATAGGCAGTACGCAGAAACGTTCCGCAACCGCCGATCCTATCCGGGTTGTGCGAGTAGGCCTCATTAAAAACAAAATAATATCTGTTTATTGTGGATGCCTATACCAAAGCCAAAAATCTAAGAAAGCTATTTCTTCATTTTTAAAATGATATCAAGGACAAACCTGTTTTTACGTTCTGATAATTTCCCTTTAAATGAATCATATTATAGCCTCGTACAAGTGGCGCGAAGAAATGAATCACTGTAGGGCTTACAATGTATTAGCTAAGTAGCATGCACAAATACGTACGAGTCGATCATCTGGAGCCGTTGCACAGACAGTGTGCGATTAGCCTTTATTTATAGACAAAACTTCAAAGAACAGTTCAACGAAAGAGCATGATAATACTACAGTTATAGGTCCTACATTTATAAGAGACTGCTTGAAGTGGGAAGGAGGAGAGAGGGAGGTTTTGCTGGTAGTGTACATCAAGGATAAACATTTTTTTTTTTTTCGGTGAGCTTTGATCTGATAAGAAAATTATTGTTCAGCTGTACTTCAAAACAAAAAAGAATGTTGGTCTAATAGTCTGCAAACAAATTGTTAATGTGTATGCAGGGGACTAAAATGGAGCTATGCATGTGGATTTCATTTCATTTATTTATTTCATTCTCATTTTTCTTTCAACAAAACATAACACAAAGTAAATCAAAAATGCAATCATAAGCAAACATACATTACAAAGTATGACATTCAATGGTAATTAACAAACTAATAAAGATAATGTACACATACTGGAATTACAAAGTTATGTTTGCAGGGTAGAAATGAGAACTACCCTGCATACACTTGTCGTCTCTTCTTCTCTGACCAGGAGCATTGCTTGTAGATTTTAGACCACTCTAAAATATCTTTAAAAATACTTATTATAATTACAAGTACGTAATTATGCATAATGCAAAAAAATATAAGACAAAATGAAACAAACAACAGAGACACAACAACGTGACATGATTAAACTGAGGGAAATATACGAATGAAAGGATTAGAGCAAAGACAAAATTAAAGGAAGAAGGAGAGAAAGAGAGAGAGAGAATGCCTACACGCTGAACAGGATAAACGGAAGAGGAGATTTATTGATTGATTACTCAAATTGTCCACTCTGGAAATTTTTATACTTAGGATATCGCAACAAAATTAACATTCAATACATTACAGCTACCCCACAATCAGACGTGTCATAGAGTACAAAATGAAACTCACTCACATTAACATTACAGTAACGTATGCACCATAATAACATAATACATTAACCCGACATTTACAACTACATGTATACAAAAACTATTAATATACAGCTGTATATCACTTTCATATAATTATTCCACTCATAAATGTTTTTGATAATATCCTTTCATACATCATCATTATACACCAAACAATTATATCACCACATATCCCAATATATTTGTATAATTCACTCCAAAAAATTCCAATATATATATATATATATATATATATACATATAATAATAATAATAATAATAATAATAATAATAATAATGATAATAATTACCATGGCAGCGCCTTATCAAAATAATACCAAATGTGTCTTGCATGTACACCTGTAAATCATTACATATTCCAAATTCAAAATTACCTAAAATTACTAAACAAAAAAAAAATAAAAAAAAATAAGATTACCATAACAATGCTTTCTCTATCAAACACACACGAGAAGCATATATCCTACAAATCTACACCTCACTTTCATCATCAACAAATTTGAACTCAATTACTTCAACAGTATAAAGATAATCACTCAATATCACCATATACCCCAGATTTCATCAGAATTGATTCAGAGCTGTAGAAAAGTTCGCGCCGTAAACTTTGCGACGAACCGCCCGACCGCCCGACCAACCACACACAATTCCTGTATGCCTTCTTATACTCTTTGGATATGCGGGAGCATAATAATAATGATAATAATAAATACACCAAAAACCAATCATTACAACTTATCTAATTACTCTGGCATTATACGTGTGAATGGAATCCGGGACAAAAGCACTTCTAAAACGGGTACGCTTTGTGCGAGGAGGACAGAGTCTGATACCTGATCAGGCAATAGTAACCGTACAGACGGTGTGTTAAATCGGTCATTATCTTGTTTACCTTGACCATCATTCTTTCCACGTATAAATCCTGTACCACTGGTAATTCCAACCCAATGATGTTTTACCACTTTCGCGGTCTATCGATTCTATAGCCTTGTCCTTTTGTGTAAGATTGCCATGAAAACAAATCAAGTTATACATGACAATAGATTGGAAAGGAATTGTAGAAAAGAACCATCAGTGTTCTATCCAGCCTCAGTTTGCTCAATATCATTGCCTGATGATTGAGGATGTATTGCGGACAGCAGGTGGTGACTGCATGCAGCTGTGGAAAAATTATGGAAATGAAATGCCTAATTTCATTACTTTATAATGTGATTTTTTTTTCATTGCGTTAGGGTGTTACCGATGATGAATCTTTATTTGCTATAACCTATTATAGATAATGAAAAATAAATATCTCAGCCAGAATTTAACCCCCCCCCCAAAAAAAAAAAATAAAATAAAATAAATAACGCTTAAAGAGTATAATGATGGAGATTTTTTTTTTTTCAGAACTTAAGGAATTTCAAAATTTAGAGCCGGTGTATATAAATGTATTTATTTATTTTAAGGTTCTCAAAAGGGGTAGATGAAACTCAGACCGCCTAGGTGTATAGGGTGATCATGAAACCATTGATTTCGTGGAAACATTGAATTAAAACTATCGGGGAGAACATTTGTGTTGTAGATGAACATGAATTGACCCAGTTGAAAAAGAAACAAATCTTTAATTTTTTGAATCTTATATTTTTGATGAATAATGAATCCGAGTGGCGAAACCCCACATATAATACGAAGTAGGGCCTACTTTTTTGCAATAACAATAATTTATCTAATAAAATTTGATGGGCGCTGCCCCATGCTAAAATTTCGTATTTGAGATAAGGTAATTTTATTAAAGAAAATACAATGTTAACAAAGAAGACGTTGGAATGCGATCCCAATATTACGCGTAATCATTTTACTTATTTTAATAACATGAGGCCTCCACGAAAGTTTTTCATCTACTCTGATACCAAGAAATTTTACATAGGATACACGATCTAATCGAGTATCATCAAAATAATTTCTGTGCTTAATATTTATAAGGATTTACTAAAAAGTTTATACTTAATTTTCTGAAGGTTTTATGACGATCTTATCCACTGAGTTACTTTTTTTCAAATCAGAGTTGACGGTGTCTACGAGAGTAACTGGGTTTTGATGAGAAAAGAAAAGATTTGAATCATCATCAAAATGCATAAATGAGAATATGTCAGATGATTTGCAGAAGTCATTGATATAAACTTATAAAAAGCAAAGGACCTAATTTATATTACCCTGAGGGACGCCACATTTAATAAATTGAAACTTGAGTTATTCTCGTTCAGAGAATATTGTTTTTCGGTTCTCCTGAACCACTCCAAGGCCTTCTCCCGTATGCCATAATGAGACAATTTATGGATTAAAATTTCTTTATTTTAAGCTGTTGATTTAAAGTTATTATAACTCGAGATAAATAACATTTTCCTTTGTTTACGTTTCTCCTTCGCACTCTCAATCTCTTCTTCATTTTCTGTTGTTAATTCTATGTTTTTTTCTCTCTTTTTGTTAGCCTACCGCTTTTACCCTTTTTACTTTTTATTTATAAAGATTCCATTTTGGGGTACATTAAGCCATATTTCTGTCTGTTTCCTGTCCAATTCATGTTACATGTAGTTTACTATAGCTGTTTTTCATTTTCTTATCACTTTCAATTTCTGTCTATCCCATCGCCACTATTGGCTTCGCACCTTTTACATGTGCATGTATTAAATATGTATTTCCATTAGAAATGTATGTACATATATAAATGAAACTTAATGTTTACGAAGAGAAAATGTAACTTTTTTTGTGGAACACCAGATTTCGGACATAGGTGCACTGTTTGGATATTCAAGTTAGGGTATCACTAGAAGTCAGAAAATTTACGTGAGTTTGTGATACCCCATATTTTGCACGCACTCTAATTTCTTTCAAGGGGAGGGCTAGTAACTGATCAGTGGGAATCAGTTGGAATGCTCGGGGATGATTGTTCCAATTCTAGTGGGATTCATTAAAGTGTACATTAATATATCTATTGTTGTAGGAAAATTATTTGCTTCAGAACGGTCTCATATTCAAGTAATGTGTTGTTTAATTCCCCGTCACTGTACAGGCATGCATTGGCGTATCTAGGGGAAACGGCGCCCGGGGCAAGCGCGAAAATTGCGCCCCTAATTTTTGAAAAGTGTTCAACCCCAACCCCATCCCGGTAGAGACTTTAAACAAAGTCCACATGATATGCTTTTTCAAGCACTTAAAAGGGGTCTTTTGAGGGTGATTTAAATGTAATGAATTTTAGAGCGAGCGCAGCGAGCGAGCCGAAAATTTTGGTATTTCAGCTTACAAAACATGGAATTCTTGTCATTTTTTGCTAATCAAATTACACAATTCCAATCAAGATATAGTGACGGCCTTATAGATAACGATTTATACCAACAAATTGCATGAGGAATTTAAAAAGTACTCTAAATTAGTACGCGCGAGTTAGCCGAAATTTGTATATTTCCACGTCATCATCACGTTTTGTTCTTACCTTCTTTATTTATATAAATTTTGGCGAGCGAACGCAGCGAGCGAGCCGAAAATTTTTGGTATTTCAGCTGACTGAACATGGAATTCTTGTGTGAACACAATAAACATTGTCATTTTGTCCGCATCATCATCATGTTTTGTTTTTATCTTGTTTGATTTGGTTTTCTGCCCCCCCCCCCCCACCATTCTCCCTCCCCCCTCCTTTCCGGGCGAGTTTTTTTTTTCTTCTTCTTCTTCTTTTCTTCTTCTTCTTCTTTTCTTTTTCTTTTTTCTTCTTCTTCGTTTTTTTTTTCGTTTTTTTTTCGTTTTTTTTTTTTTGCGCCCCCAAGGAGTGGCGCCCGGGGCACGTGCCCCCCATGCCCCCCCCCCTAGATACGCCACTGCAGGCATGCTAACCCGGAAACATTAAACTGCACATTACTTGAATATGAGATCATTATGAAGCAAATACTTTTCACAGAACAAAAAATGTACTCTTAAATGTATCCCCCAAGGATTGGAACAATCATCCCCCAGCATTCCCACTGATTCCCAATTATCAGTTACTAGCCATCCCCTTTTAACAGAAGATATTTTTTTTCGGGCCGCAGTCCCTATCATGAAAAGGGAAGACATTCAAGATTGAACGGATGGTACAGTATTGACTATAAGAATCCGGTGTTCAGAACAAACAAATAATGAGAAACCTGCAATACTAAACAGCATTCAATTCTTTTAGAATTCAGAGTTCATTTTACACAAATCAGAAGCGGATCTAGAGGGGGGGTTAGGGGGGTTGCAACCCCCCCCCCCCCCCCAAAAAAAAAAAAAAAAAAAAATCCGGGGACCATTTTTTTTTTTTAATCTTATCTTTTTTTTTTAACTTGTAATTTAATTTTTTTTTCTATTTATGGCAATGACCTCTATACCAAAAATAGTGGTGTTTAGATGCAAGAAAATGCCATTTTCACACGCAGATTTTCAAAAAATCTCCCTACTCTGGGAGGGGGGACACCCCCCTCCCACACCCTCCCCCCCCCCCCCCCTCGCTCGCTCTGCTCGCTCGGGCTCGGTCGCTACGCTCCCTCGCATACCGCCCCAACCCCCTCCTTTATAAAAAGCTAGATCCGCCCCTGCAAATTAGCTTCAAATTGCTGAGATATATGTAGCTACAGTGCGTATAAAAAAGCAACAAGATTTAATTTCGAATTTGTGAAAATGGTGTTTACTTTACTCCAAAGTAAGTAGCAACATCATAAAGCCATATATCTCCTCTTTCCAATAACAGCCAATTTTTCCATTTCCAATGGCGTGGGGAAATGCAATTCACTCATTATTAGATTCCCTTCTCCGTATTCAAAAGCGTTCAATAAGAATCATAAACCACGCCGGATATTTTGCTCATACCAACTGTTTTTTCATCAAAACAGAATTCTGAAAATTCCAGACCTATTTTATTACAATCTCGGAATTTTCATGTATAAACCAACAACTAACGAATTACCATCTGTTTTTATCCACATGTTCAAAAGGAATCGCTCTATCCACTGTTATCCCACTTGCCAGAGTGACGCCTATCACCTTCCCCGTACTCGCACTATTTTTGCAAAGAAAACAATTATATTTACTGGACCCAGATATTGGAATGACCTCCCTCAAGATATTACTTCTTCTTTGTCTTTATTCACCTTCAAACGCAAATCAAAACAGTTATTACTTAGTGCATACACACTTCCAAGTGTTTAGCAACTTTTTTTTTATATATACTCCCAGTCTTCTGTCTTTGTCCGCAGCTTCAAGTTATTAAAGTTATTTAATGGTACCGATATATTTTTTAATACATAGCATTCCTTTTCAAACAAGCGAGATCCGTATACAGTCTGGTTTGTGCGATATCTATGTGGTTCATCACTTTATTTTTTATCGATTTTTGTACTGATATAATTTTAGTTGGTCAAGACAAACATATCCGTTCTCCGTATAATTATATGCCTATGAATTTGGGAACCTACAGTTTTACAAGCGTTAAAGCTTTTTATGTAGGCCCCATCATATTATTTCTGATACTTATTTGTGACATCTTCATATGATATGACCATGTACATTTGTGTCAAGAATGTTTTTTTTTTTTCCTTCTTCTTCAATCAAAAGACATGATTGTATATATTTGGTATTCTTGTTTTATTGCCAATAATTTTGTAATCTCATCATTGAGAAAATGCAAATATGAAATTTGAACTCAACATCTTATTTATTCTTACACGGTCATGGATGGCTGAGTAATCATTCTTTTTGGACAATGGACTTGGGACCAAGTTTCAGTTAGTGAGACCAGCATAAATCCTTTTTCAATTCACTTTTTTTTTTTTAATGTTCAGACTGGTGAGACATACCTAGGGTCCTTCTTCTTTGAAAACAACCGCAACGAAAATGGATGCTTACAAATTTTAAATGAACATGTCATTCCTGAATTAATGGAAAATTTTCCTGTGCAACAAAGTGGTGTGTTCAGACGCCTATGGTGGGCACAGGATATCGCACCAGCCCATCGACTAGTTGCAGTAAGAAACAGATTGGCTGAGGTACTTGGAAATCGGATGATTGCCTTGTATCATGATGTGGATTGGCCACCAGAATCTCTGGATCTAACTTGTTGCGATTTTTTTTTTCTTTGGGGTTATCTCAAGAGCAAAGTGTTCATTATCCCTCAACCTGACATTGCAACTCTGAGACAAAGAATCACTGATGAATTTGAAGCTCTACGCCATCAAGCCACAATGATTCACAGAGCTGTGCGTGAGATGTAGAAAAAGAACTAATCTCTGCGTGGGAAGGAATGGTGGCCGTGTTCAGGGGCATGGGATGTAATGTTAAAAAGAGATATCCGAAAAAAAAAACAATGGTAAGTTGTGATTATTAATTTCATTATTCCATTTGTTAAGTTAATTTCTGATAAGGTACATTGATTCTTGCAGTGTCTAAACTTGGTCCCAAGTCCAATTTACCCATTGTCTAAAAAGAATGATTACTTAGCCATCCATGACCGTGTATGCATAAATATCATTTTGAAGAGGAGTATTATATGGTTTTAAGATGTTGCTACTGACTTTGGTGTAAAGTTAACACAATCTTCACAAATTTGAAATCAAATCTTGTTGCGTGTTTTTTTTATACGCACTGTATAAACAAAGAGACCCTAATTAAAGGATGGACCCACCTTATCTGCCCACTACACATGTATTTTCTTTTTTCAGTCCAAACCGATTTTGTATAATGTACTTTCAATTTCTCTTAGAATCGTATGCTCTCTATTTCAAATGTGCTTTCTAATTATCTTGCAAAACGTTAAATTTTCAATCGCCCATCTCAACCAAAACTATACTGTATCTCTTTAGATTACCTTGCCTGTTTGAAGTAATCTCTGTGTATTGATAGACCGCCTCCACGAAAGAGAAACACACACACACACACACATTCATATGCACATACACACGGACACAAGATATGATAAAGACAACTGAACACACAAAAACAAAATTCATCCCGTCATTTTTAGTTGTTACAACTGAAAAAATAATGAACCAAACGAACATGCATGTGTGACGTTGGCGATTATATTGGTCGTTATATCGCACTAAAATGATTAGACTCTGTGCCCTGAAAATAGACATTAAAATGAAGGTGGACTATTTGAGCTCATAATATGTTTAATATGAAGCTCCTTGTATTACAGTAGTTAACATGAAGCATGCCGAACATCCCAATTACAGTAACTCATTCGGTTATTCTGTTCAAAATTATTCAAATCAGAGAGAGGTTGGCATGACCAACGTCACATCGTGCAGAACTCTACAGAGCAGAGTTCTGTGACTGTACCATGGCCACCATGACGACGAAAGAGATAAGGGAGGGGGGGGGGGGGGAAGGAATCGCTTTGTAGTCCGGATTTCAAATTGGCAACTTTGTTCGGTTGGCTGGTCAGAGAGATTTGGAGAAGTTCATTGGCTGTAGAGGGAGAGTGGGAGAGTACATTTTACTGAAGGGGTGTTTCCCCATTACCACTTTGTATACATTGTATACGGAAGAGACCCGGATCGAATCGGCGGTGGGGGATCTTATCGACGGTGAGGCAAAAATCCCGCCGATTGGATCTGGGGGATCTGATATACCGGCCAAAGTCCGCCGATAAGTTCCGGCGGAACTTATCGACTGGCCGGAACGGATCGCCTGTGACACCGGCCGCGGCACAGCGGCCGCGCCCGGCTAACTATGCGCGATGGGTACGCTAGCCTGCTGAGCTGCAAGTGCAACTCGCTGGATGGGTAGCTAGCTCGCTGGCATGGAAGCCCCCGCCGTTGGCCCCCAGTTATGGCGACCGTTATAGCGCCGCTAGCGGCGGTAGGTGAATAGGTCATCGAAATTGAATCGGTCTATTGACCGATTCGGGTTCGTTGAGGGCAGCAGACATTTTATGGCACTGGGCGCAGCCATGAGCTCAAATTGCGGTGTCTCAGCCGACCCCCCCTGCTCTCCCCCACCCCACGGGCAACATGTTTATCGCGCACTTGTAACAAAGGTTCGCGCACTAAGCAAGCATTCGCGCACTCAGAACGAGATGCCCATTGGCTAAAACAACCATGCATCAGTTTTTCATTCTGCGCGCGTAAGAGGGGTGGGGAGAGAGGAGGGGGGGTCGGATGATACACCGCAGTAATGGCGCTGCCCATGCCAAAAATGCACATAGCGCGTCACAGAATCGGTCAATAGATGCGTGCATCAAGCATGCATCATCCAATGTACAACGTTGTATCAGCTCGGGTCGTCGGCGGGCGCGGCGCAAGGCTAGTAGTTTTCGACCTCAAGACATTTCGACGCAGGGTGGTGACAACTCGACCTCATGACATTCCGACGCAATGTGTTTCACGAAGAATACTTAAAATTTCAAGTTCAACTTAAAATTATGGTAGGCTGTGTGTTACTTCAATAGTCTAACTTTCATGTAGGAATGACGATTTGGAGGCTGTTTCATGCAGGCATTAATTAAGAGACTATAATAAAGTAAGGGACAAGGGGTTTTCCTGAAAATTTTGATAACAATTATTTGAAGTAGATTCTTAAAACAGATCAAACTGGAAAGAGAAACCAGCTAGCATGCCATAATTTTAAAGGACAAGTTGACCTTCATTAACATAAGGATTGAGAGAATGTAGCAATATTAGTAGAACACATTGAAAGTTTGAGGAAAATCGGACAATCCGTTCAAAAATCATGAATTTTTGAAGTTTCTGCTCACTCAAGGCTGGATGAAAAGACTACTATAGCTTGTGATGTCACATGAGTACAACGATATAAAGAAAGAATAAAGAAAATTCAACATATTTTCACTTTTCTCGCATAGCAAAAGAACACTTGACTTCTCTCTTTCAGAAGGTAGGGGGAATAATATTACCCTTAACATTGTGTCAGTAACAAGTTGAAGAAATGTGCACTTTATTCAAAAAGTAAAGTTTTGTGAATTTCTCTTTTTATTTTCTTTATGGTTGTACGCATATGACATTATACACTGTAGTAGTCTTCTCATCCAGCAGTGACTACGCAGATACTTTAAAAATTCATAACTTTTGAACGGATTGTCCGATTTTCCCCAAACTTTCACTGATGTGTTCTTCTAATATTGCTGCATTCACTCAATCCACATATATATAAAGGTGGACTTGTCCTTTAAGTCGATTCTCCTTGAAACACCCCCGTGGTTATGTTTGGATCTTTATTTGGGTGTAGGCCCGTATCTAGGATTTCGGAGCAAGGGGGAGGAGTTCAGAACTTTAAAAAAAATAAGAAGTGGACTTTTAGTTCACAAGTTAATGTTCAGTTCCGTTATTTTACACAGTGGGGCGCAAAAATATTTCTGGTGCCACCTCCGGCTTTAATCAGCTAACAAGCAAAACAACAACAACAACAAAAACTCCCTATGCATCTTCCCGTTTCTACTTCGGGGTTTCATCGCTTGACAAGCAATTGACAAGGCTTCAGTGCATTTTTTTAGTGCCAGTACAATCGCCTCACAAAGATGGTTTGATGATGATGATAATAATAATAATAATAATAATAATAATAATAATAATAATAATAATAATAACAATAATAATAATAATAATAATAATAATAATGATAATAATAATAATAATAATAATAAAATAATAATGATAATAATAATAATAATAATAATGACAAAAATAATAATACTAATAATGATAATAATAACAATAATAATTACTAACATTTATAGGCTATATAGCTTATTATCACATGAAACATCTCTAATGCTATACGAGAAAAAATAGAAAAATTAAAAAATTAAAAAAAATTAAAGGGCGCACACGCCCCTTTTCATTTGCTTTGATTTTGTTTGTTTGTTTTTTGTTTGTTTGGTTGTTGCTGATTTTTTTGTTGTTTTTTTGTTGTTGTTTTTCAGTTTTGGGTGTTTTTTTTTTGTTTGTTTTTTTTTTGTTTTTTGTTTTTTGTTTTTTTTTGCTGCCGGCAAACGGGCTCCCTACCACTTACGAGCCTAATGAGAAGGCTGTTCTTGGCTTGTCTATAAAAATCTCGTCCACGGTTTGTTTTCCATTCATTTTTTTCAATTGTTTTCCATTTTAGATCCCAGCTGTGAATTTGATTTGAGTGTGTTGTTGATGTCCATAAGTACGAGTACCTTTATTGTGTTTGTTTATTGTCCATCGCACCAGGCTTTACCTCCCCCCCCCCCCCCCCCCATGCCGTCAAACATACAGATATGCTTTGGTCCAGATTCAGAGATAGGTCTCCTCTTTAGTAATGGAAATGAGTCAGGATTGTGATTCCCTTAGCCAAAGGGCTTTTAGGGAAGCCATCAAAATTAGGAGGCAAAATTAGCAAGGAGGCAGTTCCCCCCCCCCCCCCCAGGCTCCCATGAAAATTGATGGGGGAGTTGAGGGGGGAGGGGGGGGGGGGCAAACATATCATTTTGTCCCTCGGCCCCCATAATTCCTGAGATGGGAGGGGAATACCCCCTCCCACACCCTCTCTCGTTCATTCATTTTCTCATAAACATCTTTTTGAATAGCAGTCTTTCCAACGTTGATCTGTCACTTCACTTCAAGGAAAAAAAAATCCTTCGGGTGGAAGGATATTGATAGGCCCTATCTCCTTTCATTTAAATAGCTTACCTTTTTTATACACTAAAAGTCTTTGGGGACTGACAGCTTCTCGAAAAAAATATACCATCAAAAATGTGATTACGAGATACTTCATTTCCATTCTAAAAATGCAAAATCTCCTTCGTATGCACTGAGGGGCATCAATCCCGGAGGACAAGGTTGCAAACATGCAATTTTGTCTCCCAAATAATTCCCGAAATGAGGAAGATTTCTTGCTTTTTTTTTTTAATGGAAAACTGTCGAAATATTTCACCTATGGAGTATAAACAGTGTAACAAATTGTTTAATTTCAAATCCGAAAATGCAAAATCTCCCTTGCGTGGGAGGGGAATTATACGATCTCCCCGATAGGTTTCCTTCCAAACACTTAGTGCTCTTGGGGATTGACAAATTTCAGAATATTTGATCAAAAAGTGCGCATCATTATCTGTCACTTCAATTCAAATGATATATTCAAATAAAATTCTCTCATCCTCTTTCAATTTACCTTTCTCCCGTCAGTTCCTATATCCATAAAAATGCAAACGCTCGGATCTGTCGTGTCAACTTCCATATATAGGCCTACACAGGGATGTCGCACACTGCGGAACAAGAGCTGAGATATCGTGATTTAGTCATTCAGTTTCTGTGAATATCTAATGTTGTCATCTTGATTGAAAAAATAAATAAAAAAAAAAATCACCAAAAGTATGCACCAGATCGCTGAATTTCAGGTCTGATGAAACTATGCAAAATTACGGCTCCGCACCCTCGCACAATATTTCAACCCATGCAACGTTTTGCCCCCCCCCCCCCCCCCCTGCAATCGTGAAAACGGATCGACGCCGGGAAGAAAGAGTTCCAATCATTGAGGTAAAGGGTGTCCACAATTTTGACAGCCCTTGCATTAAATAGACCAGACTCCCTGCGAAAAGAAGGCAAGTCCGGCGTGTTTTGCAGCAATTTACCCCCACGTAAGCAGCACACTCAGGATCCAGGAGAATCGGGCAACAACAAAGAATCCGCACCACACTCGTATTTTGCAAAAACATTTTTCCGGGGGGGGGGGGGGGAGTGAAACAAACCCTGTTCGGGACCCTATTTTAGGGTTGTTGGGGAAAGACAAACATTGAAAACCACTCTTGATTGCAGAGGGAAATCCTGTAACACCCCCTATTTCAATGATTTTTCGTGATTTTCTCCCCGAATGGATCCCCGAAAGTATACCCCTTTTCAAATCGGGAACGATCCTGGAATGGAAACCTGGAATGGATCCTGGAATGGCCACCTGTTGGAGGGGTGGAGTTTATTTTTTTTGTTGTTGTTGTTTTGTTTTTCTTTTTTTTGGTTTTTTTTGCTTCAATTCAATTCAATTCAAATGATTTTATTTTCATATAAAGCAATACAAAGTAATATGCATAACGCTTACATGAGTGCATAACATCAAAAGGAACGTTCAATCACGTAATTTTCAACAAAACATGAATATAATTATCATAATGATATCAACTCTGGTTTGGATAATAACAAGTAATACAAACTTAAAGGACAAGTTCACCTTCATAAACATAAGGATTGAGAGAATGCAGCAATATTAGTAGAACACATCAGTGAAAGTTTGAGGAAAATTGGACAATCGATGCAAAAGTTATGAATTTTTAAAATTTTTGTGTTGGAACCGCTGGATGAGGAGACTACTACAGCTTGTGAGTCATATGTTCAACGAAATGTTTCTCAGACCTATTTATGCACCTTGAATGACAGAAGAGCTGAGACAATCCTACATCGCCTTAGGATGGGGAACTTAGGTTTAAATGACAATTTGTTTCATATAAACCAACATGTGTCGGGTATGTGTGAATATTGTAACGTCCCAGAAACAGTTGATCATTTTCTTATGTTCTGCCCCCGATATATTATACCCAGAGCTATGATGTTAGTTGAAACAAAAACTCATGAGAACAGCATTCAAAGCTTACTAATTTCAACTAACCCAGTATACCAAAAAGCTCTTGTGTTATATGTTAAAAGATCACAACGATTTTTCTGATAGATAAACTTTCATACATGTTATGAGTGTATATAGTTTGCACTAACTCTGCCTCGAGGTACCCTGAAGAGGCTTTTCATGCGCACCACAGCCCAGAGATTGCTTACTTTATTAAAGAATGTATATATGATTATTATATATATTTGTAATTTATTAATATTGCTTGTTTGTTTTGTTTGGCTCTGTATCGGACCAATTGAGGTTCCTGTGCTGGTAAGCATCGGACTCTACTGCCTGCATATCGGAGGGGCCTAGGCCGTTTTAACGGCTGAGAAGTCTGCTCGAGACAATGAGCCGGATTGGCCAGAAGATATGATATTTTAAGCAGGCAAATAGACGTACCGACAGCTGACCAAGGATACTCATTACAATATTCTTTTTGAAGGAAAAAAAATGGTAAAAGGAAAAGAAATTTATAGATAAGTGTTTGGCGTAAATATTCTAAAGAGAATGGAAAACGCCACTAAACACAAAACAACAACAACAACAACAACATCATATGCGTACAACAGTATAAAGAAAATGTAAAGAAAATTCAACATATTTTCACTTTTTTCGCATAATAAAATAGCCCTTGACTTGCCTCTTTCTAAAGGCAGGGGGAATGATATTACCCCTAACATAACGTCGGTAACGAGTCAAGGGAATGTGTACTTTTTTCAAAAGATGACATTTTGTGAAATTCTCTTTGTATTTTCCTTATATTGTTGTACGCATGTGACATCTAAGTTATTCATACAATGCAGTAGTCTTCTCATCCAGTGGTTACTGCATTAAAACTTCAAAAATTCATAACTTTTGAACGGATTGTCCGATTTTCCTCAAACTTTCAATGATGTGTTCTGCTAATATTGCTACATTCTCTCAATCCTTATGTTTATGAAGGTGAACTTGTCCTTTAATTTATAACCTTACATGGAAAAGAGGAATTCACAAGAAAAGCATAGCTCGTAAAATATGTGAATTACTCTAGAAGGTGAGGGCATCTCAAGATCCGTCAAGGACTCCATGTATAAAATTTGATCAGAAAATTAAACAAAAAAGACTATGACAAGGACAAGAACAAAAGCAGGGACGGAACAGACAGAAAATTGTACTGTATTGACTTTTAGTACTCTAGGCGTTCCATAAACATGCACAACGGCAAATCGTCTCGGTGCGCACACACGGCGCACCACATTAGCTGCATCCCTACAAATCAGTGGTAAGCGCGCTTTTTGTCTCCGTCATGTGGCGGGGATTTCCAGCCAAACGCCAACTGGCTATGTTGGGGGAATTACCAGCACAGGACAGATGGGCATGATTACACGGTTTTTGTAGCGTACTATACACAACGAATACCGTGCATGCATGCAGCTCCCCAGTTGTATACTAGTATTAACCACTATTATTATATTACAGACTTACGTTACAGTCTCAGATTCAGTGCAGTATCATCCAGCTGTACACAAAATACAGACGTTTTCAACGTTTTGGTGCGGCTAGCAATCATCTGTCTCGAGAGTAAGTATTATTGGATAAGTTATTAAGGTCTAACGTTATTTTACCGGTAGGGCTAGGCCTAGGCCTACCGTTTCCGGAGTTCTGATCAATCTGATCACATGCTGATAATGGTCATATAGGCCTAGATCTAAAACTTTATGTCTAGATTGTTGAGATCCCTTCACTATGGTTAGGCCTAACTAACGTTAGTAACTTCAGGGAAATTACGAAAAACCGCAGACGCTACCCTTCAACGTCAATGCCGTCATTGACATTATTGCACATGGCGGTAGGCAACCTATAATATTTCGGTTGTTTCGAGACACATCAAGTTCGAATTATTTAGATCAAAATGTTATAGACTCTAGTCTAGATCTAGAGTAGATACTTATTCATATCAGATCAGGGAGATGTGGTAAGATGATGCTAGAAGAAGTTTAATGTGGTAGGCCTAGCACAGGTGCTTTAGAGGTCTAAACTAAATAAAGCTTGGCAAAACTCAAATTTATAAGAAACATTCAAAAATCAGAACAAAGTTGTCCTGTGCACTGTGCACAGCACTGCTGTGCACAGTGCACAGCAGAAAAGACATCCCTTAATTTTACTGCAGTTCTCTCTTTCAATATGCTGGTATAGAAAGTGGTAGCTAAGTGGTAACATGGAGGTAGAATGTTCTCTTTTCTACCTCCATGGTGGTAACAATGCGACCAGCCCGAACTGTGTACAAGGAGCGCCCCTGGGGTTTGGTGTGTGCTGTGATCTGAGTTGGAGTAGCGAATCAAAATGCAGGGTACAAATTACAGGAAGATGAAAAGGAACTCTTTCCACTTTCCTGCAAGATTTACTACACTTAGAACAGCAAAATTTGATAAACATTCTAGAAACATTTTAGCATAGACTGATAATTTCATAAATCTACCTCGTTAGTTCGGTGGCCTCCAGACTGGTCGCTGGTACATTACTAGTGTCGGATCGTGCGCTACCAAGGCCTACCTTCGGACGTTTTTGCGCCCTATCTTATTAGTCTGGTAACTGCACAGTCGGCCCGGTCAGTGTGGTGGTCAGCTGACAGCATTTCCGACTGTAATTGCGACCAGCCCCAACGCTACAAGTATTAGTACAGTATACCTAGACAGAAAGATCCGTCTGTCCGGAGGAGTCTTTTATTTTTAGTTGTTATCGCTCTCCTCCGTAGACAGGAGGAGATCCGTGAAGCCAGACGCAGTCTCCACGGAACATTTCCCCGAAGACCAGATACAGACCGATCTTTCGGTCAACAGTATACCTTATTTGTGTACAAAGAGCGCCCCGGGGTTATTCCAACTGCACAGTTAGCAAAAGGCTACTGTATAAGAGGTAGATTTATTGATCTAACTTTAGCAGAGTACTCTATGTTTTATATCATATACAGTATTCATCGCATAATCGGGTATCTGATAATCGGGAACCTCGTTTAAATGACATAGATACGCTTCCCAGAAACATTTCCAATGCGTGTTATTTTTACTGGATAATCGAGCGGGTACCTCTGATAAAAAGGAAAATTTTTCTTCAAGCGATCTTTGATTTTGTTGATATTTTACACAAAAAATCTACCAAAATACCACAACAATATTTCAAAGATTCCCTATCAGTTGTCGTTTACATCGAACTTACAAAGCAAGCTTCGGACTGGTGTGTTTTGACCTCCGTCCATCCAGTACACGTACATGTGCCATGTGCTCGCTTGCAATTCCTACTCACATCCAATAAAGAACATGCCTCGCTCAGTACGTTGTTTAATCTCAGTCATACACTTTGAGGGCAAAGTCCAAATTCCTCATCTCTGAGTGTCTCAACTTTCAATACACTGTGATCTGTGTGTACATCACTTAATCTTCCTCAGTTATGAATGAGCTAGAGGGCCACACCAAGGGGTAGCGTGGTTGTGTATTCATGTACATGTACAGTACGTCAGTATGCATGTGTGTGTGTGTGTGTGCACTACATGTACATGTCGTATGCCGTTAGTCTATGGTGAGTGCTCATCGCGAAATCGGGCACCCCGCTTAAAGGGGCCATGTTTGCTACTCCCAACCCGTCCCGATTATGCGATGAATACTGTATCATAAAATGAGGAAAATAGTAAATGTGTGCAATGAGTTCATCATGGAAAAATAATGAGTTTGTAAGAGGACCTAGCTTTGAATTCATTTTGATATGTGCACTACTGTACAATGAGAACAGAAATACATGTTACATATTAAACTTCAAATACTTTCCTAAACTATTCTGAATAAATTCTGGTATTTAAAATATTTTGTTGAAATAGATGTACAGCTTGTATTTCACTGATTTGTGAATATATTATACATGTAAGACAAATTTGTGAAGTACCTGTATCAGTAATACGCAACAATTCTTTAACAGTCAATATGAATATGCAAATGAGTGATGATGTCATCACCTGGTCCTTACAACTTGTAGTTTGTACATAAAATCTTTAATTTCCAGTTTTTACCTCCGTTAAGGGAGGAGGTTATGTTTTCGTTACCGTTGGTTTGTTTGTTTGTTAGTTAGTTTGTCGGTGTGCAAAATAACTCAAAAAGAGTAGTTAACTGGTTTGGATGAAACTTGCAGGAAAGGTTTAGAATGATACAAGTAACAGATGTTTAAATTTTGGTAGTGATCCAAGAATTTTTTGGGAATTTATGAAGAATTTTTGATATTTTGGCAGGTAGGGTCAATGAACTTGGGAGTTCAGGCTGCACGTATTTGAGGTTTGCATACACGCACTGAAGTGTGTTCTCCAGTTTCTGCTAGGGCGAGGCGCGCCGCGCAGCTGATTGTTTATGACGTAACAAAGGCTTCTATATTGGGAAATCGGGCGATTTTTCAGCATGTATACCTATGGATGGAAATCACTGATCTTTATGGAAGAGCCCAAAGAGCTTTTCCCCAGGTGTGGAGATCTCTTTGGAATGAGCAAGATCATCGCTGGAAAGTAGCTGCTTGGCGGAGGTCTGCGCTCTCAGAGTGCTTTTCTAGTTGTTTTTGTTTTTCCGAGTGGAATTATGCCATAGTCTCAAATTCTGATCCTTCGTCTGATCATTATTCTGAAGTAAGAGCTCTGTAAATTCACTTTTTTATTTTTATGGCAGGAGATTTGCTTCTTCTTTTTTTTTCATATCTTTTTACGAGGTCAGTGACAAATTGTGCGGTGATGACATCATCAGCTCACTCATTTGCATATTTTTTAATGTTTGAGAATTTCATAACTTCATTGCATGATCAAATTGTCACTGTTATGCTTGTGAAATTTCACTCTTTCTTTCAGACTAACTTTTGTAAACTGGTCTGTAATTGCCCTATAAGCCCGTAGAGTTCATAGATATTCATACTGAAATGTCAACCATTCTGTTTGTCTGCTTGTATTCTGCTAAAACTCCAGGAAAGCAAGTTTGATTTTAACTTTGTGTGGAATTGTATTCAGGTGTGAGTTTCATTAGTTTGTCTCCCTCTACAAATTAAGTTTGTTAAGATCGCAACTGCTGATCTGTAAATTAACAAACATGTCAGAAAAAAGGAACCAGTGGGACTCAAACATGTCATCTACTGCTTTCCGGGCAGCGACACTACCACCAGGCTGTCCCCGGTTGCCGGCAGTGACACGATGAACATGGAACAAATGCCCAAGCTCCGAAATTCCGACATTGTTATGTTAAGTAGTACAAGGCGGACATGTTTGTTAATTTACAGATCAGCAGTTGTGATCTTAGCAAATTTAATTTGTGGAGGGAGACTAATTGAAGAAACTCACACCTGAACCTTCACCCCTCTGAATAATACATGTATCTTTCTTTCATATGGAATTGTATTGTTGTTCAAGTCCATGCAGTATATACTTGACATGAATGATCTTAGTAAAATCCTGTAGAGTCTTGTTTCAGTCTTACAGCTTACAGAAATACCCCCCCCCCCCTCCTTTTTGGATTGAATTTTTGCTATTACGGAATAGGCATTCTAATAGTGTAACAGTATTAGTAAAACTTACAGCATAGTCTCCATGTTTCCATGTTGTGACAAACAGCAGGTTTCACTACATCAACTAATGCGGCTGTGCTGACAGTCTTCATGATTGACCAACTATACTCCTCGCTTCTGATTAGGGTCTGAATGGAATTGAGCCCTCTCCAGCCATGAAGGTTTCTTGTGGGTGATACATTGCGTCTGACTCTGTTCTCTAAGCCAATTTTACTCTTTTCTTTTATATTTCAGCACTTTCCTTGTAACTGTCTAGCAAACAACACACTCATTGCAATGGCACAGACGACTTCACAGAAGCATAGAGACTTCGTATCAGAACCCATGGGGGAAAAGCCAGTGACAGACTTGGCAGGGATAGGGGTTGTCATTGGTGGTCGCCTGACGGACAAAGGCTTTGACAAAGTGAGTATTTATTAATTGTAATTAATTGTTTTTAAAAAAATTTTGAAGGGAATATATATTGTTGTTACATGTACTATGTTTATTATTTGAATATTCCATGTATTCAAAAACTTGACCAATATCCATTTTCTGTATCTTTAGGGAAGAGGCTCTAAGAACTTTTGGATACTTTTAGTTTTATTGTGTGTGTGTGTATGTGTCTGTGTGTCTGTGGAGCTTGTTTGTGGTTTGACTGTTATGTAGTTACATATGGAACAGAAATTATTTCAATATTCATCAAGCAGAATAACAACAGGACATCCAATGTTACACAGTGCATCTGCTTAGCAAACTTGCCAGGGACAAGCAAGTACAGTACAATGTAGTTTCATGGAAATTTACAATGTATGTCGGGCATAGCATTCAATGTGCCCATGCAAGAAAAGCAACAGCAAGATCATATTGTTTGCATAGCAACAGCTGATCAGGAAAAGATTTGTACATTTTGTATTACATGGACATATACCTTGTACCAGTACATCGATATAATGCTTTGAAACCCACTAAATCGTCAAATAGTGACAGGGCTGGTACTATTGGGTACATGGTTCTTTTACCGGTAATTTGTGCCAGTATTCTCCCAAAAGCCTACCTCTACAACAACCTTTTCTTCAAAAGTTTGAGAATAAAATGTTAACTTTCATCTTTTGAGATGTGTTGCCATTTTGGGGATTTACATGCATTTAGCAGTAATAGGGCTTTGGATACAGTGTGTACTGAACATGGTTATAGCGAAACTCTTGCTACAAAAAGTCATGTCCTTAAATAATTAACATCATGAACTGATGTAGCCTTCTTTCATACAATATTGTTGCCACATGAATTTATATATACCCAAACTTTTTAAAGTTCATTACATGTACATATACTTTGAATGGATTATGCAATTTTCCTCAAACTCCACTGATGCATTCTACTACTTGTAATGTTTTTGTGTTTGCTGAGTACCGGTACACATATATTTGGGATGAATTCCCCTTAGTAAAGCATTTTGACACCGTTGCTTTGACCTTTTGTTTAGATACAATGTATCTCGAACGACAAAAATTGTTGCATTAACACATTTTACTTGGCGCATGCTGCTGTTTTTCATAGGCCTATGTTTTGCTGGGTCAGTTCCTTGTGCTGAAAAAAGATGAGGACATGTTCCTAGACTGGCTGAAGGAAGAGGGAGGAGCAAACAAGAAACAAGCCTCGGACTGCTTCCATTGCTTGAAAGACTGGTGTGACAGTTACCTGTAAAATGTGATGAAGACCATTCAGTGCATCACAGACTGTCATCGTGATCAGTGGAAGGAGGGAAGAGCCCAATATGCCTGTCTAGCTGTGATAAACATGCAAATGTGACTTGGTGTAGTAGCATCTTTCATAGACAGCTTTGATCCACCTCCCCCCCCCAAAAAAAAAAAAAGAAAAGAAAAAAGAAATGAATAAATAGATGAATAGATAAAAGAAGATAGTTTAGCATGTAGGTTTGCCTTGCTTGAAAAAAATGCAGCTGCCATCAACTATAAAGTTTCTTGACAGAAATGCCATGTTCCATATATTCCTTTTAATGTTCTTAATCCCTCAAGATTCCCTCTTGTTATTCAGAGAAGTGAAAGTTCCCTCTTTGCACAGAAGTACTTAGACAATGCAAGCAACAGGGGCGGATCCAGGAATTCTGTGAAGGGGAGCGAAAAAAATAAAATATTGTGCGACTTCTGGGTTTGATCAGCTGACAAGCAAAAAAAAAAAAAAGCCTTCATATCAGAGTAATTTTCTTGTGCCACTACAATCTGCTCACAAAGATACACATTTGTAGTTTCTTTTAAAAAAGTAAAGGTGTGCACGTACCCTCTTTCATTTTTTTTTTTTATTCAAAAATAAAATAAAGGGGGAGGCACATGCCCTTTGCTACCCCTTCCACTCCTAAAAAGGGTACACAAGTGTTTCTCACAAAAGATACAAGATTTCACTAATTAGATAAATGCATTTATGCACCACTGTGCAAGATTCAACTCAGTCACATGACAAACAGATACTTTATACGCCATATATTTTGTAGGGTGCTTATTTTTCTCGAAGTTTATGAGTCGAGTGCTATTGCCAATTTAACAGTGCATGACGATATTACCGATTACTCAGATTCTGACATGAATGCAGTGTGTACAATTCTCCACCCGTTGCTATACTTCAGGATCGCAAATTTAACCACTCACAAAAATGTAAGCAAAGAAAAAAAATAAGACTCCTTAAATGTTTGGCCTCTACAGTCCATTTTCATTCTGTGACTCATTGTGATGTGATAATCCAGACTAGAAGCTCAGACGGCTCTACCTGGGATTTTCCATGGGTGAACACCAAAGATTCAATTGTCGAAGAAAGTAAGTCATAATAGTCACAGTTACAGGCTTTTTACTTCTCCTTCGCTGACTTCATGCTCATTGCAAATGTATGTAAGTGTAAAGAATATACATGTTGATGTACTTCTCTTGGACCTGAGGAATTTATTGTATTCTCATTGGGGTGGCATCTTCCTTCGTCTTTCCTAGAATTCCAAACAAGATATAACACATCGCAGGAACTAATTCTCATTTGTTACCAAGTTAAATTTTTAGAAATGTATATGTCTGCATTT
The DNA here is from genome assembly GCA_033980235.1 of Diadema setosum. NCBI lineage: Eukaryota > Metazoa > Echinodermata > Echinoidea > Diadematoida > Diadematidae > Diadema > Diadema setosum. Next base: position 41,444,009 of record CM067059.1, read on the forward strand.
TAACAGTATCACATGTACAACATAAAATATGTGTCACAATGTCATAATACAGTACACAACTGTACAGTATTACAAATTTATAAGAATGTAACCAGGCCCGAGATTGTGTCTAAAAATAGTTCCATGGAAAAAAAAGAAAAAATGTGTGACAGCCACATGGAAAGCGTAGTTTGGTTGTTTTGATACTTCAAAATTTATTTGATACACTATCAGGTTTCTTCAATACCAAACTGTGGCCCGTTGGTCCAGTTTTAATCTTTTAGATGTGGAATTCGTATTGAATTATAATGTCCGTACTGCTCAATTCTAGATAGGTATTTAGATTACACATGTAGATATAGCAAACTTAATGGAATATTTCCACACAGTTTCATCATATTTTATAATTGTAGTGGTCTCAGTCTATATTATGCACATGCTCGTGGTCGGATAGATTATTTAAGAACATTTGCAGCAAACTCTATGTAGCTCCATGGTTGTACAAGTACTTTGCACTTTGCTCCTTTTGACAATGCACCATATTGTATATCTTGATTTTTTTTTTTTTAATGAGATGACAATGAATAAAATATGATACTCATTTTAAAAGTTCAGACTTAGCACATGATTTTGTGTAGTAATTCTGTGGTCCAGTTTAATTAAATACTATCATATAGTTGATGGCTTTCTTATTTTAAAAAAAAAAAAATTAGAATTACTAATCTTGTTAATTACTGTACTCCTCAGCTGGAGATCTCACACATTTGGATATACAGTTTTCCAAACCTCAGCTGCACATTTTTTTCTTCTAATCGACACTCTGCCCCCTCTTTTTGTTTAACTGTCGAATGTATGATAAAAATCTGTATTGTATAAAAATGTATTTTTCCCAACTGTACTTCTAGGCTCCTACTGTATGACATGTGAAACAGTATACAGTGTATTTAAGGGCATAGTGCATGTGTGCTATACACAGTTTACATGTATATGTACACCATGTAGTGTAATGTGCACATCATGTTCTGAAACACTGCAAAGTTTGTGTAAACACTGCAAAGTAATCACATGATCAATTTATGCTTTAGTGTATGATTTACTGTCAGTATGTCTGTTTGTTCAAAGTACATGACCAAAATTTTAAGTAAGATTCAGTCTATTGATATTCATTAACCTTACTTTTCATTGAACAGTCCAAAGAAAGATTTATCAGCCAGAAGCTGCGATAAGTGGTAGCAAAGGTAGAGAAGTCAAGTGTAATGTTACAGTTTGAGCAGTATATAAACAGTATTTTAAGATGATATATGATTATATATATATTTATATTTATATATATATTTACATATATATATATATATATATATATATATATATATATATATATGGGCCGTGACGCGAGAAAAGGGCCCTTAGGGCGTTAAATATTGAAAATGAGTTGTCACCTCCATATTGTAGAAGGTACTCTGACGTATTTAGATATGCAAACCTTTTTCTGAATTTCCACTCCTAAATGACCCCATTATGACATTCAAAAAAGCATGTTTTGTCCAAATCCTGTCATTTTTCGATGCGTCAATGCATGTTCGGGCAGTAAGCAAGTTGATCTTTTTTGCGCGTATTGCTTTGTCAAACTTCCGCGCCATGTTCTGGTGTTTGCGCGCAGCGGTGCTAAGGGCCCTTTTCTCGCATCACGGCCCAATATATATATAGTGTGTGTGTGTGCGTGTATGGATACACATTGTACATGTATATATGACATATATTAATTACAATAAATATCCATTGCATGTGTTTAATTAACACATTGAACAGACAGAAAACATACTGGAATCATTCAATACCTGCATAAATTTCTGATGAGCCATTGGCAGGACAATCTTGATGCTGAGAGTGTTCCAAAGAGTTGAAAGTTTGTAGCATAAATCATTTAGTTAATAACTTTCAACTAATGCAATGAAATATCTGCCATAAGTTGCCATCATCCCTGTGAAAATGCTGCTGTTTTCAGTACAACGAGAAAATTTTCATAATATATATAACAATTTTGTTGTGGGAAAGAGAATGGCCTGCCTGGTTTTTGCCTATTATCGGGCAACAGTTTAAGACACTGATAGGAAATAATACTAAGCTCTTTTATTGCTACTGCATTGGATTGTTAAGATATGGATTTGTGAATGTGGAAGTGTCATCCTGATTACAATGTTATATCAGGGGTAACGTCAATGAAACAAAAGGAAGATATATAGGCCTACATCTGAAGACACATTCGAACTGGAACACAAGAACTTGTCACAGTAGTACAATCATATTCAATGAACAGGATTCACAGAAGGATATTAATCAACAAGAACAAAAATTTCATGAAAACAAAACCACATAGCAAAGTTTGTAAAGACAGAAGCATTGACTAGTCCTACTGTGAAACACCTCCCCTTCCCTTTGTCCGTATCAACAAAATTACAAAATTATGGCCATAGAGACGTGGCAATGTTTCTACAGCTTGGGTCTTTTAGTGGCATACATAAAGACATGACATTGTGTAATTGACAATAGAATGCAGCTCGGGTTTTGGATTTTTATCTATTTTTTTTTTTTTTTTTTGGGGGGGGGGGTCTTTTTGTAATGATTATGTGCGTTGTGTGTGTGTGTGTGTGGGAGGGGGAGGGGAGAAGTTTGAAAAGTAAACCGTAGAGAATTACACATTTTCGTTCAAGCGCCATTGTCAAAGGAGTATTCCCTAACACGCATATTATGCTCTCATTATTAATCATCTCTTGGATAAAATAATTTCCTTCCAAAACCCTCTTTTCCATCGAGAGTACTTTCCCCTTTGACTTAGCCTTTGTTTTTAAATTTATATGCTGATGTTTTCCCTCAGGACCTATATAATTCACCTGTCCCTCTAAATACATTTCAGTCTTTAGAATCCAGACAAGTGAATTATATTGCACATAATCGGTTGAAGCAGACAAGAAATTCATATATACCATTACCCGATCTTATGTATTATGGGCTATAAGTTGGGATCAATTTCAATTCGATTCCCAGATGCCCAAAACTGCTGAAATTCAAAAGAAGGCTGCAGTCCAGGGTTGCATAAATCTTTTTCACCTCAGAAAACCTAGGTTACCTTTCAACAGAGTTCTTTACTCTGTTAAAGTCAATGGCAAAATCATATTAACCTGATATCCTTTTTACGGTCTTACCAGGCTTTTTTTTCCCAGGTCTTTCTCGGCTAACATTTCATTCGACTCCTCTTACTGTCAAAAAGTTTTTTTTTTTTTTTTAATTACATTAAAAATAGTCACAATTTTGTTGTGAAAAAACATTATACAAAAAACTACTCACCAGTTCAGTTTGTCTATATGCAGAAGCTTAGCTGTTGTCCTTGGGATTTTTATGACACGTCCAGGCATGATTCTAGGACAGGTGTACCTACTGGACAATTATCCCAGAACTTCCCTGGACCCTAACCCTAAATCCTAATCCTCGATTCTGAACCTAATCCTAACCCTAACCCAAATTCTAACGTAAACCCTGATCCTTACTCTATAATCTTATCACTAACCGGTATTTACCCACCCCCGGGGGAGGGGGGGGGGGGGGTGGGGGTGGTAATTGTCATACGCCAGGCATCATTCTCTTCCCCCTCTCGCACATTTCGGATGATCAGAGGATCCCACTTCCACGTTACTAACTTACCCGTCAACGAAGGGGGCGCGCTATTATCCCTATACTTTCAGAGCCATTTGTAATAGAAGGCTTTATGGCTACTTTACTTTCCCCACTTATGCCCGGAGCACTGCCCTGGCCTGGATCGGGAGTAACCAGATGACAAGTCCAGTTGATACATGTATTAGAAAAGCAGAAGAAGCCTATGATACACTTACACCATTGGAAAGTGGAAACCATCTCCTTTTTTACATGTACGTTCGGGGTTTTTTTGCCTTTTTTCTTTTCGTTTTTTTTTTTCTTTTGTTATTGTAATTTTGGTTTTGCATTGTCCTCATGTTATTTTGTTTTTTAGTCTTTTTGTGCGCTTTCTGGAACACCATTATAAAGCACCTTTGTTGTTGTTATTATTATTATTATTATTATTATTATTATTATTATTATCATTATTATTATCATATATCATTATTATTATCATCACCATCATCATCATCATCATCATCATTCATCATTACTGTATACCTTTTATCATTTTTGTCTTGGCGGGTGATATCCAAGACAACTAAAAGGGCTGCCGTGGAAAAATTGGCTTATTTGCTACTTGCCTGATACAGAACTGAATAATCTCATTATACCTATAACGATACCAACAGGCCTAATAGTCATGGGGGTGGGGAACAATAGAAATTACATGTACATCTAAAACAAATTCTAATGTCGGCCACGGACTGATGTATTGTTGAAATAATGTCACAATGCGATTGTTACATCACAAAACAACTGTGATTGCTTCGTACAGTCACTTTGTGAAACTAAGAAAGCAATATATTAAATGGGTTAGTCAAATACCGGTTAGTGATTGGCTAAACACAGTCACGTGATGGAGGCACATTGATTATGTTCGCCCATGGGCAGAACATATTTGTAATGTTCCCCCATGGGAAAACATTTTCACGTTACAATGACAAACGATACCAAACGATTGAACGATTATATTTTTCAAGCAATCGATAGGATAAATTTGCCTATTCCATACAATGTGAAAAAGCGGATTTGACTAACCCATATAATATAACAGATGATGACTTTTGTTGTCGGGAAAATGTACCAAACGTTCCACCCTCAGAGTTTGAAATGCTATTTCGGGAGGCTATAAGTCCCTCGACTTCGTCTCGGGACTTATAACCTCCCTCAATAGCATTTCAAACCCTTCGGGTGGAACATTCGGTATGTTCCCTCCCCCACCAGTCATCATCTATATAATGTGACATCGCGTGTGGATACCTCCACAACATCGCAAACCCCCCTTCTTCAAATTTATCTCCAAGGAAACTCAAGGCGCAGTTTAGATTTGTATTGCACGACTCGACACTAACTTTTGGGAAATTCTCTCTCTCACTGGTGGCCCGTTCGGGCCATGCACTAAAATCTATATGAATTAGAAATTTTGGTGGCCCGAAAAGGAATGTGGTGCTTGTCCGAAATAAAAGGAAATACAAAAAATTCATTTCAAATTTTAGCTGGCCGATCGGGACCACCGCTATTGTTGAGCCTTGCCATAGTGCATGAGAATTGAATTTATAATTGCTGCGCAACTTTTAGCATCGTGTATACCGCGGTACATTTCTGCTTCATTAAATTCCTTGTTTGAGTTCCACAATCCGTGTATGGTTGACCTACACTGCTGTCTAAATGCTTCAGCTTTGGCATTGTCTAGTTTAGTTACACTTGCGTAAAATCAGGTTTTATGATAGGATGCGCGTGTAAATCTATCCTTTCTATTGATCCGTGGTTATATGTATTTCGGATGAAAAATATATAGGGTCTATATTTTGGTGCGTCTGTCTAATTAAAGAAAGATGTAAAGATTGATTTATTAATTTAGGACTTTTATATAAAAAACATTAAAAAGACTTTTCTCTTAAATCGTTTTTTTTTTCCTTTATATTAGGCCAATATGTCAAGTTGTTTCACATCACGCCGACAATTAAATACTCTAAAAGGATATATGCCTAAAAGAAGTTCAGTGGAAGTGCGGTGATCAACCTGTCTTAGAGTGTATACAGGCTGCTTGATTAGTCTCAAAATACAAACAAACATATAAACAGACGTATACGCGTATATACCACAAATATATCATTCTCCGACATAGCTCGCTTCAGAGAGGTGAGCCGCGGTTCGTCTCACCTTTCTGCCCGCTTCCACATTCTTCCACAATATTAAGCCAGTTTAGAGTTCCACTAGTTGCACATGAGAAGAAATAGGTCATTTGCAGTCGCAACAAGCCCGATGTTTGTTTGTTTGTTTGTTTGTTTTTTGTGTTTTTTTTTTTAATTCACTGAGGGTGTAGGTAAGCAACTACGATATATAATGATTATTCATGTATAGGAACCATCCTTGTAAATGGTGCTTGCCATAGCATGCATCACATCCACCTTGACGACAAAAATGGTATTTGGCAATATCAATTTAAAAAAAAAGAAAAGAAAAGAAGATATACATTCGATGCAAAATAATGAAACGGATGCTTCTCAAAAGTGACGGACCATTCTCACCTGGTCTACGCAAGTTCATTCTTTGACTTAGCATGGCTGATAAATTCCACAAATTGATATGTCTGGCAAGCCTGCGTATAGATTATGCCAAAGTTTGGAAACAAGTAAGTGCCTAACCAACTGCGTTTCACATACACTCATACACATCCAAAGTTTGCAAGAATCTTCAAGTGTGAAGGAGGCAGACTGAACCAGAAGAAGAAGAAGAAGAAGAAGAAGAAGAAGAAGAAGAAGAAGAAGAAGAAGAAGAAGAAGAAGAAGAAGAAGAAGAAGAAGAAGAAAAAGAAGAAGAAGAAGAAGAAGAAGAAGAAGAAGAAGAAGAAGAAAAAGAGAGAGAGAGAGGGAGAAAGGGAAGGTAAAGATTGTATTACTGTGCACATGAGCTAACTCCGGACGTATAGATGATCAGCAAAATACAATATGCGGCCATTTCAAATCGTACGAATTATTTTAACACAGTAGGCCTATCAACCGAACTTACATGTAGGCGAATACACATGGATCCTACTTTTTTTTTTAATTGAGAACTAAAGTACTCTAGACTGGACAGGGCAAGATAAATTGTTTTTCGCTTGTCACTTTTTTGTACGTTAGCTTCTGGACAGTACGAACCAGAGGACATTTTCACCATCTCAAAGAGAATGAGAGGACCAATTCTACATAGCGAGCAGTGGCGAGATGCCGCGGTCGATGATACTACTAGTATACCATACTACTTATAGCAGCACCTACATTGCCAAGTTATTATCCTCAACGTTCTATTGTGCATAATACTTCTGAGAAGAAACCATGCTGTGGTAAACTCTTTTGTTACATAGTGTTCGATTGCAGCATTCCACTAGGTCCCCAACGACCTTGAGCCATGATCACAGTTATGATGGTTGTATGGAATTACATTAGGCGACTCAGAAAGCCACAATTGCGTATACATGTACTAGTATTCATCAAATACATTCCAGTCTAAGGCATTTGGCAATACAGTACACCACTTGTATGGTCACTGAGAATCTTCCCGTGGCGCTTTGGTCTCGGTAGTTCGTGATTTACCTTTTCGAGTCTTCACATATGAACAGGAAAAACAATGTGCTAATTATTCAATGGAAAGTCGACTACAGTTAGGTCAGAACGGGGCGTTACTCTTTCAGCGGGCTAACCATACCCTTTCTCCCAATATGAATGCCCTTTTATTGATGTTTAGGAGACACAAAGCCGTGTCCATGACGACCGTAATTATAATATGAATAAGTTTTGCGGAATGATCGTAGCAGAACCGCTTTACTATGTAAGGTCTTCCGAACATTGCGCCTTGTAGCGTAGATCCGCGAGTCCATCGCAACGCTGGCTGATTAAAGATTGATGATGTCGATTTTGTTTCTCCTATTTTGCTTAATGTGCTAATATCTAGTAGAGATGCAAATTTGAAGTAAATTCAGTGACATGTAAAAGAAGAGTAATTGTTGCCGATGAACCCCGTCATGACAAGCTAGTCTCCCTGTTCTTCAAATAGTTCCGTACACGTACTATGGTTGTGCGGATTTTGGTCGGCTTTGATCGGGGGCGCTATCGATGCGGGATCGGCGAGAGGATGGGATGATAGGTACCGAGTCCAGCAAGTACACTGGTATGTACGGGAAATGTACGGAAACACACGTAAACACATAGGCCTACGTGCTATCGAAACAACACGACGACAGCATTTAGTGGCGAAAACGTGTATGGATGACACTACGGTAAGCAGGAAAATTACACCCTCTTAAAAATTTGCCTTGTTCATGAGTTAAGTGAAGCTATTCTCTGAATATTATAAAATCAGTTTTTGAAGCTGGATAGTAAATGTCTCACTTTATCGCTGTAGTGTAGGGAGGTAGCCTTGAAGTATCATGCCCGATGTTGTTTGACGTTTTTGTGATAAATTGGTGATGGTAGACATACATTTGTACGTTGACCGAAAGGTCTGTATCTGGTCGTCGGGGATCCGCGGAGCTCGGAGACTGCGTCTGGCTTCACGGAATCCCCTCAGGAGGGCCGATAAAGTCAAAATATGATAAAAGATATATATTTATAGGCCTAATTTAGTAAATAAACATTGCTGAGTGCATGCAAAAATTACAAATTGCAATGTGATGAATTGCAATGCAATGTTTACCGTCACTGGCGTTCAATGCTGGCTTCTTCTGTAACGTTTGCGATTAACAACGATTAGGGGCCTAACGCCAATTACCGTGAAGTCGCCACTTTTTACAAAGATTATTAAAATATGACAGGTAAAACTGATAATTCATCATTCGATGTGAAAATTACGATTCTCGCCTTTCTCTGTGTGATGGAAACAACTCATAAATTCATGGGGAAAACCATATGTTTATGATGCCTTAGGCTAAACGTTCTCAATCCAGCTGTCGTGCAGACACAACAATGCAATTTACCATACGCCAGTCGGGGTCGGGCTAACTCGGCCCACGGGACATCTCGTCCCACCCGTCGAAGGTGGGCCGAGTTGTCCCACTCGTTGGTATCGATAGTGATCGTGAGCGCTCGTCTGTCTTTGAGTTTATTTCGTCTTTATGACGTCTTTTCTAACCGTGATTTTTATGGAATTGTGTTCAGTGGTTTCTTTAAAGAATATTTTCCAACTTTTGGGGGATACAACGACGTAAAAGTGAAATTTCAGACGTTTTTATCGCGGTTTGCGATCCCCATAGGCGCACGTTCATTTCTGCGCGGTGGGCTAACTCGGCCCACTAAGTTTTAGTTACGTTTTGTCAAAAAATCTCCGTTGAACTATCAATTTTATCATGTATGAAGGTGTATTCAGGGTACTTCAACTAATTTCATCTTCGAGGGGGTTTAATTTTGCGCATGTTTGGTGAAATGTTTGATATTTGTTCGCATGATTTCATCTTTGCCGTATCCGCACCGCACTGGTCTCGCCATTGCAGCTCGCTCACACACACAGTGGCAGAGCTGAGCTAGCAACGCCATGCCCCACTCGGAGAGGCGCGGCGGGGCGCGGCGCGCGAGGCGCGAGCGGCAGAGGAAGCAGCCGGCCACTCCGTAAGTAGGTTACGGTGGTTGAAATTTTTTGCTGCACTTCCAACTTTTCTATATTATGTGAAATCAAATTATGTAGCAGATCATTCAATGTGAACTACATGAAGGTCATATGCATTTGATTTTGTAGGTTAATAATTCACAAAACTATTCCTAAGCTCTACCCAGCTCAGTTTAACTGTTAGTTTTTTTTTTTTTTTTTTTTTTTTTTTTTTTTTTGCTGATTTTATACCGGTATAATAGATCTGCGTTCCAGTCAAAAGTTATTTCTGTCCAAAAAATGTTACTTTTTTTTTCTCAATAAAAACAAACTCCTTCCCACTTTTCTATATTGGATATGAAATCAAATTATGTAGCAGATCATTCGATGTGAACTATACATGAAGGTCATATGCATTTGATTTTGTAGGTTAATAATTCACAAAACTATTCCTAAGCTCTACCCAGCTCACTTAACTGTTAAATAGTTTTTTTTGTTGCTGATTTTATAATTATCTATAAGTTATTTCTGTCCAATAAGTCTTACTTTTTTTTCTCAATAAAGACAAGCAAAAATCAAAGGGGTGGGTCTGGGCATTAACTAATAAATTGTTTGATATCCAGTGGTCAGTTATTTGACCTGTAGATATGAATGGTTTGGTTGAATGGTTGATATCATGAAACTGGTAATGAAATGTAGTGCTTGCTAGATTGGCCTTGTTTTATTTTTGTATTTCTGGATTTTATTGATCAGATCGAAAAACATCGTGCTTTTTCACAGGTCATATGACAAATACATTTTTGACATCACAAAACAAAAGTTTGATAGCATTCAATGATAGTATAATAAAACTACCAGCCATCTGATCCTTTTTTGGACTATAGTCTCTAACACACGTTAACACCAATAATTCTAGAATCGTATACACACAGAAAACGAGGGAAAAGAAAAAAAAAAAGAAGAAAAAATAGCCTTCAATGGAAACACTAAATATTATCAAAGACCAGACAAAACAAACCAAAGGCGCAAGAACACACACTACAATCTTAAAAAAACCCAAAAAACAACAACAAAAACCAAAACAAAGATACTATTCACCTAACTCATTAAAATTTTATGCACTCTCCGTGATTTCATTCCTTTCTACGATAACATAATTATACACCCAGCCCTGGGCTGAAGATGCGAAGTCTCCTGTCCCTTCTCCCGGCATGGGGGGGGGGGGGGGGGGGTATTCGACGCTGCAATCTTTGGGGTGATAATGCAGGACAGAACAATTGTTTATGTAGTGAACGCCATGACAAGAGAGAGAGAGAGGGAGGGAGGAAGAAAGGACCATCAGCGCAATGTTGCCTTTGAGGACATTGGCTTTGTTCATGTACCTTTTTGTGTACTTTCAAAAATAAAAAGGAATTGTTTTTGTTTTGATGACATTGACATTTTTGCCATGGGAATCCTTACCCTAATAATTCAAGAGAAAAATCCTCTGCCACCTGTACCTGCACAATAATGGCCAACCAACTGTCGAGTTCTTTTTCTTTTTTTGTAGTCTTATTTTTATACATATATACAGTGTGTATCTCTCTCTCCCTCTTGCTATCCTATGACTTTTGTGATGATCTATTGGACCAAACTTGGACTTCATATCTTAATCTTTTCATGCCTTAGCCCTATTATGTGTTAATCTTTTAAATTTTTATTTATTTGTACAAATTAAGGCTGATTATAAAATTCTCAAATTCTTGCTTGTCCTGCACTCATACTGTTGAATTCATGCACCTTTTTTTATTAATAATAATAATAATAATAATAATAATAATAATAATAATGTATACTTTTATAGCGCAACAGTATTTTATTTTTTTTAATGAACAAGCAGCAAAGATGAATAGCTTCTCAAATGGTCTTCCTTCTCAAGTACGGTACTCAAAGCGTTACATGATTTGCAGTCATGCGGGGTCACAAAAGAAACATTGCAACATGCACAGGCATTGGCAAGGTCACGCATATAATCTCTCATCTTCCTTCACAAAAGAATCTGTTGTTTTGTGGCCATTGCATCCTTTCAACTGTTGCCCTGCCCTTGATTACAATATACTGCTCTTTCCAAGACTGCAAGATCGCGGCAAATTTTGAATAACATCAATGTGAGCATGTAAAGTATGTTTGTTTTTTTGTTTTTTGGTAATTTTAATATCTATTATAATAATAATTGCATTTATATGGCGCTTCATACTGACGTTTCTAAGCGCACTTTTGCTTCTCATACAAAAAGACTAGAAAACACAATAACATTAACAAAATCAGCGTTAACAGTAACAAAAGAAGAAGAAAGAAAAGAAAAGAAAAGAAAAATACATGTGATACAATGGTACAATAATTATTGATAACTGTGTGCGCCCCCAGAAGAACAAAAATTACAACTGATTAAACAAGTGAGTTTTGAGAAGAATTTTAAATGATTCGACAGATGAGGCATTCTGAATATAAAGAGGGAGTTTATTCCAAGTTGCAGTAGTCCAGATAGGAGGAGACGGAAGGCATGGACGAGCCGCTCAGCTGATGATTGATCAAGCAGACGCCTGATCTTCCCTATTTTGAAGATACCCCATGATTTTCTCTCTATTTTTTTTTCTTGAATAACAGAACATTCTCATTTGACTTGAAATAATACTTTCATTTTCAATTATCACATTACCAAGTATCATCAGTGTACAAAGCTTTCTTTCCACAACTGAATTGTAAAGTCTGTATTTTGTTATGATTCTTCATCGTCTGGCTCTATAATAGTACTGCCAATATTTCTGCTTCCTTTCCCCGTCTCTCTTTCTCTCTTCCATCAACCCACTCTTTTCTTATATGCGTGATGAATGTGTTTGTCAAATTAGATTTGATTTGAAACACTGACTTCATGTGAATTGCACACCAGTATTTGTTTTTGTTTTTTTGCATTCATGTTACATACAACTGGTGTGTGCATATCTACACTGATGTACAATGTACACAAATTTGATATCTTTAATAAAAAAAAAAAGTCTCAAGTAGTGCTGTAGGCCTACTATGAATTAAAAAAAAAACATATGTGATAGAATCATCATTTTAGAGTAATCACACTTCATCATCATTGAATAGTGTGCATTCATTTGGGAAGTGCAGCAATGACGCCTTTTCCTCCAATTTCAACCACCCGCCCGTATCCGTATCGACGTTTACGGAGTGGCCGGCTGCTCTCTCTGCCGTTCGCCTCGCCGAGTGGGCATGGCGCTGCTAGCTCAGCTCTGCCACTGTTTGTGTGAGCGAGCTGCAGTGGCGAGACCAGTGCGGTGCGGATACGGCAAAGATGAAATCATGCGAACAAATATCAAACATTTCACCAAACATGCGTAAAATTAAACTCCTTCGAAGATGAAATTAGTTGAAGGTACCCTGAATACACCTTCATACATGATAAAATTGATAGTTTAACGGAGATTTTTTGACAAAACGTAACTAAAACTTAGTGGGCCGAGTTAGCCCACCGCGCAGAAATGAACGTGCGCGTATGGGGATCGCAAACCGCGATAAAAACGTCTGAAATTTCACTTTTACGTCGTTGTATCCCCCAAAAGTTGGAAAATATTCTTTAAAGAAACCACTGAACACAATTCCATAAAAATCACGGTTAGAAAAGACGTCATAAAGACAAAATAAACTCAAACACAGACAAGCGCTCACGATCACTATCGATACCAATGGGTGGGACAACTCGGCCCACCTTCGACGGGTGGGACGAGTTGTCCCGTGGGCCGAGTTAGCCCGGATCCCGCCAGTCCTAACGTCCTCTCATCGGCCTCGGGTCGCCATTGCATCAGACAGTCATGTTGCCACTGTTGAGCTACAATGTACCACCCTTATTTTCTGTAATTTTCAAAGCACACCCGTTAAATGGTTCTGCCCAATGCTGTTACATGCCCAAGTTCAAAATGAAGTGTGATGATTTAACTAACTTACCTTCTTATATTGCCTTCCCCCTTTGAAAAAGTGAACGGTGCCCGAGCTGTCGAATGTGCACACTCTACTCGTTTATAAATTATAGTGTACGTGTGTCTCACGTGGTACTGAATTCAAACACATTTGAATTGTACCTAAATCTCTTCCTACCAACACAGACATTTTTCACTTTGGCAGAAGGACATTTTTTTTTTTTTTTTTTACTTTTCACTCAACGAAGACAAGCGTCATAGAATTCTAACACTAACAGTTACACATGCAATAATAAAGCACAAGAGGGACAAATATTGACACACATAAGCAAGGGGCGGCTTCATGGTAATGGCAACTTAGGTGACATTAGTTTTCCACAATGTCATTGCAATCCAATTTTGGCCATTAATTTCAGTTTGGGCCAAAGATATTTGCTGTATGCATACAAAAAAAAAAAAAAAGAGTAAAATCTTCATTTTGCCAGTTCAGTGCTCACCTGCTGCTCCTTGTGAGCATTCTACTAAAAGTAGCCAACAACTGTGATGAATGATCAGGTTATGGTGCTTTGGTGGCTTTGAATGCTAACTCTCACTAACACAACCGTCCTAAACTGTGGGATAATTGTGACAGTTTACCCCCTCCCCTTAATTGGTGGGTTGGGAGTTATTAAGGGCAAGAGTTCCTCTTGGGACAGCCACCCAAATTGAACAGCCCACCACTTGCCAAATATGCGTGTGTGCATGCATCCGTGCGTGAGCTTACAAAAAGTAGGGTTGTGTAGATCGAGTAGTACATGTATAATTGTGGCCGGCTCAAAAGGAACTCTTTTTGTTATTAAGGTTTTCACACCCAGTTCTGCTATGAAGATTTGTAATTTCAATCAATTGTTGAGTATTGCCCATATAATGACCATATTGCACTTGTTTTTGGCATGTACTTTTTGGTCCTAGGGCAGACAGTTCATTCAAGTGTTCTCCAAGTTGAACAATATTACTTGAACTCAGTTAGAAATGTTAAATTCTATCTATTCTTTCCTTGTGTTGTTTTCCCCACAGCAATCAGCATGCCTACAATGTATGGAGATTGATCAGTCCCCATTGAAAGAACACTGCTTCGTCATGAGCCCGTGTTGAGCCTGTGACAGATGCATTATTCCTTATGACCCTTTTTTCAGCCAGAAGCAAGAGTGCTGGTCTGTCAGCATATGTTGCTGATACTGGAACATTCTGTCATATTTAACGAAAACAAGGAGAGTTATTGAAAATCATGGACAAGTACGAGAGACTGGGGAAGATAGGTGAAGGGTCCTATGGAGTGGTATTCAAATGCAGACATAAGGACACAGGGACTATAGTCGCTATCAAAAGATTTGTGGAGTCAGAAGATGATCCCCTCATTAAGAAGATTGCCTTGAGGGAAATTAGAATGTTGAAGGTAAGTCCACATTAATGAATTATCTGTTTGGTCCAGGCACTGTCAGTGTCAACGCGTGTAGGGTGGCAAGCAAAAAAACCCAATATGAATTGAGGAAGTGCAACATTGATAGAACATCAGCAAAGATTGAGGAAAATCAAACAATCCGTTCAAAAGTTTTGATAATGCCATCGCTTGATGAGAAGACTATAACACTTTGTGATGTCATGCATGGAACACAATTTAAAGAAAATTCAACATACTTTCACTTTTCTTGCATAATGAAGAGTGCTTGACTTACATTGTACATTATACCTCTTCCAGAAAGCAGGTGGAATAATATTGCCATTAAAATATGTCAGTAACAAGATGAGTGAGTGTGTACTTTTCATGAAAAATGAAATTTTGTGGAATTCTCTTTATACTTGTATTTTCTTCGTATCATTGTACATACAGAAATCTAATCCGGCAATGGCTGCACCGAGTCTTTAAACTTCACAACTTTTCAACAGATTTTCTAATTTTCCTTAAACTTCACTGATGCTTTCTTCTAATATTGCTGCATTCATTCTATCCAAATGTTAATTTGGGATTTCATTCCCCTGTAAGGGCATAGGTCTGGCTTGGGTCCAGTGACCCCCTACATTTCAGTGGTGTTAATGTTTGAGGACCTGTAAGGCTCAGTACTACACAATGTATCATTACATGAATAACACCATTTACTTTTTAATAACTTAAGTACTTTATAGTATAATTCTATGAATATTGTGTGTACACATGAGATATTGAATATGGTACAAAGATATGTTGAGTATAGTTTTCTAGTTTCAGGTATTCAGGTCCTGCAGTATCTGTGGGTGTTTTCCTTAAAACATCATACTTTTGTGTATGATCAAGAAGTGTAAAGACAAGTCCACCTTCAAAATGCAGCAATGTCACAAAACCACATCAGTAACTGAGGAAAATCGGACAATCCGTTCAAAAGTTATGAATTTTTGAAGTTTCTGCTCAGTTACTGCTGGATGAGAAGACTATTACAGCTTGTGTATTCACATGTGTACAATGATGAAAATACAAAGAAAATTCAACATATTTTCACTTTTCTCGCATAATAAGCAAACACCTGACTTGCCTCTTTCAGTCGGAGGGGAATAATATTGCCCTTAACATGCATTAGTGACAAGTCGAGGGAATGTGCACTTAAAAAAAAAAAAAAGATTTTGTGATACATGTACAATATTTTCATTATATTTCCTTAATATCATTCTACGCATGTGACTTCATACATTGTTTAGTCTTCTCATCCAGCAGTGACTGCGCAAATATTTTAGAAATTCATAACTTTTGATTGGATTGTCAGATTTCCCGCGAACTTTCACTTACAAGTGTTCTTATTTGCTGTATTCACTCAATCAACATTGTACACTGTATATTAAGGTGGTTCCAGCTGGCTGTAATTCAAACGGTTGTCAGTTTTTTCCTTGCAATGTACAAAAGAACTCCACAGGTGCATTTGTGCCATTAGTGATTGATGTTTGATGCTGCCATCTTGCTGAGCAATCTGAGGATTTATTTTGAGCGTTAACATAATGTTGGCTATATTTTGATTGTTCATTTATTAAAATGAAATAAAATCTCACCTAATGATGAAGCATATATAACAAAAGTCAATCCTGTCCAGAGATAATCAGAACTGTATTATGTGAAAGTGTTTAAAATAACTGTACCCTCCTAGAAAGCCAGTTTAATCACTCTTTCACATAATTCATACAAATAAAACTGATATGGAATAATCTTCAGGTATAATTCTTTATGAATACATGTAGATATATCAAATTAGTGCCTGGACATGCCCAGTCGAGTAATTTTGAATTTTTATTTCATCATTTTTTTGCCCAATTTCTATTCGCTCATCCCCGTGTCTTAAACATTTATATATCACATCTTTTACAAGTATGGATGGTGGTTTGAATCAATCCATGATTTGTATTAGGTTATGGACTAAAACAAGCACAAAATACTGTACACTGTAGTCATAAATAGTACATGTACGAATGTACAATGTACTTGTACCTTGCACATGTGCGTGTCTGTGCCCACTCTCTTCTGGATGTCTGTGGGCATGGATGATACTGTATATTATGCATACTACACATACAATGTACTGCAATTAATATTTGCATAATCTATGCACTAAATGTAAGTTTCAGCACCTGGGGAGAATTCATGTACACTAACAGGGAGAATTTTGTAAAAATAAATTCCATTCAGCTGCAATATAATTTTTCATTAATGTAATAAATACAATAGGACCATAGTGCATGTACAAATTGTACAAAGTTCTTTGTTGGAAAATGAAAGTTAGAAGGCATATTGTACAGTATGTGATGATGGTACCTGAAATCTTCAAGTGAATGTCTTAGAAATATGCTCTGCTTTGTTGTTTTTTGAGATTATGTTTGGTGTTGCAGCAACTTTAGTTAAGGCCCTCTACTTTTCATATTTTCTTTTACAGCAACTGAAACATGAGAATCTGGTTAATCTGAAGGAAGTGTTCAGGAGAAAAAAGAAACTCCATCTTGTCTTCGAGTATTGTGATTACACAGTTCTGAACACGTTGGAAGCCAATCCCAATGGGTAAGGAAAACATTTCATTGTGATTTCAGATTTACAGATTTGTGAGTGATGATTGCTTGTAGAAAATGCTGGGTTCATCCGCATAACCTTTCTGCTGTTCTTACAGTGATGCATTTTGACATCCAGTGTTTTCAAGTTTAGAAGAAGACAAATACAGCTGTAGATCAGATGTGAATGACTCATCAAGTGTGCTCTTGATGAGCCTCAATTTATTGTGTAGATGTACAGTCTCTGTCTCGTCTGTGATATTACGTTTGTAATTGTTCTTCCATCTAAAACTGTAGGTGTAATGTAACAAATTTTGTAGAATTTATTGGTACTGTTGAGAAAGAGTTAATTGCAGTGTGTTTGGAGGTTTTAAAGACATGTGTTGTACAGTAACTCAGGAGAGTTTGGCAATGTTATCATCCCAATATACCGGTAGTTGATAATACTGTAGTAATGTGCATGTTGAATTATATACCATTCTGCACTCAGCAGTCAGCCTCATCGCAATATCAAGCTGAACAGGGGATTAAAGCATGCAGCAAGAAGTTGATTGTAAGACACAGATGCAAATGAAGTATGACAATCATGGCTTTAACAATCAACAACAAAATTATATTTAAGTTGAAGTTACTGTGAAAGTTGACCTTTTTGCGTAAGTAAACTCGTCCAGATAAGATGAGTTTCGCATGTTTTTAATTCCTTGGTATCAAGACATCAACCAGATGTTGTGCATTGTACTATCATTTCTGGGCACTTTATTGTTCCGCGGAAGAATATGTAAATAAAGAGTTGGACAAGATGACCGAGGCATTTTTGGTGGTTAAGATGGTTCGTTAGGCCAAGTTAACCTCCGTAACACAGAACATACATTGTACAGCAAGCAAAAATATTTGTGTGCCTATATTTTCCCGCTACTTTCTCATTGTGCAAAATGTGCGAAAAAATTTCGACACTGCAAAAATTTCCACTTTTACAGTAGTATGTCGCTACCCAGAGCATGGCTCACATCTTTGTATGTTTTCCTTTTGGTAAAATGCCCATGTACATGCGTTTATCTGTTTTCTTGTTTGATATACAACACTTTTAGTGGTACATTGTACTGTATGCTTTATTTCTTTACATTAGTGTTCCAGAGGCACAGTATATCAACATTGTGTACCAAACACTAGAAGCAGTCAACTTTTGTCATCAGCATAATGTAAGTTTTCAGTGTTTGTAGCTTTGTAACCAAACTTTCTTAAGAATCTTTGCTATCATCACAATTCTGCTGGTACATAATGTGCAGTATTCATAACCAATCTGCAGAATGTGCACTGTACTGTTGATGCAATAGATATGTACACTCATGACAGTACCTTTATATTGTTATATTGAATTTACATCTACATTGTATGATGTATCACTTAACCAAATTGTAAATCATCAATACAAAAGCAAAAATTTCTGAATATTGCAATTGTGAAAATTGCAGTAGATATACATACTGTACATTTTCCCAAGAAGAGAGCAGTAGGAATATGCACACTATAGCTGGGAAGAAGCTCATTCTGAGTAGATTATTGAAAATTCTGAACTTAATTGTTTTATTCCCTTGGTATTACTTTGTGAAGTGCAACTGTATTAATTGATGAACACCATTTTTACAAGAACAGCTGCTGGCATTCGTAATGAAATCATATCTTGTGCATGGAGATAGTGTGACACAAACATAGTTAATAACACTTTTGGATTTTTTTTTATTTCAGAGGGAGTTTGTTATTTGTCTGTCACTAATAATTCTGTTAAGCTAGCATTAAAGAAATTCTTAATGTTCTTTCAGTAGACTCCAAAATCTCAAAACACAGTATTTCTTTATCATATTTTATTTACTCAGCTCTGGACTGTTTGACATGAGGATTTTACCTAGGGTCATGGTCAGAATAAAAAGTTTTATTGTCAAGTGCAAGAACTGAAGATATATAGATCAACATGTCATCATAGATACTGTACAATGTATGCACACAGTATCAGTGCTGTCAGAGAACTTGTTCAAAGGGTAGAGTACTGCAGGGCAACCTTCAACACCCAGAGGGATGATCAAAATAAGTTGAGGTCAGCATGCAACATATAGTACCAAGTTTATGAGTTGATCAGATTTTGGTATTGCATTGCTGACTTGTATCATTTTTATTTGTCTGTTCCTTTGTTTCATGTGGTAGACATAAGAAAAAAGGATGACTGCAATATTTGACACTCATTACATTTCTCTTTCAGTGTATTCACAGAGATGTCAAGCCTGAAAATATCTTGATCACCAAAGATGGAAGAATAAAACTGTGCGACTTTGGATTTGCAAGAATATTAAGTAAGTGTGACCACTTTGTAGATTTGCATTGATATTTTGTCCATGAAATTGATAACATCTTTTGTGAGAGGCAAAGTAATGTTTCTGTGCATATTGCTTGTATGGTTCATTTCATGTTAATCAGTGAGTGTCACTGTAGATAATGAAATAATACTAAACATGAAACAACCAAGTCCCCAAATTTTGCCCTAATGAAGAATTAAAGTGCAGCCAGGGTATGTCCAAATGCTTAGGAGTTGTGGGGAGGATAGATTTGAAAAACAAGTAACTTGGTGAAATGATAGTCCTATGAAAGGTCAAAGGATACTATACTCTGGCTAGAGATCATTTTCAGCCCAACCTTTAGCTAGGGGTGTCCAGTAGTCATGATTTGGTAGGGGGAAAAATAGAAATAAATGGAAAATGAATTCAGATGAAATGATTCAGATATAAAATCAGATGCCTAGGCATGAGCAGTAAGAGTTTTGTTTTGAAGAAGAAAGTAGAGTGCTAGACATTATTTCCTTTGTGCAAAGAGGCTAATAAGTAGATACATGGTCTTTAGGTATTAAGATCAGAGAATGTCATATTACTTTAACTAGAGGATCATATTAAAGGCAGAATATGCTTCAGTCTGTTTACTCTAGCTGGTCTTTTTGTTCAGTCCATTCTCATATTTCAGACCACTTTCAAATTTATATCTGTTCTGTTGAGTAGATTAGTTATTGTAGATTTAATAGTTATTTGAATTATGTAGAACAGTTCAGCAAAATAGCATTATGGATCTCTTGCAACACATTAGAATATATAAATATTTCTGAGCTTAGTAAATGATTTATCATTATGTCATATGAAATCTGTGTACAGTGTGATAGAGAGGTAAAGTTTTGCTTGTTTGTGTGTGTGTGTTTGCTGTTATTAAAGTGATAAGGATGGCATCATATACCCACCTCAATGTATATTTTTTGTGAGACATGAGTGGTGTCACTTGTTTTCAATTGAATTTGAACGGACATTCAATATGATTCTTTTAATGATACGATTTACCTTGTTTAGAATTTCCAAGAACGCAATATCCTTATATTTTCAGCCAAGTAATGAGCAAACATTTCATTTTGATGAAATGAGACATACAACTGTAAGGGAGGCATTTAAAGGCATAATTTACCATTTGCAGATGAAAGCATTAGTGCTTTAAAATAGTTCTAAAATGTGAGTTAGGGATAGAAACAACCACTGTCAAAATTTGAATCCGTATAATCGATGTTAAGTGTTGTGAAATACACAAAATGTGAACAATAGTTATAATAAAAATGTTTCCAGACTAAACCGTATACAGTTACGGTTTACTGAGAAAAACCCTGATATCTCCTCATATTTCAGGTTTTATTGCAAATATTTCTTAAGGTAGGATGTTTTATGATACAACAGACCTACACATATGCATCAAATGTGATATCTTGAACATTTTTGAAATCACTGCTCCCAAAGGTAAACTGGACCTTTAATGTGCCTTCTGAAATCTTATGCCCCAAACATAATATTCCTTTCATTTTTTAGAAGAATCAGTGTCCTCTGTCTTAGAACATGTGTAATATGGCATTCTTGATATATTTTGAATAAAGCTTAAATGAAGAGACATGTGATACATTGTAATGGGCACAGTACAGTATGTCTCATGAGAAAATGTTAAAGAGGAATGAAGCCCAGTTCTATCGATTGAGTGAATGCAGCAATATTACATATGTTGTACATGTACTATAGTAGAACACACCAATACAAGTTTGAGGAAAATCGTACAATCCGTTTAAAAGTTATGAATTTTTAAAGTTTGGGTCCTGCCATCGCTTGGTGAGAACATTACTACAATTTGTAGCATCAGCTATTAAAAGAATGAGCTGGTAAAAAAATAATAATAATAATAAAATACAAAGACAATTTAATATATTGTCACATTTTAGCATAATGCACTTGTCAATTGAAGACCTGAATATAAGAACGACCCAAGTCCAATTTTTGGCCAAATTCAGTTTGACTTGGGAAATTGTAGCTTATGCATAGAATCATCTTGTGTATAAATGATAAATCCTAATTACCCCCGGAAGTGCCTGAAATTAATGAGTTAGATCTTATAATGAATGTAAAAATGAAGGAATGGTCGAAATGGTCTTCCATGGACTTCGGTCGTTCTTTATACTCAATTGTAGTCCTGACCCCTGGGTACCCAGGGATGGCCGGGACTTGCATCCCACTTGCAATTTTAGGATGTTACACCAAAATCCATTCCCGACCCACCGGGACAAAATAATTGAATTTCCCCCGACAACACTCCGGTATATACTCGACCCACCGGGACAAATTAAGTGAATTTCCCCCGACAAAGCCCGGTCTATTCCTGACCCAACGGGCGAAAAAAAAAAATGCTGAAATCCGCGCCCAACTTGGTTGCAAGTCCCGGCCATCCCTGGGTACCCAGAGGTCGGGACTACAATTGACAAGTGCATAATGAAAGAGCATGTGACTAACCTCTTTCAGAAAGTAGTTTGAATAATATTACCCATAATGTACAACTTGTATGTCAGTAACAAGTTGAGAGGATGTGTACTTTACATTGAAAAAATATAGATTTTGTTGAATTTTCTATATATTTTCTTTTCACCATTCTTTGTATGTGATGTCACAAACTGTAGCAGCCTTCTCATCTAGAGATGGCTGCACCAAAACCTGAAAATCTGTAACTTTTGAAGGGGTTTTCTGATTTTCCTCAAACTTTCACTAATGTGTTTTAACTAATATTGCTGCATTCACTCAATTCACATGTTATGTATATTGAGTTTCATTTGTATTCCCCTTTAGATAATGGTTTAGCACAATATCACACTCCAAGCAAATGACTATTGTGCAAGTAGTGTCTGTATCATTTGACTGCAATGATGTTCTGGGGGCCTATCAAACAGCATTGTTCTACTCATATTGTGAATTTTCACAGGTCAAGTTTGCTTTTGAAATTCACATCTTTCAAAGAGAACAACTTTACCTTAAACTAAGCTGAGTTAATTTTCTTGGAATGTCATAGGTATATCAATTATAGTTCAAGAAAAGTGCAGTGTCTGCAGTATTACAACTTTTATGAGGTGAAATGTGGCATGTGATATCTAGCCTGATATAGGGTGTGTAAAGCCTTAGGTCATATACTACATAATGTATACACTTTGTATATGGCCAATATATCGTGAGGTTTTTATTTTCACAAATTTCGCAAGTCAGTTGCTATTTTGCAAAATTAAAGACACGCAAAAATAATGACTAATCCCGATATGAATGTGATGCACATGTATACATTTCTCTGTTCAGTACAGTACTCTACAATTACGAATTTAACCACTCGCAAAATTGTTAGAAGTCCCGATTTGCGAAATTAGACTCGCTAAATATATGGCGTATTCAGTATTAGAGTTATGGCTTGTAAGTATGAAGTGCACACAGAAGTCAATACATTTTGTGTGTGCCTTTTCTACAGTCATACAATTCTGTCTGAGCATTGACAGTTTTGGCTACTGGCAATCAGTAAATATACATAATGTATGTGCCAGAATATTGCAGAGCATTGCATGACAATCCTTTATCCAACATTCATTGTATCAGTGGAGACACATATAATATGTATGGAGGTGATGAAGCATGATCTATGCAAATCTGTAACAATATGCCATGTGGCAAAGCACAGCTTATGAAATTGTTGTACATTTGTATCAGTATCAATATGTAAAGGCAGTAAATCATGCTTTGTTGAAAAACAATTACACTGTAAAAGCACTAGTAGATGAGAAAGTGGAGTACAGGATTTGATGATACAGTGTATACGTTTGTGTACTCGTAGAATGCATACTTGTGCATAAATGGAGTGATTTAGGTAAGTGTCCAGATGGCAAGTGGAAGTGCTGAGCCGTTGTCTGGCTTCTTAAGTACATATGACAGATGGGACAGAATTTGCAATTAATATTTAGTTTGTGCCTAGCAACTGACAGTATGTACAATGAATTCACACACATGTACACACACACACACACATATACACATGCACAGCGTTTTAGCAGGGAAAGGGGGATTGCAGTCAAAAGATTTGTGCAACTGTTGCCATGTGAACCCCACTCTGAAGTAATATTTGGATAACACCGTTGCCATGTACACTCTAGCACCATGGCAGCAGCTGCATAAATGGATTGGAAATTACTAATGATATGGTGTATTTAGTTGGCAATCTATTATTTGCAGCAGTCATCTTGTTGATCGATATTATGCAGGGCTCCATACTATATTTTTTTAAATTTGCCCTTCGAGCAAGTTAATTTCTTACTTTTCATAAATTTACTTGCTCGTAGAGAACCTACATGCCCAAAACTAAAGGTTAGAAAAAAGAGTAGCTACATACCGGTAACTGTATTTCTCAGTAATATCAAATAATGATGTCCATAATTCTTATGACTACAATGTATATGTATCTATCCTTGAGCAAGATATTTATGTGAATTTACCATGATAATTAGACATATTTTGTATAGCGCAGCCACTACGTGTATACACATTGTATGAATATACTCTTCTGTGCTGTGATGTAACAGAGCTAACATTGCTACTAATTAGACACACAAAAAAAATGATAAATAACAAATTAATCAAAGGCTTCTGAAAAAGGTAAGGCACAATCTCCCTAAGTTACTTTTGTTTTTAGATTGCTTTATAAGCAACTCATCGTGTGTACTTCGTAAATTGTGTAATATGATTTTATTGATATTCTGATAAGGATTAAACCAGAAGCTTGGCCATTCAGTACTTTGTAAGTACTGTAAGTAACAAAAACTGAATGCAATTCTCTGCCTAACTGGCAACCAATGTAATTTATGAAAACAGGTGTAATACGTGAAAATTTTGATGAACTGGACACACAAGTCTCGCACATGCATTCTGAATACGCTAAACTAGTGTCACGTGGGTTTACTCCAATAAGGATAACTTCACACATGCCATGTACCGTTACCTCTCAAGGTTTATTTCCAATAAAATTAAATTCACATACAAAAGATTATTTGACCAGTCAATCCATTGCTATAACAAACTCGTTCGGTCAAATCTCTAAATTCCAAAAATTGACCTAATGTAAGGGTCAATCTCAAATCTCACTTTTGCTGTTTAGAACTGCATCAAACCCTTAGAAAATAAACACATCAGTTGACGCTGTCTTGACCTCAAACCATTCCACTCACGGGTCACTGACCTAGTCTCAACTATCCTCACTTAAGGAAATTCAAACTTAATTCACAAATTGACTTCCCTTTGCTTAAATTCCGTCTCGTGTATACAGGTCATATACGATGCTGTTTCTGTTAAACAAATAAGTTTGGCTTTACCTCTGGTCCACAGCAAGTCCTGAGCTGACTTGACTCTGTGCGACCTCTCTGATTCCGAGTCGATCCAAATTTACCAGATGTCCAGGTCCTAATCTCACCTGACATCTAAAACTATCTCTTCACGTCCACTATCCATATCGTGCCCACCTAACAGGGCTACCACAACTCAATTGACAGTCCTGAATTGACTTGTCCTGAAAATTTGCTGATTCTGGCTCAGAATCACTGCCACATCTTACTTCATGATCTCATTCCGGTCTTAAACCCAATCATCACACTTTAAAGCAACATTCTCCATTGATTTACCTGAAACAGACTTGACCTGAATGCATTATGCATACTATGATTCAACTCAATAATGTCCAGTCCAGTCAAGTAATGTGCAGATTAATGCTCCGTCACTGACCAGGGACGCTAACCTGGAAGCATTAAACTGCACATTACTTGAATATGAGACCATTCTGAAGCAAATCATTTTCACACAACAATAGATATACAATGAACTCTTGAATGAATCCCATAAGGATTGGAACAATCATCTCCCAGCATTTCCACTGATTCCCACTGATCAGTTACTAGCCTTCCCCTTTAAGCATTTTCGTAACATTTAGCTGAAGAGGATAAGGTCATTATGGATTCAAGATGAGCAGAAGTGATTGATGCCACTAGGCTACATGTAGTACATGTTTTGGTTTACCAAAATGCTAATGCTGTGCTAGATACTGCATTTCCAAACAGAAGGAAAGAGCAAGAGAGAGAGAGAGAGCACCAGTAGCAGGAGATGTAAACATTCATTTCTATGAGCGGTGTGTGTACCTATTGTGTACTCTGTCCTCATGGCAACGCAAATGCCTCATTAGTGCCGATGGAGGAGTCAAGGGATTGAAGAGTGGTACAAGAGGAAGAGATAAGAGTGCAACTCATGGGAAATATTGATCAGCCTGGACAATTAATGCTACCAATTAAGTTAATGCACAGCTGGGAGTGCAGAATTGTATTAAGTTGGTTTTTTTTTTTTTTTTTAATGTATGTGAGCATACTGACAGATATTCTGTGCAATATGTCAACACTAAACTGATTGCCTACATTGAGTTTGATCTATTTTATATGCTGTCATTGTCATAGTTACTGCCCCATTCAAGGTTATACATATTTTGTACAATGAAGTTGTCGTCATTTGCCAATTGTGGAATTTTGTACATTTATGAAACTGACAGCAATACTATTCAGTCCTTCAGAGGCAGTATGTCAAAGGCCAATTACCTGTCATACCAGGCAGTGTTTCAGAAGTAAATCTCCAAGAAACGTGCAATGATGCAAACTTTATCCACTCACAATTACTAGCTACTGTAAAACAAGGAATGTGCGTCTCGGTGAAAGATGAGGCGCACTATTCAACTTGGCTTGGCCTCGTTTAATAGAGTGCCTCTATCTTTCACCTCGTGTGAAATCTTGTACCATCTCACTCATGACCATTCACTATTTGCTTAAAAGTTGAACTGTAATTCAGCCAACCCTATTTTGGCAATGCAAGTTTCAATTACTACTACACATTTCCAAAGTTGTAAAACAAATTTTAATAAACGCAGTCAACATGTTGTTTAGTGAGTGAAGAATGAGAATGCATGATATTCCTTTGATGGGGATCTACACCGTGTATTCTCTTGTGATATTAGTGTAGCTCATGGTGATGTAGTGATGTATGTGTTCTCTATCAATCTTTGGTCCAGTCCAAATATTTCCATTTTCTATATATACACTTGTATTTATTCTTTCTTTTTTTGAAAAAGCACAATTTGTCCCCCTCCTGTCTAAGTGGTTCCTATTGAAGACCAGCTGCACTCTAATAGTGCAACCAAATATGGGTTATCCAGCCATCTTGTCTTTCCATATTATTTTTCCTTCTTTTCCATGTCTCTGTTTATATCTGCATGGATTTTGTTTTTAACATTGTCAAGTGTGTAATTTTATTTTTGTCTTCAAATTTGTATATATTTTATTGAATATTTTCTAAACTTTGTTTTAATGTCATTGTGTATTATTTGGTATATTCTTTATACTGGAAATAAAAACAAATATCAAAGAAAGAAGTGTAAAATGTATGAGAATTCTATGGTACTGCATTATTTTGATACAGTAAGTCACTCCTGAGCATACTTACGCACTTTCATATGAAACTCAATCACCTCATACAGCTGTTCATCAATTTTCTTTGTCTTCCAAGTGTCTGAGTGCGTTATGAATCCATCTGTCTGTTTGCTTTTGATGCTGCAGTGTAAAGTCATGATGATTAATACAACCCTCTTGTCTTCCTGTAGCGGGACCTGATGATGAGTACACAGACTATGTGGCCACTCGATGGTATAGAGCCCCAGAGCTGCTTGTTGGTGACATGGTGTACGGTCCCCCTGTAGATGTCTGGGCCATTGGATGTGTAACAGCCGAACTCATAGCAGGGGAGGCCCTGTGGCCTGGGAGGTCAGATGTTGACCAGCTCTATCTCATCAAACAAACACTAGGTAAGAAGCTACATGTATGCCTTGGATTTAATTTTGATCATGTGTACATTTATATGCCTCTCTTTTCCATGAGAAATTGAACAATTTAATTGACTCAGTCACATATATTTTTTTCAGTTGCCAGAGATTAATTACAGAATGCATTATCCAAGTAATTATCTACATGTAGCAACATGTGTATGTATGATGGTGTGTGTGTGTGAGTTTGAACTGTCATGAAGTGCATTTCCAGTAATTCAATAAGTATGTTATACTTTTTTTGTTCCACAGGTGACCTAATTGACAGGCATCTGAAGATCTTCAGTACAAATCATTTCTTCAAAGGAATGAGCATTCCAGAGCCAGAGAGAAGGGTAAATATGTTATGTGACTCCAACTGTACATCTATAGGGACAATTGTGTCCTTCAGGAATTGGAAGGGCATAAGGAATAGCTTTCAAGCAATTGATGCAAACAATACAAAAGCTGTTTTCACATCAGCCCTATGAAAATCCAACCTCAAGATTTTTTTCATGATCACAAATTATTTCATTTCCTATTCACATCAGCCGGAAGCAAATTAGTCTGAAATTTTTTGAGCTAATTCAAAAGATGGGCCTGCGCAAACAGTGTTGGTAGAGCACATGCCTTTAAAAAAATTACCTGTGATTTGTCTGCAGATTGCCTCAATTGATGAGGCAATGCACACAAGGCATTATGGGATGCATCATGCTAATTTCTGGAGTTGAATTCGCATTATCAAATAGCGTGCTACAAATGTAGGTCGCAAATCATCCCACTATCTCAGAAATTTCAGGAGTTTGGGTTGAGAAATTTTCTCGAGCTTGGCTTTTGAATTATCGCGCTTATTTGAATTCACATCAAATAGCACGTTATTTCGTCATCAGGTTATGAAAATCCAAGCTCAGGATTCTGAAAATAGCATGCTTTTGTTGTAATGTACACAATATACAGGGGGTGTTTCATAAAGCTGTTCTTAAAGTTCCGAACAACTTACGAGCGACTGGTGATCAGTTGTGATGTGCTATACTTACCAGAATTTAAATAATTCAGCACAAGAACTGATCACCAGTCTCTCGTAAGTTATTCATAACTTTAAGTACCTCTTTATGAAACAACCCAAGGTGCATTTGTTTGAGGTCTCACCCCCCGCCCCGCACACACACACACACACACACACACACACACACACACACACACATACACACACAAATATGGAGCCAAGTGGCAGAGAGAAGCAAATGGCATGCTTACAAAAGTCTTCCAGAGATCCAAAACTTATGGGCCAAGCTCTGCAGGTGTACATGGAATTTGGTTAGATATTATTTTGCAAAGTTTGTTTGTTTGTTTGTTTTTTACTTTCAATATGTGTACACACTGAATTAAATGCCATTTACATGCCTATGGTATGCCTTCTTTCTGTAATACAGATAAGGTTCTCATAGCTTGCATTTACCGGTATATAAAGGCATAGAAAAATTAATAATCTCAAAGTATTGTCTTATCTCTTTATTTTCTGCAGATACCTTTGAAAGATAAGGTCAGGAACCTGAATCCCACAGCACTGACATTTTTAGAGGTAAGAAGTCTTTTCTTTTTTTTAATTCTTCTTTTGAGTGCATTAAACCCATCCGCACCAAGGGGTTTCCTACAGTATCAACCTCTACTCACTAAAGTAAGCAGTTTTGTACAACTATTGAAGATTAAATTGCAGAGTAGCGTTATAAGGGGATGAAGTGAACCACACAAAATCATGCCGCGATTATATCATGTTTTACAGTATATCATTAAAAAAGAAATGCTGGACAGTGTGGAATGTGATGAATTGTTGACATTGTTTCATGGTATGTAGTCTTTATGTTCAAGTCTATGTTGAACTGATAATACCACAGCAGGTGATTTGTGGTCATAATCTTGTCAAAGTCAAGAAAAGAAGGAAGAGATTTTTTTTTTTTATTTCATCGGTGTGATATCTTTTTGACGCGAGGTTTTACAAAGTATGATGAAGTAGGATGAACTTAAGTTTTCTATGCCAAAGGCCAGTGAGACCTCGCAGTTAATTCCTGGAGATTTTTCCTCCTGCAGGCTTGCCTTCAGATGGACCCAGCAGACAGACTCAGCTGCCAAGACCTCATGGAGATGCCCTTCTTTGACAGACACAGGGGAGTTGAGGACAGACATGTTGAGTCAACCGTTCGGAGATACAGATCAAAAGTAAGTCCCCTTTACCATTACCTATTCTACAAGCAGAAACTGAAGCAAAAGGAGTGTCATTTGGAAAGGGGAAAAATATCAATATTTTCCAAATGATTTCATAACAATGTGCCATTTTGTCACTGTTGATCAAGTGCTGACATTGGCAGGCTTGAAATGTTGCAGTACCTAGAGAGTCCAGGAGATCATTGAGCATTAGAATAATTCCAAAATGTATACAGTGCCTGTTTTGTTTTGGCAGGTCACATTTCTATGCTTGAAAAGACATGGACAAAAGAGTTTGCCATGCTTAAAACAACAGAAAGTATCATGTTGCTGTACTCTCCTTTTCTTTAAATCTTCCCATCAACACTAGATGGCTCGAAAGGATAACAGCCACTTACCTCAGCTAAACTCCCAGGGTATTCAAGATGGACTGACCAAGGGACACAGTATTCAGGGCCACAAGAAGGTTGATGAGAAGATCTCCAAACGAGACCGTCTGCCAAATATATAGTCCACCTTCAAGTAGAATGTCAGTGACTTACGATGCGTTCATTGGAGCCAGTGTCTCTGTGGACTCACTCAGTGACTCAGATTCGTGGTGAGGGAATTCATCTTTGACAAGTTCAAACAAATCTTGGCGCTATTTTTGTGGCCTTGTACTGATTTTGCAAGGATGTAGATGACGGTTATGGACTGTGGTATATGCAGCCGCTGACGAGACTTGTGTGAGGAAAGTGGATAACGGAAGACCAGCATGTGTCTGGGGACAACCGGGAATGACTGAACAGATTCCTCTTTGTGGTTTCTTCAGCAAGTGTACAAATGGATCTCCTCCTGCATTGTGCTAAGGACTGCAGGGGGTGCCCCTGTGTGCCCCTGTGGATCCTGCTCTTCTCCGTTCGTCAGACTGAATGCAGGAATCCAGTGCGCTGTGCATTAAAAGCATTGCACCAGCGTTACAAGCAAGATTGACTTGTAGTAGTTATATGCACTCCACTGTACCAGTCAAGATTTTTAGGCATGAAGTGAAATTGATTGGCACGTGGGATATTCACATAGTATTTCATTGGTGGTGGTCCTCTCTTTCTGTCTCCTAAATGACTGGAATTAACATCCAGGTCTTATGTAAACCTTGCCTTTATTTGTGAGAAATGTGTACACTTCCTGTGCTATTTGATTCATTTTATGTTAGGATGAACGGTGTATGATTGCGTGGATGTGTGCAAGTATGCACATGATGGTAAATGTAATTTATGAGGAAAAGTAGTTCCTATAGGAATTTATAGGTTTAAGCAGTTCTTGAGTTTATTGTTTGTGATGTTGTTTGCCACAAAGGTGAACAATTTCATGTAATCATGTCACACACATCATGAATTTGTTGAGTTGAAGCTTTTATAAGTTAGAGTAAGTTACTTCCATACAGTGCCAGTTACTAGACAATCATGCTCCTGTAAATACATCAGGATATACTTGTCTTATTGCTGACAGTGCTCCATTCTCCTTCCCCCCCCCCTTTTTTTTAATGTGAAAAATATTTTATCATGGAACCTTTTGGAGGATGCTGTTAATATTTATTTCTAATTCATGTGCTGAATTTGGATGATGTCATACATCATATGGAACATTATTGTGAAACACTGAAGACAGTAAAGTGATTTTCAGGGATAGAAATTAATAATGCTCAATGCAGAAACCTACTTACGACTGAGGCATTCACCTCTAAGTACCACATCCAGTGTTGAAAGGAGTTGCAATCGATTATTAGTTGTTCAGTAAACTCTTAACCGTGAGTTTACGGGGGATATTAATTTTCTATTGAGTGGCACCAGTTTATAGTATGGAGCCTCTTTTATAAAGTGCTGCTGTGATGAAAATAATAGACATCATACAGTCATGTGTTTCAAACAATTGGAAGTTGACATTTATAACCTTTTTTGTTTGGCAAACATTTCATTTTCCCAGTGTAATCATTTTTTTCTTTTCTTTCATAGTAAATGCTACTACCTCCAGGGCTGTCAAATCTCTGTGCTTGTGCCAGAGGCTCCCTGAAAACTACAATGTTTCTGCATGTCCTGACAGAAAAACATAAGTGTCCCTCATTGTAGAATTTTTTTGAAGGAGTTTTGCCAGTGGAAATACATGTTGTCTGCTTATCTCTCCCTGTATGCACTTCGGAAGCTCCGTGATCTCGATGTTGGAATATTGACAGCCTCGCACCTTTGAACAGTGCAAAATAATTTTGAATAAGATATAACTTAGTTCTCCTCTTAGAAAATGAGAAGAGATTGTTCATTCTCTGTTGGAAGAATGTAAAGTTGCAGTGTATGTTAACAGCTGATACAATACCTAAAATGAATTTGGAGACTAGGCTTGAAACTTCAAAAAGAAAGAAAGAAAGGAATTTTGAATGTAGTCAAATGTTGACAGTTGGGAGAGGGTTTTTTTTTTTTTTTTTTTTTTTAAGATTTGTTAAAGTACCATCTTGAGTAGGATAAGAGCTGTCTTTTCCTTAGATATACTTGTATGTATTTGTATTATTCATGCAAATCTGTATTTTCACTCTGGAAGCATTTCAGAAATTGTGATACTATTCCCAAACAAGAAATCACAAATTGATAAGTGTCTGATGAGATGTAATGATGATTACGGCAAGGAGTAATCAAAAATGTGAGATTGGTTGTAAAGTAGTTTACAATTCCTATGGCACATGGATTAAGATGTGTGAGAAAAAAAAAATCTAATGCATTTATGTAAACTTTGTCCTCATTCCTGACTGCTGCAGACCTGTGACAAATTGTTCAGCATGCAATGTTACAAAATACTTGTCTGTAATCCGAATTAGACACAGGAGTGATTGATACTCACCAAGCGTACTTCAACAGAAAGGTTCGAGAGCTCATGGACAAGGGTTTGATACATATGAATGTGTAGGTCTGTGTATACAAGAGTACTCAGGACTCAAGAAATTATGTGCTACCCTAGATGAACACAATTTATGAAGAGGATTAATTTTCTCTCTCTCTCTCTCTCTCTCTCTCCTCTCTCTCGTCTGAAATCATGTGTGCACTAACTAACATTAATGTTTAGGGTGTAGAAGTGTGGTTTGCAATAATGTATCTTGTAGATAATTAAGGCAGTGGATACATCTAGGACTGTCAATTGTCATTTGATGATGTCATCTGACTGATTGGAGTATGTTGTCAGAGCATCTATTGGGCCCAGTTTCAATATGGTGGATGGTACCGAAGTATGCCAAATTATGTGTAATACATCATAGAATATCTTCAAACTAGAGAAATGTGGAGAGAGAGAGATATTGGTGAAATAAGATGCTAGATATGTGTTTATTTGTTCAGTATTTGTTCTACAGTACTTACGAAATATACTACTCCTCTACAGGCTGATATAGTAATACTGTATACGCTATATATTTCGCGGGGGTTTTATTTTCGCGAATTTCGCGAGTCGGGAGCTATTCGCGAAATTAACAACACGCGAAAATATTAACTTCCAAAATGAATCCCTTGCCTTGATAATACGCACATTTCAGTACTACTATACCATGTCACGGCTTACCGAACAGACCATACTGGCTAAGCTTGTTTACGCACGTCCACGTCTACTTGCGAATATTGTAGAGAGCCAATCCATTATCGCAAGGGGACCACTCGTCAGAAATCTAGCGCGACGGACTTAACCACTTCAAAACTGTTGAATTCTAACTTACTAGTTCGCAGAGTTTGGCAAGTCTTTTTCATGCAGTGTATATATAACTAGTATCATTCTTATTTGCTAGTAAGTTGAAAATTCACACTTTCTTTGCCACTTCATATTTTCTCTGGTCCCCCAATCGCGAATTTAACCACTCGCGAAAATGTGTGACAGCGGCAATTCGCGAAAAATTTATGTACGCGAAATTTATAGCGTATACAGTAGCTCACGATGTATTTGTTTTGGAAGAATCTTCTAAGATTTCGTTTGTCACAGTCTGGTTCTGACAAAGATGTACCCTGTTTAAACCAGTGCTGATTTTCTTGATCAACCTTCTGTATCTTTTGTGCTTTTCATTTCCACCATACTGTGCCCCCACTTCATATTTGAAGTATTTTCTTCTTGTGTTGCAACATATTTCCTACTGTACAGTATTTGTAGCCTGCGATAAGAGGAATATCCATATCTAACCAGACTTCATGAGCATATTGGTCATGCACATTTTGTATAGACAAAAATTATGACAACTTAGCCAAGAAAGTGATGAAAAAAATCAGACCTCATGATTGATTTTTTTCTGTGTGATTTCTATTTTTACAAAGGTCAAGAATCTGTAAAAATAAGACAACTTAGCCAAGAAAGTGATGGAGAAATTGGACCGCTTGATCCTTTCTGTGTGATTTCAATTATTCTACAAAGGTCAAGAATCTGTTGGCCTGTGGGGCCTGTGGGGCCTAAAAAAAAACAAAATTCAACACACAGACTTGGAGGGGGTGGAGTTCATGATCTTCGCGTCCTACTTCAAATCAGAACTTCATGAATGCAGTCAGTTAGCATTTTATAATGAGTGGCTGGTATGTCATCACTTGACTTGGAAACTGCATCATGAACATCCATGATGGTGTGATTTTGCTATAATGTATTCTGATTATTTTTGAATCCTGCATCTAGAAGTTCCCAAGAAATGTGTTATGTTCTCCTGATGAAAATATCAATAAGATTTAATGCAGTTATCGATGCAGATACCTTGTTCTGTCAATATAATTGTTTACTAGGGTCCCAGTACATATCATCATTAGACTGATTTGTAACATTATATTACTTTATGAATCTGCCAACTTTTGATTTTCAGTATTTACAGAAAATGTCAAGTTAATTTTAGTGTACAGAATATTCCTAAATCTATGTTCTTACAGCTGTGATTTCATTTGTATCACATCTACTTTTCAAGATGATTTTAAATGGTTAAGTAATATTTAGTGTTTGTTTGTTTTTTTTTTTTCATCTCGCGTATAAAAATATCTTTGACTTGGGTAGGGTCCCTACACACGGGTTGCCATTACCAATGTTCTATAAAACTGTTTTAGTGAATGCATAGTAGTGTACATGTCGATGCGTTTGAATGTGGAACGTCTTCTCTGTATTGCATCAAGCCAATATCCGTTACTTAGAGATTGTGCGTAGGGAATGAACCTGTAACATGCTAGCCTGTGAAAGTATGCATCTGTAGTGGCTTGGCACTCTTATAATGGTGCAAGAGGTATTACTTTGGTTTGAGTATTAACAAATGTTGATAGCTTTAAACATGTATTCTTGAACAATTCTTGTAGGTCCACAACGAGCTAGCCTGTTTGTTTGAAATACATGTAGTGGATACAATGCATAGATGAAAGAACTGTGGGATAATAGATTGCCTAACTTGCAGAATCAAAACTCACTTAGTGACAATGTAAAGTGTATCATAGAAATTTGAGGACGAATGTGTACATGTGATAAGTAAATGTTGCTTTTGTCAATAGTATATTTCTGTCTAGGAGGATGAAATAAATTAGACAGTACAATTGGAATGATAGTGTTTCGTGTCGTTTGATTGTCCCAGATTGCAACTGATAGATATCTGGTGGTGGTTTCACCAATCTGGGCACCATTTGAAATTTGCAAGTTTCATTGCGCAAATTTT
This sequence comes from Diadema setosum, assembly GCA_033980235.1. Taxonomy (NCBI): domain Eukaryota; kingdom Metazoa; phylum Echinodermata; class Echinoidea; order Diadematoida; family Diadematidae; genus Diadema; species Diadema setosum. The sequence continues at coordinate 41,479,364 of CM067059.1, forward strand.
TGGTTTTACACACACACGCACGCACATACGCACACAGGCACCCACATATGCACACAACACACACACACACAAACAAACATAATGTTAGGATAGCATCTCTTGCTGGAATGACAACTTCCCATAGCAACAGCCAATCAGGAAGCTGGATTCTTATCATTACCACGACCACTGCCATCCTAGCAAGAGTTGCTGTCATTATGGCCCAAATTCATGAAGGTGGTACAAATGAAACCATGGTTTAAACCATGGACAAAAACCATGGAGCGCCGAGCGTCGCACGGAATATGTCGTTACGAAATTGGTCATTTCGTCGGCAAAATGACCGTTTCGTTAACGAAATTATCATTTCGTGGACGAAATGTTCATTTAGTTACAAAATGTTGTCATTTCGTTACAAAATAATCATTTCATCGACGAAATGACTGATTTCGTAACGAAATATTTCATGCGACACTTGTCGCTCCATGGTTTTTGTCCATGGTTTAAACCATGGTTTCATTTGTACCACCTTCATGAATTCGGGCCATTAAGTTTTTATGATAATGGGGCCCTGGTCTTTCAGAGAGGAATATATGGTCATGCAAAGTGACACTAATTGTGTAGCAGTACGTGTATAAACAAGCAGGCACATCTTATTGTGGCTTTTATCTCAATTGACACAACAAAGAGAACTTTCATCACCCGCAATTGCATTATTGAGGGTTTTTTTTTTTTCTTTTAATGATATTACCATTAGTCCTTCACATCTTCACATTATTTGAAACCTCTCTTTCAACAATTCATTATTTTCCATGACTTAATTTCATTAACCTTAGATATAAATGTATAACACACATCAAATACACCCACATATGATACACTAACGTCTATAAGTGTTAATTAATAGGCACTCACAGTAACACGGTGTTAAGATTCACACAATACAAAAATAAATACCAGTTGGCTTATATGTACATTAATAGAAAAATACATATTTCTGTACAATAAAAATAGGAGGCATCTAAAGGCAATTCATACATGATATTTCATTTTAAAAAGTAAAAATCTCTCATAAGAGAGTGTGAAGAAGAAATCCTGATCACATTCTCCTAATCATAGACATCATTTTAATGGGTTAGACTTCTTCAGGCTTTATAAATATTAATTGCATTTTGGAAATCCAGCTATGATATACAGTATCCAGGAGTGTAATTTACCAAAAATTTGAAATATGAGAAGACGATTGAAAGTGCAAAAATGCAGTATTTTTGTCATCCTTCCAATACTAAGTAGAGCATTTTAACCCTAAAAAGAGGCACTCTGCAATATTTGTGTCAACCAAGTGAAAAATTTGTTGCAAGATCTGAAATTTAGTCCAAGGCCAACACAGTATCTCTCCACTAGTAGCATGAACATTTTGTTCAGCAAAATATAAAATTCTCTATCCACTGTGCACCAGCTAAAAACTTTCAAGTGCAAGGTATGACTGCCATCAACATCAAGGTACAAGAAGATGTGGTAAATACAGTACTGGCATATGCATCAGTAAGTGGTCATTTTGCATGCCAACACAGAGGAGCTGATATCTAGAAAATCTAGCCAGATTTTAAAAAGAAACAACAAGAGCAACAACTGAACACTGAATAACTGAATGCATTGATACATCACACATGCTAAAAAAAAAAATAAATAAAAAAAAATATCCATATCAAAAATGTGCTTCCATTGACTAATAAACATACCACTTGGAACCACTTTGACTGTGCTTTCTCAGCCAATAGTATTCAGCCAATAGATTCTAAGAATGTGCTCAATTCTGCAGCAATTAGGCCTACTGGTTTGTTCATAATAACTGCTTAGAAATACAGCATTTAAAAAACAGAAAACATACAGGACTGAATTCTGGAAATGCCAATAACTCACATCAAGTGAAATAGCCAACTTTCGCAAGGTACTTTACAATCAAGGTGATTTTGAAACTGCTAAGGTAAGATGAAAAAACAAATTACAGACTCAGCGCACTGTAATGATGGCATATTACATAAAGCTTACATACTACTGACATCCTTCATTAGGTTGACTATGCATTAGTTCCAAAATTACTTTAAAAGGAGTCATTTTTTTATCCAAGTTTTTCTTCATATTTGTTTTAAAAGAAAAGTCCGCTTCAAAACTTTTGTCAGCACACATGTTAAATGACATCTTCTTTTACATAATCAGACAAGCAATACAGATTTGCAATATCCAGTTTCCTTGTGCTTTAAAAAAAACACATATGGCTCTGAATATAGCACATAGACCTTTTCACTGGAAACATATGTATGTACATCTGTTAGATGTTATAAAAAAACACACACACAAATATTTGCACTCATACATTCCTTACATAGAAAGTTGTAAAACATATTTTCCAATGGAATACACACTTCCATAGAATCACAGTGACATAAATAACTGACTGTTTATGTACATAAAAGTATACCAATAAACATGAGCACACAACACATTTGTACGCAAAGACTCTCCTGCCAAAAGGCGACTTTTCAAAAATCCCCTGTTCTCCCTCTTTATTGTGTTTGAATTTCTCCACTTAAACAGTACATACTCCCATAAAAAATGAATTTTCCCCAGCTTAAAACTTGGCTTTCGATAAAAAAAAAAAAAAAAACCATGACAAATAAAGCAACAAGCAGCGATGTGATGATAAAACTGCATACATCCTATTAGCCACTGATGATGACCACAGTGTATGTCACCGCACTGCACACTCACACACACATTTGTGATAATTTTTGTACATCTCTAATTTGTAAGGTAGTTCAAACTGGGGGAATCTTCAATTTAGGAGATGCCTAGGTTGGGAGTTTTTGTGCATGTCCAGGTTTATGGTTGACACCTGATTGTTCAAGGCATCTGACATCATTAAAAAAAAAATGGAAAATAGTACTTGCAATATCACATAACCTTATGATAAACTGGCCACAAAATATAATATACAACATGAAAACATAAAACTGTGTAAAGCAGCAATACTGATCAATTCAGTATATTACTTGCATTGTGGCCTCAACTGTCATGAGTACTAAAAAATGCTTGAACAATCAGACAGGCAGGCAGTGTTGGAATACTGAGTTACACATTATATGTGTCCATATCGCCATAGGTATACATCATTCTGTCCTAACATACAACATGATGTATTTTTACATGGAGTCAAATATGACTGAAGTCCTTGAAGAAGGAATATACCAACACACAATTTGTCACATCAACACTACTTGCTTGCCTAGAAAATTAGGCAGATTCAAAATCACCATTAATTTGTGCATACATATTGTATTCACACTGAAAGATTGTCTTTATCATCGAACCCGTTTGTTGACACAGAAGACATGCATCGTGTTTCATAAACATGATCGAATGATTCTTACAAAAATGATACTCCATAATTTCATAAGATTATGGATATGCCGTTTCCTCGTTATGATATTGCTCAGGAGGAGTGATTTGAAATGTATGCCAACTTGTAAAATATTGCAAGTCTCCAGTACTTTACATTCCATCGATCAGACTTGGACATCTTTCGCTCATCAATGTTATCACATCTGATGATCATAGTGTAGCACCATTAATTTTGCACACTCTGTTTAATACTTCACCTGCTACCACAATCTTTCAAGGCTGGACAAAGGACATGCACTGTGCCCATGTCCATGGGAGCACATCTTAACTCGTTGAAGACAGACTGATTTTGCTACAACACGCATTTCCCATAGACACTTGCCCGAGAATACTCGGGACTCGTCCTCAACAGGTTAAAGCCACTGTTTTCCATTGGGAGCAGTGATTTATGAAATGTTTGAGTCATCATATTTGATGCATAATAGTGTGTAGGTCAGTTGTATCACAAAACATCGTACGATATAAAAAATTTGCAATAAAGCCTAAAATAAAAGGACATATCACTATTTTTCCCAATAAACCATAACTGTAGACGATTTATTCTAGAAACAATTACTATTACTAACTAATTTTGAAGCACTAAAATTGGGTTTTTGTTTCATCTGCAAATGGTAAATTATGCCTTTAACATCATGATATGATGAGCACTGACCGTACCTGTTAGAGAAGTTGTCTCGCACAGAAGGGGGTACAGCTTACTGATATACTTACTTTTGTTCAGTACCAGAACATCACTTCAAAAAACAGAAATGAGCATGGAGACGTACTGAAATAAGGTCGGAAGTGAAGCACTGTGAATTAGGCACCTGTATTCACTGATATGGACAGTGCAAGAATATGTGTTATTCCCTGGCAGCAAAGAACTCTTTCACTGCAACAAAGTACTATCACATCATCCTCTCATAAGGTCTTTCTAGCTCTGAGTCGACATAGTTCACATGCCTGCTCTATCTGGATGTCTTCCAAGTCTTGTTGTACTCGGCCTTCTTCAGCACGTAGGCCTCTCCTGGGTGCGCCGTCACCCGGTTGGCCGGTGGGGCGGGGGCAACCCTGGCCTCCATATTCTTCTTCTTGCACACGCAGACGGCGATGACAATCACAGCCAGGAGTACCGTCATCACGGACAGCACGACGATGGTGAGCGGGGTGAAGATCGTGGGACCACTCTGGGGTGGGCTTTGGCTGGGTGAGGTGGTGGACGTTGACAGGTCAGGGGGCAAGGTGCTGACGTCTACGAGGCTGTGGAACACAGACAGCATGGTCTATCTTACATTCAATTTAAAAATAAATAATACAACGAACGCACAGGCGAAATTGCGTTAGTGAAGATGCAGTGCACTTCAGGGTATTTACTATGGCAAAACATGAACAAAATTGTGAATACCCGAAACTGAGTTGCATCTCCAATAACATCATAAACTTAAACCTGTGCACTATTTGATTTATAAAATGGGTCTATGAACTATTAATTATGTACCTTTAAGAGAGAATACCAGTCACCTACATGTAGAACTTGCTCAAAAGTCAAGATTTTGTTCTAAAAACCGAATACGAGCTTAGAGGTTGTTTACAGAATAAGTGGTTGATAGCGCACTTGTAACTGATATAACTGATTTTAAAGAATATACAGGGTGACGTCAGTAAACATGCAGTTATGCTTTTTTGCTGCACACTTTTTGAACACCCATGGATGTTAGTACAAAAATAAAGAGCATGACTTATTTCAGCGCTTGTGATTGGCTACATTCTTGAACCCATCTCATAAAAGCTGATAGCTCCACTGTGTGGTTGGGTCCTGCATCATCAAATCTTCAGAGAGATATTGGCAGAAATCAAAGACATTTAAGGTTCCACTGCTTTATTACGTACTACTCATAGATACAATAATGCAGTTGTGGATAGACTGGTATCTGTCCAATACTGATAAATATGCACTTACCTAAATATATATTTCTCCTTTTTTCCAAATGTCAAACAATATTAAATCTTTTTCTTTTCTTTTTTTTCTTTTTTTTTTTGGTCTTAAGGAGGCAATATCCCTACCACAATGAAGTATTCTTAGATGCCATTACCCATGTAAGATCAATATGAATGTATTCCTACCTGATTGATACAACATTGTAACTGGCCTGATTGTAGCTAATAGAGAATTCCCCCATGGAAACAGCTGCTTCAAGACTATTGTACGCCTCCTGAGCTGAAACTGAAGAAAAATAAAGCCACAGAGGGGAATTTAACAAAAGTGCAATTCCATTCCATTGACAAGACCACTTTGATAGACTACAACAGACACACACAATGGTAGAAGTTCTGTTAAAACTGGACATATGATTAGAAAGTACTTGGCATTCAAAGTTTCAATTTCTGTCATGATAAAGTGATTTTGGTTAAAACCACATATGCTAATTAGAAGAGGTGATGTCATTACCTCACAATTCTCCTGGTGATCTACACACAAAACTTCACTACTTCATCATTTTGAATCGACATGAAATAAAGAATGAATGAGTTCTTCTCCCCCCCCCCCCCCTTTCACATTAAATTATCATGGGGAGAGTAGTTCCAGTTAATACTCAATTATGCAAAACATGATCCTGTTAATATTTGGGGGTTCTGCATATGTTTTCTTTAATCAAATGTACCAGAAAAGTTTGTATCATCATTTGAGTGTGGTAACTTTGAACAAGATGGTAACATCACCTATGTTGTTTATGAAAAACACAGTTAGAATTGCTTTCCTAAATCAAAGATGAAAGTGGATATTAATATCACGTTTACCAAAAGATACCTAAACCAAAGCTCAACACTTAACTTTTTCTTTTGGTGGCCCGACAATGAAATTTGTCTTCACATGAAAACATATCTTTTCTCAAAAAGTGGTGGTGCGACATCTATTTCTGGTGGCAGCCACCAGGTCACCAATAATGCCCAGCCTTGCCTATTCAATGACTGGATCCAGAAAATAGCTGTCATATTTACTGGGGAAAACAAAGAGAGATGGAGGAGAAAGCGACTTGATTTACTTTTCAAGGGCATGAACTGTATTTCTGTTGAGAGGACTGAAGCTCCTTACGTACCTTCAGAGTCTGAAACTCGCTCCATGATACATACTGTCACGATCACACTTCCTTTCACCACTTGCAAGATTTCGATACGATCCCTGGGGAATGAAAAGGACAAGACAGAAATGTAGTGGTAAAAAAAAAAAAAAAGGCATCATGGGTGATCAATTCTGGCTCAGCTTGATCAAAATCATGATCAGTAATGTGTGAAAGTTCGGAGAGCAGAAGCACGAGTAGTCAGGTACGTACAGTTGTAGCACATACTTCAAAAACTTCATTTTGTAGCCTTAGAAGACACTCGTGTCACAGTCATTCAGCCAACTTTCTTTTTTTTTTTCATGACAGCATTTCAGGCCCAATGCCAGACATCACAGCTCAAATCAGCATGGAAACATGTCCAACATAATTATTAACTCAATATTACACTGATTCTACTATTACAGCATGCTAAAACCTGCATGGCAGCACAAATTGTCTTTAAACTACATGGAAAGCAACTTTCTCAAAGCAGAATAACTTGAGCAGGATACTTACAGCTGGACTTGAGTGACCGCTGCAATGTCATTCTTGACCGTGCTGCTGAAGGCATTGACCTCTGTCTCTTCGTCCACCTCAGAGTAATCAAGATCACTGATTTCCAGAGACAGACTCACCTCAGCGGGTGTGGACATCTTGGAAGATGCTGCCAAGAAAAGGTCAAGTCATACTACATAAACTCCTCATGATCTTTGTGTCAGCCTTCTGTCTTTGATCACTTTGAGTGCTGTTACTGTTTGTAATACATAAATCTGAAGAATGATACATCTCTAACATGTGGCCACAGTCAGTTACACTTCTCGGTATCAGCTTTTCTTCTAATGAATAAACTAAGTATGCATATTAAACTACTTCAAACGAACCCAATGTGGTGCTGTGCATATTGAAAATTTTGACAACATCAAAATTTTGGCCCATCATGTCATTTGCAGCTTTAAGAGCAACATATATCATAAAAGGCCATTTCATGTCCAGCATTGGGGGCGCTGTTGCATAGTGGATAAGATTCCTGACTCTAAACTGGCGGACCCGAGTTCGATCCCTTCCCAGTGCTTACATCCTTGGACAAGATGTTTTTATCACCATGTCCCTCTTGACACAGGTGTATAAATGGGTACCTGGCAATGCTAGGGCAATAATGATAGCATGGCCCTCTGGTAGAGCAAAGGCAACACTCAAGAGGCTACCCTGGACAGAACTTATTGATATTATTATCACTATTGCCTAGCACCATGGAGATGACTTACTCTGAGGTGATGGGGAAGCAGTGGAGGAGGAGCAGGTAAGGCAAGGCATCTCGACAAGACTGAGCAGGGAGGAGCCGTTGGTGCAGACAGTGGCGGCTGGAGGACAGTGGACCTCTCCATCATACCCTGGGACCTGAGTGAATCCAGTACAAACACAATTCAGTTGCCAAGGTTTGTTGACTATTAGAGAGTTTGCAAACACCTCATCAAGGGCATGGCAGTATGTCTGTGTGTCTGTGTGTGAGTGCATGTGCTTGTGTGTAAGGATTAAATTTCGGGTGCATCAACACTACTATTTGAAAACCTGCCTTGTCAACACTGATTAATCCCCTGACCTGTCCTGTATGATTGACAATCTTTGAATACGACAGGTGACACTGATACTCTCTTCTGCATGCCATTTAAAACAAATTGAATACACAAATGGCATTCAACTTTGAGTGAATGCAACATAACCGCATAAGTTGTCGTCAAACAGAAACTGAAAGGGCAAACAGTTAAAGATCTGTAAGAGTCTACATGCAATTTGACTTGACTTTCAAAAAAGTTTTCAGTGTTCTTCATCACAAAGTCTTATATGCGTCTCGAGGAATAAAGAAAAAAACATTTCTACAAGGATCACAATAACAGTATGCCATATCTAAATAAAATAAACAAAAAGCAAACAAACCAATCTGCAATCTAAAGAAGTTGTACGGTGCACAAAAGCAATTGCAATGGTATAAAAAGTTCCTTTCATTCCACATGCACAACAAACACAGAAATTTCTCAATTTTATACCAGAGTGCAGAACACAAGTGCAACTTGAACAGATAAAAATATGCAAATAACCAATTTCCAATGTGGGGAAGCTCATGCACCTCAAACAGCATTAAAGCAATATTAGCACTCACAAAAACGGTTTGAAATTACACCCTGCCATAAATTATGTTCAGACAAATTGCAAAATAGATGAAAAATACTTCAACTACATATTACATACCATGTGCATAGCAAATAGATATAAAAAGTCAGTGAATGGTTATCAAAATGCTGCAGCCAGTGACACACATTCTCAAACACAGACTTACCTTGCTTGAACTCACTGTGGTTGCATTGTCAAAAAATCAACAACAACAACAACAAAAAATTACACAAAATTAGCCTGGTGTCATTCCTTCACAATTACTTCAAAACCATGGTTCAAAGATCATGACACTAGAGTACCGTTCAGAGACTGATCTTCTCTTTTGTAACGAGAATTCCTTTTGGGTTTGTGTGTGTGTGTGTGCGTTTTTGTTTTCTTTTTGTTTGTTTGTTTGTTTTTTGGAGGGGGGGTTGAGTTGCAACTATAGCACAATAAAACATTGGAACACTTCTATCTAATTCAGTCCCAACTTTTGGCAGGGCTTTTTGGCAAATTTGGTCAAGTCAACAAACTTTGTACGGAAGATGAACTTTGTATTACCTCAAGGAAAACCACAGGCATGGAGGAGCTGATACCTTCTTTGAACAGGAGTCTGTTCCATTTAATCTGTATGCAAGGCTCGACACTAACCTTTCCTTTTGGTGACCTGGCAATGAAATTTGGTTGCCCAACGGTGCCCCCAAAACATATATATTCCTGAAAAGTGGCGGCCCGACATCTATTTCTTGTGGCCTCGGGCCACTGGGCAATGTTTAATGTCAAGCCTCGCTGTACAGTATCCTCCAATGTTGTGAAGTGTCTCACTAGTAATTATAATTGTAAAGTGCTTTGAGTACCAAAACCTGGTGAAAAAGCACTATAGAAAAGCAGTGTAATAGTAGACTGGTGGATCATTGATGCAGCTCTCTATACCAGAGCTTTTCCTTGAATACTGGGATTACAGTATTAGATGTAATTCAATTTTGATTTCTTTTTTATTGCATTTTGTTAGAGACAGACATAACAGGAAGCTACAGACTATAGACACAGTGACATATTCACACAAAGAATATTGTGCAAAACAAGCAAATATTCAATTCTGTACAACGCATCTAGTATGACATATTACATGGCAATATTCACACGGGAGCAGACCTTATTACAGATAATAAAATCGGACATTTAAAAGCATAACGAGGCTGCTAAATGACTTACTGTCATAGAGCTCTACATGATGCACACACAATTATTGTTATTATTTTTTTTTTTTAAAGAAAGAACAAATACTAAGAATGACATTTATCAATACCTGAATCACAGCTCCTTCTGGACATGGGACCCACTCAGCATCAAAGAGCTGAATTTGTACAGGTTCTGATAAGCCACTGCACCTGGTTGCATAGCACCTTCCCTCTGCTGCTCCTGGCTCACAAGTCCCCTATGGGAGATGGTAAACATTGCCAGCATGCATTAATTGAATTGAATTGAATTGAAAAGGTGTTTTATTCATCAATATCTATCTCAACCCGGAGGTTGAATTACAGACATTGTTAACAAAGGGCCATGAATACATTAAAAATACTAACAAAGTACAGTGTGGCAATTAAAAAAAAAAATGCATAGAACAACAAAAGGTCAATCTTATTCATCTTAACCATTGCACAATGAGATCAACCTATAACACGAAACAAAACAAATATTACATATACAAATGCATATGAATAAAGTTCACAAGTTTAGCTACATATAGTTCCTTTTGGCTTACAAATACTAACAAAAGAATTTTAGAGTAGACATTGTTTCAATTATGTTAATGAAGCTGGAAGAGGTAAAACCATAGTTCCTAGCTAGTACATGAGGACTACCAGGCTTGATGTGAGGTGATTACATCAATCAATACCCTACAGGGTAGCATGACCAGGCAGTATGACCCCCACTGTTTCCCTGTCCGATTAAACTCTTAAGATATATTGAAACAATACTTCCAGAATGAAAAGGTTACAGTGAATATATCATGCAAACCCTAAAGGGTGTGTACAGTTCTAGTCGAGGTGAGGATTCAGCTTTTAACGTTTTGCGAGATATTCAGAAACCACTCTATGAGATGTCAAAGAGCATGCAATTCTAAGGGGTATCACAAGTTTATTTGATGAAAATCGCTTTTAAATGGCTGAGATATCCAAAAACAAAGTAAAACAAAGAGATCCTAATAAAAGGTGTGGCCTGTCGCCTTTTATTATTATAACTTTTTTTTTTGGATATCTCAGCCATTTGAAAACCAATTTTCATCAAATAAACGTTGAATGCTTCTTGAAATCACATGCTCTTTCATATTTCATAAGAGGTTTCTCATTATCTCACTTAGGAATGTTCAAAACATGAATCCCCACCTCAGCCACTACTGTACAGTCCCTTTAAACATTTCACTTGCTTGTCTGGCTGAAAGAATATCATCCAAAACCTCAATTAGATAAACTGAACTGCAATAATGAACCCGCCTTCAGCGAGATCAGGTGAAAGTATAAATTTATTAATCTAAAATAAATTTTCTTCCAATGACACTCGCAACAGTCAAGCCACTTTCAAAAGGGAAACCCAGTCATTATTGTTACTTTGCCCTTCCATAGCTCATCCCCTGCACCCAACCCCCCCCCCCCATAATGTGTACTAATAATCATGCTTACAACACGAGATCATTTGAAACATCTTGATAAACTCATCTACAGCTAAGATGAATATCAGCATGCATGGCCTCACCGCTTTCAGGGCATTCGATCTGAAGCATCTACTATCAGAGCCAGGAGTCTCTCCAGTGATGTTATTAACACCATGGAATGCGGTGCACAGAGCCTGCGAGTCTGGCCAATATACTCTGCAGCCATCCAGGTAGTCATTGGTTGTACACGTAGCCTTGTTCAGTCCCAGATAGTCACATCCGGCAACACTGGACAAAGATAACCAGAGTACACATTTCAGAGGATCATTCATTTGTTCTGATACTTCATGTAATCAGCACAACGTCATGCCAACATCCTACACTCTTCTGTTTCAGTGCACTACTTTGTCAGGGGCGGCGCTACATGAGGGGGCTGACATTATGGGAACAGGGATGTCGATTTGTTTTCAGGATGGAAGCGGGAGGGGACATTTTTCTACTACTTTTCTACCAAAATCGCCTGACAAGCAAAAAAAAATAAAACATTTGGCTGCCCCCCCCCCCCCAAAAAAAAAAGTGTGTGTGTGTGTGTGTGTGGGGGGGGGGGGGGGGGGGGGGCAGCCAGCCCCCTCCCTGGTTGTCTGGTTGTGCCGGCCCTGTTTGTGGCCTGTAATTTGCATCTAACTTCCCCTAGTTTACAGCTAGATCACAATGTTCATCTTTTTCTATGACTCTCAACACCAAAGCAGCCATATCAAGTGGAACCTCTCCATATGAGATTTGATCAGTCACCAATTTGAAATGGATTACATGGATCTGCATTGGGAGTTCTCTCCCTAAGGGCTACTGCCTACCAACCTCTGTGTGCCTCAAATGTGACCCTGCCCTTTGAAATCTGACTTCCAACATGTAACACTCCAATAACTCTGTCACAGTTAATGCTCATATCAAATTTGGTTCATTCCATTGAAAATTTCTTCCATGTAATAAGGACATTTAAGAATATGACTTTTGGCAGATCTAGTGCAAATCAAACTTGTTAGGTTATCATGTAATAAGTATCACACAGCACGTTTTCTAGAATTTCATGTAATAACTAGATATTCAAATATCCATTGCCATGCAACAGCAGCGTATAACTGCGGTTGTTTAACTACACAGGGGTCAAGAGTACACCATGATTGACCAAAGAAAAAAAAAGTGTGGCCAACAGAGTGCCTACAAGTCACCAAAAGTTACAGGCGGCTAGATTCATATAAGATTTTAATTAAATCTGTCAAGAAATGCAGCCCATAGGCCACACAAAAGACACAAGCCAAAATATGACCTTTGCCCCTAGAAAACTGGGGGCAGCATCCACAAAAATAATGAGGGGTCTAAGTTTCACCATGACGTGCCTCTATACAAGTTTAGAAGAAAATCAATCTAAAGCTGTGCATGATAGAGCCCCCACAAAAAAAAAGAAGAAAAAAAATATATATATACAGATATGTAGATGGTGACTGCCTTTGACCCTGTAAAAGGCGGAACATTGAGGGCAGCATTACCAAAGTTACATGGAGTAAGACTTGCCTATAATACGCCTCTGTAAAAAACTCGGACAAAATCCATCACAGCTTGTGGCTAGTACAGAGCACACAAGCAGGCCCTAAAGAATCAAACTTTTCTCAAGATCGAACAAGAGAGGGCGCTATCACCGAAAGATGCAGGCAGCTAGGTTTTTTTTTTTTGGGGGGGGGTTTATACATAATGAGAACAAAGAGAATATAATCTCTGGCAGTGATGGACTTACATCATACAATGGATGCAAAAATGCATACTCAGAGAGTGAGCCCTATTGTGTTCACATTGACAAGCAATGAGACTTGCATTCCTGTGCTTCGACAAGAACCCAGTGTCTCCTCAGGCTCAGCCACTTGGCATGGCCTCTTAGCCAGTGTGTACGAGGAGAACTAGACTGAGCAGATGTCTCAAATCAGTAGACATGGCACTCTCTACCCAGGGTCCAGGGACTTTCCCCCAAGCAAGTGGCAGGAGAAATAGCATTCTCTGTTTGTAGCTTGGATAACAAGTCTTCTGAGTCCCAGTCTTTCTACTTATTTCATTTTTATATCACTGCCATTCATGACAACTTTTATACACGGTTAGAAAAATCAAAATGTTGAAATATAACAATATCAGCACAGCAAACCTTGGCAATAGCTATCCACAGTATAAATATCACAATTCTGAAAAACTTGTTACTTGTTGCAGATTCTTGTGCAATCCCATTTTAAAGATATACACTATTTCCTTTTCATGCATAAATTATGCAAATGAGCTCATTCATATTCATTTTCCCCATTTTCAAGGATAGCTTGAATAGCTTCAAGAAAAGTTCTGTATGCTACGTATGTTTGGATGATGTTCTGGAGAATCTAAATTTACATTACTTGAACAACATGATACAACTTAGATATAATAAAAAATACTAATAATCATACCTAATGAATATTCATAATTTATATGTTGTACAATATACAAGTTTACTAATGTATTCAAATTTTATGCAGACATTTCTTACAATGGTTCTTGACAACCTGAAAGCTTCCCTGAGGTTTGCCCACCATATCAACAACTAATGCATGCAAACTGGATTCCAAGAATTAAAAAAAAAAAAAAATATATATATATATATTTTTTTTTTAAATATATATATATATATATATATATATATTTTTTTTTAGGTGCAGGTTAAAGGTACTAGCCCACATTTGCAAACCCACGAAAATCAAAACTGCATAAAACAGGTCCAATATGACTTCAAGTACAAGTTATAACAGTAACATACCTCACCTGTTGCTCTTTGTCTATACCATTCGATAAAAGAGAGAAAATCGTTTTAAAATCAATTTTCAAACCGCGTCAACCCGACCCAAAATCGAATTACGAGCGCGGGCTAGCTACGTACTAACTGCAACCAGCCCCAACGTGCAGCGTTGGGGCTGTGCCTTTTTCGCATTCAGATCGAGGAGTTGTACAAAACGGGTGCCGTTTCGGCGCTATACTTCCTTAATTTTTCAACAAAAACTACTAGGAATACTTGCATGGGTCGGTTAAACCTAAATGATTAATTTCGGCGACTGTTTGATGCATTTCATTGCTTATGATGCAGAAAATGTTGTCTTATAACGCGAATATCTTCAGCTCACCGATGCTCACTGAAACTCACAATCACTTGCACAGGCACACAGCATGCATGCAGTGCAGTGCATTGAGAGCATGTGTAATGCGTACTAATTGATATAGCAGCAAGTCTCTCCACTGTTGCACTAGGGCAGGCCGCTTATTACTCCTAAAAAAATGTAGAAATTTTTGCAGTTTCTAGATAAATGGGTGAGAAAAACCAAGTCGAAAAGGTAATGTATTAATTGTCACTGTGTTTATGACAGAAATTTAGCCGTGCTTTATTTGTGAAGTCGCCGTGAATGTGGCAGTGATTTTTGCTCCCGCTCAGCTGCGAGGTAGCCGCCAGGACCGCGCCTTGCGGCGCGGTCTCCGGGGCTAGGTAGTAGTACGTACATGTAACTTACACATGTATCGCATGCAAGTAGTACGTACGTGGACCGGAGCTAGCGAGCATTATACGCATGCATACGGTGCATTTTCATTTATTTTTATGAAAGTAATGGACTAATTGGAACGAAATTTTGCACAGGTGTTACTGCAATCATACCCAAACTCCATGCTAACTATGAGACCAATTGCTGCAGGTTTACAAATGTGGGCTAGTACCTTTAATAGAATGGCTTGGTACTTCATCCAAACAGAAGAAACATCCATATCAAAATTTGAATATGTTGGTAAACCGGTCTATTTCATCATTAAATAACTGATGACATGACATAACCAATTAGCATTAACTTTGTCTCCTTACACTCTGGTCACTCTAAAGTCTGTTCCTGCCTGAAAAAAAAAAAAAAAAATCCATATAACACAGAAATAACTGGGCACACTGAAGGGTACATAATTACAGACATTTCCACATCCTGCTGTTTTCCACAATGCATGGATATTATATGAGCCGATACCTTTTACAGTACATGCATTTAAAGCTCATCATCATATGCATGTCAATAATCAAGAGAATCTGAAATATGTATACACATTTGATACTGATCATTTTTATTTTATTTTTTTATCACACAAAGACAGTTCATGCTCACCTGCCATTACAGAAAAAGTTGGAGAAGTTTGCGGCGCAGGACAAGGCTGAGCCAAAGTCACACCCCTCCCCCTTGCCCCAGAGGAAGTCCCCCACGTAATCATAGTTGACTCGGTACCAACCCGAGTCCTCCATGACGGCCAGGGTCATGTTGTCTATGAAGGTCGAGTGGGGCTGCAATATGTTGAAAACAGATTGACACAACTCTTCATCAAATTCACATCAACCGGTGCAGCTCTGCAAAATTGCAGTGGCAGACAGTGGTGTCCAGTCCCAGTACTGCATATTGACGTAGTGTTGCTTACTGTTATACTACAGAACTATTTAGCATATTGTCTGTGAGGGTAAAGGGCCTGTGGACAAACCAGCATCTGTTTGTCCCTGTTGGACTGAACCTTTGTTATAAATACAAGTTTACCTCAGAACTGTTCTTTATGACATGCCTTCATTTTTTTTTAAACAAAAGAAGTAAGAAGACAAGCTCAACTAAGTCATGGACTGCCATAATTACCTCCTGAATGGTAGGCGCCATCAAAGATCCAAACATGTGCCTCATTTCCCAGTGAGACGACGACCCGGCCTGGAAAACACAACACAAAACAAATACAAGGAAATATAGGAGATATTATAATTTATGATATAAATTTTTATCATAATTTATAATATCTGAGCACAACTACTTCGAAATACTGACATAAACTGCTGCATTGCTCCTCCATCACTTCCCTTTCCCCAAACAAACTCACAAACATTTCAGACGTATCTGTAGCTTTAAAGATACTGAGTGAATTTACTACACAAGCAGGTTTGATAGAAGAACTTCTCTTATATCTAATAAAAGGAACTGTGTATACAGACTACCATAGCCTTTGAATCAGACAGAGCTATTATTACTTGACTATATCTACAGATACTCACATAATCCTCCAGAGGTGCTCCCCAGTCTTCCTCATAGCAGCCAAAATGTGTCTGAGCAGCATACAAAACTGCTGGGGACTTGAGTCTGGTCTGTTCATTAGAGGTTGAGGTCACGTCCTCTCTCTGTTCACACTGGAGACCATCAGCTGGGTTAAATGGAAAGGGAGCGAACAGTGAGGGACACATGCAATGCTTATTAATCCCGTGTTTGAGGAAACAACCATCACCTCATGTACAATTACAGTTGCTGCTACTTAATCAGGACAGCTCATGAGTAGGACATACTGTCCTCATCAAGCAACTGTGCCTATAAAAATGGTCACAAATTGAGTTGCATGTATATAAAACATTCTTAATAAATCCTGAGCAACTGTTCAAACAAAATTCTCAATACTGGTAAAAAAAGGTCTTTTGAACCAATGGTGATGTTTTCTCATACATCTATTAATTTTCTTTTTCTTTGTTTTTTTCTTAGAAAACTACTTTTATTTAAAGTTTCCATTTTCTATGAATACCTGATGAAGATATGATGCATTTCACACTATCTTTTCTTGTCTAAGAGCAAATGTAATGCACCTTTGAAATGTTGCTGTGACATTGTCTTGTTAACGCAGAGCTACAATCTATCCGAGTCCAAAATAAAACAGTTGTGACTGTATGCAACAAGCTTCTATCCATTTGTTCTTTCTATTTCTTTATTTGTTTGTTTGTTTTGTCATTTGGTTCATGCTTTCTTTTATGAGTGATCTCTGCAAGCACACCAAATATTCATTACTCTTCTAAAGGTGGCTCTTGACATTAGAGCACCCTGTATGAGAATCAGAACATAGATTACAATAACACGGCTTAATTATTTGTCAATTAACATCATCCCGCGAATCATCTTTCAATTCCCATGAGTGCACCTGGCATCTTCTGGTCTAATTAAGCGTTAGAGCCCACTTACCTATACATTTTTTTTTTTTTAAGGCTACTGCATTAGTACATATTACCACATTTTCTAAGTGCAGAAATTCACAAAATTCAGCTTTTGTGGCTGTAAATCTTACCACAAATGTTGCATATCTGGAACTTATCAAACAGGCTGCTGGAGAAGCCAAGAACATGGAAGATTTCATGCAAAGCCAGCTGCAAAGTCAAAAGGAAGAGGAGGAAAGAAGATACTGGCTGATGTGAATTTTAGAGGGTTTGCAAAATGGAGTATTCAGATGAAGAGATAACTCCACATGCATGACATCACGTTATAAACCCGTATCTCACGATATTGCCGAGTTTCATTTTCAAAATTGTTTGAATGTGACCCTCAGTTCGTGTACCCTCACTGTCGACAAAATTAGCAATTTCAAATTGAGGCACTCAGCAATCATACGGCTACATACCTACAACAGATACTGCATGATATATCAGAACAAAAATCTCACCAGGATAAACCTGTCCTCGTCATATTCATCACTTAAGAGAGGACCGGGGCAAAAGTTGATAACACCAGCAATGGGTCGGTTGAACTGGTCCAGTTTGCAGTACGAGGCATAAGCATAGACTCTCTGGTAAGCGAAGCATACGATACAGAAAACTCTCAACAGGTATACCTTGGAAAACATATTCTTCATAAATTTGCAATACAGTGCACTCCGGTTATAACAAACACGGTTATAACAAAATTCTGGTAACAACAAAACAAAACTCCTGGTCACAAAATTATCGGCATTGTTTACTTTTTTGGTGTGACGAAATTTCAATACACAACAATAGAAAAATGCCGGTCCCGAGGACTTCGTTATAATGGAGTCCACTGTATCCCAATTCAAAGATCTTTGGCAAAACTTTGGCAAGTTTAACAGCCAGTGATGGTCTGCTCTACAGAGGGATTGTAAGATTTCTGACATCACTATTCAAAGAACTGCAAAGAAACAACGTCACAAAAATCAGCTAAATTGATAGAGATTTGATAGTCACAGAATACTCAATTTGTCAGGTAAGTTCTACCCGATTTCACAGGAGAGGTTACACAATAATCAGATTAAAATAGTATACACTGGTACTCCTTCTTTCATCTGCAGTGTCACTTAAAAGCCAAGTACATAAGGCATGCAAGTCATTTTTAGACAGTGATCGTCACAGAGACTGCAACACTGCCTCCTGTTCACAGCGCTCTCACCCCTGAGTCACATCTGCTGGTGTGTTCAGCCTTGACATACAGTACTGTGTCTGTGTTAGCAAGGCCATTTCCAACAGGAAAGTGAGTGATTGGGTCTGGGTTGACTGCATCCCACGTCCAAAGGCCACCGAGATGGTCGTCTGGGATCTGTAACAAATGACAGAAAATCAAAGAATATCAACATCCTTTAATGTAATGCATGCCGTCCAAACCATATATTTTTCCCCTAATACCTTACAATTGTTACTTTATTTTGATTTTCATATTTGCTTGTTTGTTGCTGTTTTTATAATCAAGCTGATGGTCTCTACCAAGGCTAATGATTCAAAAGTTACGTTCAGTTGAACAGTACAACTGGGCAAGGACTTTATTTTTATACACCACTCAAGAACATATCTCACATCTACGGTATTTTCATCCCCAAATTCCTACAAACTCCTGACAAGGACAATATTTCTGCATCTTTTGCCATGTTGATGCTCTGTAACCATACACCGCTCTATGTAATCAATGTAACGTAGAGTGATATATTGTCGGCCTCTGCACGCCCCCCATTGCAAAAACTGTGCATGCATGCATGCATGATAATATAGCTAGTCTATTCCTACTACAGATGCATACATGCACGTGACTGCTGGCTTTAAAATAATTGATACAGTTGACCCAATAATTTAGAAGCAATTAGCACTGAATTTAAAGCATATCATTAAAACCTTTTTAAAAGACAAAAGTCTTGCACCAAATCATATACTGCATACCCCAAATATTTCGCGAGGTTTTTATCTTCGCGAATTTCGCGAGTTAGGTGCTATTCGAGAAATTAAAGACACGCGAAAATATTGACTCTGATCCCGATGTGAATGTAACGTACGCGTGCTCACTTCTCCGTTCCAGTGCAGGACTCCACGATCACGAATTTAACCACTCGCGAAAATGACGGGAGTTCCCGATTCGCAAAATTTTAGACTCGCGAAATATATGGCGTATACAGTATTTGCATTCCAAGTACATTGCACTCTACATATTCTGTAAAACGTTACATTTTGATCCTTGGTTTTCCCTTCACTGAAATTGTAAAGACTGGAAATTACCCTCATGCATAAACATTGCTTGCATATTATCTGAGACATTTGGGAATTCAAAATGCTTACCACAAAGTTGTCCAAACATTCTTCTTGGTATGTTGGTAAAATTGATCCACATCTACAATAAAGGAGAGCAAACAAAAGGACTAATATATTAAAAAAAAATGCAGTGACATTTAAAAAAAAAACATTTACATCATTTCTGCATTCCAGTTTGTTGACAGTTTGCTTTTTTTTTTTCTGTGTTCCTAAATGTTGGACATCACTTCATTGTTACATTTCAGCATTCATTATCATTCAATTTGGCTCAGCACAATACAACATCAGTTTCATTAAATACATGCACAAGTCATACATATTCTCATTTACGAGCCTACACATCCCATGCCTTGCTTTGTTCACAAATAGGCAGATGTAATAAAACTTACCAAACTGACTTGAAAAAGGATCAGTTACATGGTCATATGCTAAATCTCTATTGTATTGCAATAGCCTTCAATAGGAATTGTTGAACTCTCTATTACACTATTTACAGCAAAGTCTTTTTTTTTCTTTTTTAGAAATTATCTGATTGTTAACGAAGAGCTTAGTTAAAAGGTCAATGTATATGGGCAAATGAAAAGTTGAGAACTAAAATGGGCTTTACACTCACACAAAAGTGTATGGAAACCAGCATTTAGCCTAGGAGTTGGAAGAACTAACAGTAGTTAGCTGAGATATTGGCTCGTCACAAATGACACAGAGTTATTACTGGTCAGCATGCTAGAGTAAAAAAGGAGGTGAATAAAAACTAATAAAAGACTTAAATATACAAGTATCCATACCCATACTTACAATATTGTATTTATGTGAAACTGTGTTTTCATTCACACTTACTTTCCTGCATTGGGGCCAGTACTATGGACACTGCGGCAAGCTGTATTGGATCTTTCCAAAATTAAGGCATCTGAGACTGGATAAACTGAAATATGAGTCAGATAATGCAACACACTATTAACACCTACTGCACATTTCAAATACCATGGATATAAAATCATTTCATAATGTTCAATTTTTTTTTTTCCACTGCTGTACAGAGAAAAGAATTTTCCCTTTACTCTTGTTTTCATCGATGAGGAAGTATAATGCACATTTATTTTTTCATTTGACACACAACACCATCATGATATATTTTGTAAGGTGGTAAAACATTTGCATATAATGCAAGCTAATACACAGTTATTTGTAAGCAGGGCATACACATACACAAACAAAGATTCTCTCTATACAGTATATATATCTTCCTAGATATTTTACTGTTCGGTACAACTGGAAGTTCGATATGACGAAAGAAAACCACTGGTACCAACAACTTTCTTATACTGGGAGTGCACTGTATTATAAATCATAAAAATGGGGGGGGGGGAGTTACATACCTGCAAGGAGTTTTCTTATGACAGATACTGCACTTCCCATGATTGTTTCCAGCCTCTCCACCTGAACACTGTCCACAATTTGCTCCTCATCTTGCACTATTGTTGTAATTCTGATTGGTTGGTAAGGGTCCACCGTGCTTCGCCTTGCTCTTGTCACTTCATCTGCAAAAAAAAAAAATCGTAATTCCATTAATGGTAAGCTGCTTCTCTAATGTTGTGAAAAACAGCTAAATGTTACGCTGAGTGCTCATCCCGAAAATGACAGACCTGTAAAAAATGGTCAATTAAATCTGCTGTGCAATTTCACAATATATGGGAGTGGACAATTCAGTTTTTATTTTGCTTCGCCAGTGCTCTGGACCTGAACCATGATGGCATAAAACCTTTTCTTTCATCTACAGAAGTGAGTATAAATGCTTGATAAAAGCAGGCATTGACTGTGTTACCCTAAAAATAACCCAACATTTAATGTGGCATCACATCAGCCACTCTGAGGCATTTAAACTAAAGAACCAAGATTTGCAACATTAAAATGCATGCATAAGTTTTTTGGGTTTTTTTGTCTACCAACTACACTATGATGCATTGCCCCTTGGATGCAAGTGACAATTCATAAAAAATTTCATGCTGCGAAAAAGGCTGTCGGCACCAATGCGTGAAAACTTTGTCATTGAATATTTCTTGCTTTACAGTACTGTTTCATCACCTTGTTGATAGTTCACCGTTGTCCTGTGTACACCTTGCTCCCTCTGCACATCATCATAGATACAGTGATGTCCTCTGGCTGGAGGCATTACGACTACTGACACAGCCATCAATACTAACACTATACCCCAGACACCAGTGACGGTGTTCCATGTGACAGTCATGGCCAGGCTGCTTCATACTGGGCTTGTTCAACTAAGAGAGAAGTGGACTGCATATCCTTGTTTCCTGAATCTGAGTAGGGGAAATTAATACGGTACTCTTTAAAGGACAAGTTCACCTTCATAAACATAAGGATTGAGAGAATGTAGCAATATTAGAAGAACACATCATTGAAAGTTTAAATCGGACAATCGGTTCAAAAGTTACGAATTTTTGAAGTTTTTGTGCAGTAACCGCTGGATGAGAAGACCATGGAGCTACGGTAGCTCCATGAGAAGACTAGTGAAAACTTAGATGTCACATGCGTACAACAATATAAGGAAAATATAAAGAGAATTTCACAAAATTTAATCTTTTGAAAAAAGTACACATTCCCCTGACTTGTTACCGACAAATGTTATGGGTAATAATTATTCCCCCTGCCTTTAGAAAGAGGCAGGTCAAGTGCTCTCTTATTATGCGAAAAAAGTGAAAATATGTTGAATTTTCTTTACATTTTCTTTATACTGTTGTACGCATACGACTCACAAGCTGTAGTAGTCTCCTCATCCAGCGGTTCCAACACAAAAATTTCAAAAATTCATAACTTTTGCATTGATTGTCCAATTTTCCTCAAACTTTCACTGATGTGTTCTACTAATATTGTTGCATTCTTTCAATCCTTATGTTTATGAAGGTGAACTTGTCCTTTAATTAGTTAAGGTCTAACGTTAGAGGCAAAACAATATCTTTAGGTCCTGTAGGGTAACATCCCCAGTATACGGTCATTTAAGCTATTTTGCAATATTTTTCAAACTAAAATAATACATACATACATATCTACAGCAATGTTTGTGTATATATCAAATTTCTTCAATCTCAATTTTCATTTTGTTAAATATCACACAGAATTTCACAAAATTGCAAAATATATCACCTTGAAAATTCCCCAGTAAACGGTCACCACCACCAGTATTCGGTCACGCGATATGCGCGTTCAAAGTCAATGTGTGTTCAAGGCAGCTGAAAAACGCGCGCGCACGCTACCTTGTTTGCGCAAAATTGCATCGGGGATGTTGCGGCGCCCGTTGGTGACCGAACACTGGGGACTCGGCACATGCATTCAACCCTTGTACATTGAAACACTGTATCGGCACGTACGGAAATTTTGTTTTTCTTTTGCGTTTTTTGAGGATACCATCACACTCCAAGCTTGCAATAAGCAAAAAATCCCGCGAGAGAACGGCCTATTTCTTGATTTTTAGCGCTTTTTCGGCGACCTGTACTCTTAAAACTGGGCCTTATCCACGCGCGCTTTTGACAGTATAATTTGGGATTTTGGATGGATTTTTGGAGGGGGCTAAGGGAGTTTCCTGTTGTGAATGAGTGTGAAAGTATGTGAATTGATTAACTACACGCAGCCGCGGCTGCACGTCTACTCCTTTGCAGACGTTATTTTTCAGCGGTGGGTGTACGTTTCCTTCATGAATATCTTTATTAATCGTGGAAAACTAAAATATAAGGAATCCCCGTAATCTATGATAATCATTCAATAATCAGTATGCGTATTTTTTTTAATTATGTCAAAAACCCACCGAAATCCGTCCTTAAAATCAGGTCTGTAAGCGTCCGTATTGCTTTACTCCTCATCTTCTGCGTGTTATTGAATGGCAATCACTCTCCTATACTACAACGTAGCTAGTCAGAGCGGAAGTGGATGAGCTAGTCGGAGCGGAAGTGACGTCAAATCATGAGAGCAGCACGCGCAGAAATACATGTACGTAGAAGACGACAAGCTTTACGTAACACACGAAACACACTGGCGTACGTAAAATGCTACCACGGTACCTCGGGTTGAGCGTTCGTGGTAGTTCGTTGATTTTGTGAATCATCGCACAATCTACTCCGAAAAATTAAACAATAAGGTTTGGATACCAACAAAACACCAAATTCAACTCAACCATCAGCAAAATACGATATAGGTGGGTGGTATTACTGTTAAAATCAAACAAAATAAAAGACATATTTTGTGGTCTTGCCATCAAAAGTGACGGTCGTTTACAACGTTTAAACACTAGTACATGTCAGACTGCTGTGCTTTGCACAGTGGTCTGGTCAGCGGTCTGACAGTTGAACTTACTGGCTGGTGACTAGTGATAAGTGACCGAATACTGGTGCTCTTACCCTATATGGTACTCCCTTAAATTGTGCGATACGTGTCGCTGTCGTCAGGTATCACCTCGATCACACACACATTAACACATAATTTCATAAATTACATTTATTTAATGATCTTTACAGTAGACTTTATGGGCCTAACACGATGTTTATTTCTAAATGAAATCCAAAAGGGAAAGGGGCCTCGATCACTGCACTGTTTGCCTATGCAGTACGGATTGGTAGGGTGGCACATCCAATTACTGGACGCTTTCTTTCGTGGCTTTGAATTCCGTACTCAGAGGATGAAATTTGGGCTAAAAATAACATCACTTATTCACAGACTCCTGGAAATTACAAATTTAGCCAACTGATGTCAATTGTTCACTCCAGTTTTTAGAAAATATGCTTCAAACATAACCCTCTACAAAAGTTGTCTTTTTGCGCGGTGCAAAATCGCATTGTATTACCGGACACGATTTTCGCAATGAAATAATCGACATCTTTCGCACCTATCCTTGCACAAGAATCACAATTTATCCCACAAATCATCGTACACATTATCACTGAGCGGATGACAAAGAAAAAATTGGCAAATGAGGCTAAAATTTCGTATTTTACGGTAAAATGTCTGTCTTGAACATTTCGAACAGTTCACAGAATAAAACCTTGTGAAAAAATCGACAACTGGTTAGACTCTACTTCTAGTTTATATGCTTTGTCTATGGGAGCTGCACGCGCGCGGTGATGAGTTGCGGGCCCCTTAGCGCACAACTATTCCGCATCGTTCGCGTTTGAGGACGATAGCTACAAATTTCCGATATCGATCAGTGAACTTTCGGTTCTATTGGAATCTTCAGCATTTTTCCTGTATGTGAGTGGGATTTCATAGAATTTCAGTCGCGAAATGTGTTTCAAACAGGCATAAATATCTCAAGGTGCGGGTCACTCAACTATAGAGGTATGTAAATTTTTTCGTGTTTTTACATTTTTATGTGGCGTTTTTTGCGATTTCGGTCCACACAAAGTTCTGTGAGGCTAATCTACAAAGTCTCGCGCGTACAGAATGTCATTAGTACGCAAAAATGTGTGTGTCCGGTAATACCATGCGTCCGGTAATACCATGCTTGCCCCTACATGGCAGTGTAATTTTAGACCACACCAGTGGTCAGTGGTGTTGGTAATTCTACTGCAGTAACACGTTAAAACTAAAAAGCCTGTGAGTCACGAATACTGGTACATCTACCTGTAGCCAGTGTAGGCTGTACGACTCTCTTACTCTGCCCCATACAAAAAATTTTACATACGGGCACACAGCACAGTCTCGATCTACCATTTATTGGCATCATTACTGACATTAGTATGATTAACGTTAACGTTTAGACGTTACAAGGGCCAAGCCAAGGCGGCAAGGCCTGTGGAAAATAACGTGATGATGAAATGTCCAAACCTACCTCCGCACTTGTGTCGCTGACGATATCTACGAGCTACCCCGACGGACCATAGTGGGACTACCGCACTGAGCTCAAGTTGTGTATAATTTTTGTTATTAAAATCTGAATACACGTAGAATCGGAACTAGAAGATGTAGATCTACTGTACTGTATGTCACAATGCAATGTCTAACGCACATAGTAAGTAGTAGATTGGTTACAGGTGCATCGATCACAGTGGTGCAGTGCATCTTCATGCAGTGGTATGGTGGGCGATTCTAGCTCTTTACGAACGATAGTTAGTTAGGCTTTGGCCTTCAGACTGAGTTCAACCAGCAGCGTGTCGCAGCACAGCACACAATGTCTGCAATACCTCTAAAAGTCTGGCATCAAAGACTGTTTGTGAAGATACTCCCTATCGATTGTACATTTGATAGGGATCGTAAAGGATCATCCGTCAAACAGGTCAGTGAATAAGATTGAGAGATAGGAAAAAGGACACAAAAACACAATTCTTTGCATATTATTTTCATGAAATTCACTAGAATTGGTGCCAAATAAAGTTTGTTTGTTTTTAAACATTCATAGAATTAGTTTGTTTTCATGCTTTAGACAGGGATAGTGGAAAGAGAACTATCTTCTGGAAGGGTATCCATAGATCAGGGCTTTAGCCTGATCATGTTCGAGGAATATTAATTGTGCAGTATTGATCTGCTAACATTGTAAATATCACGAGCAATAAAATTGGGCGCTAATATGGAGATAGGCCAACAGATTGTTTATTACATTAAATAAAAGAGCATACTTCTGTAAAATTATTCAGACCACCAACATACTTTACCACACCGTGTCATAATAATAATAATTTAAAAAAAAATACATCAGTCAGCGAGATAAAGTAGAAGGGTGAAGTCCCCCCCCCCCCCCCTTTCCACTTAGCTCACGTTGGTCATCTGTACTGCATGCGCTTTTCCTATTTTGGGGGAAAGGGGTACTATATTTTATTTTCTGGTCTCAATTCGGGGAAAAATCCAAAATAGGGACTGAAATTAGAAATCTATTTTCAATTAGAATAAACAAAAAGGTATAGTTTAAAATCCAAGAAGTCCTGAAAAATAATTTCATCAGATTTGCATTTGATTCAACGATGCGATCATTCAAGTATGTAGCAACCAGCAACATGTTGATACACACGTCTCTCAGACAGGATCAGCTGTGTGTTATAACATTTTATTAAGATAGAAATAGTCTGTTTGTTTCATTTATTTACTTCAATACGATTTGTGAAAATCTACTATCAGCCTCAGGGCTCTTTTTAATATAATGAGTCAGTAGATATGAGTTTACAGCATATTAAACAACATAATGTGATGCAGAACAGAAGATAACATTCGCACCACAAGAAATACACTCTTGTTGGCAAAACAAAACAAAACCAACAGCAACATCAACAACAGAGGCTGAATAAAGCTGAAAAGTCATAGAGATAGAAAAAATATTATATATAGTGATTCACAATATCATAAATCATTTCACGTTTAATCATGTAAACACCGGAAAAACCGGAACAAGAAAAAATCTAGACAATTAAAAGAATCATTATGATAATTATTTAGATTATAGGGCCTTCAGATCTGAAATCCCCTGATTAAAACGGAGTTTGGAAGAGTTTGGAAGTTTGGAAGACAAAAATCGATTTAACTGGGTTTCACATCTGAGATTATTGGGAGGCTGTTATAGACTTCGGACGCTACTTACAATGATGTGCAGTTTCTCTTGAAATTAAATTAGTTATCATGTGCTCAACGATGAATACTCATGGCCAATAATTACCAGTGATACCCGGTGGGATTTCAATGTAGTGCGCCATCTCGCGTTCATTTGCAAGTGACAAACCGAGAGTAATTCCAAACAAAGGATAGAGCGTAGAGAAAAATAGAGAAACATCAGCTGTACTGAACTACAGACAACGAACGCTCAGGTATGCAAGATGGCTGGGATGTATAATGGTGAAAGACAGACATACATACACACGCGTTCATGACTGCTTGCTAAGATGTGTTTAACATAGAGTAAGGATGACATCATACCAATGCTAGAACTTATTGTTCATAATAGCATTGCAATCACGGTAGTTGGTCTATTTGCAGCTGCTTATTAAATGCATCACATACTTTTTTTTTCTTTTTTTCTTTTTTCTATTTTTTTTGGGGGGGGGGGTGGGGGGGGGGGGGGGCGTAATATTGAATCGTTACCTATGCCCTGCCGGAGTGAGTGAGGACTTTGGGTTTATAAGGGAGCGGGTTTTCATGTTTGCATACCAGGTTCTGTCTGTCTCGGACGAATGTGATCCACGGGAAATTATGTCGGTGACATAGATTGTCGCTTGAAAGCATATTGACAGTCTTCCTGTCAATACTGTGTGTGTGTATGTGTGTGTGTGTGTGTGTGTGTGTGTGTGTGTGTGTGTGTGTGTGTGTGTGTAAGAGGGAGTGAGGGAGGGAGAGACAGTGATAGAAAGCACAGACAGCGTCATCTGCAGTGGAAACTGCCATGACTACTGTCTGTTCTCTGAGATGGAGGAGGAGGAGGGGGGGGGGGGGGGAGGAACTACCACCACTGGCTCCTCCAAAGAGTAAGCACTTTCCCGGAGAGACGGCAAACAAAGGGTTCCCGCATTCCATGATCGAGACGAGAGGGGAGTGCGCATCTCCCATTGTTCCTCTCCCCCCCGAATCCCTGCCGAACGACCCTGATGGCTTCCTTACTAACGGAGGACAAAGAGCAGAGTGCGGTGAGCAGGTTTCGATGAGGAGCAGAACATGGGAAAAGTACTAATTACATTCACTTATTACTGTTTTCTCGTTCTAAACATCAAGGTTAACTGTCATCGATTTGAAGTCAGGACATGATTTACTGCTGTTCGATAAAAGTTGACAATTCTTATTCTATTCATATACATACACTGTAACACAACAACAAGGTAATATATGTTATAATTATAATGTGTCTTCAATACAACCTTACATTTGGCTGGGTGTTATTACCATTTGTGTCTTCTTCGGTCTGTATTTTAAGTGGAATATGTCTAATTTCTGTCCATATGTTTGGGGGCAAAATGAACACGTATTACACGTTCCAACATTCTTTGTCTTCGTTTCTCGATGGTCTTACTGTTCCTCCTGTCACTCCAACATGTTAATATGTTGTCGCAGAAAACACATTTTACTGCAAAATCATATAACGTTTTGATTGTTGCAAGAGGGCCTTTTGTATATGCAAGCTAACAAAGTAATTTCTCTTCGAGACTTTGACAATTTGATAAAACTCGAGTCGGGTTGCGTTGGAACTGTCGAGAATGATTTGTTGGAGAACCAAATTGCATTTTATAATGGTATTAAAATTATCATGTGGAAATGCATAGAGTAGAAACTTGACCAAACATCGACCAAATAAACTATCCAAAAAAAAAAAGACATACGATTTTTCTCAAAAAAATCAATGATGGCCCTTTGTTCTACTTACAGCGTAAATTTCAACTTGTTATGATTGAAAGTTGCTGTAATTGCAGTTACCATGGTAATGACTCCAACATTGTAATCAGATTGGTTGCTGCCATAAAAGTAGCAATTATTGCAACTTGCGATCATTCACAGAGGTTTTACGATCTTATACAAATTATGTCGTGAGCCAAAGATAATGGATACCTTTCCCGAAAGGAGTATAGAGATTACATTGTCCAGTTATATAAAACTTTAAATTGCTTCTGTATCATTACGATATATCATCAACTGACACAGGAGCAAATAAACTTTAAATACGTGGACAAAACATTAGATTTAACACTTGCTCTTGAAATTAACAGAAAAGAGGAAAGCAAGCGGATTTATAAATCAATCAAACAAACAAACAAACAGGAAATTATCTTGTTTACACAGGTTTAGTCATCGAAATCACTTTTTAAGCGTATAAAGCATCAAAGTCACATTACATTGGGAAGTTCACTGGACACGGTGCAACATAACATGCCACAATAAACTCATCCATCCGTTCCCGGTCAATCTGAAATGATTCAGAAGCTATACCCCCCCCCCCTTATTATATTCCTTACTCCCTTCTCACCACACCTAAGTCTATGTGAGTTGCTTTTTTTCTTTCTCTATCTATCTATCTCTATCCCTCTCTACTCCTATTTTACATTTCTCCGCATGCCCAAGATGTGATGTCTTTTGTCTTGTAAGCGACACGGTTCCCTGTCCCACCTTTTATCCTCTTGTGTCTCGCTTAGTTTGGCATCGGGTCCATAGCCGTGCTGCTATCTCTCATGATACTGTAACGTGAAGCTAACCCCTATCCGGGGCGGTGACCAAGGCGTCACTACAGTCAGTCTGTTCCACTATACAGAGGAGATAATACTAGCTAATCGCACAGAGCGCGGAAATTGAAAATGGTAATCCGAGAAGGCATCTCGGGAAAGTGGGAAGAAGAATGCCTCTTCTCTTTCTTTCTGCCTGTCTTACTCCTCTTTCTCTGTCTTCGTTTTTTGTTTTTTGTTTTTTTTCTATTCACGTCGCTTCATACTCATCTTCCTCTGCCCTGGATGAGAGAAAGAATGGCAAATGATTCAACAGACACGGGACAGTTCCCTGTTTGGGGTCAAAGGCCAGACATAATAGCTGTACTGCTCCTTTCTGTATCTTTTGACTTCGTTTGCCTTAAAGTTCATTTCCCCAGTACACAAAAAAATTGGCGAGTCGAAGAAAATATAGCCTGATTCAAATCAAGTTGTGATCTGCTAACCGAAATCACAAGGATGTCAAGCGCGTCAAAAGAATCGACTACCATCAGTATGCATGCCATCCGCGGCCCTTATGGGCTCTTAAGGATCTTTTGACTTCACACTTCACACGACCTCGCTATCGTTTTCTTTGGCAACATGATGGATGCCTGCCTCTCTCATTTATTTCCTATCAAGCGTGCAGAAGCTGCATGGTTTCCATGGCAACCACTAAATCTTTTCAATCACGATCCTTTACGGCTGATTGACAAGATCATTAGTTATTCCTTAGCGTTTTCCCCCTTGCTTTTCACGAGTCAAGATCTTGGAAAGCTCGGATAATAATCTCGAATTTCATTTTCTTTAAAGATGGGATGATTATGTAACTAAAAACTCCTCGCGGGCATTGCTTATAGAACCGTCTGTCAACTGGAGAAGTCGAGTCAAAGAGTTGCTCGCCAGGCGATCTCATGCGTTCTGCGTGGTGAGGGGAGACGAGGTGGGAAAAAAAAAATCTCGCTCGAGGTGAATAGCAGGAAGGAGCGGAGAAAATGGAGATGGTATCGAATGATGCATGCTTATTAACTGGCAAAGGGAACTATGAAGAAGTGAAATAGCAACACAGCCTTATGATAACAAACAAACCCCGGATCGAGTGACCATGGACATTTAACATTTGTATGCATGATTTAAAATGTTTTCCCGAGGAATCTCACAGGCGTTGTATTATTCCGGCTAGAATTTCGCATTCTGCAACTCTAGAAGGCGATTTGGGCTCTTAATGTTTTCTCCGCCATGCCGGAGTAATAAAAAAACCAAAAAGATGAAGCGCGAACAAAATAAGAAGAAAAGGCTAGAGGGGTATCTCGGAAGAGGGAGATATGGACAGAAAGAGAAGGAGAGAGAAAGTGAGAGATAGAGATGGATAGAAATATACATGGACAGAGAGAAAAAGACATACAGACATAGAGAGAGAGAGAGAGACGGAGGCAGAGATGGGAATATTGTTTGATATACTGACAAAGACAATGACAGTTAAAATGAAAGGCGTATATGATTGTGAATAAAATCAAACCCAGCGCAAGAAAGTACAAGGGGACTGAAAGAAGAAAGATATCTAATCAAAGGTGTAGCTAATAATGTGAGGCCAGGAACAGGGCAACAACACCAGGTTCTTTCCTTTATTCTGCCTTTATTTCTAGATGTTCTGGCAGCGATGAAAAAGATCAAATATATTGGTAGATAGATGGATAGATAGATAGAGATACATAGATAGATAGACAGACAGATAGATAGAGATAAATAGATAGATAGATAGATAGATAGATAGAGATAGATAGATAGATAGATAGACAGATAGATAGATAGATATAGATAGAGAGAGAGAGATAGATAGATAGATAGATAGATAGATAGATAGATAGATAGATAGATAGATAGACAGACAGATAGATAGATAGATAGATAGATAGAGATAGATAGATAGATAGGTAGATAGATAGAGATAGATAGATAGATAGATAGATAGATAGATAGATAGATAGATAGATAGATAGATAGAAGTAGCTATAGATTACAGTGGGTGGAGATACCGTGCAAGAAATGGGGTGAGAGAAGAAAAAGAGGAATGTCCTGATGAGCAATCAGTTATGAGAGACACAGAAGAGAGAACGAGACAGTGTATATAGTACAAAAAAAAAAGTGGAGATAAATCAGGCTTAGAAATAAAGATGCACAACCACCGTAAAGGTGAAGTCATAGTATTGAGCGGAACGAGACATGTTGAGTTGGTCCACAGAGGAGTTATAAGCCATATCCACGTTACGTCGAATCACGATGTTGACTTGTTTTGCAGTGTGATCGTGGTGTGAAAAGCCGATCGATACTGTTTCGACGGTGTTCGAAGGCGCGTGTCTTGTGAACCCACGAAAACAAGGAGGAACTATGGCAAGATCAAGGACCAAGATAATTACTATTTATTCAGCAAATTGCTGGAGGTGTATCAAGATGACTGGAATTTATGTAACCCCAGGCGGAGGCGATGATATTGGCGCTGTGTATTTTCTAGCGACACTTGTCCTGACCCTCTCTGTCACAGAGCAAACGATTTCCAGCACGTGTCATGCCATCGAATGAAAGGAATGAAGATCACATTGTGAGCAATGTACCTAGCCCTCCACTGACTGCTGTGGAGATAAAACAAAACTTACATGCGGAGTTTGCTACAAAGAACATACTATCTGGGGAAATAAAAAAAAACAACAACAACAAAACGTATCACTCTCTAAACTCTTATTTTCAACTTTAACTGCACAATGACGGAGTTCAGTCCCGTCGAGTTCTATGACTTAGTTTAGAAAATGGGGAATCCAAGACAAATAAAGTCAATCTAAAGCGAACGAGTAAAGTCCTACAAGCACAGCAGTGAAAGTGTGAACACAATCGGATGAACTTAAATGTAAGGAAGTTATGAAATTGTGAACTTTCACTAATTCCCAAGAAACAGTTTTTGTAAAGTCAATATGAATATGCAAATTAATAGTGAATCGATAATGCCACCCCCTCTCAATTTTCCATACAGTGTGTACATATTAAAAATCATTCAATTTCCAGTTTGTTGATCAAACGCAATTACGCCCCAGAATCAAATCCTGATGTATCTGAGTAATCATTATTTTGAAGTTATTCAACCAGAAATAACATGACATTTTATACATTTAGACCAGAAAGTTGAAATTTCTTTCCCCCCCTTTTTTTTTTGTACACGATCAGTGGAAAATTGTGAGGTGATGACATCGTCAGCTCACTCATCTACATTATTATTCACATCGACTCGCGAATCTTTGAGTTTTCATAAATTCTTTACCTTTAATCTGATTTTGATCAATCAAATTTCCACTCTCCCCTTTAATATTTGTTCTTCGTGTGAGTATAGAACTCTTCACACAATAGAGTAGATCATATGGCTTAATTCTCACAGATTCTCATCCATTGAGGACGAGTCTTGAGAATACTCGGGCAGGTGTCTATGGGAGTGTGTGCAAAATCACTTCGTCCTCAACGGGTTAAGACTTTTTTGTTTGACTATTCTCTGTAAGAATTTTGACCACAGTTAAAGAATGATATTCGTTATCTGTATGATAGAATTGCTGTATCCCTGACGTGATTTCTCGACCTGAGGATGTTGAAAAACTATGAAAAAGGTGGTTTATGTACATAATTCCTGCCTCCATTATCAAAGTTTAGAGGGATTGTATAGTTTTGGTTGAGACCTAACATCAGGTTTATATATATATATATATATATATATATATTTTTTTTTTTTATTTTTGTGAGATAATGAGAAACCTCTTATGAAGAATGAAAGAGTATAATATGTAATTCCAAGAAGGATTGAACGTTTATTTGATTAAAATTGGTCTTGAAATGGCTGAGATATCACAAAAGCGATCCTAATAAAATTGACAGGCCCCGACTTTTATTAGGATCTCTTTGTTTTACTTTGTTTTTGGATATCTCGGTCATTTCAAAACCAATTTTCGTAAAAATAAACTTTTGATTCCCCTTAGTATTGTATGCTCTTTAACATTGTTCTATCTTTGCAAAAAACGTAAAACGTTACAAGCCGATTCCTCACCTCAACCAGTACTGTATACAGTCCCTTTAACATTCAGTTATGATCTCTGTCAGAACTTATGTAGGCAATTTTCCCTTTTACTCGATAAATGATTTTTTTCACCTGCCATCTATTGCCGCTCGAAATAAACACAAAGGCATAGCGCCTCTTAACCTGTTTTTTTTTTTTCATTGGAATGATAAGTCATCAAGTCACAATTCTTTTCTTACATTCAATCAGTTTGCAGGTGCCTTGCAGCACACACACGCACACACACACACACACACACACACACACACTATGCATATACTTCCGCACACACTTATAGACAGTGTACTTCTTCCTCAATCTTCCTCTCCCTTCCCCCGCCCCTCTCCATTGACACCACTCCCCTTTCTCTTTCTCTCTTTCATCTCTGGCCTCAGTTCAAGTAACACATTGAGCACAGATTGATGCAGTGTGAGAAAACCAATGTTTATTAAGCATTTCAATAATTGGTAAAGTTGAATAAATGAACGAAGTGTAAAATGTATAGTTTGGATGACTGAATGAATATATACACCTCCAGGATGACAACTTAAACATGTTAAAATCTTGTCCCCTCCAAATTCACTCGCATCTTTAATAATTTTACGCGCCGGAAGGCTCTTTGAAACCATACGGATCGTCTGACTCAATGCCACACAACATTTTGTGAGGGGAAAACAAAACCCTTTATTGACGACATTTTTAATTAGTGAGACTCTCAAACGAGCAGTGGAGCATATTATTATGTTCATAATGTTTCATGTATTGGTAGTGGTGATTGCATTTCCCCTCGAGAGCGCCAAAAAGGGGGGGGGGGAATTAATATGAGAAACATTGAGGATGGGCAGACGTCTATGTGTAACTTGATGATGATTCGAGGTTAATCTCATGATTTGAAGGGGCAGTTATTGCTCTTGAATCAGCCACGCTTCACACCCAACATTTTTAATTGCTGCGCTTGTCCGAAGAGCAGAACACGAAATGTTGACTGGACCTGGATATACTGCAGTATACTGGACAGGTCATCATAGACATTACGCTTTATTTCAGTGTTACTGCTGTATGCACACAAAGTAAATCTAATTCGTGCCGATGAAAAGATAAACAGCTGATCTAAGTGGTTTGCTTCGGAGGACGACACGATGTGTGAATTTGTACAGTAACTCTTTTCTATTGAACGAGCTTCCTATGTGTTTCCATTCAGCGAGCAGCCATAAAGGCAACTGCACGCTACTGCGCCGATACATTAAGTCGACACTATCTAGCTTGCCGACATCCCGAAATTCCTCTAGTGTTTGTTTCTAATTAAGAATATATTCCTACAATTGAAAAAAAACACACACGAAACAATGGCTTTGATTTTTTTTTAAATCAAAGAGCAGCTGATGACCTGAAATTGTAACAAACCAATGCGTTTGATCGTGAGAAATCTCTCTAACAATGATCACTCGTCTTTGTAACGTCATTCAGTCAACAAAAGAACGTTCTCTCACTGTTTCTCTGCCTTTTCCCAACTCTTCTCCTTTTTGCGCTCTTTTTATTCTTTCTTTCAGATGACAGAGGAAAATGCATATTTACAACTCTCTTTTGAGAGGACTATGATTATTCCCACGGTCTCCCACGCTTGAGCACCAAACCGGCGGTTAAAATCGTGGAAAATCTCCATCAGAAACGGGGCGTGCGCGTGTGTGCTCGTTTACGCGGAGCAAACAGCAATTCGTTGGCAGAGTCTGGTGCCAGGAACCATAATAGCGACACGTGCGCCCGCGGTGCTTCGAGAGTTTTACCCCTAGCAGACATAGCACAACAAACTAATGCAATGAATGAAGTCTAATTGAATGCGAAGTCACCTGAGTCCATATTGGATTGAGCTGATTTCATGGTGGCCGTTTATGCAGTTTGTTTCTCTCTGTAGTTTACTTTGTTCTTGATGTTTCTGCGCCGCAAAAGCCAGGAAATAAATCTTATGCGATTAGGATAACACATCGTTCTGCTGTCGCTCTTTGCACGTAAGAAACAAAAAGCAACCTCATCATAGTATAACTCAATGTATGCAAGATGCACTATTAAGCTATAAACAAAGACAAGACATCAATGGATTAACTTAATGTGGTCATACTTTAGTTTCTGAGAATGTGAATTTTGATTACTCTGCCATTCTTCAACTGGTGAGAACTGCGGGCGGATCACTCATATAATTTATGATATTAAAACACAAAATGAACGCTGTCTCAACCTTTTGTCTATACATCATGAAGAGATGAACGAAATTGGTTTCCAGTAAAACGTTGTGTTGAAAATACTTCTTCCTCCTCAAGTTAGTTAGTTAGTTAATGGTGATATTCACTAATATAACGTTCTGTTCGCCTTTCCGGTTCCAGAACAATTAAGTCATAGTCATAGTCATTGTCTTCTTCCTTCATCTGTTTTACTCATTTGTTTATGTTTCTTATGTTATGTTCAGGTATTTTTGGGAGGTTATATATTATGTTAAGTTATACGTTCCACTTTCTCTTTTTACTTGCCATGGTCTTCTTTAGATATAATTTTTAATATATTCTGGTAATTCGATCGCATCCGTGTTTTTGCCTTTTTGTGTTTTATCATCTGTTTTGTTTCAACAATGTCTACTCCTCCACCTTTTGCCATTGTATCATAGACTGCAGAAAGTCAAACTCTCGAATCTGTGAATTTGTGAATCCTAGCTGCTGCCACTAGTTGCACCCGGATCCCATCGCGTTACACACTGGCGTAAAATTCCCTAAAACAGCTGTATGCAAATGAGCCACAGCTTCCCTCAGAGTAACTAAAATAATACGCTGATGAGTGGAAAAAGTGAGTAAGGCGTGTATACCGCATCTCCTTCTAGGGACCGAAGCTGTCCGTGTAGCCCGTATCACACCCGTGTCCTAGCACACGCCCATTCAGGCTGTTCGCACGCAGACTTTTTTCCCCTTCCATCTCTCTCTCTCTCTCTCTTTCATCATTGGCGTCGCTCTGTTATGTCGGTGCCGCATATAATATATGCCGGATTAAAACGTTAATGGTTAAAGTGTGTCTTGGGAGACATTAAGCATTATACAGTGATGACAAACTACAAGTAATATGCTAATGAGAGTCAGGTCATCCTTTAGGTTGGGTTTAACGCGTCATTAAGTATATTCCCCCTGAGACTCATAAAAAGTGTAATATCTTACATATTTTTTTAATGCAAATTGTTATTCTTTATGATTTTTTGTTGTTGTTGGTAAAGGACATATTGAGTGTGTGCATTAATTGCATATTTCAAATCAAACCACTATTGAATTATGCAGATTTAGAAAGAAAAATGATAGATATTATAGAATAAGTGCCCCCTTTGAAACAAAAAAAAAAAAACATTGAACAAATTTCTCCGACCAATGAAAGAAGTTGACAAGGAGATCCTATTTAGAAACTCTTGTGTGCTGTTTGTAAACATCAAACAAACAAATTCAGCATTTTTTTTTATCGCAGGTAAAGTTAGCAATTAAGAAGAAAAAAGAAAAAATGAGCGCCATCCTTCTATGAAATTACTCAGATGTTCTGCCAAAGAACAAAGAAACAAATACAGAAGAACAAAGAAAAACTAACGAAAAAATAAGACGAAAATGGAAAGATAACGAAAGAGAAATAATAATCGAAATAAAAAAGTGACGACGACAAATATTGTGATACATAATCATCTTATAACAATAATTAGAAGTTATACATTGATAATAAAAATTATGGTAAATTGAAAACATTAATGTGATCATCGGTTTAGCATATAAAGAGAAAACAAAAGGGAAAAAAAGATGAGAAGTGCGTCAAATGATGTGCAAAGAGAAATATGTGAAGGAAGGACAAAACCGGAGGAAAAGTAGACGACAGGAAGAAATTGGATATTGGGAGAAGGGCGGGAGGACAAGGTAGCAAAATAATCTTCACCGAAATGCAAACAGTACTTTGACCTTCACCGCAAACAACAGTGCTGCAGATGACTCAAGTGGCGGATGTCTCGATGTGTTCATGAGCCCGGGACAAAGCCGGACTTTGCCTCCTAATGTTGGAAGAGACGCATGGAAAAATCAGTTCATGTCCTTTGTTGCCCATAGGGAACGCCATGGTAGAACTGGGTGCATATTTACCCACATCCCCTGCAAAACGCACACACCCTCATACACATTCTATACGTGCACACACAGCTCCATCAACACACAAACGCGCTTACATTATACACATTAGGTCAAAATATTCAAAAGCAAAAGCAAAAAAAACGAGACATGAAACTCGTCACGCTGACGAGTTAGGTGATACGCCTGGGGTCATCAGATGTCGGTCATCTGTGATCGACAAAGAAAAGAATGTGATATAGGCACCTTGAAGTTATATTGAGCGTGCATGCAAAACGGTTTCTCTAACCACTCGGCCACGGGACATCCACGGAAACACTAAGGCCGAAAAAAATGTATAGATATTACAGGGGGAAAAAGTCAATGCCCACTCAACAATTGTGGCCGCGTGAACATGTATTGCATTGCTAGAAGGAAATGCGGCCTTGTAACGACTGAGGTCGCTGTGCCATTTCTGGCAATTTCGGAAAAATACGTCCCGCAGACATAAAACCTATAATCGGCTGATTTTGATACCTTGCCTTTAATCACAATTTTCAGTGTGATGACGTCATCAAAGTACAAAACAATGACATGGACTTGAAAGACAATTGCTCAAAGTACAACACCTCCGTTGTCGTCATTACATACTATTTGACAGAGTCAGGATGCAACATTCTGCAGCAGTCGAAGCAATGTGGTCTCCAACACAAAACAGAGGGATATTGTGTGTGTGTGTGTGTGTGTGTGTGTGTATAGGTGCGTTTATATACGAACGTAATTTCTACATGGACGAATGTGTAATACACCATTGAAGAAAAAAAAAGTAAAATAGCTAAGTATTTTGTTTCGTGATCTTGTGTGGTTCGAACCCGCACGAGTGCAACCTCACGTCTCTGAGACGGCGCCTTTAACCACTCGGCCATACGTCTCGACGAGAAAATATGAGGAACGTAAACTTATGTTTGTGAAAGATGAATCAGGAATCGATTCGTCCACATTCCATTCTCATTTTCAGTTTTAAACTGCAAAATTGTCAACCTCATGAGAAGATTTCAAAGAACAAAATGCATGATTACTGCAGCTTATTGTCTCAGCTACAACATACTGAAATTTCAGAGGAAATGAAGCAAAATCAGCTGAGATAAAGGTGCTTAAACGTTGTCAAGTCAATGGATGGTTTTAAAAAAAATCACTTCCCATAGACATAACACGTAAACTTGTCCGATTTTGCATCTTTACTTTTAATCACAATTTAAAGTATGATAACGTCATCAAATTTCAAAACCATGACATGGACTTGAAAGGCAAATGTTAAAAGTACAACATATGTGAATTTGGGATAATATTGAGCTTAAACAACAGAGATACGAGCAAATGAATGTTAGAAACAGTACCTCAAAAAAATTAATTCCACTTTTTTGATTTCAGATGATGATATGATGACGTCATAATGTATTTCGGGAAATATTGATACTTGAAACGTTATTTCCAATTCATATGCTTTTGTAATATGCAATAAAAACATAGGGTCAACGGAC
This sequence comes from Diadema setosum, assembly GCA_033980235.1. Classification (NCBI taxonomy): domain Eukaryota; kingdom Metazoa; phylum Echinodermata; class Echinoidea; order Diadematoida; family Diadematidae; genus Diadema; species Diadema setosum. The sequence goes on from CM067059.1 coordinate 41,518,981, forward strand.
TTTTTAAAGAGCTATTGCGAAATAAACAAAGACATGTTTTTCGCTATATTTCCACATAGACGCGCACACGAAATTTCAACTTTGACGCCAGCGCATTCCTTTGTTATAGGTCAACATCGATCGGAAATCAGTGGATATTGTTACTCAAAGTATCAGGAATCCAAATCAGTCAAAAAAATTGCATTTTCATGTTGGTTACGCCCTCTGCGCGCGAAATTGCGCGGACGGACGCGCACGCGAGAAAATGTTTGAAACGCTTAAAATTGTCTGAAACTTCGAGATTTCCCATTGGGAAGTCGTTTTGAGTCTTTTAAAATTTTGACGCGCGCTTACGCGCGCGTAATGATGACCTGTGTAACTAGCGTTAAAAAGTAAGATAGAGCGTGACCTGAACTTCATGTCCACCGAAAATGATACAGAAATGACATCTAGTTATGAAGTTATGATCGATCATGTGACAAGGTCCGAAAATCACAAAATGGCGCCTAGATGACGTCATATATATGTTACTGTCGTGAAAACCTTATTGTGGCTAGATTTTGTAATGAGACATGTTGACTGAAAATGTCATGTTATTTCGTAATGTCATTGTTGAGATATTGACGACACAAAATTGTCCAGAAAGAAAGAAGAATAAAAAAAAATAAAGAGAGATTTTGACAATCACAATAGGTGATACGCTGATAGCGTATCACCTAAAAATGCTTTTATAGATACACTTTCTCGTCATTTTGATGTGAAACATAGGAATTTGTCGTTGTATTCTAATTGCATGAAAATTAATGGTGCGTTGGTATACACTTTTCTTTGTTTGCTCTGCCGCACCGATCCCCGCTTCGTTCAGAATGAGAACATCGACATGTTCTCTTGTCATTCGAGTGCTTTAGCAGGAATGTCAATTATTAATACATCACAATATATTGGATGCACAAAGGTGGGGGCAACGGGAAATAAATTCCTTAAAAGCCCCGAATATTATCTGGGAAAAGAGAGAGGGAGGGGGAAATTGCGATCTTGCCATTTCGACAGCTGAGCCCTAAGTGAGCAAGAAAGAATTTTTTTTTTTTTCCGACTAGAAGCGAGCTGGAGCGCTTCGAAGGCCCGGGGCGCATCGGCCGAGGATTCCGCAACTGACATCCCAGTGGCGTGTTGGGTCCAGAACAATGATCGGTCTGCCTTCATTAATCAGCTCAAAGAATTTTCATTAACTCTTTTATTTTACCTTTTTTTTTAAATATAAATGAAAGATTGCTATCCGGAAACAGAAAGGGAGAGAGAAAGAGGGGCAGGGGAGAGACAGAAAGAGGAAAAGAACACACACACACACACACACACAAACGACAAATGGACAGAAACAGACAGAGAGAGTGAGTGAGAGAGAGAGAGAGAGAGAGAGAGAGAGAGAGAGAGAGAGGGAGAGAGAGAGAGGCCTTAAATAGACAGGATTATTAAAAGCAAACATAGGTAAAGAAGAAAAGTAAATAGAATGGATCAGCAAAATGTCTATTACTGGAGTTTCTAAATTATGTGTCAATATTGTGTATAACACCTGACAATCATCAAAGCTTTTATTGTTAATCTTTATGTTGATTTCCTGATCTCATTTACTATCTTTTTCGTGTTTTCTTTTTCATCACTTTTACATCTATCCATATTCATTCATTTCTTTTTGTTTTAGTCGATATAATTCCATTCCATTTATCATGCCGTCGTTCTCTCGTGACGACGCGTCCTGTTTTGAAAGATGTCCGGCGACTCTATTTCAGAGTCAAATTGACTATTCACTGCTCACTCATTAATTATATCGTAATAGTTACTGTACACAGAATGCCAGTCTCCGCTATCCATCTCTTAACATGCGGCTTGAGCAAAATGATATCCCCTTGTGAGGCATCATCAATATCATTTTAATACATTGCTCAACATACATAGATATACTTGAACGAAGATCCTGAATACCTGTAACCCATATGATTTTCAGCACCACCAGTGACCACCACCACCACCACCACCACCACCACTACCACCACCACCACAACAACAACAACAACAGCAACAACAACAACTGCAACAGCAAAAACATCAGCAACAACAAAACACTATTAACCTCAAGTACATCAATTTGGGACAAGCCGTGTTATGTGCTATCACTTAACATTATTCCTTCTTGGTTGAACAGAAATCAAAGTTGCCGGGTAGAAATGTCAGAGGTAAAAATGCCAGAGGTATCCCAAATCTCAGATGTAAAAATGTTAGCGGTAAAAAAAAAAGTTGTAACGCAATAACAGTTCAAATATTCTCTCTGAATGTCACGATGAATTATCGTACATTTTCATTCCCCTGCATGCACTAAGTTTTAGCTCTACATTTTAGTACATCTGACTTTTCACCTCCGGCGTCATTAATTCTCACCTTCTTTACCTGTGGCATTTTTGCCCCTGACATTTTCACACTTTACGATAAAGAAGAGCTATGTAGTACATGAACCAAATCTGCAGATATACAGATCTTAAAGTCAGAAGAAAAAAAATCTACCAAAGTAAGAAGATGTATACCTGTTGCCTAAATGAAAGAACCTTTTATTCCGGCAATGTTATGACAGTTTCTTATAATCATTCCAACCCTCCGGCCCGACAAGAAAATCGCAGTCACTTCAGAATCAGCATCAAATCAGAATCAATCCACGTAATACACACACACACACAAAACAAACAAACAAACAAACAAACAAAACAAATGCCATTGCCACATTGCACGCAAATTACTTGAGAGTAAAAAAAGAAATGATTGAATCAAGATCTAAACATAGAGCTGTGTTGCAGCTCCACGACCTAAGAAAGGAAATGGATAAGTCGTCCGACAGTCGTGTTTTCCCTCATCAGTTTCTCAACATCTCACCTTTTCAAACGATATATTCTGATCACAATGAAGTTGCCGCAGTATACCTTTCAGTTGTATTTTCGTAACCTGGAATGAAAACAAAAAATGATGCGAAAATCTTGTTATCTCGCTCTCTCGCTCCGTCCCCTCCTCTCTTCCTCTCTCCCTCTCCCTCATGAACTTGGACATGGGTATGGAAGATCGGCTTAGCGAGCTTGAGCATGTGTGAGGTTACAGATTTGATTGTTCGAAACCCCCGATGTGAAAAATTACGCACACAATTGCGGCAATAATATCTACGTGAGCAACCATGCAAGTAGCAGCAACTCGGCCGTGTTGTTCGCTCGCAACAAGAATGGCGGAGCAAATTTCACGCATGAGCTGAGAACAGAGACATTTATCATTGACAATTGAGCATGAAGCCCATTAGGCTATAGAAAGTACACTGACAGTTGATATGTGACTGGCATGCTGAATGGCGAAAATCTTTGTCAGCTGGCCGAAAGGACAACGCAACAATTGCAAAGCTCTCAGAACGTGCCTCAATGAAAAAAAAAAAAAAAAAAAAAAAAAAGCTACTAACTTTTAATCTCCTGGGTTTACCCTTCATTAAAAGAACAAGGGCATACGGGTAAACGTCCGTTCTAGAGATAAACGGCAGATGTTCCTGCTTCAAAACGCGCACAATGTGATATCAAATCAAATTGGATGTCATACACAGTATATCAAAGCAGACCGATAAAATGACGTTCTAAACGCAAGGAAGCAAGATGACAGATATACACTCTGCTTAAGGTATTACTGCCTGGTCGCAACAGTTTATTTTGCCCCTTTGTTTTTCATTTCAGAACAATACACAATATGTAATAGCTGTTAATAGCCATTAACTGTGCGTATTATATAGATCTATATTTCTAGGGGTATTCTCTGCAATAGAACTGATGTAGCCTTCTCTAACAGAATGAATATCATAATTGCTTGCGAGCAGTATACAGGCTGTCTCAAGTCCAACTCTATAGCGTATACTCTCGCATTTTCTTACTCACCCTGTTTTCTATTCTCCTCTCATCTCTTCCTGATTTCCTGTAAACTGTTGTTATATAATTATATATATATATATTGTTTTCTTTCCAACCTAACCTACGTGCAGACAAAATGTGTATTGATTTTTTTTCTTTTTCTTTTACGTGTATATCATATTTTTTTTGGGCCCCTATCCATAGACACTGCTTCTCCTGGGGTTCCCACCATCAAGTTCAATGGTTTTTATTTTGCTTGAAGTTTACTTTGTATTATGATAAATTGTGTATCTTTTTGTGTCTTTTTACTGTATACTGCTGAAATGGTGGTGTGTAAAACTGTGAACTGAACTGAACAGCTTTAGCTTGTAATCGCCATAAGATGAACTTCAAACAGACACAGTTATAATTACTATAATAATGAGTCATGGTTATCATGCCTATAGATTTAGCTTTTTTTTTTTCTAATTGTGATACCATAATAATAAAAGTATTATGAAATGACATCCTGATCAAGAATACAATCAAAAATATGAAATCCAGCTTGTATAAAAGTACATTTGTATGTGTTTTTGTGTGTGTGCGTGGTGTGTGTGTCAGAAATATAAAGTGTGTGTGAGATGAAAGTTTCATACACTAATCTTTGGTTCTCTATTTCTTCGTATAGATTTGCTTTATTTCTCCATCATTCTTGATCATAGAGAAATATAATTGCAATACTCTACACACTCAGATATTAAACAAGTTAAAAAAAGGTACGTGTACTATTGGTAGATCCCAGCAGGAATGATGGAATGTGTTATTTTGACAATTATCTGACATTAGCTGGACCCAGGTGAATTTTCCTAGAATGTACTATTCAACCTCTCATAGTACTAAGATCTTGTGTTAACCAATTTCTGTATCCTTCAAAACTCATTATGGAGGCAAGCAAAGCCACTGGAGCCAAGATGCATACCCTCAAACAGATGCAGGCTAATCATCGAGGTATCACTAACGATCCTGTAGCCATGGTAACGACGGGTCTTGAAACTGACTTCAATATCGATGAACCCAGGCACCAGTTGCATAATCGTTGAGGGTTCTTCTGACGATTATTGGTGTAAATTTGAATATGAATGCCTTTGTATTACTGCGTTGATGAGCATCAAACCCTCGATAATTCCTGAATCGTGATTATGTAACATAAATCAAATGGTCTCCCTTGTTCCTCTCTTTTTTCCCCCTCCCCCTCCTCACTACGCATCCACACACACGAATACACACATACACATACACACTAACTTCCTCTCTTTCTCACTTTCATATCCTCCCGCTCTCTCCCGCTCTCTCTTGGGGAGTGATTAAGAGTTCTTGTTAGGAGAGGGATGACTGTAGCTAGTGCAATGCTTCTTTCTCAGAGACGAGCTTCTCATCTCTGCACGAACTCTGTGGAGAGTTTGTATCCAATAATCTATTTTTTAAAGTCATCCCCAATGAACTGACTATAACCCGTCTTCGGAGCAGACGCAACGCAATTAAAGGATAAAACGGCGCTGACATCATAATGTCATTACACTTTTGACATTATGTAGCATTTCTACATCGATTTGATCTCGCTTTGATTGTCGGCTATATTTCTGATTGACTCGAGGAAACCTTTTACAACACACAATATCTTTTCCTTGTACAGCTCTACCATGTTTACAGAGTTTCACTGTTGGTGGCGGCACTGTGGCATAGTGGATATGTCTCTTGACACTCAATCTGAGGTCCCGAGTTCGAATTCCATTAAGCACCTAGATCCTTGTGACAAAGAAGAGTTTGGAAGGCCATTTATTATACTCACTGTGTTATGAGTAATAAAATGTTATATATTATATTACATTGCATTGCATTGCATTGCATCATATCATATCATATCATATCATATCATATCATATCATATCATATCATATCATATCATATCATATCATATCATATCATATCATATCATATCATATCATATCATATCATATCATATCATATCATATCATATCATATCATATCATATCATATCATATCATATCATATCATATCATATCATATCATATCATATTATATCATATTATATCATATTATATTATATTATATTATATTATATTATATTATATTATTAGTGGAAAAGTGAGCAAAGAAAATGGGATTCCATCGGGATTCGAACCCGAGACCTCCGGATTGCTAGACCAGTGCTCTACCGACTGAGCTATAGAAAGCCCTAGTGCAACGTTCGTCCCAGAAACCCTTAATTCTCAATGCTCGGGTGGTCAGAAGCTATAGCAGTGTGTTTGTGTGTGACACACACGCACACACTTGAACCTGGCATAAACCCGAAGGATAATTCAACTTGGGGATAAATGCGAGGGATCACCGAAGTGATGCAGCTTTTTGAGTTTGTAACAAATAAAGACTGAATAAACTGACCAGAAAGAATATAAATTATTGGTGGAAAAGTGAGCAAAGAAAATGGGATTCCATCGGGATTCGAACCCGAGACCTCCGGATTGCTAGACCGGTGCTCTACCGACTGAGCTATAGAAAGCCCTAGTGCCCTAGCCCTAGTTATTATTGTTCTTCTTTATGTGATCTGCAAGCTGTACAAAGAAATGTCATTAATTTATATCCATATCACCCCCTTGAAAATCTATTTCTGTTTTCTCACATTTTCTGTTCCGGCTTTTTTTCTTTTGAATTTAGGTTTTTTAACCTTGATAATCTTTCCCTTTTCATCTTCACTATACGGAATATCTTATGTTATCATAGTAAATACTCAAAATCATCACTATTTCTCGGCTAGTACCAATCATTTTTTTTTTTTTTTTGGGGGGGGGGGGCAAGTTTGCTAGGCTATTTTGTAGATGCCAAACGGCCGAGCTGCTCGGTTTGTTATGGAGCACACGAATCAGTCAATGCACACAGTGCTGCGAGGTTTTGTCTCACCTCCCTGGTCGGAGCGAAGCCTCACAAGGTCCGGCACGAGGAACCAACCCTGGAACAATGGATGAGGACAGGCAATCGATGGCTATCAACTCCCGGTGAATTTTCCCGGACTCCATACCTCTTACAGCAATAGTGGTGTCTGCATGACTGTCATCTCTGCGTGACTCCACAATCAACAGGCTGGATAATTGCTTCTCAATGATGGCCGTCTCAGGCAAAAACTTAGCCGACATTTTCTCACAACAGTCTCATAGGTACTTGCTGTTATTTTGTGCATATCAATCTCGCCCGAGTATACATCATAGGTGCAGCGAGACTTGACAATTCGACTTGAAATTTGATTAGACAATAATCATTAACGTGAGGATATATTTGCTACCATTTGACATTGAATCTCACGGATGGCTCTCAACTTTGATCTCATTAAAGGGATGGTATAGTTTTGGTTAAGATGGCGATTCAGGTTTGACTCTTTTGCGAGATAATTAGAAACCACTTGCATAAAATGTTAAAGGCCATACAATTCTAAGAGGGATTCAAAGTTTTATATGATGAAAATTGGTTTGAAATGGCTGAGATATCCATCAAAAGTGTATTTGATGAAAATCGGTTTTGAAATGACCGAGATATCCAATTGCTTTTGGATAACTTAGCCATTTCAAATACCAGTTTTCATCAAATAAACTTTTAATCCCTCTTAGATGTGTATGCTCTCTGATATTTTCATATAAGTGGTTTTTAATTATCTCGCAAAAAGGTAAAACCTAAATCCCCACCTCAAGCAAAACTATATCATCCCTTTAACTTGCAGTTCTGTCAGTAAGCACTGTTTGTTGTTGTTGTTGTTGTTGTTGTTATTATTGTTGTTGTTGTTGTTGTTTCCTTAACACGAAGTTGGTTACAATTAAAGTTCCGCAGACATCAATATTCATCAAATTGATATCTTTCCGGATGGTTTTTGAACAGCTCAGTTTGCCGTGATGGTGATTAACATTTTGATGCGTTTACCTCAAGCACGTAGATTGCCTATTATAGCAGCTATTCTTCTTAACAGAGGAGCGAGTCAATCGTAAGTGCTTACAAGACAAAAAAAGTTTGTGGAAATATGGAAAGAATAACTTCATCAATTAATCGCAGCAGCTTTTTCCTTTTTGTTTTCTTAATGACGTAAAACGCCAATATTTTGATGCAGCGCATGCTTCATATATTTTAAAGTAATTTGGTCATTGCATAGCCATAGCGATGAAGCCATAATTCGTGTGTGTCGATTGTCTGAAAAACTTGCCTTTGATAACTGCAATGTATCAGATTGAGTTTTCAGTTGTGTCTGCGTACTACAACCTGATACATTGGTTTGATGCTGAAAAAATGATAAAACTACTACAACACACCCTATGTTTTTGTAAAAGTTTAATTCTAAGTTCTCTCAAAATTAATTTGAAAAAAAAATTGGGTCATTAAGAAAAAAAAAAGTTATTTCCGGTTATAATTCTTACATGGACAGCACATACGATCGCACTCACCAGCAACAGAGTAAGTTCCGTCTTGTAATTGTATTTAGTAATATTATGTTTGCTATTTCGTATCTGTTAAACATAATGTTGTATGATATTATTGTATATGTTTCTGAAGTTGTTGTTATGTTTAAGCATACTTTTGAATTCATAGAATTTGTGTAATTAAGGTGAGCTGAGTTCAGTTTGATATTACACCGAATGTTGTTGTTACACATCGCCATTGTAGATTCTGACGAAGGGCAATTAGGCAGAAATCTTAATAAAAGGGATTGCAACTCAACATCGCAGCTGTACGTCTTTGTTGGATATATATATATATATATATATATATATATATATATATATATATATATATATACCCATACTCCTGTTATTGGTTTTCTCTGCTTTTCTTACACCTGTTTTGATTTGTTTTGAACTTCAACATTCCCACTCTAAATACAAGCATGTCTGTGTCGTACGAGCTGGGCTTCTGGTTTGGCTTAATTAACATTAATTAACATTGGAGTTTGTATAAGGCAAGTAAGAGAAGGCTCTACAAATAGTATGTAAATCATGGGTCATACTATTCTATACATCATTGTTCATAACTGTAACGACACTTGTATACATGGTTTACCATTTCGTTTTTGTTCATCAAATGCATACAAAATATGAAATATAATAATGAACTATTACAAAACTTATCTTGAAGGATGCATAATGGACACGACGTCCTTGTTTTTATCTTGAACAGAGCGACGGAGAGTCTGTACTGTTCATGTGAGGGAAAACTTATTAAATGTATAGTCTATCTCAGAACAAATCAATATACCAGACAAGGAGTGGTGGCTCACTGATGGAATGACCAATCTCTCGAGTATATCATCGAGTTCCCTATGAGTATGCCATCACACAGATGGCTTGCTGACATTCAACTGGTCCGGTATTTTTTTTTTTGAATAATTTCCAAATTTGTTCAAATTTTCACCAATCTGTTGATATCGTTTCGTCCGAATAGCCTAGCCTACTGTATTGTATGCTGGTCTAAAGATTCCCTCACGTCTATCTATATGCTTTGAATAGTATAGACAAAACAAGACAATAGGCCCTACTCTGTCTCGTGTGAATGATTTATGAAGACATATACCTCCTGAGAGAGCGCTAATTGGATCGAAAATCTTTGGTACATTCATCTGAATTAACCGACTCTATCCGGGACCAATTATTTTGAACTTCAAATCTCCATGGCTCGCGGATTGTTTGCCATGCGTCTTCCTCTCCGCAGCTGCTCCGATTGTCCGGGAAAGAAATCCCTCGGAGAGCGGTCGGATTATCGGACCGGGCGCGTGCCAGTGCTTGGTCTTTTGTTCCGCACAAGACAACACAAGGAGGCCTCTTTGCCCAAGGCAAGAACGGACAATGTTCCTCAGCCACATTTCTGTTTAACATTCCCCCAAAGACTATGCTCATCTTTCAAACATCGTGGGAAACTGGTGATAGTAGTCCTCGTTCGTCTATCCTTTTGTCTACCTCGGTCTTCTCGGAGAGACATGGTTGCTATACTCCTGCATCATGTCTCGTTCTCCATCGACTTTCTTGGACGTCTTTTTCTCTTGATAGATTCACTCCCCACTTAAAGATTACATACACACATACAAACATGCAAGCACTTTTTTAAATTCTTTATTAGAATTTCGTTAAGTGTCACACAGAATTCACATTCACACACACACAAAAAAACCATTATACAAAGACAAACAACATTATATACACAAACGTTGTACAAAGATTAAGTCAAATTTACAGAAGTATGCACGCGCGCGCACACACACAGAATCACGCACAAACACACACAAACACACACGCACGACTTTATCGGTATTCTTCTCGTTTTATCCTGTTTCATGTTTATTCGATTTATTCGGTGTATTCATTTTCTCTCCAAAGTGCTCACATGAATATTATCGATCAGCATTAGCGATTGTCGCCTGGAGTGTAAAGCCTCGACTGTTTGATTCATCAATGTTACATACAAATGTTGCTCTTTTATTTCACAAGATCCTCACACCTTCGCAATTCAAGTATTCTGCAAAATACCAAAGGGCGCTGAGAGATAACTTTCTACATGAGTTACTTGGATTCGTCAGTTATTTCGTAATTTGGAACGAAAGAGCTAATCGGGAATTAACCGAAGTGACGTCATGGGGAAAGTCGCATTTTTTTTTTTTGAATTGCTGGAATTGCATCATTTTCCTGGTTATTAGATGGTCAAAAAGATGATTTAAGCAGTTACGTAATTAAGTTTAGAATTCAAAACAGGTCGCCTTGAAAGACATAATTATTGAAGGAACAGCTTCCATAGAAGATACCATCCCCTATAGCTCCACCGCGTCCCGTTCTACATCAGCTCAAGATGCGAGGGGCCAACTGTGGAACAATTTAACGCCCGCGATCCGGTCTATTGTCCCAGCGTTCCCCTTTCAACTTTGTCTTAACGAGGCACCCCAGTACACATTGCAAGGATATACCATTTTGAGTAGTTGCCTCGATTTTAGTGACAGGAAATTTGCATTATTCTGGGAAGCAGTCTGAGTATCAAACTTTAATTTACCAACAAAGACGGAGCGTGTTATCGTTTACTCACATTTTATCACAAGAAAAGGACAAATAAAAAATAATAATGTGAGATGACCAATGAATCCCAGTCCGGAATCACCTCTTCAGAGTGTAAAGGAATTGACGGATACCACATCCTGCCTTTGAGACCTCATAACCTATCAATCATTCTGGCGGTAAAGATGTAACCGAAAGGCGAAAATTAAAACAATGAAATATTCATGCTCTCTCTCTCTCTCCTTAACTAAACGCAAAGTAATGACAAGATTGCCAGTGCAAGTGGTTAGCTTCGAGACACCATAAATCACGATGACATAGAAATTTTTGCTAACTCCATCAGCAATTTTTCAGATTACACGTGCGCATTCTACTTCTCGGTCTTTGAACCACGCATTATTTCTTCACCGCCATTCTGATTACCATCCAACTCTACAGAACAAAAAGATATGGCGGCGCTTTGATACATATTTATCCCTCCGCAGTTTCCTTGCCCTGAGCTGATCGAATGATGCTTCTATCGCCTTTGCTGTGTCTTCTGGCTTATTACTTCATTCTGATTAAAATTTCCGCCCATGTACGGTACCCCATCCGGTTCTCCCTGCATCTTGTATCCTGTTGATGCAGAAAGGAATGCAGAAATCTAATTAAATCAAAGCAAATCTAATATAATCATATCAAATCAAATCTAATCGATCAATCTGTGCATTTAGTCCACATCTACTCCAGACGACGAACCCATTTTGAGTGCGATCTAGGAATATTATAAATCGTATAAATAGGCCTATTAATATCTTTTTATGTGTCATCATTTGCATGGTTATTGTTTTCATATCTACAGTATGAACAAAAAAAAAAGAAAAACGAAAGGGAGGAAGAGAGAGAGAGAGAAAGGGAGAGAAAGACAGAAAAAAATGGAAGGAGAGGAAGATCAACATCGTCAACAACAATAACAAGGAAAACAGGGGACTCATGAATAGTTATAAGCATGAAGGGAATATCGTTGATTAGCCCAGTGGAATTACACTCAGAATGTACTCATTAAGTTACCTTAATTCAAATTTACTTTTGCTTGACATATGAAATGGTCAGTAAAGGTCTTGTGTGACTGCTCGGCTACATCCAATTGTCCAACGAATCTTTGAACGAAGAACGGTATTATTTGAAGGCAGGGCTCAATGAAACAAAAGGGTCACAGTGTTGTGTATTGAACACTATTACTTTTTTTTTTATCTTGTCCTACGAAGTGGTTATAATAAGGTCTTATTTACCCAGGGTAGCCTCTTCAGTATTTCCAATGCTCTATTAACCAGGGGTCCTGCCATTATTATTACCCGAGCGCTGCCAGGTACCCCATTTATACACCTGGGTCGAGAGGGACATAGTGGGTGAAAACATCTTGTCCAAGGACGTAAGCGCTGGGCAGGATTCGAACTCGGGTCCTCCGATCGAGAGTCGGGAGTCTTATCCACTATGCCTCAGGCTATAACAAAGATATATACTTGGTAGGTAAGCCTTCGTCCGGCTTTTACCCCCCCCCCCCCAAAAAAAAAAAAAAAAGCAAACAAAAACAAAACAAAACAAAACAAAACAAAAACAAACAAACAAACAAAAACAAAAAAGCAAAGCAAAGCAAAAACAAAACAAAACAACAACACACAAAAAACCCCAAATATTGCCGACTCTGTGGTCTTGACCCAATCAATATCCTCATAATGACATGTTTATCCTAGAAAACCTTGATATCAGGAAGAAACGAACGGATGGGGGGGGGGGGGGAGGCATTTACTGTGTAAAGGAATTGGCGTGGCATCAATCCTTTGTACATTTTTTGAACAAAGAAACAAAGAAACAGAGAAAGAGATAGAGTGGTAAAGGAAGAGAAAGTCAGAGAGATTGAAAAAAAATCGATTATAAAGGAAGAAAAATACGCACACTTACACACGCATACTCTCCCTCTCTCTTTCTCTCACATACACACACATACACACACACACACACACACACACGCACACACACACACACAAAGAGTCACAGCATCTTTACGTCCACACTCATGGAAGCTTTTAAACGTGCTGTTTCGACTTTTCTCTTCGAAGTATCTCTCAAACAATAAAGTTTCATCAACAGTCGCTCGCCGTAAATAGCTCCTAATCTTTAGCACGACACAGTTTAATAACCGATTGTATTCATAAATTACTCTATATATTAGTTTTTATAACGTCTTTATGTATCGAAGTTTTGTTAAAGAATCAACGGGAATGTTTGTCCTCTTGAAATGTTCATCTACTCTACAGCAGTTCAAATTCATATCGTATATCACACGTATTATGTAAAAGGCGAAAAGAAACTAACTTGTTTCTTTCTTCATGGGAGTACAAAGCCATTGTTTTGAGCGTAGCAGCCACGGAGAAAATATTTTTTTTTTTCCAAGTGAGTCATGAAGTTATGGTCCGTTCTTCCAGAAGTAAATAAGAAATCCAGCACAGATGACGTTCGAATCAGGTGACTTTACTACAATTATTTACACGCACGTCAGTCACCAGGTTGGATGACATATTAATGATAAGATGATCAATACAGTTTCAACAGTTGTCCAAATTTGCCCTTTTTTTCCGATCTTCTGTCCCACCATAGAGGTGCTCCGGTATCATCACCGCCTGTTTGAAAATGGCTTTATATCCGTGGAGCAATTTTCCTCTGAGCTCATGCTTCAAGTGGCGTCATAGTGCATGCAAAATAACGATTACTTCCCTATGCCTCCCTTGCGATTAATCAAAGTGAAATTCGAGGAAAACTGCATCTTGAACGAAGATTACTTGAGTGTAACTCAACCTTTCAAGTGTGGCAATCTGCTGTATAAATTTTGGCCAGAGTTGGCGGTAAGCATGGCATTCCGCTGTTGGAGCGACATGGAGCAGCGCCTGGCCGACATGCCGAAAGTCATCAACACGCGCCTTTTGTAATGATTGCCGAAATGTAATCCCGGTACCACCATAAATTAGTAATGGCAAGAAGGCACAAGAGCCGTACTTAATTTACGGCTTTAATTAGGGAGGGGGTTTTATAGGGTTCGGTTTGGTGTCTACCGGGGGAGCGCTAAGTACGCGACGCATGACGAAGACATGGCAAGTACTGAAATTTGTCCTTAGAATTTGCGGATTGAAGGAAAAAAAAATACTCATATTATATTGTAAATTGTTTGACCTGACCTCAAAAGGTAAATGTCTTTGCCAAATCTTATAAAGCACAAAGTGTGTATTTCTCTGTCTGTGTGTGTGTATGTGTTGAGTGGGTGTGTGTGCAGATGTATTTACTTAAAGTCCCGAGTATACTCGGGCAGGTGTCTATGGGAAATGCGTGTTGTAACAAAATCAAACCGTCCTCAACGGGTTAAGACGAACTCTTATAAACTATGTGGAGGATGTGCATAACGCATTGAATCAAAATGTTCATTTTTATTTCGCAGATACTCTGCAGAGATATCTATATATTTGTAAAGAGCTGAGTGCTGTACGCAGTCCTACTAATCGCATTCTGGCATTCCAGTGCCAAAATTTGACTCTTAATAGATGGAGAATATTTACGAGCTCACTTCACTGCTATAGGCAACTTCTGTTTGTGATGCAACGATGAAGCATTATTTAACCATAACTATCCATTTTTTTCAATTGTTTAATTTCAACACGGAGACACACTTTGCACCAGTCGAACGGCCACATGTTATAAAAAAAAATGCTACCCGAAATATCTCAAGATTACAACTCCATTCATCTTCAAGTCCCCTGCCGTCTGACCTAATGTTCTTTGCTAAGAGTTCGTCATAGAACTAATTTTTCTAATTGATGAAAATTATTTGAGTGATTATATTCATGTTATCTTACAAATTGATACCACGCATTTCACCAAAGTGTATTCAGCACAGCTGAACATCTGCAGTTTTGGATCAAAATGGAGACACAAAGAATTAGGATTTCATTTGGGTGTACACGAGGTTGACGAATCATTTTTGTTTGTTTGTTTGTTTTTTTGTCATACTAGTCCAGTTCTTCGTAATGACGTGATTTTACATGTATGTCGACCTTAAGGTCACATAAATCTCTTGATGAAAAGTTGACATTTTGACAAAACAAAATATAGAACGTTGAAGCTAGAAATCGCAAAAGAAATATGAGAAGGCGGACTACGTGTCGTCTCTGGCTTGACCAAGGAGGTACTAGGCGAGCCTAGTACCTCCTTGGCTTGACCAAATTACAGGACAGATAATAGCTATAGGGATATGTCTAAGCACATTAAGCCATGACCCCTGACCTTTTACCTATGATTGTGTAAGGTAGTATAGCGCAACTTGTTTACCGATCTGTATAAGTGCAATTATAGTCTTACTAATTAAAGGCAGCTTCCTTTGTTTGACAAAGGGCAATTATTTATAATCTTCCTTGACAAATACAACTCAAGAGAATTCATTTAAGGAATAGGGTAAGATATGAAGACTTCCATTGATTCTTTTGAATCGGATTAGCAGAGAATTTATTCATACTTTGTAAACATCGAAACAAGTCGTTACTTAATCACAGCATAATAATACCATTATCATTATCGTTAATGTTCATCTTCGGTTGGAGTTTTGTAAACGGTATGGTTATTTGTCATTAGTCGGAAAACAAACAAATAATGTGCGATTTAAAAAACATAATATTTCAATGCCTTCATCGAACAATGCCGAAGGGAAAATATTATGCTGATCCATGATAGCGCCCCATACACCTGCTCCTCTATAAAGATGACAAAGTTAAAATGAGACAAATCAATGTGGTCATTCTTCCCCCTTGATAAAATACGCACGGAAAGATCATGTGCAATCCATAAATTCCTCAAATGCAACCATCAAAATCATAATGTATACAGGATATGACTTTTAGCGATGTGTTTAAAATCAGGCCTGGTCGAGACTTTTTTTATTACCTATTCTTTTCTCTCTCCTTCCCTCCACACCTCTATATCTATCTATCTATCTATCTATCTATTTATCTATCCAACTATCTATTCATCTATCTATCTATCTATCTATCTATCTATTCATCTATCTATCTATCTATCTATCTATCTATCTATCTATTTATCTATCTATTTATCTGTCTATCTTTCTATCTATCTACTATCTATTCATCTATCTATTTATCTATCTATCTGCCTGTCTATCTATTTGTCTATCTATCTACTATCTATCTATCTATTTATCTATCTATCTATCTGTCTACATATCTATCTATCTATCTATCTATCTATCTATCTATTTACTATCTACTATCTATCTATCTATCTACTATCTATCTATTTATCTATATCTATCTATCTATCTATCTATCTATCTATCTACTATTACTATATATCTATCTACTATCTATCTATCTATCTATTTATCTAGCTATATATTTATCTATCTATGTAGCTATCTATACATCTCTTTCTAAGAAATATGGGAGAGATGAAAAAGAGACTTAACATTTTACATATTTTTCTTTGCCCGAGGTATTCACTAAAAAGGGGGGAGAGTTATTGATAGGTAATCCATCTCTCATTTGCCAAACCGGGGAAAGGTCTTTTCCCCCCACAAAACAAGGTGGCGAACCATATTACTAGATATAGGAGAGAAAATAACCATAATGAGAAGACATAACGGAATAATGAATCCTCGGCTAGGACCTTGACAAGCTGTACCAGGGATAATGTCGACTGCAGCTGCCAACCCTCGAGGGCCAGGGATCTGCGAAAGCTCAGCCGAAGCTCGTTGTTTCGCGAGCCTGTGAATAGGGTGGTGTGTGGGTGGCTCGGTAGTGGTAACTGAGAAAAAAGAGAGAGAGGGAGAAGTTGAAGAGAAAGGAGGCAGATCAGAGAGGGGGAGAGGGGAGGAGAGAGGGGGAGGAGGAAGACAGAGAAGAGACAAGAAAGGGAGAAAGGGGGAGTGAGGGAGTGTGAGAGGGGAAGAAGAAAAAAATCGGAATGTTTCAGCGGTTTGCGCGTATATTCATCAGATTGTCAAGCTTATTGGTTATTGCAGACGGGAATTATGTCTGCCCAAAATATTGACTGTCCATTGACTTTCGTTTCATAGCTGGCAGTGCTGCAGGTTGGGCATGCAGGGAAGTGAGAGTAGACGAACCCCCTTAGTATACATCCTTGGTGAGTGCTTCTTTGCTAAAGTCAAAATTTAGCTGGTGTTATCATGTTGTACAAAGTAGTTGCGAAGCAAAAGTTGCAGCCGTAGTCAATATTTATGATTGACCTTTCAGAATTAATAAGAACGTCCTAAGTCATCATTCTATTGCACAGCTCCACATTGCGTAATATTTCTACATACCATAGCTGATATCGCTGTCCTCTTACATGCCAGGTGTTGTGTTGGAGGAGCAGTCAGTTTCGATTTGATACCATCGCGAGGATAATTTTGCTATATACCTTGAAACATGAGCTGGAACTATCAAATTATTTGATCATTCATAATCTATCTAAGCTATCTGTATCTATTCTTGGCTTATGATGCCCATCACTGCTTCCCTTAGTTTTTGTGCATTCAATGAGATGAGGTCAAGACATGTATTTATTTTTTTTTTTCTGTTGAGGTATGAGATACTCACACCCAATTAGAATGTTCCGAGGACACGAATCGCACAAACGCGATTCCGATGTAGATTTAAATATTTCAGAAAACATGTATTAGTTCTGTTGTTTTGTTCATCCCCCCCCCCCCCCCCGCACTTTCACTGACGGACATTGTTTAGAAGGGCGGACACGTTTTGCCGGCGTCGAGACCGGATCTGCTGCAGCGTCGAGATCGCGACTCTGTTTTGGTGCTATTTGGCCCCGGTAGAAGCCAAGAAGGGCTGCGCGTGCCGGTCGCGTGCGGGGCTCAATATCTGATGTGCGGCCAAGCATTGAGAACCGGTGCGCTAAGCCCGAATCCGACAGACATTCCAGTGGCGGGGCTTACCCCGCTAGCAAGGTGAGACGCACAACAAAGAGCCAATCACTGCCCCCACTGATTTCCACTGACTCACCCGGCACTGTGTGCGTGCCACGCGACAAGTTCGGCTTTGTCGCAGAGAGCGGGGCTCCAACAAAATGAGCACAACACACTAATGGCGAAAACAAAGATTCAAATGATATAGAAAGGGGTAAAAAGCCCGATGAAGCTCAAAGAATGTGTGTAGGAGAGATGATGGTGTGCGTGTGGAGTGAGGGGGGAAAAACACGAGGGGAGTTGTGAAAAGATTTTACATTAAAATCATAGGAAATCAATTTGCAGCAAAATAGAAATAAAGTAACATATGCCTTTCATGCATCCTTCCCCTCCCTCCATCCCCCCCTCTCTCCCTCTCTGTTTTGTGAATGTTGCTTTCTGGATTCAAATCGCTGAAACGCCGATGAAATCACTCAGCATCCACTGCTGAGAAACTAATCACGCCCTTTGCTTTCTTGGCCTGCTGCAATGTGGGCCGCAAGAGTTGAGCAGGGTAAAGCTATAAAGCAGACGGGCTAAAGTGCCGACTGTGATCGCACAACAACAAAGCCGCATCATCCCCCGCCGACCCGACTGAGAGAAGTGATGAGATAAGGAGAGACACGAAGAAAGATGGAGGGGGACGGAGGGGATTTAAGTGAGTGAATGCCATTACAACCACTGGAACGAGGTAATTAGTTTTCGTCGCTCATTCGCCGAGAGCTGAGGCAGCTGATGACGAAACAATCCGAGTCGGGGAGAAGAAAACAATGAAGGGCACGTGCCGGCTAGGTAATAAAGTCGCATTGTTAGATCGGTGCCACAGAATGGACTCCGACAAGCAACACTCAGCCCTCATGAATATTCATCTCATTCGCTTGTTTCTTGTGGGCCACTCTGGGGAACGCGGAGAAAAAAAGAAAGAACACTGAGAAATGCGTAGCGACGAGCGAAGGTAAATACTAAGGAAGAGCAGGACAATCTCATGAAACCACTGATGATATAATGTCTTTGTTAAACATGTAATGTGCCAAAGTCAGAGTAAACTCGCTGAGAGGCGCACGCGCAGCTGGACATGCACTGCCATTGACAGAACTGGTCAAGGAGGACTTCTAATTCGAGAGCTTTGTTGTTGCAACAACCTGCGTTATAGCCTGTTGACTCGAGTGAACCTACGCGAGGCACACAGACGCAGTCTCCCAGCAGCAGCCCGAAGTCTCTCGCGCCAGACACACGACCGAATCATGAATACCGAGCGCCCGAACTTTGTTCGACCAATCAGAATACTCGATCACAATGCCCGGTCTCGCGCTGTGTTCACTCATCAAGCGGATATTTAACAGCGATACATCTTATCTCGTCTCACTTTCCTCACTGGCTTCACGGGAATTGGAGAGCGCTCGCATGATCCATTCTCTTTCCATCATCTTCTCGGCACAAGACAGTCACTGTTGCTCCACTGAAAAATAATTTTCCATCCATCTCTCCTGCCGTTAATCCAGCAAAGGAAAACATTTGCTTCTTCATTGTGTGTTTGAGAAATAGACATATTCCTGTGCATTGTTGGTGAGAAAGGCACCTGTCCTTTTCCCGCTTTTTGTTTTATTACTTTATTCTATTTATTTATTTTTTGTTTTGTTTTACTCCGACTGCTTCCCTGGCAATATGCCTCGTAATTTTCTCGTGAAAAGGACGAAAAGGACATGCAGCGTGACGTACAGGCAGCGAAATTCCGATGACGAATTTGACGATCTCGGTTTCGTTGACGGTGATTTGACTGACTCGTACATCAGGCCGTTTAACTCACCCGACTCGGGGTACAGTCAGAGCCCCGTCGCCCCTGTGAACCACAAGGAGTCTTCGTTTGCATTCCATTTCGACCGCGATGTGATGGTCGGCTCCCCGAACCACCTGCAGGCATGTGGCCCCGTACCTCATCAAACTCTTACACCTTGCTTCACTAGTGATTTCACCTCGATCACGAAGTCTCCCGTGACACCGAACACGAAGCTTACATTGAGCGCCCCGCCTGCCCTCGGCACCAAACGGCCAAATGCGGACTCGGACCACCACAAGTCGCATCGAGCGAAAAAGCCCAAAGCAGCCAGGAAACTCACATTTGAAGAAGATAATCGTTCCCCGGTTCACGGCACTATCATCAGAGAGGATGTCGACGCAGCCAGCAAAATGAACGGCTCGCATAAAATGGGTGATCCCAATGGGAGCAAACTTGGTGGAGACTTCATGTGCAAGCTGTGTAAGGAAAGCTATCCCGACCCCCTTTCACTCGCGCAACACAAGTGCTCTTGCATCGTGCACGTCGAGTATCGTTGCCCCGAGTGCGATAAAGTTTTCAACTGTCCCGCCAATCTCGCATCTCATCGCCGTTGGCACAAACCAAAGCCAAACAACAACAACAATAATAATACTAACAATAACAACAACAGTTCGAGCAATCGCACTCCCTCCACAAACTCTCCCCGCATCCTCCCTGCTGGAGCAGCTAAAGACGCTCTGAAGCAGTTTAACCCGACAACAGTGCTCAACATTCCGGACGCTACCAGGAAGGTAGACAGTGGAAGTGAGGGGAGTATCAGCAGAGGAAGCACACCGAGCCCCCTCCACCACCTGTTGCCCACGCCCATGGACACACCCCGCAGTACACCCAGCCCGAGCTACCCTCAAAATAACAACATCGATGTCAACAAGACAAGCAAGGAGGACATGCTCTACAATTGTGACCAGTGTGGCCGCAAGTTCCGGCGACCGGCCAACCTCCGCCGCCACATGCAGCAACACAGCGAGACAGAGGAGACGTTCCCATGCCAGTATTGCGGCCAGGTGTTCAGTAGCCTCACCAGCAGGGCTACACACGTCCTCACTCACGCCGTCGGCACCGACAACATGGATCCCGAGGCAAATAGAGACTACTCCTGTGGCATATGTGGTGGCAACTTCCACAGCCGGGTGGCCCTGGAGCGGCATGAGAAGTTGCAGCACAGCAATCCAGGTGAGATGTATCACTGCAAATACTGCTCCAGCATCTTCCCAACATCTCCTGGTCTTACCCGCCACATCAACAAGAGACACCCGTCGGAAAACAGGCAGGTAATCTTGCTCCAGATGCCCCCAATTCGTACCTAAGGTTTGTTTTCTATGGCCAGTGACTTTGCCAGTTTTCAGAGTTGCTAAAAAAATCTTCATCAGGGAAGGGACTCAGCTGTTGTTGATAAGATTCCTTGGAGTCTGAATGTAAAGTATAAACACCCGCATACCACAGTATAGCTAAGATTGTCTATTAAATGAGAGTAAGCAAGAAAGAGAGGAGGGGTGCATCCACACTGTGACTATAGGCGGCTCATTTTGAAAAAGAGTCAATAACAAGGACGATGCATATTTGGGACTCTGCATCTTCCTAAATAGTGCCTATGATGCCTTCGTCTCATGTACATTCACTGTCCTGCCTATAGCTTCTCTGTGTCATCTCTCGCTAGTAGACGGCACACCGACATGGGACTTTCACTTAACATAGGTATTGTGTTATCTTGGCCAGTTAGACTGTGTTACATTCGTAAAAACGGAAGCGAAGGTCCCTTTGGTTATTGTTAACAAGCTCGACGTGCGTTAAATGCTTCGATAATTACTTCTTCAGTCAGTGTCAGTAATGACCGAACTATTCTCGTATATAATAAATAGTATGTCGAATAATGTCATATGATTCAATGTTTATACTTATCTAAAAACAGAAAGGTGTCTGCCGTTTAGCGATGACTGATGACATTATTTTCTTGATTATCATTATGTCGACTTGAATAATTTCTCATTTCGAAGACATATCTGTAATGTACTTTGTTCAAAGGTATTAGATTGTTAATATATATGTATTTATTTGCTGACTACATTCATGTTTCACGGATGTACTGCGTCTTGCCAATATAATTTTTGACATTCCATACTGCCGGAGGCAGTTCTTTGTATTTCTGATTTACTTTGTGCTTAATTTTTTTTTTTTGCTGGAAAATGCGCTCGTTGTGTGGACGGCTGCATCTCTTGTTAGCTGACTCTTCTCTTCATTAATACTAACGTACACAAATTATGGCCAATGACCATTTGTCGAACTGTGCTCATTCTCCAAGTGACAATATAGAGTCTCATGCAATGTTTACTCCCAAATATTATTAAATACCTGCCACTATCTTTAACCATTATTATCAAAAAGTATAAATGCTAACGCGTGACTGGAAATGACAGGCATCTAGTATAAAACTGCCATCATTATACTGTATCAAATCTATGACAGGAGCGGCGCAATGGCTAGATTATAACTGTGTTTGATCTGTAACAGGTAACGTGTTTGCGTATATATTTATTTTCTTGAATGTGTAATCGCAGTGCAATCATTATTACCTATGATTATTAACAAATTGACGATCAGTGTATTAAGTTCCGTTTAATAGTATAAAACGTGAAGTATATACCTTTCTTGTCAATGCGTAGACGTGCATGGACGCTGAGTCACCTTGTTCAGTGATCATTCTTACGTGCAATGATATTGAATGTGAATTAGTATCCGAATCTAAACGTGTCCAACAGAGACATTTCAAACGGCTGCAAACCTTGTCAACTATTCCCACCCAACCCTGAAAGAAAAAGAGAGCAAAACGAAACAGAACAAAGAGAAACAAAACGAAGCTTTTCTTAATCAAATGGTCAAGCTTATATTTACGCCTCCCGGGAAGTGTAGAAAAAAAAATGCCTCGACACTCGAGTTTCGACTGCAGGGAAGAAAAAAAAAATGCGTAGGTATGCCTCCTTTGTCTGGCCAGCTTTCACCGCCGCCAGCTCTACCGGACACAAAAATTGGAAGAGAGCGAAAGCTGCTGGTACATTGGCTTGTTAACGGGAACGCGAGCTGACGCAAACAAAGAGACCGTTGGATTAGGCGGAGAGAGTGCGCGCCTCTCCGAGATGGGGTTGACTAGGACAGTCAGTTTGGTCCGCCAAACCAATTGCCTTTGTTACAGTGAAGAGACTGGTGTGATAATTTGTAATATTTGTGTCTTATTGTCATGGCGAACTAAAACACATCCCATTCAGCACACGTATTCCTCCTTTTATTCCATCATCTTCTCTTTCTCTTTCCTTGGCTCACAGTCATACAAACAACCTTTCTGTCTTCACTGTCTTCCGTCTTTATCCTATTCCAAGATCCTTTTTCTTCATCCCTCTCTTTCCCGTCTGGAATCTTTCTTGTTTTTCTTTGCTTCTTTCTGATTAATAACACTTGGCTTAATTCGTCATCTTTTCCACATGCTGTGTGAATGACAAATAGTGCAACTTAATGCAATTTGCTTGTCATTTTCTATGAAGGACTAGCTGATCGTGTGCGAATTATTTATTCCGAAAGCGGTGTAGGATGGAGATAGTTTTGTTTTGAGCCGAAAATAGGTCACATGGACATGTTCAGTTGTGGAAAGAGGTTGTCGTCTCATCGTGTTTGATTTACTATCTCATGTTAATCAGTCATTCTCTGTGACTTCAGTGTTCAACTTCGTTCTTAATGTCTCTCACTATGTATATTCAATGCACTGCAGAGTAACTTATTGTCAGTATTAAGTGTTTACATTCCATTTAAGACTATTCGAGTTGTTCTCTTGTCGTTATTAGTTTATTCTTTAAAGCCACCGTAGCCTTGGGATTAACCGCAAATTGCGACTATCTCGGTTGTATCGATTTCGCACCAAAACACTCGTGTCTATAGTGTAGTCGATACACTCCTGATATAAGTCCTTATGCATTCACCGTGCCTATTTTAGCCACGAGGTTTGGCCAGTATAATTAGACATAGTTGATAATTTCAGCCTTCTTTTGTGCAAAACCATTCAGTTTTCACAAAATTCTCTGTCTCTGGTGTAATATGCTCACAAATTTCTGATATTTCCAAAAGGCACACTGTGTGATATATGATTACTCTACAAGACAATCTATTTTTACTTCACTCGTTCGCATAATTGACACCATTTCTCTCTGCCTTTGCTTTTCCATGGATGGAATGCCTTCAGCATATTTTGAGAAGCGTAGAATGTAAAATTGTATTTTTGTAACTGTACCGTGTTTACAATGTATTTTGCAACGATAGCGGCTATATAAAATGAAATATAAATTTTCCAACCTAAATCTCTATTTAAAAAGTGCTGATTAGTATTTGAAGAAAAAGAGAAGATGAATGTCAAAACATCTACTTCTGGTTGATATTTGTACATGCAAATTCAATGAGTGTTACAGACGTGTATGATTCACAATAGTTGCTCAACAGAAGGCGACTGAGTTACGACTAAAGGCTGCTTAATGTGTGTTTAGTAGCCAGTTGTTTGAACAAGTTGGTGGTTGTTAAACAGATTTGCTTTTCTCTTAGAAGGTTTTAAGGTCATTAGTCATGTGCCTTGTCATTTCGGTTTTTAAACATCTGTTTGATTAAAAAAAAAAACAACATCAACATTCAAGAAGCGCCTTGTTATCAATTTAAGGATGCGAAACATTAAAGATTTGTGTTCTATTGTCTACATTGGCTTGATATCACAATGTAAAGGCGCAAACAACAATTACTGACGTTATGCGTTGCAGACAGTGTGTTGTCCAACGTTGGTTGAACGATCCGGACCCGCTGTAATTTGTACCTTATCTTATAGTAAAGTTGTTTTACTCAAATCCAGGAGTGCTCGTCCGGTCTCACCGCGTATCGAGCAACAATGAAACAAACTCAGTTGTTTACCATGTTTTATGATATTGCGGTCTGGATGCTTTGTCAATATTTGTAGCGAGTTGTTTGATTGTTATCCACTAGGGGAAATCGATGTCTGTGTTTTATTTTTTCTTTATAGTTTGCGAAATGAGTAAAAGATATCGGTAAAGTTTGTACCACCTTCTCGTTAATCACCAGGGTCAGGACTAAAGCTGAACGGGTCTGAGTTCAGACGTTGAATCACACTGTAAGAGCTCTAAACTCTGTCTTGAATTGGAAGTCCTGACAGTTTGAATGTTGCTGTCTTTATAGTTTTTCCAGCCTTAAACTCGCATATCATCATTCCCAATGTGGATCATAATGTAATCTGTTACCTGTTTGTATGATTTTTTTTTAGATAAGTCTTATATTGTTGTGTCATATTCATGATCCAAAGGCAGTAATATCTTGAAAGTTATTGTTTAATTCAAACCATGCCCTTTGCTTTGTCCTTCTGTTTTTATTGTTTTAAACACACTCGCAATGTATATATCATGGATTATATCAAGTATAAGAAACAGCTCGCTCAAAGATAAGAGTAATTTATCGCAACCATATGTATTTACGATAATATTTTATCTATTAAGTTATTGGACAACATTCCAACTTATTTATTACATCACACACCTTGCTGTTTGAATTTGGTGCTGCAAACGAAACGATGAATATTGTTCGTACTTGTATTATTGCAGTTTTCTTCATGTTATCTAAGTTTGCTTCGTTACCTTCTATTCTAGGCATCGAAAAGATGCGAGAACTTTTGTAAGTTGACACAAAAATTCATGTATTTATTTGGGTAAATCACTATATCATTCCGACTTTGTAACAACTGTATTTGGTATAATATATACAGTGCAGTTGAATGATTGCATCTCAGTGTAATATAAGTTAACTATTTGTGGATTGAATGAATAAAATGAATCGATTCATATACAATAAAAAATCAGGGACTCTTGTTGTCATTGTTGCTTTCCTTTGTCCAAACTGATAAATTGCTTATTTGAAGTATAGTCTAGTCACATGTCAATGTGACTGTGCGATTGACGACGACGATGATGATGATGATGATGATGATGATGGGGATGAGGATGATGATGATAACAAAATCGTATTGCTGGTCGGTGGAAGGATAGCGCTCTGAAAGATGAGCATCCAAATACGTCTCTATGCCGTCATGCTGTTATACTACCACACTATGATGTAACACGATGATGGTCGTGATCAATCATCAATCTACGTGATATAGAAGTGCATGCATGATACTTGTCAATGCGTATAACATGACCTGGATTTGGTGGTAGTCATGGTGACGATGTAGGTGATGATGATAATGATGATGAAGATGATGATTGATGATGATAACGATGATGGTGAGGGTGATGAAGATGATGATTGATGATGATTGATAATGATAACGGTGATGGTAAGGATAATGATTACCATGATAATAATCATGATGTGAAAATGACCATAATGATCATTATGATGACGAATACGTGAAAGATAGAAACGATGAAAAGACAATTCTTGGCCGGTTAAAATATAGTCTGAAGAAAGAGTTCAAAGTTTTATAAACAACAGTGAAAATTTGACCAAAATCAGACAAAAATAGGGAAGTTATGACATCGTAAAATTTTGCCAGTTTTGACAAAACAATTCTTGAGCACATTTATTATGAATATGCAATTGAATGAGTTGATAATGTCATCTCCTCACAACTTGCATATACTTTACACACAAACTCTGGAAATTTCCATCTATTTCTTGTTGTTGTTGTTGTTGATTAAATGCAATAATGAACAAGTCTCAAATTCCTATATCCAAATTATATCTCTAACTGTTCATTAAAGTTAAGTTAAAAAGCCAGGAAGGACATTACGCTTTACTCTTATTCAGCAGAAAATCAAATTTTGTCAATATTTTTTTTTTTGCACATGATCAATAGAAAATTGAGAAATGATAACATTATCAGCTCACTCATCTACATTATAATTCATATCAACAGTTCAATATCTATTTTGCAAACATTTTCTAATCTTTCACATCTTATAACTTCCTAATTTTTAATCCGATTTCGTTAAACACTTTTATTGTTGTGCTCTTACATTGTTTGTCTTTTTAAAGTTATTTCTGGTCCAGAAAAATTATGATTACTAATCAAAATTCCACAAAAAAGGTCTATGATGTTGTTTTGACAACTTTTGATTGAATAGATCGACTGGTTTTCACATCAGTGATCGATCATTTAATCATAAGACTAGTAAAATCAATGCTGAATGAGGTGGTGATTATGATCAACATGAACAAAACGTATATTGCGTGTTAATACCGAGATGATGGTAATGGAAATTGTTATAAACATTAATCAGAGCACATCGTGTAACATCAAAAAGAGGGTAGATATACCATAAAAGACAGTAATTCCGTCATACTCATTCACTTAGTAATCCATTCATTCATTAGTTCTTTTTTTTTTCATTTCTAACAGAAATCTATGAGATAAAGATTTTTAAACAGAAGATAGGCGTACAAACTAATATTACAGTGTACAAAAAATGTAATTCGTAAGTTCGTAAATCAATTTGAATATACGAAAATGCTCGAAACTGGGAGGACTTATAAAAAAAAAAAAAAAGCAATGCTTGTAGGGTACACCCCCCAAATAATTGATATATTACTATACTAAAAAAAAAAAGCGGAGTTACACAATTAAATAACTTGGCCTTTATAGAGAGGTAATGAATGGACGGAGCCGCTGAGCAAATGCTTGATGTTAAAAGAAAATAAGTTTGATGTTACGATTCTTTTGCAAGCATTAACGAGCAAGGGTTTACAATCTTATAATGATAATGTATATGGCGTTAGGTTTAATAATGAGGCTCAGATAAATTTTAGTAGATAACTAAAGAATATTTTCCCGAGGTTAGTTTTGAAAGAATTCAAACTTGTATGGGGCCGTTTTTAAACAATCACACAGTATGACGCAAATATTACATGTGAAAATAAAAAGACTTAACTAAAATTCACATGGCACGTATGTCTGAGGATACGAAGGTGAATATGAAACAAAGAAAACAATCTCATCAACCTTTATTGTGTACATATAAGATGATTTATGGTGATGATCTTTCTATTGACAATGTTCCTGCTTTCATGCATCGTCAAGATCATCTGACAACAATTTGTCATAACTCTCGGTATAGTAGCCCATTGTGGCATATTGCTTTGTTGACATTATATAGCCTACATAGAGTGAGCACATTCAGATGTGTGGTTGATGTTTACATAATCCACTGTAAATCAACAAATTAGATCGTGATTATGAGTAAGATACCCGGAACGTACCGAATTTATTGTCCTCCAAGAACGCGACAAGAAATGGGCAAAATTCATTTCATCACTCAACGCGAAGCACGTATATGATTTAATTTGAAGTTTGACCTATAAAGGATTTTGTGTGTTGTTGTTGTTGTTGTTGTCGTCGTCGTCGTCGTCGTTGTTGTTGTTAATGTTGTTGTTGTTGTTGTTGGTGGTGGTGGTGGTTTGTTGTTTCTCCACAAACGACCAAATCATGACCATATCATACAACTTTGTTTGGTTAATAGCATATCTGTAGGATAATATATAGAGCAATTATATAAGGTGAACAACCGTGTAAAGGTAACAACACTAATGTATATATATATATATATATATATATATATATATATATATCTTTTTTTTAATCTGTAAGTTGGTTAATATGTTTTCGCTTTATTGCATATATATCATTCCGAACGAACTTTTGACTTTGGTATCAATAATCGACATCCGCTGGCGTTTTACGATCTCCTTTGTATTTTCTTAGAGGCTCATTTTTATCAACAAGTGTTTCATGACAATAAATCTCGTCGGCAACCGTTGGAAATGTTACAAAATGATAACGGCCCCTCAAAGACATGCATGCCCAAGCAATCCACAAATACGGCTTGGAGTCGTAAACAGCCTGTGGCTACATGTAAACTATAAGAAAAAAAAACCCACACACACACACTCAAAGAGTATTATGTAAACTAACAGGCCGAAATCAGATAAATGAATCAATCCCTGTATAACGGCTAATTAGGTAATTACGAGGCAGATAAGTATATGAAATATGAAAGCTCCCAAGCCGCTGCGCTCCCTGATCGAATGGTGATGCGCGCCGTGAAATATTAATTCGTTCGCTATTTCTGCGAAAGGCGCTGCTCGCACTCATTAATAACTCGAGACGCTTATACAATGTATTGGTATGGTTGTCCATCAATATTGCATGAAGCGTAATACCTACAATGAGCGAGGTATACTTCGACCGAGTCGTGGGACTAAACGGCCATTAACTCGGATTTATCAAGGGGGCAAACGAATGGCATTATCGCTCAGATTAATATAAACAATTCATGAAAAACCATTTGAAAACGACACTGTATGAATTATCTTCATATTACCGTGATTTTCTGAAAGGGGTTCACATCTTGCGTAACACACAGTGAATTACCTTGATATTAGACCGTCAAGGGGTGATGGAGAATAAAATCATTGCATGGCAAAACCGAAACACATTAAATTTTGTACTATTTAAAATCAGACAGTCAGGAGTAATCTTTCACAGAATCTGGATGAAATGCGAGGCCGGGTTTGCTTCTGGCCTCCGATAGGGTGAAACCAAAACCCCTCAGTATGTTCTGTGAAGTATAGCCACTTTATAGACAAATGCCAGGAACCAAATAGAATGTAATTTCCCCGACAATGAAAGGATGTATAAAGAGACGCCGCCATCTAAAAAAAAAAAAAAACAAATTCATTTTCCTTCGCATCATGGATGGCTGACGTGGAGATGTTCGGGATATATATTGTGACTTAAAGTGTTCTTCATTTGTGCACAAATTAAAGTCACCGTTTACAATTGGGAGCAGTGATTAAAAAAATGTTTGAGTTATCACATTTTATGCATATTTGTTGGTCAGCTGTATCACAAAACATCCTAACATATAAAGATTTCCCAACAAAGTCTAAAATATGAGGAGATATCACTATTTTTTCTCAATAAATCGATGGTAGATGGTTTATTCTACAGAAACAATGACATTATAACTGAAGAGTTTGTTCGCAAAAACCGATGTCCATTTTTGAAAATTTTGAAGTACGGTCTCTGTCATAAAGTACAAAATAATACCCTTTAAATGATATATTGGTCAGTACATATAGAGGTACATTTTTGAAGTTATGGTCGAAGGAAGCAAAAATTTTCTTATTATTCTCTTTATTTTTCTTGACCTTCAATCGCAAATATCTCAATTTGGCAAATATGGACTTATTGGTCTTTGCGAACAACGTCTTCAACTATTATTCACATTGATTGTACTGATTAACATTTATACATCGGTTATTTCTATCCCAAACTCACATTTTATAAATTTTTTGAAGCACTAAAGCTGAGTTTTTGTTTCATCTACAAATAGTAGATAATGCCTTAAAGCTCACTAGACGATACCATCATTCATTCCTTCGTTCTATCGTAAAAAGAGAGAAAGATGGAAGGGGTACAATGAAATGAAATGAAATGAAATGAGAGGGATTTGTGCCATCTTTTTTTCCAACAGCTTTTTTGTTTCAGTATTATAATGGAAGAGATCTTTTTTGGTCGGATGAAAGAGCCAAGTAAATTAGGCATAATAAGCTTTCATCATGACAATCATTCACATTCAATGCTAATGTAGGCCTATTCATTGCCCACTTCTTGAAACAAACCATAATACGTTTTTTTTTGTTTGTTTGTTTTTCTTATAGCGCATCAGTTCGTATAATGACAAGATCACTTCAGTTTGCTGAACTTGCTTCGCAGTGTCGTCAAAGATATTCCGATTAATCATTGATATGTTGTGGAAACAGTATATGGAACGATGTAACGCTACACGGGTCTTGTTGTCTCGCACGAACGTGTGCGTGGATTTGCAGAAAATGCCATCCAAGTATTTTACACAAATTGCAAGATACATTATTTTTTTTTATCAGTTTATCAGCCCTGAGCTTTTGATCAAATTAACCTCGGGGTGAAATTCGCTTACGCCCTGGACCAATCACATCGGTGTCTCCTCAATTCTGTGTAGGCCAGACAGTAAAAAAAAAAAAAAAAAATAGACGTCCATCGATGAAAACAAGACGACAAAAGATTCGAGAGCAGAGTCATTCAGAACGAGGATTCTGATTTCTCAGATGCGATGTACAAGACAGCAGCGATCACTGCTCACGCGGGGGGGGGGGGGGGGGGGGGAGGGAGGGGCGAGGACGACAGGAAAATACGCACGGATAGGATATACACACGGAAGCGAACTTTATCACGACCCCAACGGCGACATGACAACACTCTCCTAAATCGATTACCGGTGTAGAAGAGGTGATGGAGGGGAGACAAATAGATTGAAGGATGTTATTCCATGAATCATCGTCACATTGTTGCTTGGACAGCGGTAGGTGATACCAGTCACTATAGGACGGGTATCAAGGAAGGAAAAAAATGCTCTCGGTGGTGATAGGAGGGGAGATATCATGGGGCTACTTATCGTTTTGTGGACAGTATAGGTTTAACACTGAAGCTCATGGAAGTCCGCTCGGAAATGCGTAAAACAAGCAAACAAACAAACAAAAATTAAAAGTGTTTCTAAGGGTATACATACCATATACTGTCTAAAGTTAATGAAACATTGATTATTCATGATTATCAATGATATCACTTCTGTGAAATCACGGGTAAAGGGATGACCTAATCAGATTTATAATGATAGATATGACGAATGATAATTATTTTATTGGTACTGATGATACTCTTGTGGATCATAATGAAAATGATAGTGATAATAATCACCATCATCACGAACATCATCATTTTCAGAATCATAACTGTCATAATTATAATCTTGATAATAGTTGTGATCGTATAGTATTGATGATAGCTGCAAATGAAAATTATGAAACGAATTCAGGGCGTTATGGTTCTTTGCACTTTCTTTGTTGCACCCCCTGTATAGCCTTTAATAAAATTAGAATTGGACAAAGAAGTGGAAATGGTCGTAATCTTGATGGACGTGACGCTGGGCAGATATGATATTCAGCCGAAATTGTCAAATTTTGACTGCACCGTCAGTCACCGTTGTCTGGTCTGCCTACCCTGCGGCTTGCCTAATCGGCAGTACATTGTACGGACAGACGGACTACCAGAAAAACAACTCGGGGGTGGGGGGGGGGGGGGGGGGGCGGACGGAAGGGGTGGCAAAAACTTACAAAGACACACTGGAAGGTCATTGACCTAACCGTCTAAGAGAACTGGTTACAGAAAAAAAAAGTAGTGTGCGATGAATGTATTGAAGGAAAACACAACGGCTGTACGGGATGCTTGAAACTTCTACTGTTTCATTGCGGCCATGGTCACTGGGACTGACCAATTGCTTCCGTACTTGTGGAATGTGTTCATCTTGTCGAAGGAATCATCATGTTTTCGATGTATTCGGCCTTCTTTGAATAGGCCTATTCATGTTGGTCGAATGCATGTTTTAGCTTACAAGTGTCATTTATCTCAGGCCATGTAAAAGTTCTTCATGTGCGGGTTTTTATTCTGAACAAAATGGATGGTGTTTAAAACAGAGGGGAGGAAGGAATTACAACATTTGCCAAAGAATAGAGGAACAAGAGACCGCTCGTAGTGTTCATAACTCTAAACTAAAAAGAACAAAAAAGAAAGAAAAGAAATAATAAAGCGGAAATCAATTCTCGTCGAACAGGTCCTGGCAGCTTTTACTCACCTGTATACATACAAAAGAGAGTAATTATCAAAATGCTTAGCCGCATGCAAGCCGCATCACCAAATAAAAGTGATCGGACTTCAGCAGGAAGACATTCAACAAGTCCACTGTGATTTGTGATAACAAGGTAACAAGTTAACTTGTCATTCCAATTCCAGACATTATTATATGCATTACAGTATATGATTTATTTTCATTATATCGACTAGAAGGGTATTTTGTGTTCATTTATACTTCAGGGGAATATGCAGAAGCTAGAAGGGAAAAAAAAGGTAGCAACCATTGTTACCTTATTCAGCACATCTTAGTACACTAAAAGTAAACGCGAGAGATGTAAATCTCGAGACATTTGCCAAAGATCAATTCCGCGTATTTTCAATCTCGTGTTCGTGGCTATATGAAATATCTCCATCGGAAATCGAGAATGCTGTTTTCCCAGCATTTTCTTCTTTTTTTTTCAGTTAATGTACTGGCAAGATTCATTTTGCAACATCTCGTCATACCCTGAGATTTTCCGGGTGTATGTGGGGCGATGTTTGTTTTTTCAAATGGTATAATAACTGATATTGAGCCTGAGAATTATAATTCTTTTCACAGAGGTTCGCCTCCTTTTCACGTCGCGCAAGGATCGCTCCACAGGAATTTTAACCGCCGGAGAAGCAGAGCTTTAAGTATAAAGGCAGAGAAAAAAATCCAGCTGAGATTGAAAGGAAAGGTGAGAGTATATGTAGAGGATGCTGCATCATTCAATCACGGTTCAATCAACACATTACCTGATTAAAAGTCTGTCACCTGGTTTTTAGGCAACGATACGTCAAGTTCCCTCCCGTCGTTGTTGCTACTATCTTTTCCCCCTATATACTTCTGTCTTGGTCATACCGAAGTCTCTTCCCTCCTCCCCATTCTCTTCTCTCCACTTTGTCCTCTGGGTGTTCTCTGTTTTTCATGGCGACCTGGTTTACAGAAAGGACGCTGCTCTTCTCGAAAGGCAATATAGGTCTAACTCAGCGATGTCTACTGAATATCGGTAAGAGCTAGACTGACTTGATTCGTGATATAGCAAGTGAAAGTGAGGGTGGGGTGGGGTTGTAAAAGACAGGAGAATGGGGTGGCAATGGGATAGGCAAGGGTCCAGTCCTGTAAAAGATGACGAGAGAAGGTGTGAGAAGTTTGGAGTCAGGAGAGACGAAGTGAAGTCTGTAAGGATAGGGATGGGTAGGAGGGGGTGGGGGGGGGGGGGGGGATCAGCTAGACGCAGAGATTGTCATAGGGGTAAAACTCCGCCAAAGTGACGTGATATTGAAGGAAGAGCCAGTATAACAATTGTGGAACAAGCGCCAATTTCATCTGTGAAAACAGACTACAGCAGATTAAATGTTAGGGAACATGAGAAATTTCATTTAAAATGTTATATTGAATATAAATTGAATCTTCAGAACGATAATGGTAATAAAGCTCATTTTGAAATAATGTGGCTTGATTTGTTTCTAAATGCTTGATTAAGTGAATTTGTATATCATTTTTTGAGTGCAAGAACAAGAACTGATATACGTTTTTTGAGAAAGAATAAAAGAAAACGTGAGGTTCATTAGCACAGAATAAGCAACAGGGAAACGGGCTGTGGAAGTATCATTACTACGCCTTTACTGAGAATGTAACATACCGGTAATTTGAATGTGCTTTGTTTGTTTATTCAGACAGTGATTTCATGCATTTTGCTTGTTTCTCTGTCTCAATTAGATGAGAGAGAGAGAAAAAAATCAGCAGTCTGTTGGTTTTTGTGTCCTGCGGTTTCTCATAAATGTTCTATATAGGATATCATTAGTGAATGATGACATAAATTAAAGTAATTTGATACTCCGTATGCGGTGATAAGAATAAGATATCTCAAAATAAGGAACACGAATTTCTCCTCCTCGTCTCTCTCTCTCTCTCTCTCTCTCCCACAAAAAGGACAAATAACTTAAACAATGATAATACCTTAATCATGACGTCATTTCAAACTGTTCTAACCACGAGACGAAATAATGAAAGACGTATATCATTTACAAATAAAGAGATTTTCCGGCTTTTCATAAACTTTACGTGTTTGCAATGTGATCAAAGTAATCAAGCTACAACATTTGGATGGGGTGAATATTGTTACGTGTAAGTAATGTCTATATTTATTTCGACTCTGTTTCTGAGCTGGGTAGAAAGGCGCTGCTATAACTAGTGGATATTTGGCTATGTGAGGTGTTCAGAATTAACGCAATGGAGTAAAATTATACACATAGCGTATTTTCTCGTGAACACATTGAATCGTGAAACATGACATCTAAAAAAAAAAAAAAACGAGGACAAAACAATTTTGAGTCATCGTGTAACAGCAAAGAAATCTCCCATCAATTACAGGCATCTTTGATCATTCATCTATTAACACGTCTACGAGCAGAATGTGGCTACCAATCTGAGAGTTGGCCCTTAAAGGCATGTTACCATTTGCAAATGAAACAAAAACCCAGCATTAGTGCTTCAAAATAGTTCTAAAATGTGAGTGAGGGATAGAAACAACCACTGTAAAAATTTGAATCCGTACAATCGATGTTAAGTATTGTTAAATACACAAAATGTGAACAATAATTATCATAAAAATGTTTCCAGACTCAACCGTTTACAGTTATGATTTAGTGAGAAAAATACTGATATTTCCATATATTTTAGGTTTCATTGCAAAAACTTTATATGGTAGGATGTTTTGTAATACAACAGACCTACACATATGCATCAAATGTGATATCTTGAACATTTTTTTAACATCACTATTCCCAGAGGTAAACAAGACCTTTAATAGTCAAAGATAGTTTTCGCAAGCTCGTGCAACGTGCGGCGTATAATATCTCGAATGTGAATGATCCACATCGATAAATAACATCACTGGTCTGTTGAGGTATGAATTTGTCTGCCCTCTGTACCAATGAGATTTGGGAGATCGCAACTGTTGATCTACATTTTTTACATTGTTCAGGCATTGAGGGCAAACAAAAGAATGGAAGAAAACTCATACCTCATGTCTTTCGTCACCAGAATCCCAAGTCGATATTTTTGGAGTCAAACGTGTGGTTAATTCTTACCGAGTATATATGAGACTGAAACACGTGCAGACTGATTTCAGACGAGCTGTTCTGAATCTGCGTAGAAAAATTGTTTCCCTCAGACTATCACTTTGTAAGGTTGCATTCACAATGAATGACCAGGCCTTCTCTATCCCATATTAGTGGTGATGGTGAGCGATGGTGATTTTTTTTTTCTCACCACACAAGTCACGCGGAACACTGAACATCTAAAGTGGATTCTACGCCCTGACGAAGACCAGAATTGGCTCGCCTTTGATAGCTTGAAGCATTTATTTTTTAAATTGCATGTCATATAACGCGCTCTATTTCTGTAATTATGTAGAGAACAGAGCAAAGCAGAAACAAGGACGATGTGAACAATGGTGACAAGGAATATGCAACGACTGCACTGTGTTCACTATACTCCGTGAATATATCGCACGCTATTTGACGCAAAACAATAAATTCAAGTGCCATTTGCTCATATTCTCAAGCGTTTCTTCTTTCATTTTCCTATTCATTTTTACCCTCTTTAATCATTTTTATCCTCCATAAGTCCTTCAAAATTGCATTTGTTGTACTTGTACTTCGTGAAATTTGACTTTTATCTGTGGGCATAAAAAATGGTCTTAAAAAAAAAAAAACATAAAAAAAACATTAAAAAAAAAACATAAAAAGTTTTGAAGCGTTGCAAACACCATGGCTTAGACTAATGGTATTCATGCTTTTTGATTTCATGCCACCAGACAAACTAAAAGAATGGAGCAGTGCCAGCGTGCTGAAGAAGCAGTTTAGCCCATAATATGCAGAGGAAATGACACCAAGGCATCAAATCGCTGCGGAGTATAAAAGTTTATGGTACCTGAAGTCGGAGCGTGGGAGAGTGAGTGCCAAGCGCCAGCCAGCCAGCGAGCGAACTCACCGAGCCACCCCGTCAGAGCTAGCGGTCTTTTGTTCCGAGCCAGCGCAGCTGAATGAACGCTGTGCGCTGTGCGCTCTTTTTTTTCCCCCTCGAAGCGATGGCAGTGTGTCGGCTAGGAGTGAACGCCAGGTGCTGCCGTACACGGATTAGAAGGATATGTTTACTCGCAAGCGGCTCTGCGAAAAGCTGGGAAGGCATGTTTGGCTGTAAAAATATTCCTTACCGCAGATGTAGCCCTCTCAGAGCATACACACGGTACTATTTTTTTTTAATGCTAAATTTGAGTTTTGAGTCGAACTGTTTAACTGCTTTTGAAAACACAGGGCGCGTTATGAACCCACAATGAATAAGTACAGTGAAGATTAAACATCGAAACAATCCACACGACTGCTATCTTTAAACAATACTCGTTCACTACAAAATGATGATTGGTTGATAAGGATAGAAACGAAATATTGATTCACTGGTAAGAATTAACAAAGCCATATCCAAAAAGGAGGAAGAAGAAGGAAACAGAGAAAAGAGAGACAAAGAAAGAGGGGGAGGGGGAGAGGGATGTAAAGACGGAGAGATAGACAGACAGACAGACAGAAAAGAGCGGTCAGGAAGAGGCGGAGGAGTAGAGTTTACTGGGGGAGAATGAATACCGAACCTATCAGACGCTCCGCAAGCAAGTACTCGAGTAGACATCTCAGAGTGTCATAAAACTTTATATCCCATTCGTTGCGCTCACCGGTCCCGTTCGCACGGCGCTCGCGAAGCGGTGAGAAGACGGCGCGGTCTTCATCCGCAATTTTCAAGGATCAAATCTGTGTGAATGAAAGATTTTCGCCGCTCCTCATCCATGTGAGGAAATGTGCAGAAAAAAAAAAAAGCTTATTCATCAACCCCCCCCCCCCCCCCACCAACAACAGCAAAAAAGAGGGAAAACAAATAATCCTGCCAATTATTCATGAATAAACCGAATGCGTTAAATTTTTACCCTGATGAGCGTGCAATAAACCTTTACCCAGGTAAGGCGGTCTCTTGCTGCTGTATGTATATATGACTCTTGGTCAGTGGGGTCTTCAAGGAAAGAGCTGATATATGATCATATCTATGTGAAAAGTGGAAGATCCCGTCGGGATACCGTCTCGTTCTTTGTCTTCTGGGAGGGGTGCATACTGCTGATATGATCTCGGCAGAAGGAACGTTTTGGATTATTTTTTTCCCCGATGCCTCCTCGCGTGATTTTTTTTTCTCCTAAATCGCGGATGTAATTTTGAGAACGATATTCACTGTAAAAACGACTTCGCGAAAGGAAACAGACGGCTAGTCAGAGAATGTGATAAAGTGAGATGTGAGTGGACATATAGACGGGGGATGAAGAATCCTGAGTATGAACAATAGAAGAATAGGATGAATAGAGAAAAAGGAATGATCAATATAGGATGCGTCGAGAAAATAAGTGTATGTCTCGCAAGAAAATGGACACATGATATAGGCATACAGTTAAGGACAAGTACATATACTAATGATCTAACATTATCAAGAATGTCGTTGAAATTCAGCTCAGTTCAATTCAATCCATTTCCATCATCAACAAAAATAACACACAAAAGAATACGTATCAATTTGAAAGAAAATGTAGGTCACTAAATATAGTACGATATAAAGGAGAATGCTTTATATAAATCTTATTTGTGTCCCACTAAAGGGAAAATACCCAGATGTGTATGTATGATTAATATATTGATTATCATCACATAATTATATTTCCTTTTCTTTTCGTTACAGTAAATTTGATTTTGCATTGTCCTTATGTTATAGTGTTTACTAGTTTTCTTCTATAAATGGCACCAGTGCGCTTAGAAACACCCGTATAAAGCGTCATATAAATGCCATTATCATATATATACACACACACACACACACATATATATATATGGTTTCAGCGAATGAAAAATATATTAATGAATACAATTAATACATCAATGAAGTTTGAAGAAAACAGACCATCTGTTTGAAAGTTTAAAAGTTACCAATTTTTAAAATTTTGCGTACATCCATCCCCGGATAAGAATGTTAAGCAACAGATGTCACAGTAGTGGAAAGATACAAAGAAAATGTACAGAGATCGAGTTCCACTTATTCTCTGTTTTCTAACAGCATAATGGAAGAGAACCTGACTTGCCTCCTTCATAAGGCAACTGAACAATATCATCCTTAACATGATTACGTAAGTAACAAGTCGAGGGAATGTGTGTATATATACGCACTCCATGTAAGATTAAATTATGTAGAATTTTTTGAAGTTTTTGTTACACCTTTCCACTATGTACATTCTCATCGCCAATTATTTTAGCATTATTATCCAGGGTTGACTAGACATGAATTTAATCAAAACGTTTAAAATTCGTATTTGGAAAGGATTATAATTGTCCGATTTTCTTCAAAAGTTCATGATTGTGTTCTACTAATATTTCTGTGTTCATGGAATGTAAAACAATAATGTTTGGGGTAGACCCCCCTTAGAAAGGATAGCCTTCAGCAAGCGCGCCGGAACGCTTCTGGCTTTGGGGGAGGGGGCAAAATCTCGACGGGGCACATTATGTGACGATGTGAGATCCTCGGGGAGGGAGCGAAGCGACCGAGCGGGGGAGGGTGTGGAAGGGGGGATACCCCTCCCCCTACGGTAGGGACCTCTTGTAAAACAGAGTACCATGTAAAAGCAAATTTCAAAGGAATTAACATATTGAAAGTTGGAAGGACTATGATCATAACATACGGGGGGGGGGGGGGGTTATTTTATGTGACGGTGTGAGATCTCCGGCAAGGGACCGAAGCGATCGAGCGGGGGAGGGTGTGGGAGGGGGATACCCCCTCCCACGGTAGGGACTTTTTGTAAAAACAGAGTACAAAAGTCGCGTTTATAGAGCATTTAAAAGCAAGTTTCTAGGAAATTAAACATAGGGAAACAATTAAGTGCGAAGGACTATGATTATTACATACGGGGGTACATTGATGTGATGGTGTGAGATCCTCGGCGAGGGAGCGAAGCGACCGAGCGGGGGAGGGTGTGGGAGGGGGATACCCCCTCCTTATACGGTAGGGACTTTTTGTAAAAACAGAGTACACATTCGCGTTTATAGAGCATTTAAAAGCAAATTTATAATTTTAATAATTTAATAATTTATATAATTTATTATCCCCTCCCATCACGGTATGGACAATTTGTAGAAACAGATTGTAAAAGTCGCGTTTATAGAACATTTTGAATTGAATTTCTAGGGAATTAAACATAGTAAAAGAAATCACTGCGAAGGACTATGATCATAACTTACGAAAACTATTCATTTTACTATAAGTATATACGGGCAGAGCGAGCGAGCCATTTTCACTTTGCCATTCGTCTGAATTGTATTCATTAAAAGCTTAAACGTGATTGCATTGTTCGAGCAATAAAAAATATTCTTATACTGCTAGAAAGCAGAGAATAAAAGGAAAAATGTAAGGTTTACTAAAGGTATGTTTCAGCGGGCACACTCGAGGACGCGAGGCTACAATCTATACACTAAATTTACTTATAAGTTAATATTAGTGTATAGATAATAATGTATATTGTTAGTGTATTATAATTTTCGCCTCGTTAGGGGCGAAAATTTTGCATTTTCAGTGATGAAATTGATATCTTTTAGACAAGAAAAATGCGTTTATTGTTCATTTTGGTCTTTGAATAATTGATTAATTATTTGTTATAGGGGCACGGGGGGGGGGGGGGCAAAAACTCATTTTGCCCCCAACATTTTCTTTTTTTTTTTGGGGGGGGGGGGGCCCTGCCCCCCCCCCCCGGCAATCGATCAGTATCGACTCTTCAATCAATCAATCAATCAATCAATCAATGCAATCAATCAATCGATTGATTAAATCAAAGTTTATCTCTTGTATCACATTTTTTTTTTGTTCAGATACAAAAAATTACAACAAATCGATATAATACAAAACATATCTTAAAGTGGAGAAAGAAAATGAACAAGTGATTGTATAATCTATGAAACTATTTGTTCAAAATCAATGTGGCACTGGAAAGAAATATAGGGGTCCACGTGGAAAGAAATATAGATGTCCACGTAAAAGAAGACAAGCTTGCAGAGATGTGGGATACCCGAGAACTTGGACTTACAAACGAAAAAAATGAGTAAAACGATGGAAGCTCACAAAAGCAAGCGCGCACACACACACACACACACACATACACACACACACGCAGAGGCACACAAACGTTAAGGAAAACAAAGACGTGAAAAGGACGAACAGCAAGAGACATGGGAAGGGGGCAGTTAGTGTTACGAGTATCACACTCGGGACGTATAAAAGATCAGAAGAAAGTGTGAATACTCGCCTTCCGCTCTGCTTTCTTTTGGGAAAACGGCGGCGCAAAAAATGTGGAAATCACATTATTCGACTCATACTTTCACGCAAATTAATCATCTTCTGGCGAGAAAATAATAATGGAATCCCTATAAACGATACCCTTGACTGTCCGTCCCTTAATCATCACATACTCATTAACTGAATTACGCGATATGGATGAAGAGTACCTACTTCCAGATCTCCCTCTCGATCCCTCTCTACATCTTTCTCTTTCTGTCTCCGTCTATCTCACCCACCCCCCCCCCCGGGGTTTTTTTTTTCAGTCCTTTTTCCTATTAATTTTGTTCCTACCTCCATCTTCTCTCGTTCTTATCTTTGTAAGACTTTTGCCCTTCATCGTTATTCATTGATATTTTATAGTTGGTTCACACGTTTCATAAATCTCGACGATGCTTGTGCACGCCCTGCCGACAGATTGGATTAACAAATCGCTCCGTTTTTCCCCTCTTTTTTTTTTCTTTCTTCTCGTGCAGAGGGAGAGTGAGAGATGAGGATTGGTGGAAATGATTATGGTGGCGGTGTCTAGTATTGACGGCGAGTGTGTGCATCTTCCGGACGTGACTGCAATCTTTTTCAAAATGTTCTCTCTCGAACGATCCTGGATCCGGGAGAGATAGCTATAGGGTCTCAAGAGGACATGGACTTAAAGAGGGTATATTATTATAATAGGTCATAACGCTTCCATCCATATCAATTGACGTGTTGCGTTGCGTCCTGCTTGCTAATCTCTATATTTTGATAGCCCTAAATGATTAAGTATATAGATTATGTTATTGCTGTATATACGGTAAGAAGTGCACGTGTAAACCAGCTCTAAAGATCTTCAGGGGTTGCAGATTTAGCGTTAGGTATACATCCGGGAAATTCTTGATGTGTTTCAAAGCGAGTGGAAAACGAGGCTAAACTGCCAGAGGGAGGAATGAAAAGTTGTTATTGTGCAATAACTTGTCAGCAAGTCATCTGAACTTGAAGTCCTTTGCGTTCTCTGAAATGCAACAAGATACGACAAAACGTTATCATTTGACTGCCAAGTCACTTTCACCATCATTTGTCGCAACACTGAAATTATTAAAAAAAAAAATGTTTTGAGTGAAGCCTCGGAGAATGTAGGGAAACGGTGAAGAAAAAAAAAATCAGTTTGTGGATCATTGCCTGTTATTATGTGATGCAAATTACTTAAAGACAAAATATTGTTCTTAGTTGATCCATCTAAAAATCTAAAATTAGATTGTTGATCGAAATAAGATTTTTTTTTTTTTACACGATTGCTCAACACTTAACCAAAGTAGCCATGTTGAGTTATCTGCTTGATTATACCTGTTGGATATCGCCCAGCTCTGTGAAAGATGACTTACTCTCATTTCCATTGTCATAACTTCCTAACCCTATGTCTGATTTTTCCAGCATGTTAGATACACTTAGTGTTGACCACAGTCACACGGAGAATGATTGCATAAAAACAAAAACCGATGATTTAATGTTCAAATGGTTTATCAATACATGTAATAATATTTACAGTATCATAACACTCTTATGGTATACAGTCCTGTATTAACTTTCAATATGTCAATGAATTTAATGTTATTCCCAGGAAATGTTCGAAAATTGATGCTCGATGCACAGATGAATGATCCACTCAAATGTATAGGATCATCAATAATGGGGCACAGATTATACGGTAGGCTACAGTACTCCAAGATGTACAATTTACGGTGATATGTGTAGAATCCAAATGTAACGACCGCGCGTCCAGTCGATGTGCGACTATAACAATCCCTCAGGTGATTATCCAGCAAGTCACAACGTCAACGGAGCAATGTTCTCATAAATAAAACTGGAGCCGGCAACAAACATAAAGGTGAATAAACTCTCCATATGCAATTTTGTGTCCATGCCTTATGTCCACAAAATATAACATAAGTATGGGACTAACTACAACAAGTCGCTTCAGAGCCAGATAGGTCACTCTCAGAGCAAAGATGTTTTAGGTACTCCACTTTACTTGACAATTTCTATGGCTTACTATAGTTTCCTACAATCACTCTGGAACCTTCCATAAGGATCTCCAACCTCTAGATTCCAGAACTTTCTACACACCCTGACCTCATTCCCAAGAAGGATGCTGTTCGTTATTTCGAAGGTTCGTTATTCCGAAGGTTCGTTATTCCGAAGGTTCGTTAATCCGAAACACACAAATTTCCCATACCTAGAGGTTCGTTAATCCGAAAATGAAAAAGGGTTCGTTAATCCGAACATTTGTGGCGTTATTCCGAAGGTTCGTTAATCCGAAAATGAAATAGGATTCGCTATTCCGAAGGCTCGTCTATCCTAAAATGAAATAGGGTTCGTTATTCCGAAGGTTCGTTAATCCGAAAATGAAATAGGGTTCGCTATTCCGAAGGTTCGTTGATCCGAAATGAATAGGGTCCGTAATGAACCTTCGGAATAACAAGCTTTGTTTCATTTTCGGATTAACGAACCTTCGTAATAACGAACCTTATTTCATTTTCGGATTAATGAACTTTCGGAATAACAAACCTTATCACATTTTCGGATTAACGAACCTTCGGAATAACGAACCTTCGGACTTAAGAACCTTCGGAATAACGAACCTTCGGAATAACGAACTGTAACCCCCAAGAACGGCCAACACAGAACACCTGGCCACATACTACAATAACATACTGAATGCATCGACACATAAGACAAACTAAGAGATTATTTGCACATACACACACACACACACACACACACACTTGTCTGAAGGGACCCCCCACCCGTGTTGTACTTCAACATTTTCTGGCATTTTCTATACTGCATTGCATCATTGCAGTAGATGAATATAATATTGGCACTGCATATAGAACGTTCCGGAATGTGTGAGCTCTTTCCTATCACATGCATGGAGTGTAGCTTAGCAAATAAAAACCTCTCCACTATTCTAACTAAGTTAATATTTTCAACATGCGCACATTAAAAAAAAAAAAATGAATCTCATTAATGTACGTCCATGTCAGTGCATGTACTGCTACATCAAACAGTTAAACATTGTCCCCTAAGTTTATTGCCCTAACATGCCTAATAGTAATTTTATATGGATTTTAATAAATCGCGACCAATACATTGGGGGCGACATCTCTTATCTGTCTAGCACAAACAATCAATGAAGTTGAGCTCGATGCGCTTGCAAAGATGCTTTCACATGTGGTCATTATTGTCTTAGCTGTTTCAAAGCATTCTATTCCTTCAAAGCTTCTGCAACAGTAAACATCTATCAACATTTTATATACCAGAACTTCAATTTACACGCTGTGACTTACAAAGTTCAATCTTGACCTAATTTGTCCCAGTCTTTATTGAAGTCACTAAAATGAGAAAATTGTTGTCATTGTCTATTATTCATTTATGCTTGATCAAAATGAGAATCATCACCCCTTCCATTTTAGCGATACAGGCTTATCAGTCTCTGGGAAGCAGCCAGACGGCGTTAGATTCCACAACTTTTCACCGCTGATCCAACGGAATCACTCGTTTCCAACAGCAATGACTGCTTGTCGGCTGGCGTGTGTGTTTGTACTCACTATAGTATCATTTTGGATTAGCTGATTATCGATCCGGTGCAACGTGTGACAGGAAAAAAAAAATCTGGCGGAGAGATGCGGGCTCTTTAAACACGCAGCGTTTTGCTTCTCCATCACGGACAAACTGATACAAAAGCTGTTTAGACAAACAGACGATTGATCATGCTG
The DNA here is from genome assembly GCA_033980235.1 of Diadema setosum. NCBI lineage: Eukaryota > Metazoa > Echinodermata > Echinoidea > Diadematoida > Diadematidae > Diadema > Diadema setosum. The sequence goes on from CM067059.1 coordinate 41,563,727, forward strand.
AATGGAGAGACAGTGTCTGATTTAAGCTGTCACCGACTTCCGATGCTTAAGAGAGATGGGAGATGGGAGTCTGTGTTGACGTATTGGAAACAAGTGAAAGAATGCTAGGGTCACGTTCTATCCACACTGGCCTTGTCCGATAGGAATTTCCTGTGCTGCGATTTGACAGGGAAATACGAATCGATCATAGGACAAACATCTCTTTCTTTTCGACTTACCGCTCGTCGTCTATAGCTTGGATAGTTTGGCGCGCTTTTTCCTGAGAACGCTGAGAGTATCTATACATAGGAAATGCTTCAATGTCTGAATGACTAATTTACATACATTCACAAAGGGTGGAAAAAATGAAAGCAACTCGAAGGTGAATCAAGGCTTTCTATCATCTCGAATATTGTAAATTCTTCAGCTATTTACATTAGCGAGAAAAAAAAATCTTACCTTTCCTGGGGCTGCATTGTCAAACGGAGTCGCTGTCATAGCGCTGCCTTGACGCAAAATTGATTCGATAGTGTGTCGTGGTAATTAATGAATGTCTGCGTGAGAAGTTGTTCACGTTCCCACATAGCAACACTGATGAGGGACCATTCACAAAACTGAGCCATCACAATGTTCACCTGAAGGAATACAGATGGTCCTCGTATTACAGATGTTGATTGTGTTGCCATGAATAGACTGAACACGAAGTGGATAGAAAGGAATTGATCTTGTGCATGTTACGTGCCTTCGGTGCCACCTGGCTCCAAACCAAAAACCTCCATCCGTTTTGCACTTCTTTCTTTTTTTGTCCGTTTTTCCTTCTTATCTCTCTCTTTCATCCCCCTCTCTCACTCTCCCTGTTCCCATGGGAACACATACACACACCCTGTATCAAAGAGACAACGTGTATGTTAAACGAGTCTCTATGCACCTCACTTTCTGAAGTTGCTTATCATTACTCGTTTGTGTTGTTCATGAAAAATGCAGATTGTTATGAAATGTATACACATATTGAGCACTAACATCCGTACACTGTTTTCTCCTGTGATTGTGTTGTAAAAATAATAAAATTGTTCAGACCAATCAATAATAGTCCTCGTGATAAGCAGACAATGTGTCAATAGAATAAAATGTACATTAATCATGCGAGGAAAAATAATTTTCATGACGCAGTGATTGCATTTCACTCAAGAAGCAATCAAATTAGTCATCAGGTTTAATTTGCAGCGCATGAATCTTCTCCGTCAAACTTGGAAGCCCTTATGTCGTTTTCGAAGCAGAGCATATACTGTAAACCCACATTAAACCGTAGGTTCATAGTTCATACATGTTTGTAAATCTGGCTACGTTCAAACAATTGATAGCCATAATCATTCAAAATGAGTTTTGTGTGATATGAATGTATGTAAACAAGACGATCGAACTCTTATGAAGTTATTTCCGAATCACTTGAACGGTTGCCTTCGTTTTTTCCACGAACTTCGACTATTTTGGTAATGATGCTTCAGATAATGATTCCACTAAAGGCCGCTTTCCAGCCACGGTCATACAGCCTCCAACCCTGGCCTCAACCACCCCCCCCCCCCCCCCTCCGGTCTCGCAACCCACACCATCATCTGTGTTCCTCCCACTGCACTTGGCCCACAAGCGACACTCCATAACTATAGCCGTGCGCAATCTCACTTCGAGCCGATGTGTCCCCATTTTGACAGTGATGCATCCGAACCTTCGTAGCGCATCTTCGATGTTGGTCATGGTATCTGTCTCTCCGACTTTTTTTACCCCTTTTTTTATGGGTTTAGCTCCGCTTTTTCTGTTGTTTTTCGTGCTTGTTACTTCTAGTCACCTCAAGATGGATGGTACTTCTAGCAAGGAGCGATTGGCGCAGAACTTCCTCCTCATTAATTAGCTAGGCAACGCTCCATCACTGCTTGCACGAGAGGCTCTCGGATGCCTTCTGTCTGGAATGCAATATTTCGATGACTTTTTACGCATTCTGGCTTCTCCTTCTTCATCTCCTTCTCCATCAGAATTTGAATGGGAAATGAAATCACTCAATCCCACGGCACGAGATTGGAGCAGAGGCGAGGGGCGAAAAAGAACGAAGAAAAGAAAAAGAAGAAAAACAGATTGCAGTCTGTCTTTCGGTGTTTCGGGTTGCCTGATGGTTGTATCTGTGGTTCAACTGATAGGGCCTACATCAGTCTTACGACACCCCCCCCCCCCCCCGCCAAGCAAATAAATAGAAAAGAAAAGAAATGTAAAGAGGTGATCGATTTTTCATCTTTGTTCGGACACATGATGTTATTTTAAAACCAATGCACCGTGGGTCCACAGCGGGTGACGAGTTATTCCAAAAGGTGTGTTATTCCGAAACACACAGATTCCGCATACACAGATGTTCGTTGATCCGAAAGTGAAAAGTGTTTGTGTGTGTGTGTGTGTGTGTGTGTGTGTGTGTGTATGTGTTTATATATTGAATAATCTTAACGAATCTTCTTCTTTTTTCTTCTTTCTTTTTGATTAACGAAATTTCGGAATAACGACTGTATTTCATTTTCGGATGACGAACCTTCGGAAAGAAAAACCCGAACCTTCTTTCATTTTCGTATTAACCTTCGATATATTAAAGAACTGTAATCTCCATAGCACACCTTTTGCTCCAATATCTTCGAAACGGCCACTTCTGTTCTTTTGTCGATTCATCTCTAAGAGACACACCGTTCAACCTTTAATTAGGAGGAAAGGAAAGAGTAACAAAAAAGCAAAATATATGAAACGTAGATGGACAATCAATGGAGGAATGGATTGTTACAATGCCTTGGCTAACTGCAACCAACACAATAGAGATTTTTTTTGCAATTCCGAAACTCTTAGTACTCTTTTTCTTTTACTTGTATTTTTATTTCTGTTTGTGTGTGTGTGCGTGTGTGTGTGTATGTGTGTGTGTGTTTTGTGTCAAATCATCACTTGGTCTAATCACCAGGTGGGCTAACACCATTCGGGCTAAACCCAATTGTACTACAACCACTTCGTCTATTTACCATTTCGTCTAATTTCCACTTGGTCTAATATCCAGTTCGTCTAATGACCAGTACGGCTAATTGCCACTACGTAATTTCCACTTCGTCTAATTTCCACATGGTCTACTATTCACTTCGTCTACATGCCACTTGGTCTAATATTCATTTGGGCTACACCCATTTCGGCTATTACCACTTGGTCTACATATCACTTAGTCCAATTTCCATTTCGTCTAATTGTCATTTGGTCTAATTACCACTTAGGCTAATTGTCACTTGGTCTAATTCTCACTTAGTCTAATGCCACTTGGTCTAAATAAGAAACATAACCATGGATCTAAAAAAGGAAGTGTTATGTACCGTTATGGTACAACAGACTCTATGATACACACACATGTGTGTGTTTTTATCTTACAGCCATCTTACAGCAATCTAATACACAACTGATCATTGCAGAGTACCGGGGAGAGGGTGCGGGAGGGGGTTATCCTCCTCCCACACCAGGGACTTTTTCAAAAATCTGTCTATAAAACTTGTATTTCAGAGCATCCAAAATGGTATATAATTGCCCTTTATAAATTGTTTTCGACGGAACCACAGGCGTAAATATACAGTGCGTCCCAATAAAAAGGAAACCGGAATTGTCAGTTATTTTCCCAGTAAAATAGAACAATACATGTCGTATAATATATATCATCATAAAGTTTATATCTTCCTCTTTCAATATGACACTTAAAGTGTATGCATTGACGAGCAAGGAGAGTTTAAAATTTGAATGTCAATATCAAGTTGCACAGTATAAATGGTCATCAAGATTTGAAAGGATGCTGCAACGTTTGTTAACAAAGGGAGGGCTCATTAGCAATTCTTTCAATAAAATTTCTCAATGAGAATGAATACAGTTTAAAGTACAAGCTTTCACTTGCGTGCTTGACCATGCAGCTAACAAAACAGCAAAGAATTTTCCTAGTAGGAGCCATGAGGGGTAGAGCACAGATGTGCATGGACAGGCATGGTGGACATGTTGAGCGACGTTGGGGATAGAGTTACACGGTCCAAGATTTATGAGTTGCTCTTGTAAAGGATGAAATAAAAAGAAATTAAACTTATGTTTCATCATTTGTTTGTGTGTCGTTATACGGTTTCACAATTAAGCGTCACAATTCTGTAAGTTGTAAACAAGAGAAGACAGCAAGAGAGCCAGCTGAGATATGCAAGAGATTGAAAAGATTGAGGTCAGAATATCACTGAAATGAAATAAGAAGGTTGAAAGGAATTTAAGTAAACTTAGTTAAGGATTGCATAGAAATCGGGAATGAAAAATGGGGATGCATGGAGACTGTGAAAATGTACAAACGAAAAGATGCAAATAGCCAGAAATGATTCATAAAGTGAAACAAAATGTTTCACATTAAAAGCAAGGAGCAAGGAATGAGCGAAAAGGGGTAATTAAAAATGAATGAATAAATGTAAATAATTCAAGCCCAATTACTACACGTATTTAAATTGTGGGCTTTCACCCGGACCCTTTCAAGAAAAAAGATAATGAAACATTCCACCTATTTACGCAATACTGAACTTAAAATCTAAATCTGTTTTTGAGCCAACTTAATTACCATATTAATCGACACCTAGACTCAGTAACCTAGAGTCTGTGGTAGCCCAACTGGTCATTAGACCAACTGGTCATTAGCCAAAGTGGGAATTAGACCAAATGATGATTAGACGAACTGGGAATTAGACCAAGTGGCTATTAGACTAAATGAAAATAGACTAAGTGTAAATTAGACCAAGTGAGAATTAGCCCAAGTGGTTATTAGACCAACTGGTTATTAGACCAAGTGGTAAAGGACCAACTGGCAATAGACCAACTGGTGTTAGACCAACTGAACATTAGACCAAGTGCAATTAGACCTAGTGGCAAAAAAAAAGCATTAGACCAACTGGCAATTAGATGAAATGAGAATTAGACAAAGTGACGATTAGCCCTAGTGGTCATTAGACCAACTGGTTATTAGACCATGTGGCAAGTAGACCAAGTGAGAAGTGGACCAAATGGGTTTAGCCCGAATGGTGTTAGCCCAACTGGTGATTAGACCAAGTGGGAATAGACCAAGTGGCAATAAACCGTGTGAACAGGCCCTCTCGGAGAATAGTGCTCAGATCACTGAGGTGGCTACCCTGTGTAAATAACTATTACTACAACAACTACTTCTACTACTGCTATTACTACTACTACCACTACTGCTGCTACTTCTACTACTACTACTACTACTACTACTACTACTACTACTACTACTATTACTACTACTACTACTACTACTACTACTACTCCTCCTCCTACTACTACTACCACTATTACTACTAGTTACTTCTACTACTATCATTACTACTACCACCACCACTACTACTTCTACTACTACTACTACTACTGCTACTAATGGTTATAATGATGATAATAATATTGATAATAACAAGAACAATATCAACTAAATCAAAACAGAAACAAGCGTTTGAGAAGGAGCAATGGAAGTTAACGGTGTATTCCTGATGGAACTTCACTTGATTGTCAACAAGGAGTTGTAAAAATTAAATAGTACACAGTGATTCATTTTTCATATCTATATTTCATTAAAACTACAATGTATAAACGAGTTGAAACACATGTATTTTTTTAAGTGTCTATGTTTGTGATACTATAACAGGACACACTTTAACAAAAATCTAAATGATATGCTATGAAAGTGATGACGAGCTTAATATGAAATAAAATACATCCGGGAAATTAACATACGTTGTCTGATTATTCTTTCGACTGAAAAGAAGATATTATAATAGAAAACGTAAATGCAGAGTATAAAGTCGAAGAGGGACCTTTCCCTTTGTCATCGTCAGAATATTCTTTCTTTTCTTATCAAGCGTGGATTCTTATGCGTCTGTGGCGAATGATAATGAAGTCATCGCGAAAGAGATAATAACATTCCGAAAATAAACTACCTCAAACCACTTGTTAGTAACCATAGTAATTACACTGTTTGAATTAGCAGTAATTCCGCAGAAAGAACTAAAGTAGATGAATCTAAGCTTGCTTGTCTGGTAGATCATGACGTCATAAACGCGATGTTTTCATCGTTTGCGTATATCGCCATTGAATGAGCATAATGAGATTGCATTCGTTTTTCCTTTTCCCCCCTACTTTTCCACATTGTTTATAGCAGCTGCAACTCGTGAAGAGTTAATTTCTTCAAAGGTTGCTTCAAATTGAATTAATGGAAATCGGTATGAAGATTATGATACGCACTCTATCGGTGAGCAGAATGGCCCGTAAGCAATTTTGGCATTCGTTTTTTTCATGGGCAAAGTGTGGACCCTGTGATCATCCGCACAAGCGTGGATCTACGGATTTGGTGTTTACACAAAATAATGCAAGTGCTATGGCAACAGCGAATCCATCGTGGCTATAAATTGCCAGAGTGAAACAAAATCTGCATATATCTTCAGAGAAGCATATCACTGAAACGAAATATAAGAATGAATGTCAACACAAAACAACAACTCGCCCCCCCCCCCCCCAAAAAAAAAAAAAAAACTTCATTGAAGAAAATATTTAGGGTTTTTGAAGAGTTTGTTCATTACTGGAATTAAATGTTGCTGTTCAATCCTGTTGTATTCTCATATTGAATTAACTTAAAACGTATGTACATTGTGAAAAAGCTGCACTTTCCAGCATCTGCTTAACGTATACCATCAAAGATAAATTCAGTACTGGGCAAACTTCCCTTTCGCTTATACTATGAGCAGTTTGTAGATTAACATGTGGAAAGAAATGTTAAAAAAAAAATGAAACGAGTATAACTGTTACGACCGAAATAGTACTAATGATAATAAGAAAAAAGATGTTACGTGTTTTTGAAATTCAGATTTTGTTTTGGCTTTTTCACATGCTACATGATTTAAAGTACCTTATAAGTGAAAATATCATCCATGAGTACTTTGCTGCCACTGCACCCGACAGACTTGAACGGAATTTCAGAGTACCAAAGGATGATGTCATAACCATTCATTGCCATGGAAACTGGTTCTAAACAACCTCACCTGGCCAGAGTGTTTATGCATGCACTTGGTTCCAACCCAAGCTATAATAAAAGACTGTGACATCATCATTACGGTACTCTATTCGGGACTCACAGAGCAGGGAAGTGGAAGGACTCTCTTTCCACCTCCATGGTTATAAGGTCCTTTAGTGCACCCACTGCGACGCAGAGTTAGCCTTATCCTTCTCTCATTTATGTGGAGGCGATGAAAATGTTTGTCCAACGAGATTTCTAACTGGCCAGTCTGCGGCGTGGGTTTTTGGTTACAGATCGTTATTCCGTAGGTTTGTTAATTCGTAAATAAATTAAGGTTCGTTGTTCAGAAGGTTCGTTCATCTGAAGGTTGGTTGATCTGAAAGTGAAATGAGGCTCGTTATTCCGAAGGTTCGTTAATCCGACAATGAAAAGAAAAAGATTCGCAATTCCGAAGGTTTGTTAGCACGCGCCGTCTTTACATTTTTGGATGAACGAACCCTATTCATTTTTGTATTAACAAACTTTCGGAAAAGCGAACCCTTGGAGTAACGCATCGTATTTCACTATCGGGTCATTAACGAACCTTATTCGGAAAAGTGAACCCACCGAATAACGCACCTTATTTCACTTTCCGATTAACGAATCTTCGGAATACCGAACATCAAACTGTCTTCTGTAGAACCCAACTGAGAGGACGGTTGGAAAGACACCTTTAACGCCTTTGTGCTACACGAGTGGCTGGCAGGATGGCTGTGAACAGTGATCTTGGAGGGAGTGAGGTACATGGCGTACGCTTTGCATCTTTCTGTCTCTCTTCCGCCCTCTGCTTCTCTTCCCACATCTGTCGCTGACTACAAAATTGTCATGTTAATCTTGGCTGATGGATGACCATATGCACAGGAACGGCTAGCAAATCTCTTCGTTCTTGTCGGATTAGAATTGCATGGGTATGCATTTGGATGACGAAAGCGGGCGAATGAAAAAAAACAGTTGGGGTCAAAACGAAACAGAAAAACAAATTAGTTGTAAAGACAAGATTAGGCTACAGGCAAAAAAGAGCGAAAACATGAATTATTCTTTGTACGAAAAGTTAAATGTATTTGTTAGGACAGACAAGACGATGGATTCCCCCAAAAGCTTTATTGTGAGTTAAAAAGTAAGCAAAATCTGTTTGGATGAAAAACTGAAACAAATCACAGATCGCTTCACGTTACTATAAACGTGTGTGAACTATTTAAGTGCCATGAGAAAAACCAGAGTTAACTTTTCATATCACTCTGTTAGCTCTCATCGAGGGTATTGATAACTGGGCCAAGGGAATGTGCAATGAACTGACCTTAATGCCTATTAGATATGCAACGGAAAGCTAAGGTCCCTCTTAAAATTGAAAAAGAACTGAGAACTGTGATAATGAATGGCCGCATTCATATTACATTGAAATATGACAAGAAGATATAAATGTTAATCTGCTCTAATCATATGTAAAATGGATGCAACTTATTAAGGGAATGCAGCAAACTGAGAAGAACACATCACTGAAGTTTGAAGACAATTCGAGAATCCTTGAAAAGTTATGAATCTTTTAACTTTTGGCTGAATCTAAAATAGTGTGCCGTCATCAAAACTTTCGTAATTTAGTGATAGGTTTTATAGTGCCACGCCAGTCGTCTTTCCAAATATCACGAATAATGAAGTGATTAGTAAGCTGCATGAAATTAAAACCATTGAGTTTTGTCTCATGGACACCCCTGCCAAGTCTCTCATTGCGTGTGATGTCCATCCACAAACAACCCCTTTCTGCAGTAATACGTATGATAGTTTGGTTTATCAGAAGCGTTTATCTAATAAAGCTTTTCAATAAGTAAATGCCAGTCAGAATTACAAATGTGATAGTGTATCAGAACCTAGAGGCACAAAACTCAGCGTTCTTTCTCTGCCCTCGCACGTAGCAGAATTTCACAAAATATTCCATCACAACAACGTCACAAGATGAACTCGTTAGCGTACGTATATATGCAGGCCCTATTATACAAAATGTATATTCATGATACATCATTAAAACAACAGGGTCTCCACGGACGTAATCCCAAAGAGTTCTGACGTCCAGTAATGGCCTGAAACCACCAAGGCATCTACGGCTCATTATGACATAATTCCCAAAGTTTAATTTCTAATTTCGGCAACAGGGGACGTGGGAAGCCGTGCCAATCGGATTAATTCTACCTTTAGACTTTAATGCTTGCGACGACGTCATACAAGAACACACCCAATTATACCGAGCTACTTGAAAGCAAATCACGTAAATGCGTGTTTAACAATGATCCTCCAGGCGATATTTGTTGATTGCTATGTTGCAGAATCTTGGCCAGCTCTCGCAATAATAATTGCTTGATAGCAAAAGTCCGATTTAATGATGTTTGGCAGTCAAGTCCCTCGTTGCACAGGAGCGAACAGATGACGGTGTGACGTTATATCTATAAGAGGTGATTATGGTACAGCCGGTTTGAGTGGTGGGTATTTTACATTAGATATAATGACGCCATTTCTGCATAACTCGAGGGTGTGGCATTTTGAAGTGGAAGCCAACATGAAGTGTTAATTTAAAACATAATTATAAAATGTGACTAGAGTGGCTATTCCTTTACTTCGTTTAATTCAAACACTCGGAAACCTGACATTAATCCTTCGTTTAGTTTTACTTCGTTACTAATGTAACCAAGCATTCAACATCATGATCTCTATCATTATGATATCAATGGTGATACCCGATGTAATCTTAGTATCAATGATATATATCGATAAATGTCATTGCTTCATCGGTAAAAGGAACATATTAAACATAAAGCTCACTAACGTTTATTGCATGATGTTGTTGCATTAGCATTACCGTTAATTGTATAGCTTTTGCCAATTATACTCAGCATTTCATTAACAAACTAAAAACATATATTTTGTGTGTCGATATTGTTGAAACTGAAAAAGGAAATAATTTAGTGTTACTTAACAGCACACCTTATGAAAGAATATACATATATATATGTATATATATATATATATATATATATATATATATATATATATATGTATATATGTAGACTGCGAGAAGGGGTCTCGACCATTTACAGCACCAGTGTAGCTCCTTCATTATTTATATTCAGTGCGAAAAGAAGAGCAATATATATATATGTATATATATATATATATATATATATAATTATATATATATATGTATGTATGTATATATGTATCATACATACATACATACATGAATTAATATAATTTTCAAGATTCAAGATTCAACTTTATTTTCACTTCCATCAAATAAACAAAGAAATTATATACATTGCATACAGGATATTTGTAATACTTGCAGAACGTAATTTGACAATGTACATGTGAAAATGAGAAGTAGATGCAATTACATCTTTGTTAATATATACATAATATATATATGACTTCATCGAGGCCTGACATGAGGGAATGAAAAAAACAAAAAACAAAACAAAACAAACAAACAAACCAAGCCTTATCTCTGGAGCTCCTCGGTCCCCTCCCCCACAAAGACAAACAAATCACAAAACAAAACAAAATATTTCCAAAGCCGTATAGTTTCCCCCAAATTGATGAATATATGAATATGCATGCATGCATAATCATGACGACGCCTCTTTTTCCTATATTTGGTGTTGAGAAACCAAACAAGTTCTTCGATTCCACCTTGAAGTCAAAATTAATAAATTCCTGACCCTTAGCATTGCAATGCTATCCCGCTCCTCTATATACCCCATCAGCCCACCGTATTTGCGAATCACTTGAACCGTCTTGAGCTGTCCCTCCCCTGACTACGCCCGGGGACGCGATCAAACAACCTTCGAACCATCCCCTCTGTGCCTAGGTATCTATGACTGCCCTGTAGCAAAATGTTTCGTAGTGGAGAGAGAAAAAAAAATACACACACAGAAAGAAGAAAAAAAAAAGAAGAAGAAAGAATATCAGAGCCTACATTGGGCCAAAGCTGTGCAGAAACAGCTCGCATATTGATTAGATCAAGATGCATCGAGTGCGCTTTTGGTGGGGAAAATTGATATGATATTTATCTAACTTGATATGGTGATACGGGTAGGCAGGGAGGCCGAACGGCGCGCTACCAATAAATCAGTGCAGAGATCATCCCTTATACAACCAACATCTTGCCCTGATGGAAGTACCCTACTAGAATTACCGCGGAGAGGTCGAAATATGACTCGCCTTTCGCCGATTATGCCAGCACGTTTTCTTTTTCTTCTTTTTTTTTCAAATCATTTTGAGACAGTTGCAGGAAAAATGTGGGTATGAATCTGAACAGCACAATGTGTGTGATTTTTTTTTTCTTGCGCTGTTGTTTGGTGAGACTATCACGTCTTGGACAAATGTTTAAACCTTACTTTTGAATCTTTGCCCTTTTTCTTTTTCATCGCTCAATCAATCAATTGCGACGAAGCTCTTCGTGCAATGATCATTACATATGGAGATAATGCACGATAGTTTAAGCCATCTATTATTCAGTCTGCAATGAACACCATCTTCCGTCCTTCAGAAGTTCTTTCATCACCTTGATGCATCTCCATTTAACTGCAGCGTGTCATCATATCATTATTGGTACGATAAGAATAATAACTTTGGTTAAAAACGACGACAAAGCTAATTGCGGAATTAAAGGGATTGTACAGTTATGGTTGAGACCTAATTTCAGGTTTCTAACATTTTTTGGTGAGATAATGAGAAACCTCTTATAAAATGTGAAAGAGCATGTAATTCTATGAGGAATTCAACGTTTATTTGATGAAAATTGGTTTTGAAATGGCTGAGATATCAAAAAAGAGCGATTCTAATAAAGTGTGGGACCCACACTTTATTACGATCGCTTTGTTTTACTTTGTTTTTTGATGTTTCAGTCATTCCAAACCCGATCTTCGTCAAATAAACTTTGAATTCCTCTTAAAATGGTATGTTCTGTACTATATCAGAAGTGTTTTCTTGGTATCTCCCAAAAAGTTAAAAACCCAATTCTCATCTCCACCAAAACTGTACTATCCCTTTAAACGTTAAACCTATAAACCCGAGTCGGCAGACAACCTTCCACTGTATACTGAACAGACGACCAAACTTCAAACCTCGAAATAGCGCGAAAATCTTTACTCTTCGGGCTGTGCCAGCAGAAAAACTGAAGAGGAAATCGGAGCAGTCTCTCGGGTAAATCTGCTCTTTGTTCACCTCGTTCCTGTAATGAGCTTTGACGTTTAAGTGGTCAGCAGGGCTGTTAACCCGCATCTTGAAATAAAAACACAGCCTGTGTCAGGTATTGAGTGCCTAGTAATTTCTTAAAAGATCATCCGTCGTCATTTATAATTCATATGCCCACGTGTAACTATATGCCTGCGTGCTCTTCTTTCAGCTGCTTTATCTCTCATTATGCTCTCATCCACGCGGTCCTTCTCAAATATCACACTCCCGGCAGATGGTGGTCCCGGCCCTCTGTTGAGAATTTGTGAATTCTTGAGATTTTTCGAATGAGCTAACTCTTATTTCATGCGCATGTAAATGCGCACAAACCAAACCAAACACAACAAAACAAACCAACACGAAAAACACACTAAAACCACACCCACATACACAATGGAACAAGCACGTTCATATTTTCATATGTAAAAACAAACAAACAAACAAACATATTCTATGTACATGGCACAATAAAGTGAATGACAAGACAAGAAGACAATACAGCACGACCACTTAAAGAACTCTGTGCCACTTTTTCTATGGCCGTATAACATTTTCTTTGCATTATCACATCAACAAGAAGAACTGTAGATGAATATAAATATATATTTTGATGTAATCAAAATATTTGATTATTTGATAATTTATGTGGGGGGTACAATGTCGCATAGTGCTACTAGTGAATAAGACTCCTGACTTCGAATCCAGGCTAGTGCTTCCGTCTTTGGACAAGATGTTTTTACCAGGTATAAGACCTCCCTGTTTTCACCCAAGCAGCATGTACCTCTCAACCCAGAGGCATAAATGAATACCTGGCATTGCTTGGACAATAATAATGGTAGTGTCCACTGGTTAGAACAGTGTCAACACTGAGGAGACTACCCTCGGTAAAAAAAAAAAGACCATATCATATCATAATATCATTCTATATGGACTATAACCAAACAAAACTGTCAAATACATAACCATGATTGCGACACAAAAGAAATGGCATTAGTTACACACGTGTGAAACGATTGTATTGACGAATTTGCATGTAGCGTTTGCTATATTTAAATCCCCTTTTGAAATGAAGATTAATTTTGATCACAATTAAACAGAAGCCACAGGATATCATTCGTATAGGAAAATAAAATAACTAAGACTACTGACAGTACATTTCTCATTCTTACTAATGCTGTCTTCATTACTACTTCAACCTAGAGGCTATTATGATGTATTTTCCATGTTTCTCTTCTATCCTTTAGTCATTCAACATGGCCATTGATATCAGTATATCACTAACATCAACATATGGTTTCCTCGTCACGTCTTTGTCTCTGCTCTTCCCCCCCCCCCCCATTTTTTTTTCTGGTTAAGTCATGTAAGCCTTGTTCGTTCATTTCTTCTTCAATGGTATCAAACTTCTATGAATTGGGTGATATTGAAGAATGGCGTATACGTTGTCACGGATACCCCCTCAAAGATTGATGACGATCATGAAGGGTCGCTGACGTTCTCCAAGAGGATATTCCTTCCGAACGTTTTGGTATTGATTTCCAACGCAATTTCGAGATGACACGCAAACTCAACAATAACGAAGTGAGAGATCGTCGGCCCAATGACCCCCCTCTGTCCGTGCGTGCCCCCCCCCCCCCCCCCCCCCGTCCCATCACTCCAAGAGATTCGGGGGCGGGGAGCGGATCATGAGACGAGGGATCCACCCCCTTGTAGCCCGCTGACGGACCACCGATCAGTCTCAAGTGAGCCACGTCAGTGTCTATCGTTATTACAACGAGCAATGTCCGATGGAGACGGATCGATTGGGATGAACCCGATGACAAATGAACGGTGCGCCAAGTACCTCGTGACTGATGACCATTCTCAAATTAGTACCTCATTATAGCGGCAGTTTTCATGTTTCCTCGCTCTTCGTTCCACTTCTCGTTGAGCGCACGAAGGGAAGTTAATGGCCATAAATGCAGCACGAGAGACGAAGGGCTCAATGCCGTCGTACGCCTTTACAGATAGTATAATTCTCATCTGAAACCACTCCCCCCCAAAAAAAAATCCAGTGGAGAAGAGAGCAGCAAGCCATGCTTGTATATCATCTCATTTGCAACTATACTACACCCGCAGAGGATCTATTTTGTTCAAGTCATAGATTTGAGTTAATTCTGATTTATACACCAACAGTTTATCAATGATTCATTTTGTCCATGTGTTTTAAACCACAACGCATACGAAAGTTGATCACTGAGTGCTATGTACCCAGAGTTTTATCGAACCATGTTGATGTCCCTTACCATGGCCATAGAAATAGCCAGTTAGTCTTTTTCCAAGTAAAAAAAAACAGAAAAAAGCTACGGCAGCTTTCATAAAAACAATCGATATGAAACACTTTACTGTTGTCGAAATAAGGTTCATGGTCGTCGTTCCTTCGCAATCGGCAATGAAGATTAGAAAGTTGTTGATATCCTAATACAGAAGTCTTCTAGGACTTTCTTCCCATCTCTATTATAATCGAGCCTATCTAACTGCTTGTTTGACTGACCTCCAAACAACATTGGTAAGTATAATATATTCTCATGAAAGAAGGTATGATACTGTGTTTTTTTTTCTAATCGAAATAAGTTATCTCATCAAACGCAGTCCTGTTATAGAAGCATATTTATTATAATCTCCTATTTCATGTAATTCTTTTGTTTATCCTTTTCTTCTTCGATGAGTTTTCTGAAGTTTCTGTCATTCTTTCTGGTCTCCATTCCCTGATTTATGATTCATGTCGACGTCGTTGAACACTCTGTAGGAAGACTCAGCTCATCCAGAACGGTCTCGCTCATCGACATCCCCTCACCACCACCGTAACGATCCTTCCCCCTCCTCCCTCAACTTCTACCAGACATATTTATATTCACCATCTCCGTACTCCTTATAAGCACCACCATCACCACCACCACCAATACCACCACAACCAAAATCATCATCATTACCATTAACGGGCAAATCTTCGCGCTCTCCTTGTTATTAAGGTAATGTCTTCCCCCTCAGCTCATTGGCTCCACCATATCCATTACGATCGCTGTCCTTGCCGGCCCGGGACGGTGTCCCGAGCCACGCCGCTTCGCTGCTCCGATTCCGCACCTAAATCAATCATGCTAACATTCCCCTCCAACATGATGGAATATGCCCTCGTTAATAGTGTATACCGATACTCAATGTCCTATAAAAACCTATCCCGCGTGGCGTATGGGGTCGTCCATGTCGCCGGAGGGGTGAGACTTTGGAGCGTGGTTGGTAGGGATATCTTACATGGACAGAATATTTCGTTTTTCAGAGAAACGGACTTGCGATGCATCTTCACCCTCTCTCTATCTATCTCTCCATCTCTTTCTCTGTCTCCCGTTTTCAGGTAACTCATTCTTTCGTTATTCGAATTCTACAAATTTAAACGAACCACGATAAATGTCCAGTTTTGACGCAACTATTTCTTTCTTCAGTCGAATTACAATCGATATTGTCGCCCAACCTTAGCCCCTCCGGTTACAAAATGTCACATCGAAAAACACACAGGGAAAGTGAGGTAAACAAACACCGTCTACTAAGAATACGAATCAACTGGGTTGTACAGCGTTTACTTTTTGACTTATTGTTTGACGTTTTTATGGACCGCCGTAACTCTGTAGTTACCAAATATCGACCCAAATCATGCATTCTATGATAATTATGTCATTGTCAGAATGTTGAGGCGAATGTACAACATATTGTGTGTGTGTGTATGTATTTTTGCGACTAGTATTAGTCATTAATTTATTGTAAACATGACATTTTATGTGACATTTGATTATGCCCAGTTGAATGAAACTTATTCTACAATGTTTGTATAACTGTGGTGTAGTGTCCTTGTTGAAATCAAAACCAAAGACGTTAGAATGGAGTGTCTATCCTTTCGAATCATCAAGGAGAAATCAGCCATTAGCCCTTGAAAGTTGCCGAACATCATACAGGCTTATGAAGCAACTGATAGGGCTCTCCAAGGCCCTTAGCAGCAGTCATCGTCAAGGTTACATCGTTTAGTGACAAAGCTGCAGACGATATCTAATACATCATTTTGGATACATTGCAAAGTGGAAGGCTAACCTCTCCCTCCTTAGAACCCCCACTACCATCTTTGACTTTTTTTTTATGTTGTTGAGCTACCCTTGAAAATATATACAAATTCGTGTATAATAGCGTAGTTGTGTCATTCATACTGGCACTGCTATACGAGGTTTCTCTAAGTATTGTTCCTGAGGCAACTCTTCTTGCACCCCATAAAATGATAACGAATATAAGGGTAGGACCTATACCTCTTCATGCATCGGCATGTTTTATAATAGTATCAAAGAATATTGGGAACATAATCACATCACAGTGAGTAACAGTATGGTACAATAATGTTTCATGGCCCAGATGCGGGCATTTCCATTTCATTGATAATAAAAAAGGGCTCGTAATCTCAAAGCATTGTTTTTGTAGTGGTCTTCGACTATACTATCATAATAATGTATATCAACGAAACGGTATTGTAGCTCCGAATACTACCTTTCTTAACATAGGTGCCAAACAAAGTCTGTCTAAAATCAAACTTTGTTTGGCGGTCGTTGTCTTTTTTCCCCATTTTTCTTCCTCACTTCTCCCTCTGCCGCGGAGTCTCTCTTCATCACTGAGTGAGCTATCGTGCTATTGTCACGTGGGCGCTAAATGTGCCTCCGCGTAACATGATACACCGCGTCGTCTGCTTGGGCTGCGCTCCTCCGCTACGAGTTATTAGCGGGACAAGGCGGGCCTCATGGAGGCATGGTTTTATAATCCCCGAGAAATTAATAGTATCAACTCGCCATACTCTCGTTATATCTATTTATTTCTTGGGGATTTCAGCGTCGTAAAATGTCATTAAAGTATTGGTGACTCACCCTATTTTGTGTTGTTTTTACGATCGCTATGAAAATCATTCTCTAATGAAGACACTCTTATCTTATCTGTTTTTCTTCTCTCTGATGTTTATGGCAAAAGATCGGTGTCTTCCCTTTGTGCAAAATGCATGGCGCCAAATATGCCAGTTCCCATGCCATGCCATTTGTCCCGCACGTCAATTGATGTAATAAATGTACCATACCTCTTTGCATTGTTCATTTTGTCGTTGAATTCTACGGATCGGTGAAAGTGCTTCGAGTTATTGATGTACCACTTTTGCTGATTTCGGGCTGTGTGTTCGCTACTTCTTGGAAAAAAAAAAATCTGACGCTGATTTTGTGTCTCTTTAAGCAAATTTGCTCGCTTAATGACAAATCGTCATTGTGACCAAGCCCAGTTCATTCATCTCCAAACACTGCAAGCAGTTCTGATCTGTAAAAGTAATCATCTGCTATGCCTCGTCTCTGGCACTTTGTTTTAAATGCTATCCTGAGTAAAGAAGTAAGATTCTTTTATTGTAACCATACGTCATAAGCTTTACAACAAACACTTTCCAGAAGCTCTGAGAAACACGTCGTAAAACTAAAGTGTGCTTTGATTTTTTTTTGTCACCATAATTTTGACAACCTGTCATAAAAATATGCGCTGGTTGCTAGGCTGCCGTTCGGGTTTGAATTTGGCGTGGTTGAGCTTTTTTTTTCCCGTAATCATCCTCCATACGTTGTCTTTGTTTGCATAGCTGAGCTATAATTCACACTGAGTGTCGCGGATCGACATTCCAGAGGAATGCGTTCATCTCCCATTTTTTGCCCCCAGGACTGGTCGTATTTTGTCGACAAGATAATGTCATTAACACGTGGTTAATATTCAATCCGAATGGCATGATATCACTATCCAAGCTCCAGTCATAATCCTCGTCATTCAGTCCTCCTCGCGTGAGGGAGTAACACTCAAACGTCATCTTCAATTTTGGCGCGCATGTATCTCAATCCCCATTCATGGCGTTTGTTGCCATCTTGATCAGGCTTGCCTTCATTCTCTGTAGAGTTGGACGTGGCTTACATAGTCCAATCAAATAATGGTGACATTGTTTGTTGTTTGACCCTTTTGATACAAGGGATAGGTATCAGTCTTCAAGTCAATAACCATGCCAGACATCTGCCAAAAGGCCTGACTGCTAAAACAGAAATAAGGCACGAACACTCTTCTATGATTTTTAATTGTCTTTTCTGTTGTGCTTGAAAGCAAAGCTTTGGTGGATATCATATCAAGGATAAAGGACGTTCAGTCACTGCTAAGGTCAATTCAAAATCCCATTCAGTTATTTTCATGGTCACAATCATGTCAGCCTTGAAAGACCAAACAAAACCCGCATTCGTTTGTCATGAAACTAATGAAGCCGAATGGAATTAAAACCTCTCTAAGAGACTTCACGTGCCGAGAAATTCATTCGACTTACGGTCATCATTATGACTTACGGCTTTAACATGCAAAGCTACTTCTATATATTTGAACTTCCATGAACTGAGTAAAATCAAACAAACATGAAAGCAGATGCTGTGAGATCGAAAATATCATGACGGAGATTTGGACATTCATTGTAGACGAACACGTTTTTACTAAACTACCGGTGGTAAAAACGT
Organism: Diadema setosum; assembly: GCA_033980235.1. Taxonomy (NCBI): domain Eukaryota; kingdom Metazoa; phylum Echinodermata; class Echinoidea; order Diadematoida; family Diadematidae; genus Diadema; species Diadema setosum. The sequence goes on from CM067059.1 coordinate 41,582,633, forward strand.
ATGAAAATTTAATTGGGTGATGCTGCCAATGTCTCGAGAATTTAATGTCTGTTTGTGAAGAGAAAATAATTTAACAACATGACTTTGACCAATAGTTTAGCAACTTCAACCTCCTTCACAATGCGCAGCATAAACGATTTTCACCAATGAAGGAATCACCAAAACAAACAAACAAACAAGCATGCAGGCAGACAAACAAACAAACAAACACAAAGAGAGCATTTTAATCAATGTTCAGCAGAAAGACGTTCGTAGTAAGTATAACAATGTCAAACAAAACAATGAATATGGCAGGGTCATAGTGGTTAACTGCGGTATTGCTAACGAAGAAAACCCCCACAAAACTGGTATAAAGTTATTTTAAATCAAATGGTCATAAGTTTCGTGGTGTACAGTCACTTTTTTAAAGTTCATTGACCCTGCTGAGGACGTTGTAATGACGTCATAATAACATTTCATCCATTCATTCACAGGGCCTGTCGTGGCGCACATTACTGCGGCCTCCCTCGCTGAAGAACCAAATTGGCAACGCCGCGGAGTTTCTATCCTTTCTTATCACTTTCATTTTCATCTTTCACGTACCCACCTGACAAATTAGTTCAAACGGAAAGACATGCATGTTGAGAAGGGATGTCTTCTGGGTCTCGATGGTCGTAATTGGGGGTCATAAATCGCGGCAGCTTTCGAAAGTGCACCCGGAGTCAATTGCTATGGGACCCCAACTCACTTGGGTGAACGCACTATGCCGCCAGACACCGATCGTGGCGCTGATATCGAAATCAGGCCCAAAATGATGCCATTATTCCCGGTCTGTCTTTGAATACTTGAATACTTGAATAGACACACACACACACACACACACACACACACACACACACACACACACTTTCTGTATTTAATATACATGGACATGTAATTACATCATAATGGTATAAAATGGTATAGGTATTTGTGACTTGCTTAATGAATGTTGTTGTTGAAGAACTTGCTTCAGAAGCACTTTCGATCGTAAACTTCTGGTACAGAAACTTCTAGTGTATTCATTCTCCTTTACACACAGTACATACTTACAATCGTATAATATATATATATATATATATATATATATATATATATATATATACATATGTGTGTGTGTGTGTGTGTGTGTGTGTGTGTGTGTATGTGTGTGTATATGTAGTTCGAGGATTAGCACAAAGCGATGATGCAGCTTACCAACACCTTTCAACCCCTCTCATCGCTCAAAGGATGTCGGTCGCTTTTCGCTGGAAAAGAGAGGTTAGTAAAATGTTGAAAATGCTATTAAGCATGTATGTATTTGCATAGTTGCAGTCTGCTATCTGCTCTCAACCCCTACCCTTGGTGAGCAACACTTGTATGTCAAAGAGCTTTAAGCCTGGGGGTATAACATCATCACTCCATGCTAACAGTCCATCTTATATCCTTTTCTCTAATTTAGTTACAGAAAGCGAAAAAAGCTACCTCTGTTAGTTTAAAGTGAAAAAAAAAAAGAGAAAAGGCGCTCATGCGCGTAATCTTCTGTTTGTGCCATCGAAGTAAATCTGGTTGAGACTTTCACGATTCAATGCTGTTTGTGTCCGCATGCTAGTGCATTTTGAGACCAAACTTTGTCTCGTAATAGTGGTGTCTGGAAGTAGATCTTGTGTTAGAGGAGAATGTATTGTTTGGAGCCCGAAAGGAACACCCTTTTTGTGGATTTGTGGTCGCTCTCCCACAGGTTCAAAATTTTCTAACCTTCCTCTGGTTGTAAATTGACACGTTTATGTGTTATCTTCTATACTTTGAATCTCTTAACATTCAAAGATCAAAGTAACATTTATTTCCTTCAATACCAAAACATTGCAATCGAAATGTATATACAACGACAATCTATGTACATTGAAAAAGTCATGGCACCAAAAAGTACAGCTTGTATCAGGCACAATGCGCTATGTAGTGATATGGCAACATAATACAGATGACATCAACAACAACAGCAACAACAACAACAAAACAGATGCAGGACTATGTTGTTTATTTCCTCTTGCACAGAGCTTGTACCAATAAAAGAAAATGTTGTTGGTATTTTACGCCTAAAAGCGTTAATGTCGATTAAATGGATTATATGCATGCGTGCAGACAGTTCACATCTTACGTAGATATCTAAGCTGGATCAGATCATACAGTAAAAGTAAAACTCTACTCCACATCCGAATAACTGTAAAAGTTTTACAGAGAAAATAATAAACATGCTTCCAAATTGACTCTTTAGCTTCATTTCCTTGTAATATAGCAATATCATGGATCATGTCAAATTTGATTTGTTGATACGTTGACGGCCCTCATGTGTTTCCACAGACCTGAGCAACTAGACCCTTGCTGCGTTTCTCTTTTCCTTTTCCTTGCGAATTCAGGAAAAGTGTATGATTCGCTTTAGATTACTGAAGTGTTAAAATTGATATATAGCGGTGATCATCTTTTACAGTGATGATAATGATGTTGGAATGTTGACGCAAAATTAATTTGCATTGCATTTTCACGTACATACCGATGCCAGAATCATTTTAAGGAGACCCAGACGGAGGATTTAATTTCTCCAAACAAACTACATGAAAATTATTCGTCAATATTCGTATGTATGGGTCACGGACGATTTCAGCGCAAACATGCTGACATTATGGCATATCCTTTGATAAATGATGTCACATTACCGACATAATTATAAAAAAAAAAAAAAATCACTTGATTAACAAAATTCGATTCATGCTGAATTTGTCGTTCCTCAGTTGCTTTGATTCTACCTGAATCGATATTGTAACAAATGAAATAACGGTTTGGTTTACCAGAAATTAGGCATCACATGAATTTAAAACAATGATTCCATAAGAGGAGGATGTTTGTTTTCATACATTATGAGAGATTATTATACATACAAGCCACTTTTTCGATACAATAAAACCATGTATCAATATTCCTGCAAGGGGTTTGCCTAATGACATGCAATATTGTTAGAATAATACCTGTCCTATGCATTTTACATTACCCGTATCAATGGAGAAAAAGAGTACAATATTGTTTCCAATATTGTACTCTGCTGTCAATATCGCACTCAAATGTTTCTTTATACGCATGCGCAGTATCGCTTAAACATTCTGAAAGATAAAGACGCGTTGAACACACGAAAGGCAACAAAAAGTGGTCTAGATGTTTTTAGAGCATATTTGACAGAGAAGGAATTGCCGTGGACGTTTTGATCACTTTCAATTCATGTCGAATCATAATATCACTATCAGGCAGTAACGTTAGTCTAGTATTAGTAATATTAGTAGTATTGGATAATGGTCAGTGAAACCCTTATCATTTTTTTTTTTTTTGGGGGGGGGAATTGAATGTTGTGTTGTCGTGGAAAGTGGTTTGTATGTATGATAATAATGATATTGGATTTCTTTCGTGGTATATCAGATATATTGCATTCATCAACATGAATATATCTGATATACCATTCAAGTGCATCCAATATTATATAATGATCCTTGGGTTCATGTCAAGTGGAAAGGACAAACAAAGAGAGGTTTGGGGTGGAGAAATATAAAGGTGAGGAAGAACAACAGACAAGTTTCAAACAAAGAGAGGGAAAAAAAGAGAACTCGGCAAGTATGTCGAAACATCCAATAATCTACCTAAATGGCAATTTCTATTCGCCGATTATTGCCCATTCGGCTTTCCTCTGTCTCCTGTACGATCTTGTAAGGATAAAAAAAAACTCTCTCGCTTTCTCTCTATCCCTCTCTCTCGTCGGATCAAGCCACTCTCAACTTCCTTTCAAGGAGAGCTCGTATTTTGTCTTCTTTGGGAAAGACTTGTTTGTGTCCCGTTTTTTCCATTGCTCGTGTGATTATCACGCCGACCCGACCAATGAATGCGAGCTGCGATACGCCGGACAGCGTGTGATACATACATACATACAGTACACGTTCCGTGGACTGAAATTATGTTGGCTTTAACACACCATTAACTTTATTACCGTTAATGGAGGCACAGGCGGCCGCGCGCCTAATTGCTTGTCGGTCGGTTTTTTTTTTCCCTTCTCGTTTTCTTTTCAGCCATTTTTGCCCATCCGGAATCAATGCAAACAAGAAGCCTTCGAACCAACACTTACCGACCATATGGTGCACATTCCTAGACTAATATCACAATATATGTATGAAGAGAATGATTCTTCGGTGAATTATTCATGGCTGTTTTCTAATTCCTTCACTCACAGCAGTCTCGCGCTGCATTATGAATTAAACATTAACCTTTTAGAGTTTGAAGGAGACAAGTTGAGTTCGTAACAAAAGCATTAAAGAAATGCACAAAAAATTAGCGCGCACTCCTGTCTATACAGTTTCACCTTGAAAAAAAAAATGTAGTTTATGCTAATTTTGCTAATATGCCCTTGTTAATTTCAATATCTATTGCATGGATTATGTATTATAGATTCCTTTCGAAAATTAACTCTTGTCATTACTCTTTACAACCCCGGATCACAGTATTATAAGTCCAGGAATTCTGAAACGCCCTTATCAAAGTTGTAAAGCTAAATCATTGCAAGACATTGAACGCTACTAGTATAGAATCGGACACCGTAACGACCATGATTGGCTTGTTTCTGTTCCTGGCACGATCTTGCTCCCTCTATCGTCAGCAAGTTCAATTGCAGAGTGGTGACCAAACTTTTAGCTTAACTACAGCTCATCAAACATCACGAACACGTAATGATCTCCTGGGCATATATTCATTAACGAGTACTTGAAGGCGCTTCGTCAGCTCGGATTGAAATCTGATGACTTTCGGCTCGGAATTGGAATGTGTCGTGCTGCGGAAATTTAGGACTTGGAGCAACCAGGCACTAAAATGAAACACCAAGGGATAAAAAAAGCAGCTAGACTCGTACAAAAAGACCAGAGAGAGAGAGAGAGAGAGAGAGGGGGGGGGAGGAAGGGAGGAACTTCTATCAAATATGACGGTAGAATCCAGCCAGCGCCAGAGATTCCGTTTAATAATTAACACTTGGCATTTGTTGGTTATGAACAACGGCAAACACAGAGCATGCCATGTACATGATGTACGGCAAGGCTCATCTCTTCAGGGGGGTTTAATACCTTTCTCAATTAATAAAACCTGATACCGGGAAAGAGATGGGGGCGAAATCATGATAGAAAACGCCGGTGGAGCTTTAGTCATATGAATGACAGTTTTGACAGGGTTTCAATATTAAATACCAACGTCTGTTTCGCTGTTTGACGACACCGTATCAGAATTTGTACAGCGAGTTAGCGAGGATTTGGCGCCCATTCTACCGCTATCCTCGAGCCACCGTGTGTAATCAGTGTTCGAACTATATTGCAAAAAAACTTTGGACAAGTAACAAAAGATTGCAGAGATAATGAACCCGATTTATTCGAGAGAAGGAGATTGAGCAAGCCAGGAGGGAGTGAGGATGGAAATTTAAGATACACGGCAAATAAAATGATGAGTCTATTTGCATGGCTTCCCCGCAACTGATACCAAGGCGATACGGGTCCGCCGTATGGCAAGTTATTTTTCCCTTCTTTCCTATAAACGGGGGGAAAATTATACGAAGTGTGCAAATGTTTGCTCCTTCTCAGTGAGAGCAGCGTGAGGATTTAAAGAATGCTGCAAAATGACTGATGTCAAATTAAACGAGAATGCGAACAAATTATGGTCAATATGAGCAATGATGTTGTTGATCAGAAACATGCAGAGTTGGGGAAAAATGATAGACTGTTTTTGAGGGCGGCAAATCAGTTTGGTAGCCAGTGAAGGGGGTAGGAGAGATGCGACGAGGAAGGAATGAAACGGATTTAAAAACAAAGTTCAGATGTTACTACACCTTGTATGACAGAGCTTCGGATGGGGTATAAGGGAAGTGAAGCAAGAGAACAAGTAGAGAGAAAGAGAGATTTAGAACTGTGGCACTGGAGAAATGGGAAGTAAGCTAGATTTGATTAAGAATGATCAAGAGGAGTTAAAAACAGAGTGCCTAAAAGAGAGACCGCAAAAGAAAGGGCTGGCCAATAATGGCCTCCGGTAACTAACCCTTTCGTGATACCAATATCATTTTCTTCCGTTCTAACCTCGATGCTTAACACATCATGCACGCGCGCCAATGCTCGATATACTACTGTATAGCGTGTTGACGGTATTTTTCCCGCCATGATCCTAATTTCTTATTTTTCTGCCACACTATTCACTGCCCTCGCTATAATATCTGAGAAATGAAAGATTTGATTTTACCTATCATTCGCTTATTTCTAGTCCATTTATGACTGGTATCTCCCCATTCATGCTCTGGCATAAAAACTTCTACAGCCCATGCTTTTAGACTGACATTTAGGAAGGTAATTCCATTGAAAAAAAAAAACCCAACCAAACAACCTTTTAGTCCTCTGAAAGTACGAGGTGCATGACCTATATTTTGATCTCTTTTGCTAGCAGCTAACAACACGAAATAAGGATTTGTTTTTACTTAATGTATATAGCATTATGCACGTCCGTTTGATATAGCATGATTTGTAATTTCAACACTTTTAATACATTTTACAATTAGATATAAATATTAGTGTATAAATGTATAAATTCGCTTATTTCTACTGTTCTGCAGGAATCTTCACTCAAGAAAATGTCAAGCATGAAGCCTTCATTCAATTACTTAGTTGACGACTCTAAAATGCCCTTTTATATCCAGTATTAATGCATTGATGAAATAAAAGGAATGTAAAACTCATATATAAATGCGAGGTTTAAAACTATTTTGAGGCACAAACACTTTCACCCTGCATGAATGGAAATGGTTTATAGAATAAAGTTGCATTGTTTCCATAGGTGATGTTCTATTTGCTTTGTCATTGAAGATTTTCATTGGACAACAAATTGTGAATAAATCAAAATATAGAAATCTATATAAGCTACGGCACACTCGTCCAAGACTGAATCGTTGACAATTACTTAAGCGACGTCTGGGCAAGGGTCGGTTGATAAATTCATCTGGCCTTGAGTTGAGCACAGCGTCACATTTCCCTTCATCTTTTCTCCACCCTCTCAAAACCACCAGTATTTCTGTCTTCTGTCCGTCCATGTATCACCCTCTACTCAGCCAGTCGTTTCCCTGAGGAGGTTCATGCCGATGATCAAAGTGAGAAGTTCGGGGACTTTGGCACTGACTTCAGGTAGATGTGAAAGATACGGAAGCTGGTACATTCGCAAAGACTACTAAGACCTATTATAGTTCAAAGTTCAGAGTTTCGTAAGTGGCGTAACACGCTCTTTGTTCACCACATTTTTACATTTATGTATAAGTACAGATCCAATATGTGCATCAATATTATGATTTTTATTGTTTTATGACTTAGAATTAAATGACCATACATCTATTGTAGATTTGAGACAATCTCATCAATTTGAGATTAATCGTAATTATAATCATTAAGTTGAAAACGATATTTTTGATGAACTATCGGACCTTTGCCACCACACCCCATCATTCAGGCTCACCCTTGAGTTTGAGTCTGTTTCCAAACCGTTTTTTAAAGTGCGAGTTCACACCATGCTCGTGTTAACTTTCATTAAAGGGACATTCCAGACGATTTTCAAAATTTCACATCATGTAGTACATAAATCAACAACTCCATGTATTGATTTGTTGAATTTATTGTGGTTCTTGATCAGAAAAACAATGCTTTGAAAAACCTTAACCAAATTACACTGAACAAGAATGATGACATAGGAGGTTCACATATTTCAGAAATGCAGCAGTGTAATTCCATTACAATGCTGCTTGCTTGCGAGTTCACCTGTGGATAATCTATGCATGCCTTCTTCTTTTGTTCTGCTTCCTTGAGGCCCAACTTATGCATACTTATGGTGACTCTGCCATGTCATCATCCTTGTTCATTGCAATTTGTTCTAAATTTTGAAAATATTCTTATTCTTAATCCCAGTGATCATAAGTTCTGAAACTCTCTTCTCAGTATAACTAATTTATAGTTGTTCAAATGCAAAAATCTAAAAATCATCCGGAGGTCTCCTTCAATACGTCAAAATTAGACGAGAAAAAATAATAGAAATTGCATTAGAATCCGGAAAGTGCAATAAGTAAGTCGTGGAATGCTGAATAAGAGTTTACACTAAATCGAATAATGATATTGATCGCAACTTATAAGATACATTTTAGCTGAGGCAAATTTGTTATCAACTCACAACTTTCCAGGTTCTATGTGTTCAAAATATTTATCATAAAAACAAAGTTCCTGTTGACAATTTTTAGTCAACTGTACAGCTGGAGCGTCCTAACTGCCTCAAGAGAGCAGTGAACCCAAAATTATATTTCATGAGCTTCATCTATTTCTAAGAACAGTCTTTATTTTTATTAGTTCGAATTTCTGCAAAGAAGGGAGTGTGTTACAGGTTTGCTATGAGACTTATTGTCATCGATTGTCTGAGAACATGACATCATCCAATAATAATATGCATCTGTGCCTGCTGTAGCTGCTATAAGAAACCTCTGCCATTCTGTGTGATTGTTTGTTACTACTCTGTTCATCAAATCCATTGTGAACACGGTGTGGAATTGCACGTGAAACGGAGAAGCATGTTCTCTGCTCCGATTCCCTCGTCGTCCTCCTCCTCGTCGGTTATCTTTCCCTCCCTGTACCCTTCCTTCTCCTCATCCCCTCGTCATCGTCGACTACTTCGTTTTCCCATTCATCCAAAATTGTTTGACTAGGTTTGCCACGAAGAGTTTTTAATTGAACGAATAAGACGCCAAGAGAAGAAATAGTCTAATAAACCACCAAGAGGAAGTCGTGAGCTTCACTGTCCTCGCCTGACCAAAGCAATCTTTAACTCCCTGGGTGCCATATTGATTTCCTGACCATAAGTATATGTGTAAAATTAGTGCGCATTTGACCCCTTATAGCACAAAAAGAGTTAAAGAAGATTTTCCTCAAGAAACCAATTAATGCGAGGCCTGACTAATCAGCAGGTTAACAATAACTGTGGTTCCCGTACCGACAAAATAAAAGGGAAACAGAAAAATCGTTACATCAGATATTTTGGTTGCCTGATTTTTGCCACGCTACTTACCAGCAACTTTCTTGACCCGCAGTTGCTTTGTTGTTTATACAAAGTGATCAAGGTCCAAATGTTCCTCTATTTTACGAATGTGAAAAAGGAATATATTCATATGATTCATTATATAAGCATCCTGTTACTTTCATAGCAGTTTGGTTAGTCTGGGTTTATAAGAGCCAGAATGTATCTATATCTACTGCTGAAGTAGAGTCACCCCTGATAACACTGTGTATAACTCTACGTTACTCATAATGTTGCTAACGATACCATAATCATGGTCATCGTTAAATCTATTAATGTCATCAATAGTAGTCGGATAACAAAACGTATTTTAAGCCGGTCGAAAAGTCCCACCTGCTCTCCTGCCAATTCCATTTGATTGTTCTGCTGCTTGAAAAGCTTGAAACCAAGCAGCATTGCAACACTGCTGGAGTCCACTAATACAGACGATGTCACAGACTATCATCTGGGTATGCCGAAAGGATTCTAGGCAGCGCAAAGAAGCGCATGCACTTCACCCTTAGTGACTAAAAAGAACAAAAAAAGAGGAGAGGAGATTTTACTGTCAGCATTTTTTTTTTCTCTTTTTGCTAGCCGCACTTATGCATTCACTCGAGCTTTCACACCCTAAGACCCTAATGAGTTTATTATCATTTGAGTGCTAGCTAGCGAGTGAGATGTCTCAAAGATCGTGTCGCGATTAATCACATGATTGAAGACAAGGCTTTGAGGGGACGAAATGTGCCATACAGTCTCCTCAACCGCACGGCTATACCCGCCTAAATCTAGGTTTACTCAGGTTTGAACTAGATCAAGAAATTTGAGCGCATCGGCTGGCGTGCGAAATGGTCGTCTGCTATCAGTCAGAACATGCGATCATAAACCGTTACACCTTCGGAGAAAATTGGAACTGAAACCAACAAGACATTAAATAAAAGAACAAGCAAACAAAACCTAAAAAAGATCAGGGAGAATGCAGAATAGCGAAGCACCGAGCTTGAATCTAGAGGGATCGTTTCGTCTCCGTCGAATATTTTATTTTTTCGTACAGCTGATGATCACTTCAGCTGAGTGTAATTCGATTAAAACGGCAATGACATAGAATAACAAAGCGTGGATGAATTGTGAGATACCCGAGACGGGAGCGCATTGAGATACAGACGAAGGAATGGTTGAAAAATATGATGTAATTTATATCACCAGAATGAGGAGAAACGGGGGATGGCGTGAATGATGGTTTCTGGCTCTCAACAGATCAACCAATACCTCCCCCTCCCCCACCCCTCCCCCGGTCATTTATGAGTATCACAGGTGTCTGAGATGGCTTGAGAAGCCGTTAAGATGGCCCTCAAACGCAGACAGGAAAAAAAATACAAAGTGATGTCAGAATGAATGATCATGTCCACGCCTGAATGACATATCTGAAGGAAAAGGGGATAAAAAGTGGCGGGCTTGTAACACAAAGAGGTGAGATGGGCCCGGTAAATTAGCGCACATGTCATCGCTCTTTTTTAATCGAAGAAAGGGAGAAATAATGTAACGGCGACGAGTTTCAGCCTGGGAGCTATCCTTTCGCCCTTAGTCCTAATCCGAGCGGTGTCGGGTGTCCGTCTTGCCGGTAAAACCCAGACAAGTGTTTATACAATCTTGCTTTATTCCCTCCACAACATGGAAACAATGAACCGTAGACAGCGCCTCGACACACAATCGAGAAAATGCATCAATTAATACTGTAAAAAAGCCGCGACCAGGCCAAGAAGAAGGGGGGGGGGGGGGGTGAACCTTCCGCCGCTTGCCAATTTAAGGTTTTTTTTTTCCCCCTCCCTTATCTTTTCTGGCAACGTGCATAATAGCTCACGCTTGTGGAGTTGAATTCCCCAAGTTCCATTTACTAATTTAGTGGGAAATTTATATGGTGGTGTTTGGTGATTTGATGAAGATTTAGCGTGACAGATGGTTAAGCGACATCGCTGGTTCGCATGAGCGCAGTCGGGAGATCGCTTTCTCGCCCGCTGACTCATGCGAGCGAGGCCATTTAATGGCGAGACCGCTGCTCCGAATGTATTGGCGCGCGACTCGGCCGCTTGTACCGTTTACATTATGCTTACGTGCTGTGTGCGCGTTTGTGTGTTCATCGGAATCACTGTAATGAGAAACGGGATTTTCATACCCACTCGTTTTCTCGCCCCCTCACCTGAGGTAGATCCTGTATCCTTGATCATCACCTTTATATCGAAGACACTTATTATCTGCAAGACAGCGGACAGCGCATTTGGTCTTACCGAATGCGGAAAAGATGAAGCAGAAACAGTATACATAAAACTTGCGAAACTATCTTCTACATTCCACTTCATAAACTCTTCGTCACCTACATAGTCCACTCCATCAGTATTTTCAAACGTAATGTAACTGAAGATGATTTCTTAAACTGAAAGAGCAAAAGATGCGACATCTGAAATTGATTACAACGATGTGCAGACTAGTATCTCGCGTACACAGTTCCGATATAATGCCGACGGCGTTACGGGCTCTGTGCAGCGACGGAGCAGCCCAAGCGAGGGATGTTACCAACGTTGTAAGTGATTGTTCAGTAATCTAGCGTAGATTACAACACACCGACCCGCTGCCAGGCGCTCTCAATATCATTACTCCCTCTTCAGTCTGCAATGCGCGGAAGCTTTGTTTGTTAACAGAATCGACTTAACCGAGTAAATCATTTGCACTCTTCGCTTCTCGGGCTAAAGAATATATTATCTCCGTAGGGGCCTGCTATTAAATCAAATGAAATAATTTTCATGAAAATATGTATATGGCTTGTTATTTCACGTCAAGTTCAAATCGGTTAATTTGTGTTTTGCGTGCGGAAACTCGACCGTAGCAAAGCCTAAAGTCAATCTACTTCACGAGAAATCTCTATCCTACGCACGTCCTGGTCTGTCCTGTCCTGTTTTACGTTTTCAGCTACATAAAGAAACAACAAATAGCATCAACAACAACCAAAAAAAATCACAACAACACGTCATGCACATAATGTATGTTATTTCTGTTTTTTTTTTTTGTGCCTGGAAAGAGAGAGAAAAAAAAGAAAGAAAGAAAGATGAAAATATCAAGTGCTATTGAAACACATCGACACAGTATACACGCGCACACGAATCACTAATGTTCACCTGATCAAGAAAGATGTTATCTATCTTATGTATAAACATACTTCATACTTTTATGTAGATGTATAATGTACAATTAATATCGCGTAAGATGTTAATTCTGATGGTTACTCTTCTCACCATGGTATATTATCATGTTGCTTTCAATAATGTATTCTAACTTTTGTCAAAAGCACTGATTGTTTTACTTGTCACCAGGAGTAAAGAGATCCATGGGATGAAACTCTGGACTTTTAAACAGATGATCCTTGAAAGAAAGAGACAAGATTGGTAAAGAAACTGACAGAAAGATGCCCAAAAGTTAGCAGAATCAAAATAAATGCTGATTTATCCTTTTCCAAGGTTTCTATCTAGCTTAGCGTGTAGCACAATCATCCTTTGTCGTAACATGATCTAATTCCCTAAACGTAAAAGAAACAATGAATCTACTTTTTGGATGGTTATTATTGTCTTGTTTATGTCTTTTTCTAAATGTCGTCACGCAGGACGGATCACGGTCTCATCATTATTCGGTGGCTGTCGTGATCTATAGAGGAGCAAGATAAATCTCTTCATGCCAAACGCGTCGTTACAATGTTGTCACTACCCCCCCCCCCACCCCATAAGTATACAAAATTACAAGGGATTCATCTTTTATGCTCATTTCCCTTCTTGTCTTCACGTGAGCATTAGATCAGCAAATTATTATAAAAGATTTTAAAAAAAACTGTTACCACAGCAACAATATCAGTTTTTATCTTCCTGTGCGTCAGCTGACAAAGGCGACCCCTCCCACTTACGGCCTGATACCACTCGAACTTCCATTTCTTGGCGGCTCATTTGCGCGCGCGTTTCATACCATGACAGGCAGAGACGGCAGTTATACCGACTATCGTCATAATGAACAGATTATTCGACTTCTTCACGAGAGTGTCAAAATGACTTCACAAACAGGTTCTTTTCAAATCTTTTAAAATCAACAGTTGTCACACGCCAATCAAGATAGAAACTTATAGAATGGAAATGGATTGAATGGTGCAGTTGATACATAGTTACGTCATCGCAACAATAATAAAAAAAAAACCCTCATCATCATGAGTATCTACCGTAAATAGACGTCAAATGATTACAGATGATTTTGTCTTTTCCTAACAGTCTTTTTATCTATCATTCTCTACTTGAACGCAAAGAGCTCTCATAGTTTGCGTCATATATTATCCACAGACTATATAGGTGCGTAGGTGGTAGCTGACAGATTTAGTCAATGAATTGTTGAACTCTAGATACTTGCATATTTTCTTCATCGAACCATAAAGGAATTACCGATGAGAAATTAATTAGCTGTGCAAACGGAGTGGAAAAGAAGATGTAATTTTCTCGAGGAGGCTTGCAACAAGATGAAGAAAAACGTAGCATCATAAGAAATGAATAAAATCAGACGTCACACCACAGAAAACGAAGGGTAATTTTGTTCTGACATGTGAGCGAAATGACTTTATATTAACCCTTTTTGTGCCAGGGACTTTAGACATTATGTACATAGATATATTTTTTGCTCCAATCGTAACTCAAATGACGCAGAGGGTTGACGGACGAGATGGAGATTATGGAGGACGGATATCACGTCAAAGGTGATGTTGGACACTAACACACCCAGATATCAACGACGACGTTTATTTAGGGGTGATGAAGAATAGTAAAAATCACTTTGCCTAGTGTTTGTATACGTGCTGTGGATTTGTGTTTGTTTGAAAACCATTTCCCGTTAAGAGTGTGGTTATGAGGAGTCAATTTTCAACAATTTGCGTAGATGATTATAATGAGACAGTTCGGTCTCATTACATCTGATCTTTTTCCTCACAGAATTAATCGTGGAAGTACAAAGTATAATGATTTAGTGACACTGTATGCACTTCTTTATGGGTTAAAAGTTTCTATCTATAGAGTGTTTCTATCAGAAGCAGCTTTGACAATATAAATGACGGCAAACAATCTTCAAGAATCTAATGAAGAGTGCGGATTAAATCGGGTTTGTGCACTAATTTTCAAAGCGCGACGATAATGACCGTAATTTAGCCATGCTGCTTTTATCAAGCGGGGTATACAGCTCCGGCGTGAAACCAGGTCGGCGGAAGCTATAGCGCGCCGCACTGAGAATTCATAGCACACGACACTCGCTAAACATCTTTCTATTCAAATCGCGCAAGAGCGGAGGAAAACAACAGCCGCCACGAACCGTTCACATAGGCACGTTTAATAGGTTTAATGAGGTCAATATTGTTTTTGAGTGGAGGGGTTGTAAAACACTGTCTCCATCCATGACAAGTTGGTTTGTTAGACCTATCCCTAAAGGATTGACTAACACTCTAGGTGACACCAATCGTCACTTTCTACGGAAGAGGAACGAACAAGAGGGTTTGTTCACCTTTGTACCCGAGTAGCTCGACTGTCTCCAAACATGAGAAGGTCTATTACAAGGTCGGATTGAAAGCGTATACCATGTCTAAATGGCTCATATGAATGTGCATAAAAAGAGTAATCTTGAATGAAGCAAAAACACCCAGTTCATTTGAAAAAAACAACAACAAACAATCGAATGAAATCGGCAATATGAGACATTACAGCCATATGAATGTCAGTCATTTATCAGTAACGTGAATGTGTCATCGCTAGTGCAATATTACAGCTGTTTGTTTTACATAAAGTACTATTTTATACTTCATAATTTATTATGTACTTGTTCTTTCCTTTTTAAGAAAGAATCTGAGTCAGGGACCAGTATGTATCGATGCCACATTTTTGTACACACATTTTTATTTCAAAAGACAGGGAGTGATTTTTTTTTTCCAGTGTCAAGTTGAGGAAATAAAATCTTTCGTATAATTTTGTTATCAAAATCAATGAGATTAAAAAATAAGTTATATCACTTTTTACAAGGAGACCACGAGGACATGACGGGTAATATTTAGAGAATCAGTCTAGAACATTATATTATCTTCTATTCACTTTTGCTCAGATTTATCAGATTCCCTGCGCTTCCATGACGGATTCCAAGCGAAACAACTTTCTCCCTTTGGTAAACTCGCCTTTATAACTTAACTGAGACCGTTTCCTCGGACGCTGATCCGTGCTAGGTTGCACCCAAAATCAATATTTGATGATGACACACAATACTTTTGAAGCCAGGTTTGTGTGTGCACAGAAATATCTATTTTGTTTTCCGATCAGTGCTGCCCCGAGAATGCAACCATGCATCCATCACGCCAGTAAAATACTCGCCCCAACACCATTATTCTCGCCACACGAGCTGCAGTTTGTCTTCCGTGGCCAACAATACACCCTCATTCCGCTTTGCTACAACTCCGAAATTGCAGGTAAGATTAAAAAAAAAAAAAGAAAGAAAAAAAAAACCAGCCGATTCGTGTGGAGAAATTTCAAGGTCCCTTCGCTGAGGCAGAGAAGGTCGTAAATGTTGAGTGGATACATAGATTTCACCTATACGAAACCAAAATGGAATTCGATAGAAAGCGAGCACCAAAGAGCTTTTAATCACAATCAAATAAGTCGTGATGCTGGGTCGTGCACACAGCACCCATATGTCTGTACTTCCCACTCAGTTCAACTTCCTATATTCTTTATTAAGAGAGAGATAGAAAGACAGAAAGACAGACAGAGACATGAGGAGGGAGGAAGAGTAATTGTATTGTCAGTGGCTTGCTTTCTTGGGCAAGCAGAGGCCGGGTTTTGTTTGTTTGTTTGTTTGTTTGTTTGTTTTTTTTTGGGGGGGGGTTGGGTTTTTTTTTTCGATAAGACTCAAGGTCACGGTCATGGCATAACTTACCATCTTCATTCCTCGCCAAGCTATTCATTCGTGCATCGGAGAAGAGTTAAGTTAAAGGACAAGTTCACCTTTTGTCATAATTGTGAATGAGAAAATGCAGCAATATTAATAGAACACATCAGTGAAAGCTTGAGGAAAATCGGACAATACTTGTTAAAAAGATATTAATTTTTGAAGTTTCAGTTCCACCGTCGCTGGATGAGAAGACTACTGCAGCTTGTGATGTCACATGTGTAGAACCATACAAAGAAAATATAAAGAAAACCCAACATATTCTTCGGGTGCTGTTCGTTATTCCGAAGGTTCGCTATTCCGAAGGTGCGTTATTCCGAAGGTTCGTTAATCCGAAACACGCAAATTCCCTATACCTAGAGGTTCGTTAATCCGAAAATGAAAAAGGGTTCGTTAATCCGAACATTTTGTGGCGTTATTCCGAAGGTTCGTTATTCCGAAGATTCGTTAATCCGAAAATGAAATTCGGAACAACGAACCTTCGGAATAACGAATCTTCGGACTAAAGAGCCTTCGGAATAACGAACCTTCGGAATAACGAGCTGTAACCATATTTTCACTTTCCTCGCATGATAAAGTACTGCTGGTTATCGATGTATTTTGATAAGAGAGGACACGCTATTTACAACGTTGGAAGATGGTCCGCCAGCGCACATGAAAGCGAAGAAAGTGATGAAGATTTAAAGTTAACCGGACAAAGTTAAAAAAAAAGAAGAAGCAAAGGCCATTTGCTTCTGCATGATAAAATACAATGTAATCCAAAATGGCGGTTGTTATTGTTTGATGGGGAGAAGTCTTTCAAAATGGGCACCAGATGAGACGTCTACATGCTTAATCTCACCAGTTTGAGGTTCTGATAAATGCTCAGCACAGTATTGCAGCTAACCAAGAAGAGAAGAAGGAAATGGAGACAGTGTGGGTATTTTCTTTCTCTTCGTCTGTTGCCTGTCTCCATGAAGAAATTAAATCATAACAGATATTTAGCTTTTTACCAGTGTCTCCCTTACTTTTCGGCAAACAGAACACAAACTGAAAAACAAAAACACTAAATTGTTGCCCCCTCTCCCGTATAGAATGACACAGGTATATTAATTTACACAGACTTTCTGGGGGAATTTTATTAATGCAAGCGAGCGCGGGATCGATTTTTCTTTGCCTTGCTTGGTCAGCCTCCAGCAATCGCGATGGTATCACGCTGCAACGTCAGACATATTTTCATCCATTCTTTCGGTCACTGTGAAATTATTCAGATCGAATTTCACCACTAAAATGTCGACTCCCTATACCTCTTCTCTTTTTCTTCAGTAAAGTGTCCTGGGGCCAAAAAAAAAAGTTACATTTTTACTCCGCGAGTTCTGCGTATCGCTTTCCCACGGTGATAAATAGCGCGCGTGGTTACATCGCCCTACAGCCTAATATTTCCTGACTTCCGTTCCGGCAGAAGATGAAGAAAATGTTAGTTCAGGTCTTGGCGTCCCTGTGATGTTATCACCCAAAAGTCACCGGGAGCGTGATGAGATGTTAGTTTTATTCTATTTGTTCGCAAATGTATTCTCCACTTTACCAGTTATCCGCGCTGGAGAAGGCCAAAACGAGGCGAGCACTCAATTAGACTGCGACGGGCGTCCATGGGGCTGGCGCTCGGTGCGTGCTCGCTGTGACAATTCCCGAATTAGGCGCGCCACTCTCCAGTTTGTTCAATTGATAAGAACTTGTCATATACGGCCATTACAGAGGGATATTCGATGCATAATGTTGCGGTGGTAACATCCCCGTGAGGGATGATGTTTACATATTGAGCATGTCACCCCACCTTTCCATCCCTTTAGGTGCCCTGTGCCGAGCGGAGACACAGGCCGAGGCAGGGTAAATTGGCAGTACCACCACTTCGTCACGTCGCTATAAATCGCAGCAATTTGGAGCCGACTTTTAATGGAAAAGGCGGATAATTTGAAGTTACTATACTTCACGCTGTGCGAGTAAAGTAATTCACATTCATCAACTTTGGGGACTTGGTTACTGACACTGGAAGTATGTAGAAAATGTTTGGATTTCAGGAATCTATAAGAATCTTTAAGACTAAGAAAAAAAAACCAGTTTTTCTTTAAACACGAATTTTCAACAGAGACACTATGATATATTATTTGATGTCAGTAGCTTGCGTAAATATATTTTTCTACTTAATAAACTTTTTCAGATCTTGAATCATGCCGCATGTACACCCGACAGGATTTTGCAACGGTATTCGTGACACTTTTGTCTACAGTAATACTTACTACACTCACCCAAATGTACATACATGACATATGAATCGTCACAAGTAATGCTTGATAGTTCATTACATAAAAAAGAGAAGAGTTTTCATGACATTGTCACCAGTAATAGATCGAGGAAGTAGTGAAATACAACTGATAAAGGAATGCCAAACAACGCCCGGATAGATTGTTGGCTCCTCTACAGACACGCGGCATACTTGGTCCAGTGCTTTACGAACCGGGTTGGTTTCTTCGAAATTAACTGCCTTCATAATTATCATAAGGAACACTTAGTTTACAGGAAATAAGGGTCCCGGATGGTATAAAAATGCGGGCTAGCTGGAGAAGCAGCGGCAAAGTTCTTAACCACCAACTGTAATGGTATTCTCGCCATCGTTGGCTTTTGCGATAACCCGAACCACGCCCAATAGGCCTATATAGTAAGTTGTGACACAGTCTAGTTATCATCTATTGGCAAAATATTGGGAATCAACTAGGCCCATGAAAATTGAGGGGTTTATACATAATAGGCATCCACTTCCCTACATCAGTCTTTATGATATTGTATCTCAAGAAAAAAACAAAACCCACAAAAAACATTACAGTCAATCTGTCAAGAGGCGGCCTTGCACCCACAAGTCGAAGAAAAATTCTTTATTTGAACATGAACATGGTGTAATTGTGATTAACATGTTGTGTAAGTCGATGGTTTTCTTTTGAATTCGACTTAAGGGAGGTTGACTTTGTTCAAGAATGTAAGGGCAAGGTGGAGACCCTGAGTGTAAACCTGATCATGATGCTCACCACCTCTGGAATACAAGCCCCCCCCCCCCCCCCTCTTTCCACCCCCGCATAGGATCGCAGGACCCATTTGAGCTCCGAGGATCCGGGGTCATGCTGTAAAGGTCCGATGGTCTTCCGAGCTACCTTTATCCACTGGAGGATGAACGCGTCTTCACTCCCTTGCAACCCGATAATCAACTCGGTCACATTGGGTACACAGCTCCCGGACACAGCTTGGAAGCCTTGAATTGTTTCGTCAGGAATCAAATAACATTCAATTCAAGGTATAAACTCCATGAACTTCTTGATCATCTCAACTACCCTGGATGCGAGGCACTATACGGAATGATATCTCGAAATGGCGGCTCTCGGGAGCTGCCATCAAACTTTTCTGCCCCTCATACACTGAAGACTTCCACTGAAAAGTTGTACAACTTTACAACCTATATGAGGGTCAGATGGTGGGGGCCTTGTGGCGCATATCGGGGGGCATTTCATCAAGCGTTTAATCAGATATTAATCTGTTCTGACACTGTTATAAGCTACTGACTTTCTTGCATCTGACTGGCTGAGAGCAGATAGATTGAACAGTAAAATATCCGACAAATTAAAACTCTTGATGAAATGTTCCCCAGGACATTACAACTATAATACACACACACACAAAAAAAGAGAGCATATCATTATTTTCTACTGTCTTGGAGCCAGAGTTTCACGGTATTGTGGGATAAGAATGTTTTAATGCGTGACCCCCCCCCCCGTTTTGCTTTGTTTTGTTTTGTTTTTTTGTGTTTGTGTTTGTTTTGTTTGTTTGTTTGTTTGTTTGTTTTTTTTTTGGGGGGGGGGGTTTCGGAGGGCATGTTCCCTAAATCTTCGATAAAGTGGCACTTTTCGCGCTATGAAATCCGGCCCGAGAATGAAGAAAAAGGGTGTTTTGAACTTTTTTTTTTTTTTTTGGGGGGGGGGGGTTCTTCTCTCTCTTTCTCTTTGGACTCCTGAGAAATTTACGAAATACCTTGAAAAATCGATCAGATTTATTTGTCACGAGATTTTCTTTTTTGTTTGGTTTCTGATGAGTTACTGAGATCCCGTTTTGAACACACACACATACACACACACACACACCAACACACATATACACAAATCTTTCCCAAGGTACTGTACTGACAGCTTACTTGAGATGAGGGGCGGGGTGCGTTCCGTTTTTTGTTTTTTGTTCTGTTTTTTATTTTATTTATTTTTTTATTTTTTGTTTTGTTTTGTTTTTGTTTGTTTGTTTGTTGTTATTTTTTTTTTTTTTGGGGGGGGGGGGGGGGGTGTTCCAAGGCAGGAAAGTCGGCGAAAACCCGGCGAAAGGGGGGTTTCAGAAATTTGGCAGTCCTGAAATAGGGGTTAGGAACGAGCACATGCGTGTCCTAAACACAAAGGAGGGGGTTGGGCGTCGCCTATAATACCTTGCCATTGGAACTATTGGGACTATTCAATAACTCCATTGACATGCTACATTTTTGTCTTGATTGTCAGACTTTAATAGACTTCATTTAAAACTCCAGATTAATCTTAAAGTCCCTCAGTTCATGTGTTTGTGCCCAACGTAGCATTTAACAACACTAGATATGCTCGAAGGGTATGTATAACCCACCAAGAATTACACCCAGGAGAAAAGTCGCGTTCAACCTGCGAGTTAATATTTGATTTCCTTCTACAGACGAGTTCAGTTCTGCAATGCTGAAGGTGAATGTCGCCTACGATAGCAGACACCACTCGGAAGTACCCAGCCCAATGGAGATTGATCGTTTCTACGTTTACGGAAATGCAATCCTTGTCGTAAACTGTTAGCAGTTACTTTTTTGCCCCTTTATCCTCACATACTTCCAGTCTTTCAATATATTTAAGCCTCTCGCTGTCAGACATGGTGGAATCGGCAAGATGAAATTAATTCTTGATCGTTGTTCTTATTGTGTCTGCTATTGAAAGTCTTGTAACTACCGCAATGAGTAGACTATAATAGGGTTCGCGGAACAACAGGAGATTTATTGTTTATGGTTATATGAAGATTAACATTGGAAGTTTTAGAATGGAGGGAATGAAAATATTTGTGACATCTTATATTCTAATTAAATGATTGGCTGAGAGCTATCAGGTGACCAGAAGTATTGGTGACGAAGTCGGATTTTGGCCCGATTTTTTTCTTCTTTTTTTAATGGTCTTACCCTATTCAGAGGGTGCAGAATCTGAATCTGAATGATGCAACTCTTGCGACCTTGATGGTTTTGAGGTATCCATGATGACCATCGAAATGGCGTCAAAATCTGATATTATTTTGATTTGATTTGATTGGATTTGATTTGATTTGATTTGATTTGATTTGATATTAATTTCTGCAATTTCATGACAAACGCAATATACAAATACATTTTTCTTTTGTACAAATAAGAGGATTTTTTGAAGAAGAACTGATAAATTTGATGAATACAAAATAATGACAATTGTTTAATACAAATTATTTCCTTATATAAATATGGTGAAAACTGTACTCTGACTTGGGGATTGAACCCGTTTTGTAGCCAAGTAATTGGTATTTCTATTTACATTTGAGTAGAGCAAACTTGTGAAATTAGCCTAAACGGTATCCAAAATGGCCGCCATATTGCTAATCTATACTGTTTGTATAAGATATCGCAACATATCTCATAGGATGTCTTCATGCGTCCTGAAAAGGTTGACATTGATATCCTTTCTAAGAGATGACAGCTTGACACCTAGAAATACAAAGATATGGTTAATGATTTTATGCCAAAGACATAGAAAAATGGCTTTCAAAATGGGCGCCCAGATGGCTCCCGATGTGTGGAGTTACACTACTTTTGCAATAGTGTTTATTGTTTAACATAGTAGAAGAAAAGGAGACCAAAATACATGTAATTTTTTGTTTAATAATCATTACTGACTGGGAAACAGATCTTTGTTCTGAAAAGCCTTCTTACATAATGATTATGTCATCAAAGACGAGTGCCAATATGACCACCATGATTTAGATGTGGAATATTCCAATGTGTGGAAATTTGCATGAGTTTCTGGGCTCGATGGAACTACATTGTATCTCGAAATAAAATGACGTTTCTGCATGCATCAATACAATGTATGTTGTAAAAATATATATACTATCATCTCGAAGGTGTTAAACAGGCGAATTTCACTGAAATTGGTGCACCGCAAAAAAAATTATTGCGTGAAAATATTTATTCCAAGCATACTTTGTGTGTAATGTAGGAGCATTGTGCAGAACTATCATAACATTGAAAAGTACGAGACTATTAAGCGACACGTTCACTACCACCCTTTATGCGACTTGCATGGATCGAGGCTTTCTTTCAATTGCTTCTTGATCGTTACTGTTTGGATGATTTGAATAAACAATATACACGTGTAACTGGCCTCAACAGATGTTTAGTCAAAACAGTTGAAGACCTTTCTTCTTCTACATAACAACATTCAGTGATACTCTCTGATATCTGTAATGAATGAGCAGAATTTACTTAGTTATGAAACTCTTAGGTTCTCATTTCGGCGTTCAGACGTTGCCAGATGACCATGTTTGATTCGGAAGGGAAATATCAGGCAGTCATTTCTGACGGAAGTCGGTCAACTGCCAATGTTTATCAATATACATTATTTCATACGCGACATGTGACTCACGTGTTATGTGAGTCACATAATATCAATGACATTATAATAATATTATTTTATCAAAGTGCCGAATTGAAAAAAAAAAGTGAATTGATAATCAACTTAAATATGTAATATGACTGAAACATTGATATCGAGCAAGAGAGAGAGAGAGAGAGAGAGAGAGAGAGAGAGAGAGAGATGGGGGGGGGGGGGGGGATTCGCTTATAACTAAAATATGAGACGCAAGTTTGATGCCAAACGTGGCATTTTTTCGCTTAACAATCGGACTATTCTGGCGGTTAAGTTCTTCTTATTACACTACAAATAACAATGTACATCTGAAATAATGACAACAAAAGCAACTTAGTCTTGTATATTTCTTCAAATATTTATTACTTTTTTTTTCTAGTATTTGATTTCTCATTAGTCACATTAATCATTGACATCATTACATTATACAAGAAGGAGCAAGATAACGCGGTAACTTCGTACAGAACGCCAGAGAGTTCTCAAACAACTCGTGAACGCTCCGTTGTTGTGAGAAAGGTCCGCATCTCCCTCGTTTCTATAACACATTTTACTCTCTTCTACGGACTGATAATAAAATAATACTATACAATATTCGTCACAAATCTGCTCTCCGAGAGAGTTGACTGCAGTGCACTGCGCTCCGTTACATTTATTTCTATCATCCCCAGTCCAAACAACCACTTCGTGTTTGCAAAATTCATCAGGTCTGGGGTTCCAGCGCAGGCTTCGCTTACAGCCAAAGACTCCACTGACAAACTGTCAGTTTGACCCACTATCGGATCGGAGTGTTGTCCTCCTTTATGTGGGCACCATTACCATACCACGCAAAACACTGCCCGGAAACATCGAGTCTACGTCAGAGTCCACACAATATGAGATTCTATCACTGACATATTTTCTTTTTTTTTTTCATTCAAAATAGAAATTGTATACATCTAGCTTTCAAAAATGAAAAGCAAGACAGGAGAACCTCAAAGCATGAGATCGATATTTTCTTTTTTTTTTTTCAAGCGAGATATACGGATAAATGACGAATACATGTACAACGTTGTATTGAAACATTTTTGTTTAACATCACACTTCCCCCTCCGGGACTAGAGAATACATTGAGAGAACGAATATTACGAAGCTTTCCATCCTCTACTACTATCGCAACTCAATTTTTTGTCTATAATCATTGGTAACAAAACAATACTTGACAGAAACGTGGTGGGTGCAACAGAGATTGACCATCATAATGATACAGAGTCAATACTTGAAATCAATATGCAAATAAATATATATTTCGAAAAAAAACAACAACAAACAAACAAATATACGAGTAGATAGTGCGGAGAAATGCTGACACGGACTGCTAGAGCAGGATCTAAAAAGTAAATAGCATCATTTTTGCGTCCCAGAATCTAAGCGAATGCCACCTGTTTTTTCCCCTTCCCTAGACAATCTCAATGCATCCTAACACCATCGAGTCCAAGGACAGAATATGGAAATTCTAAAGGGAGAATTCGAAATTCCTTCGCGGATAACTGACTTGAGATGTTGATGGGTAAGAAAATAGAAGGAAGAGGAAAGAGGCAGAGAGGCGAGAGAGGGAGAGGGGGAGTTCCTCGGGAGGCTGAGTGACAAAAGGGACGGGTCTGATGGGAGGAAGCAGTGCAGAAAGAACCGGGTCAGCACCCATTGGAGCTCGGAAGAAAAGATTTCCGGCAGCAGCGAGCCAGTCACAGCTGCTCGCATCGCGGAGGTGTCGGCTGCCGAGGCTCTCTCCCACTGCCTCCGTACAGTCCTCTTACTCTACCCCATTCTCAAATCTGTGACGGCCTTTAACACCTTCCCCTATTCAACGCGCCCTACTTCTTGGCAAGTCACAGTCAACACCGCAAAAGTCGACCTCGCACAAGTGGAAGAAAAGTCATAGCCCGGAATGGATAAAACTTTGCGTTCATTGTATTTTATATTTTGAAATTCTCCTAACTTGAAGAGTTTTCTCTAGTGCCTTTAAGTGGATTCCACTTAATAACAAGGTCGACTTTAGTAACAAACCAAAAATATGCACGCCTTCGATAACAATTAAACCTTATGACACAAAGACACATGAAGCACACTTCTAGACGAAATATTGGCAGCAATTGAAATGTAATCTACACATACAAACCCCTAAAAAAAAAAGATACTCGAAGAGGGAAAAAAAATCAAGAATGAGATAGAACGTCTTGATACAAAATGAAGTAAATGTAGTATTCTACCAGTGCACATTGCACAGGGTGTGGGCACTTGTTTCTGTCAGTGGTAGGCAGTGCATCTACCATGTTCCAATGTGGATATGTGCAGTGCCAGTTTTGGCAAGGATTTACTATAGAAATTCTGCCAATTCAAATTTATCACTGACCCATAACAAAAGTAATTTTGGTACAAGGATGTATCTTAGAATAGATATGTTTGTTTTTCAGGACGCCTAAATGGACAAACATTTCTGGACTAATAACTGGGAATAGGATGATCAAACTACTGAAATAAGCTATCAAAAATAAACTTGAATAGCAATTCTACTATCAAAGTCTGGTCAGAAGCAATGAAATAAACTGTTTGAAATATAATGTTTAATGTCTCAATGGTACTCACTAGAAATAATCTATGACAGATGGATATGTGAAAAGAACAGCAGCAACAGTAATATTGTTATCAATATTTTATCTTTTCATTTGTCAAGTTTGTCACAATATACTCTAATCTCTGCTGATCCCTAAATGTAAACAAAGCAACAACTAGAAAACTGCTTGTACAGTAAAAAATTAATACATGTATTATTCCTTTACTTATTCATTTATTTTTTGTTGGGGGGGGGGGATTAGCTCTCCAATTGATTGCACTTTTCTCCAGGTAGTCTGAAAAAAAAGAGTTCAAATTTCATTGTTTGTCCCCTCAAGGTGCAGAAGTGTTGCACACACTGGATACATCTGAGTCTGGTGCTCACAGAATTGCTGTGTTGCTTAAATAGCCTGAATAGAGATCTTCTCTATTGAAATCTCACGACAGGAATTTGAATTTGTTGTCAGATTATGGTCAGAATTGTGTGGCAGCATGCTATGCTCTCCTACTCTTTCCAGGTGGCAAGGGAAGGGGCACCAAGATTTAGACTAATGAACATGAAGTCATTCACTGTAAGTATAAAATAATCACTCATACCTACATATTTTCAATCCATTTCAATTCTTCAATTCACATTTTTACCAGAAAAGGATGTCCATTTTTCTTTTTATGATTTCAAGTGTGTGTTTTTCTAATGTTTAAGACTTCATTTTTCTCTATATGGCTTTCATTTGGTCACTCACAAATGATTTCACTCCATAGCGAGCAAGGATATGAGCTGGCGTGGGTGTGTGGTAAGGAAAGATGACAGCCATAAGCCACAGGAAGTCTAGA
This sequence comes from Diadema setosum, assembly GCA_033980235.1. NCBI lineage: Eukaryota > Metazoa > Echinodermata > Echinoidea > Diadematoida > Diadematidae > Diadema > Diadema setosum. Next base: position 41,608,927 of record CM067059.1, read on the forward strand.
AACCTCAGCGTCGGGTTCAAAACCACAGAGCAGACCCCAACAAGACCTGGGAAGAGACACTTTGCGGTGAACATCAAAGTACCTGGTCTCCTTTTAAGTGGAGTAGAGACGAGGCAGCTTAATGAAGGGATGTGCAGGAAGATGAAACAGCCAAACCCAATGGAGTGGGGAGAGAGGATATTAGATGTTGATGGTGATGAGGGTTGTGGTAATGATGATAGTGGTGATGGTGATGAGGGTGGCGGTAGTGATAGTGGTGATGATGATGAGGGTGGCGGTAGTGATAGTGGTGATGATGATGATGATGACAGGTGAGTTGGCTCGAGAACAAGTACATACCATCAATCTTATTTCTTCTTATCCTATTTCTGTTTGGAGAGCTGCCACACACCGTAAAATTCTTCTCATTATGCCAATGCTACACAGATAAATTGGTTACATACTCGCTCTCTCATGCAAATGTGATGCACAGGCTGTGATTTGTCCCCCCCCCCCAAAAAAAAAAAAAAAAAAAAAAGAAAAGTCACTCGGTTCAAATGTGACACTTGGAGGTAGTTACTTTTGAATGCAGGCAACTCCTCCTTTACCCTCTCCAAAAGTTCCATCTTCTGAATCTGTGCCAATCAAAAGATGGAATCATTCATGAGGAAAAAATAAGAGAGTGCAAGAGCTGACACAGTCCTTTAAAGTTTGCAGCGAAATCAGGATTTTATACCACAATAAAATATGCTATGTCAACGGAAACAAATAATGAGGTACAGAAAGAGAATCTCTCTGAGAGCAATCATCATTTTTCATGTAAACAGTGGGCAATTATTGTGAACACTGTAATGAGCTGCATCACTCTTGAGATATACACTAAGAATGAAGGACCTTGACTTCACATATATCCACACCCATCAACACATCTGCATGACAACAGTGAGGTTAGCTTATTAAAGTCGCTGGTATTACAGTTTGGCTTCAAAAATGTTAAAATTCATCAGAGCGCTTTCTTTTTCTTTTTTTTCCAATCACTGGGAGGAAAGAAATCCTATAAGATAAATCCAGTGTGTTTGAGGGAGATGCACACAGACATTAGCACACGGTGAAAAAAAAAACCCAACTAAAAACAAAACAGAACAAAACAGAGACACCTGATGTGAAAGAGTGATGAGCTGGATACAAAGGAACTTACATACACACATTTCACACAGTATTGCACTTTCTCGAGAGTGGACTCTGCACATTCAAAAATAGGCATGAAGGAATAAATCAGTCCAAAGTGTAAAACGTAACTAAATGTATAGATTCAGGTAGGAGCACTGCCTTGTATCATCCCTATAAAAAGGTGACCCGTGTCACTGTGAGACATGCTGTCACCTTGAATAGATATCGGCTCTTTGTTGCTCCAGATGTTAATCGGAGTTCATCTCGTTCATGTTGACAATGCTGACGCTACTGGTTAATCTGAGTTCATCAGAGCCGTGATGACAATTTGGGAAATGACTTGCATGGAATAGTGCATATTTGTGTTTCAATTCAGCAAAAACTTGGTTTCCACAGACCATGCATTATTGAAATGATCGTTGGCTCTTACATTTAATACTTTGGGTGCTTCACTGCTCATCTCTACAGCTGCAAATCATAATCGCAAAACACGTAGGTGCATTTGATATTAATATAGAAAAATGACAAATAAAGAGTGTCCTAATTAGAGTTCTGATATGTAAACATGGCTTATCATTCAACAATATGTTACAATAATTCTGCCCCAAAAGACTATCATGTGCTTTCCTACTAAGAATCTCCCTTACACTAATGATGCAATAAAACAATCGGTGAAATAGGTATCACATCAAAATCTTCCATATGAAATTGTGTAAGTTATGCACGTGAGGACAGGAACATCAGTATTTGCCTAGAATCTTTCACAAAAAAAAAGAAGTAATTAGCGTTCATGTATTTAATTTCTCTATCTTTACAAATATCCTTCATGCAATAAATTACTTATACAAGGTGGCAGTGATATAAAGTAGTGAATTGCTCTAAAATCTATTGAGGTAACCTGTGAATAGTGCAAACGTTATGCTTAGCTCCCCTTTCTCTAAATCAATGCCAGACACATAAGTTCGCAGTCTGTGCAAACTTTTCCGCAGGAATCTGTCAAATTGTAGCTCTGGATGCATGTTCAAATGATGTATCGCAGAGAGCCGTGGTGACACGGATGAATCACCGAATCGTGAGCAATTTTATGGAGATAATACTTTGGTACATCTCAAACTGGAGCAGATTTGAGTTGTATCCATGTTCAGTTTCATCCAGTGCACAGGACTGGGGGGGGGGGGGGGGGGGGAGAGAGAGAGAAGGAGGAAACCAAAAAGAGTGCAGTTCAAATAAACCGAACCCAAATTTCTTGCAACGTCAAGTGTTGTCTCTTCGTTGTGTGGCGAAGAAGAGCAAGAAGCTGTGGCATGATGCAAAGCTGGCACAGACAGACAGACGATCTGGTTATTGGCGGATTCACAGCATTGTAGAGGGCATGGGCAGGGAGGCGGGGTACTGGGTAGGGAGGCAGGGCTGAGGGCAGGGGAGGGGAGGAAAAGATGGGGGAGGAGGTGAGCTCTCTGCCTCCAGTCAATTCAGATACAAGATGGTTGCTTTGACTGTATGATTTAAAGGCCTGCTGCTGCTGGTGGTCTAAAAACAATATACTGAATGTGAGAGAGTGGTTTAAAGCAAACCATGCTAGATATTACTCTTAAGACATAGTCTGGCAGAGAGGATGTTGAGGTTTTGTCCCTCTCTTGCCAAGAAAAGCAAAAAAAGTGTATGACTGCATTGTATAATAGGTCAAAATGTATTCTCATCTTTGCACATTGATTTGGATAATTTGCTCTTAGCTTGTTTGATAGAGGCATCGTGAAATTTCGATGCAAGCCAATCATAATCTCGAGCAACAAACGTTAAAACTTTTATCATGGACTTCTCTGGAACCGGCCATGGAATATCATGATAGCTCGGTGACAAAGAAATAATGAGACACACAATCAATCAATGCAGCAGTCTTTTAACTGAGTTTGTGAGTGTAATGTAGTCTATCTGTGGTACATGGGGTAATTTGTGATCGTTACAGCTCCCTGCCAGCCATGCACTGAGCTGTGAATCTGATGAATTTTCCAAACTACCAGCACTTGCTGCTAATGTGGTCATCGCAGTCTTTGCCGACATTATAAGAAAGATAGACGCAAGAACTTGAAGGTCACTGCCCCTCAGTAATGAGTCTCTGCGAGATCTCCACATCTCCTGGGGCCTGAGACTTCAGATGACGTGTTTCAGGTTCCTTGTCCCCCTTCTTCTTTCAGGATGGTGTTGTGTCAGCTGATCTAGCAGGGCATCGTGTCTTCAGGGAGTTTCCTTCCATCCTCGGTGGTACAGTTCCTGATGTTTCAGAACAGCCATGCTGCTTGGTACCAGTCTTGTGGTGCATGCCACCGTTTTACAACTTTCAAACCATGACTGTTTTCACCAGGGAACTTCCGCCACCACGTCTCCATGAGAGCGTTGCCCAAGACCTGAGACTGCACACAGGAGATGCCGGGCCCAATCAGTTCTCCACTTGGGAGTCCTGCATTTCGCTCTTGTAGTGGAGCAAGAGGATGAGAGGACTCTGCTTAACAGCAGCTAACACAGGTGACATTGTGTTGTTCTCAGCCAGAGTCGGGCATGCACTCCTGTAATGCTTATTTTGTTAGTCCCTTACGACCCTGGCGTCTGCACGTTATTTCTTTCGTGTCACTGGGCTTTCTGGAGGAGTCGTCTCGGAGGTCCCCGAGCCAGACGAGGACTGTCTCTTCGTGCGACTGTGAGGCCTGTTGGGGTTGATACCGGGGACTGCGGTAGAAGTGGAAGAAGCTGTAGTTGCCATGGTGATAGAGCTGGATGATGCGGATAGATCCGTCTGGGTGCTCTTCTCAGGAATCTCTCCAGATGGTGTCCTCTCCTCCCCTAGAGAGTGAGAGAGAGATGGGGGAAAATGAATCAGGCCACTTTGTCTTATCTCTACATGAACATGGCATACTGGTGGGAATGCTCTGAAGACATGCTGAACGATGCTTTAAAAGGAAGCTACAGTGAGCTACATCGGGTCACAATGAGTTACTTCATCATTTGTCCTCTATGTTTGAGGAAGATGGCAAAACATTACATGTACATGATTACAACAACATGTGACCAATGTGGGCATCATGATGATTTTCCTGGACATCTCTCTTTCCTTTTTTTTTTTTTTTTTTTTTTTGGGGGGGGGGGGTTGGGCAAATTTGTAATACCTAACACTGAGTGGCTTGACATACACTATATGCATCAACTTTGTCAACCACAAGTTCTAGACTCTGTCTGCAATACACAACACTCCTCTTTTTGGATATCTTTGCCTTTTCCTTGATTAACAGGAGGAAAGATTTTGTATGCACTCCTTGTTTCATTTCACACCCTTTGGGATCCTATCTCATAAGCACTACAATCAACGACCCCTCCACCCTGCCGATGGGGGAGGGAATTTCTTGAGGGAATTTCTTGAGTCGAGGCACTATGCCTCTACTCGTCGAAGGACACCGAGAGTCGTGAATCTCGGCAAATTGGACCCACCCCGAGTTTCCTTGTGGCTGCCGAGACGAGGTGAGTGCCTGTCCAGAGTTCCCTGGCTCCCAGCCACCTTCATCGCGGTTGACGGGGACGCCGATCCCGACTGGCCCTGGATGGCGCTGGAGAGGATCAGTCTCTCGGGCTGGGAGAAACTCTTGGGCCTCGTCACGCTCCCCGACGGCGAGGACTGATGGGGCTTTTCTGCTCAAGTTCATTGGTACGGGAGAGTGGGAGAGAGAAAGAGGGAAAGAGCACACAAGAGAGAGAGAGACAGACAGAGAGAGAAAATATGATTTATGCGGAAAATGAGGCACAAGACAAATACAAAGACAACGGAGAGACAGGGCAGTGGAAGAATGGAAGAAATTTGGAATTTTAACACACAAAATTAGTAAAGGAAAAGATATAGGATACAGGCAAATGATTGCAATTTAGGATAATTTAGAAAAGATATAATAAAAATACATTACAGAAAAACACAGGACATAAACAGATGATAAACAGGCACACAAAGAGCACATACGGGGAGAAATTAGGATACAGTTTTACAAGGTAAAAGAAACACAGATTTTTCGAAAGTGGGGACAGGAGTTAACATAAACAGGAGTGGTATTGGAGGGGGATATAGAATTGAACACAAATTAACAAGAGATGGAAGTAAACATCAAATTGAAGACAGAGATGTAATATAAGATAAGAACCAGCAGACATGTCCAAACAAGTTTAATAACAATGCATTGTTAGATGGAACACAGGTGGAGGGACAGATGTAGCAGAACAAGATATTGGAGGGCACAGGCAAATGATTGATGTTTAGATGAGTGTTATTTGAAAAAATACAACGGTAATTAGTCAGGCACGTAGAGATGGGCACACAGAGAGAATTACATGGTAGGAAAAAAGAGACAAAGTTGGAGGGGGCGGGGCGAGTTAGAAAAGGAAAGAGAATATAACAAATAATGACTATTTTAATATGATCAATGAAGAACAGAATAAATACTGCTCTCAACCAAATTATCAGGACTCTGACATACTCATCAAGGAAAGAAACCAGACCTCGATCAGAGCACTCTACTCGTTGTAAACTCTGATCTCTATTTAGGGTTTGGGGAGAGATGGACAGAAGTATACTTACCTTTTCCATCATGTTTGCATGGTATAAAAAATACTGGAAAGTCAATACAGAATTCACAATGCATGACAGTGGCCTTATTTCATCGCGTTATTATGGCAATTGGCAACTGTGTATATGAAATCAAAGATCACGCTACATCGCACAATGTGAAAAGCAGGGAAAACATTCTCCGAGTACCGAGAACCATACTGACTCCTGTTTAGTCGGGCATTATCCCACCGCCTCCCGTGAAACAATGATACACTAGTCATGCAAGTGTCATGGAGCAGCCATGGATGAAATGTTGTGGCAGCTGTTTAACAGGTCGTCCCTCATCTAGTCACTTTATTGTATTTCTCTGCAAGACTACTCATGTTACAAAATCAAGGGCTCACAGAACAACAGTAAAGACAAATAATCAATTGCATCTTTATCATTGTGCAAAACAACCTTAAGAAAAAAAAATTGACATTTGTTTTGCTTGAATGTATCACTGCAACAAGTTCAGACGAAGGGAAATTAGACTGAATCTTATATAAAAATTCCCCAAACATCTCTACTGCAAATTATGTAAATCTGCACATTAGGGGTAAATTTTCAGACACAAAATGAATAAGGATAGTATAATGCTATGTTGTTTTGATGTAGTATGTTAAATCTAAGTTAAATGAAGGTTTTACGATTGTTTTCGTATTAGGATATTGTTGATTAGTCGTAAATTATAGTGAGGACATAAGTTATCGTAATGAGTATAGAGCGTTGGGTAGGGTGTTACCGTAGACACACACACGCGCACAGAAGCCCATAGGCAGGCGCATACACACACAGACAGTCTGCTCATTCTGTCAATATCATAATTATGAGTTTGCACCAGTGCTAGCTGATCCAGATGATAACTCAGCTGCTTGGGGACTGACACCAGTGAGGTAAGAGACCATAATTAGTGCAGATCTGCACAGCCTACCTGGGTGTTACAGAACCTTACTCTGGTTAAAGTCTGGCACAGGTACAGCAGGCAATGTACCCCCTATGTATCACACTAAAGAACCCTTGCTCCGTCAAAAATGTACCACACTCAACAACGACTGCACAGGAGCTCTACGTTTTGCGTATGCTTCTTTCCAAACCCCGATTTGAAATTCTCAACTTGTTAATATTTTCTAGGTCAACCCTTTCTGAACAAAGTTACGTTCAAAGGAATTAGCATTATTTGAAAACGAAGGACAAAAACATGCCATGACTTCACATCAGTGAATTGTCCACACATAATTTTCTAACTTTATGCTTGCTGAAGTTTGCTCAAAGTATTGTCTGAACAAAACAGAGCAAAATCTTTCAAAAAAAAAAAAGAGACAAAAAATCGGCACATGGATGGCAAAGAAGATATCTTCAATATGAATGGTTTACCTCACAACAAAATACCTCTCATACTATGTCAAAAAAGATGTGCAGCTGGGTCAGTTCAAATTAATCTCAATCACTATAAAAGACACCAAAATCATACACAAAACTATTCTGAGCATTAATGGATGTAGACTTAGTGATGTTTGCCAGCATGCTAAATATTTCATTGCATGTGATGTCAGTGTTGGTTTGGTTGCCACTGGAGTTATGATTACCCGGTGCAATAAAAATGGTAAAAAAGAAATCAATACTTTTGACAAAAAATCTTTTAGGCAATCTATACAGTTGCATATCAAAATGTGTGGCAGAATTATGAGTTTTTTGTTATAAAAAAGGTTGTTGATACATAGCTGATACCACTATCTGCACAGTTATATGGCATATATATTTTTTGTTCTCTTCAGCCAAGGGAGGATGAGTGTCAGGGTGTGCGTTGTAGCAGACACAAATCAGAGCAACATGCTCATATTCAATATTTCCATCGCGTTAGTAGGAATACAAACAGCTAGGGATAGTTAGACACGAATTAAACTGTCAAATGAGATTTTCTGCCTTGTACTTAGCGGTGCGCGGGGCGATATGAATGACCAGCATGTCATGACACTTCTCATTTATCACGACCCGACGCTCATTTCCAGTTATTACGGAAAATGAGCTCCAAAATTGTACAGCCAGATATTATCTTGTCAATCCAAAGCCATTGGCAAATAGCAATATCATTCTTAATTAGTAACCATTCCACCAACAAATTAGTCCAGTGTTGAGTTTCTCCATTTTTTTTTTTTTTTTTAAAGAGTCAGTGTGTCCCCCTTCCATCTTGTGCATTCATGTCGATTGGGGCAAGTTTAGAAGCATCTTGGTGATATAAAATGACAGGTACTTGATTTATGATGCCACTGGGTATGGCTGAGATAAGCGTTAATTTGAATTCTTGGCACCTGAACGGTTTTCCATCATGCACAAACTAATCAAGAAAATAGAATCGCAGTCCTAGGCAAACATGAGCATACTCTGTTGCTTCTCCCCTCCAGTGCATACAGATACAAGCAAAAGGAAAATTTTCCAACGGCTGCATGTCAGTATTTGCACACATTTTTTTTTTTCCTCTTTTTCATTTAATACCAAAGTTACTGGTACGATCCTGCTCATCGAGTGGCTTTCATATTAGCTGAAAGGTAATATCACAAGTGGTTCGTGAGGGAGGGCGAGGTAGTTTGTCGCCACTGCAGAGAGCAAGACAAATTCCAACATGGTTTGATAAATGCATTTCTACATCCTGGCAGCTTTCTCCTTTTTTCTCGCCTCAATTCTGATTCTATCACAGCAAACATCTTCCCCTGCCATGTCGTACACTCAGAGGCAGGACACATTGGTGCCGTTACTATAACTCTGTCTCTCTACCTGCCAAGGTAAACGCATATTTATGCGGCTTTGAGCAAATCTCAGGATATGAACAGACTTGCTTCAGAAGACGAGGAGGCGACATCACTTTGAATAAACTTTGCGAGCAGTGAGAAAATGAACAGAACCCCAATCTAGACCCATTTGGCAAGTAAAACTCTCCTGAAAGATGTATACCAAAAAGCAGTAGATCACAAATGGTGACAGACACCCTGAAATAAAATGCTAAATGTTGGCACGAGGGTGTTAAACCTAAACCAAGTTGTCAGCTGAAAGTATATGAAAAGCACTGGACTCTCACTTTACTCCTAATACACAACAACTCCAGCAAAATCAAATGCCCATCGTTAGGTGGTGGTGATGTTAGGAAAGAGTGATGCTAAAAAGGGATGTGGTTAACTCTAAATTGCTCCTCCACTGGGTGGCATCAATGAGTACATGCATTGATAGAGGTGGGGACATGTAGACAAGGAGGCGATTACACGTACCGTCAGCTCTGTTCAAAAGGGAACGTACATTTGTTTCTGGCCGACGAGTAATACACCACGTCTTGTTTTAAGAACAATGAAAGACAGGAAAAAGACTGTCAGTGTGCATTTATTCAAGATGGCATCACGGCTTTAGCTCTAACACTTTATCTACTTTTAAGTATCCCTTTGGGGGAGAAAAAGGGACACTGATAAAAGGATGCAAGCAATCATGGACTCTCATTGCCAATTATCAAATTGATTTTCACTTGTCATGCAAACATTTTCCACAGCCCCATCTCAACCACACCCGAAAACAAACAAACAAAACCAAAGATGTAAGAAAAGATTCACACTGTATCATAGAAACGCTAATGGCATTGCTCTCTTCCAACAATGTGGATTAGTTAAGCCACAAAAAAGCCTATGCTATCTAATAAAACATAACAAAATGAAATAAAACAAAACAAAGCAGAGCACACATACACAATTGAAACTAAAAAAACACCAAATTTTCACCCACTCCTCAAATCTGGCAGGATGCCTCTTAAAATGGGAAAAAAAATGGTTCAAATGTTTCGACTGCACAATGACATTATATGGTTTGTGGTTGATGATTGAATTATAGGACTGCATTAAATCTAATGAACATTTGAAACTTCAAATCAAGCCAGTACATGTCATAGCAGTGAGAGTAATCATACAGTTGTTTGAGAGCATGAAGAAAATATGACAAATTCAAGACATTTCATGCTGACTAATAAATCACACCACACAGCAAGCGGGAGAAAGGGATTGTAATTTTCCAGCTTTGGTTGGTTACATGGAACATTACAATGACGACAGACAATAGTTACGTTCAGACGACGATCCTTAACCCTCGAGGACTACTGTATACGCCATATACTTCGCGAGCCTAAATTTTCGCGAATCGGGAATTCCCAATGATTTTGCAAGTGGTTAAATTCATGATTGTGGAGTTCTGTACTGAATGCAGAAGTGTACACGCATACGTCACATTCACATTGGGATAAGAGTCAATATTTTCGCGTGTCTTTAATTTCGTGAATAGCACCTAACTCGCGAAATTCGCGAAAATAAAAACCTCGCGAAATATTCGGCGTATACAGTAAGTTAAGTTTGAGGATAAGCTCGTAGTTAAGTATGGGGTGCCAAGTGTCGCATGGTCTCTTTCGTTACGAAATGACAATTTTGTGATGAAATCGTTTTTTTCGTAGACAAGAGACAATGTAAACTCTGTCAACGAAATGACAATTTCATGACGAAATTGTTATTTCATCAATGAAACTGTTATTTTGTCCATGAAATTAATATCACTTGTCCCCCCAAACAAATTTCATCATAAAATTGTCATTTTGTGTTAAGAGAGACTATGTGACACTTGATGCCCCATACTTAACGACAAGCTTGTCCTTGAAGTTAGCTTATCCTCGAAGTTAAGAGTCAACATCAGAACATCATTTATATTATAGTTCTGACAGCTTTCAAAGGGGACCTTATCCCCCCCCCCCAAAAAAAAAAAACAACAAACAAACAAAACAAAAGAAAACAAATAAAAACAAAAAGCCCCATGGATATCATATAATGAAACAGGAAAACAACAACAAATCAGAATGTCAGAATGTCAGAATGAAAATTATGTGATACATCATTAAATCTTTATCTACTTTATGCACCAGTGAACTATTTCAAATAGTTACCTATGGATACTTCCGTGATCTTCACATCGCTTACAATATATCCAATATAAGGCAGGAATATGTTGTATCAATGTCCGTGAGAATTTTTGTTTTGGAATATCTACTGGTATGCAAACGGATACACTGTTGAGTTCTTAGCAGAGTTATACAGAAAGCTTTTTATTCTTCCCTCTCCCTAAAAAAAAAGAGATATCAATGACATTTTTTAAGTTTAAAAAAAATTGCGGGGTAGTAAGATGACAATTATGAAATATCAGAATATCATTTTAGCACAAAACATTCACAAATTTCTTGACACTTCAATTTTTTCTTATATCCTACATGCTTCTTTTACTTCCATTCAGCTGTCATTTTGTTTCCTGAGTTATAGTCACTTTTCAAAGCTAACAAAAACCAACCCGCAATGGACACATGAAAGTTAATATATGAAATCAAAAATGTGACTAAATGTATAGTGAAAGTACTGGAATGTGGACAGGAACGGCTAGTTGCAAAACCAAGTTATCTTGCACAGTGCCAGTGATGCTATGTAAATCCTCTCACATGCAAGGCAGTGATTTCTGCTTCTAATTCTCACAAAAACCACCCTCCTAGCTAGTTTAGCACCATTCTTTCTGCTGGCAGCTTTTCGAGGACTCTGATTCTGATACATGATACACCAAAGCGCCACATCAACAAAAATCCAGTGGAAATTGAGCCAAGTGTTGTACTCACTAGACATGTTCATGCATGTGAAAGGGCACCACCCACACAAATCTGGAGAGACTTAAAGTTCATTGAGTGCAATATGATAAGCTTAGAAGCCACCAAAATCCAGCGCACCTTCCAATAAGTACAAGATCACAGCACATAACTGCATGCATAAAGGGGGACTTCACAAATCTATGAATGTTCCTTCCCACCTTTTTAAAATGTACTACTACATGTACTACTACTACCCAAAAACAAACAAACAAACAAAAACCACACACACACACACACACAACACACAACTGGAATAATCATTACCATGGCACACACTTAAACCTTCAATCCTGTAACTTCAATCTCCCATTAGTCATGTGCAACTGGTGTATGGACAACTATATTTCCACGTACACCTCCTATCTAAGAACAGTGTAGACTTCAAAGCAGTAAACTAGATAAACACCGCGAGCATCACAAATTCACACAACACGCTCAAGAGTGCTGCAAACTGAAAGGTTTCTCGCAAGAAATTTAATGAGGTATATAAATTCAAGTGTTAATTCTGAGATGCGGATAAGCAATCAAATTTTGAAATTATGACAAACACTTTTGTGAAGATTGAAGAGAGTGACTTTTTCAAAATCTTATGTGCATTACATCTTCAGACAGACTCTGAACTCTTGGATGGTTTTAAATAAACCCAAGCAAACAGAAAAACTATGCAAAGACCCATATAACCTGATTTGCTTTTCACAAATATCGCCATGACAATAAGAGATGATTAAGAAAGTGATCATTCATCTTGATCATATAGAAAGATATCTGTGTTAAAAATTACCTCCAGAATGACTGTATTTTATCATGGGCAGCTCCCTCAAAGCATCTTCTAACATTCTGTACATTTAAATGCTATTTTGCACTCCAAAACTATAGACAGACACACATCATATCACAGCAAACTCAACTCATGAAATAAATGCAATGTAAGCAATCAGGAAATGTATAGTTTTATGAACAGTGTATGGATATGTGTGTAAATGACAGCAAAACAAAAGAAAAAAGAAAAAAAATGCACTAATACACATTAATATTATCAAAAAAAAAATGAAAAAACAAAAACAAAAAGCAAGCCATGCAATGTTTATAACTATACCCCCTGATAACATACACAAATATAAAGGAACAGTTAGCCCGGGAGATACAAAGGGAATAACGTACGAATATCGCACCGCAAACAAAAAGAAACAAAAGAAAGAAACCCACTCAAACACCAGAGTTAGAGAGTTCAAGTTTCAAGATAACGCTCAGTGACAAATGAGGATAAAGTAGAATATAGAATGTAAGCGCTGATTAAAGTTGAAGTTAGACTGATTAGGACTGACCACAAGCAGCACAACAAGGACACCATCAATAAACACGGACTAGTGTCCTCTGTCGCTGGACAAAGCAGTGTGTTTCCCTGACCGTTATGGTGGGGGGGGGGGGGGGAGATCAGAGAGGGGTTTATTATTACCAGCGGATTTGGCGTTGAGCTGAAGCTTTGTTGGCAGGAAGGAAGAGCTCTTGGAATCAACAGAGGTCAGACCATGGCCATGGGCCGGGGCACTGCCCGATGACTCGGGGCTCGTGAAATACCTGGTGTCTGATGCGTGCAAGGGAAGGCGGGGGTATAAAGTTAATGGAGAGACTGCAGAACAGCTCCAATTAGGTCAGAGAAGTGGCTAATGCAAGAATAAAGAGATACATCCATCACTCGGTGGGCATGTATGTGCATCTCCATTACTAGCTGCTTATAGCACACAGCTCTGGAGACACCACTTTGTTTTAAGCCCATTTCGCATCTTTTGCACAGCTTAGATTATGCCAGCTTGCAGCAGTTTTCTTTCTATAAATGTATTGTTTTTTTCTCTCCCTTTCTCCTTTCTTTTTCCTGATGCGTACGGCCTCTATGTACTTCCAAGCCAAAATGAGTTCCATCATGTTTTTTTCTAACACGTCCTTTTACGTCCTTTCCTTTTCTGTTTGTTGGTAGGAAAATTAAAAAAAAAAGTTTCATTTTTCCAGGACAATTCTTGACATAATGGTGTAGCTTAGAGCAGCTGTTAGTATAATAGTCCTCTTTAAGCTGGTTATTAGTATAAGACACTGCAACATTCAGAGCAACAAGATGATGGCATCTCACTCTATCCACCATTATATTTTGGATCAAAAATCTATCCTCTAGTTATTGTTTGAATGAGCTTCACTTGATTATAGGCATTTTCAGCTACATGAGAAAGTTGGCATGCTTGACATTCCATAAAGTACCATGTGCAAAATGAAGTCACTTCTATGATGACACCTTGCAAATAGTATTACTATTTGCAATATGATGTCACAAAGCAATTCTGAAATTGAGCACAGCTTTGTACCCCTCAATCTGTGATATGTAACTTTTTTTTTTTAAACAAACAATTGTTACATCACAAAGCAATTCTGACATCGTGCACTGCATGGTACTGTCATTCTGTGAAATTTTATGATTTCTAAAAAATCAACTGTGACACCATAAAGCAATTTTGACATTCAATGCGCGCTGCTCATATCATACCGTCACTCTGTGAAATGTATCAATTTCCAACAAAACAACTGTGACATCATAAAAAGCAATTCTGACATAATGTGCATTGCTTTGTACTGTCGTTCTGTGAAATGTAACATTTTTGAACAACCATCATAAAGCAGTTCTGACATCATGTGCTGCTTCTTATGATAGTCAATGTAGGATCCCTTCATCGCATCCATCACACGACTTCTCTCTTTACACTTCCCCCTCCCCATTTCCCCTTCTTTTGTTTAAATTTTTGATCCAACATATAAAACAAAACCAAAACTTTGCTTAATTTCGAGTTTCTGGTTAAAACTACAGGCCTTGGTGCCTCCAAAAGAACCATTCACTTCGGGGCTGTGCCCCTCACTGAATAGTTCTTTTGGAGTTACCCCTGCCCATAGTTTTGACCAGAATCTCTCAAGGAAAAATATACATCAGATGTGTGTACCAGGTAGCACTTTTATCTCACAAGACAATATGTCATCTGGATCAACCGCATTATCCAATGGCACTGTGGCTCTGGTCAAAGTTTGACAATCTTTTCTATATTTTTCTTAATTGATGTCATTACAACAACAACAAAAAAAAATGGCTTTTCAATTGACAGCTATTGTGATTCCAACCGATGCAGCATGCACATTTTAAAATCACCACAGACTCGCCTGCTCAAAACATATCACTCGCTCAATCAGTTGGGTTCCTGGAATCCTATGATTATTGCAACAGCCATACATTTCATATTCCTACCCAAAATATTTTTGTGCACATACATGCGAGAAACTCCAATTACCTAATGGAATGCATGAGGTGATGGGGGTCCAGACATACGACCTTCAATTATGCATCTTCACTAATATTGATTCATACGCGATTTTTATAGTTAATGATTGCATTATCAAAGGAATAAGCATTTTTTCCCTCCCTCTGTGTGCAAGTGTAAAACAACAAAGAATGCCAAAAAAAAAAAAAAAAATGAACCCGAGAATGATTTGTTGCATAAACAATGTATGCGCTGGTAACCTTCACAAACCAAGCTATAATGCTTGATCTGCTGTAAAGAGAGAAACATATCACACTTTTCTCTTCTTTTTTTTTTGCTGTACAACAAATTGTCATATCAAAAACAAAAAGAAAAAAGTCCTTGATACATTTGATCATAATAATGCCTCCACAGCTAAAAAAAAACCCAACATACTTTCAATTTTCACACAGGTATGATTTCTCAGAAATTATCCTTTACATGAATCTGTTCTTTTTCTTGACTTTCTAAGACTCATAGAGAGTAAATGCAATCATCAAATTGAGCAAGTATTGCATCATCAACAGTACTCTGTAAAATTATTCAATCAGTTTATAGTTCTGTAACATTATCTCTTCGAGAAGAAACTGACAAAAACCATAAAAATACTACCTTGTTGCCTGGCAACATAAAAAGAGGGTATTTTTTGGATGGATTGTGGCTTAACATCATTCCAAAGGGAAAACTGTACTGAAAAACTATTCAGATTGAAATTGATAATTCAGAGAGAAATGAACTTACTCTGGATCTTCTGCCTGGCCAGTGCTGGCTCGAAGACGTGAGCTGAAAAGTCCTCAAAAGTGGACGAGTCCTTGTGGTTTTTCACGATGGTGTCAAGGTACTTGGCACGTTCCTCATAGCTGAGATTTTAGGATTAAGGAACACATGCATGGAAGCATCTGTACATAATGAAATATATTGTCTTCTTACAACAGTCTTAGACAGAATTATATTTTAGATCAACAATTTATCCTCTAGTGATTGGTTAAAAGAGCTTCACGTGACCATATGTACTTTCAACCATTTTAGAATGTTGGCATGTTTGATACTCCATGGTATACTATTAGGAAAATGTAACTTTTCATGACAAATTTCCAATTAGTACACTGTTTGTGAAATACAGCAATTGTGATGTCTCACGCTGTTTCGTATGGTCACTTTGTGAAATGTCACTAAGCAATTGCACCCTCCTTCGTACAATCACTGAACCATGATTAGTTCTCTCGCGACTCCACAGAGACCAGGCTAGTCTCCAGGAGACGTCACAAAGACTCAAGTTGCCGCAAGGTCACAGCCTAGTCTTTAAGCCATAGGCTGGGAGACAAAGGAAACACTGTAGGATTATCTGTGGTGTCATTTCTTTCATAAACTCGCACTCTCAAAGTGACTTGATGGCTGACAGTGACTTTAACCCCCTGTTCAGATGCAAGCCAGTTGACACCAAAACTCGATAAAGAAATGACGTATAAAGAATCATCGTGTAGCCTACAGACCTTTCAGGCGCTAATCGCAACCGTTCTGGAAAACATAGAAAAACATTTAAAAAAATAAATGTGTAGTTTCCCACTGCGCATGCTGTTATGGTCATGAGTGACAGCTATGGGGTCACCTTTGGTGCCCGCTCCCATTAAGCCCCGCCCAGTTATACCGTTCTATGGTCGTCATACGTTCAGACATACAGTGGACACAATGGAATTGCTGGTTCGTTATCGAGTTCTAGTTCGAAATGATGCTCTGACCATTGTTCTGTTATACGTCCTTTCATTAGTCAGCGCTCAGACATAGAAATTCATAGTATAGCTACACCTTTTTTGGTATAGCTATACCGTTCTAGTATAATTTATTTTTTTTTTTTTTTTTTTGGGGGGGGGGCATCTGAACACCCTGTATACTTGGTACTGTGCTATTTCACTTAGCATCAGATAACTTCATGGCCTTGCAAATCATGGTCCTGATTACTAATTCAAAGACTAATTTAGATGAATGCAAAGTACTTTAATTTTTAATTGGAATACAATCTTTGTCATTAAATGCCAATTGACAAGTACCATGATAAAAGATTTACATGATATATTCTTTGTATGTGTAAAAAAAAAAATTCAAGTACATCTGTAAAATGACCTAGCAAAATTTCTAGTCTTGTGTGCAATCCTAAGAGACCAGTTTACTAACACACTTGAATCTCTTCATCGCAAAGACTTTTCCTTACATCCAGAAAGCTTGACTGAGACATGCTTGACATAGCAACTTATGAATGCAAAATGCATTTTGAAGCCCTATTTTAACAGACCTTACGACAACATCACGACAATACCTGGAGAGCAAAAGTCCTTGCCGTGGGCAATAAGACCACGGGAGAGAGCAAGGGGTACCATTTTAAAGGGATCGTACAGTTTCAGTTGAGACCTAATTTCAGGTTTCTAACATTTTTTGGTGAAATAATGAGAAACCTCTTATGAAATATGAAAGAGCATGCGAGCAATGTTTATCTGATGAAAATTGGTTTTGAAATGGCTGAGATATCCAAAAAAGAGTGATTCTAATAAAGTGTTGGACCCACACTTTATTACAATCGCTTTGTTTTACTATGTTTTTAGATGTTTCTGTCATTCCAAACCCGATTTTCATCAAATAAACTTTGAATTCCTCTTAAAATAGTATGCTATGTACTATATCATAAGTGTTTTCTTGGTATCTCGCAAGAAGTTAAAAGCCCAATTCTCATCTCCACCAATACTGTACCATCCCTTTAACAGACACATTGGAAACCTTCTCTAGGTAGGTTTCCACGAAGAGGGTGTGTCCACTGATGCGACTACCCCGCCCACCGGCCAGCACCACCTATTGCTAGATTGTGCACATCTAGGCAGGTAATCGTGTTAGTGAACAAAACGTGGTTACAATCACTGATCTCACCTACATAGAGCCTGCAATGTTGCACATATATATGCATGTTGAGTGTATCAAAGGAATGTTACCATGGTTGCGTCCTGACAAAAGGGTTACACAGGTAATGTCAGGGCAATGTCGCGGCGATTACCATAGCTGGCTAGGGTAGAATTCGGCAAAAGTTACCATGACAATGTCTGAGCAATATTTAGTGGGAACCGTTTTGACAGGCTGGGTAAAAAGTAACCTGGACACTACCTGGATGTTGTCACAGTATCGAAGCTCTGTTAAAAAGGGGCTTGAGTTTGTACAGGGAGATAGAATAACAGACTAGGTCCTTGGAGAAAATTATCATACCCACAAATTTAAGGACACGAGCAGGCTGGCCTCTACACTTCTCATACATATCACTATTCTTCTCTCCTAGCTTTATCTTTGCAATTCGTATCTTACACAAAAAACATGATCAGCAACAGACCCTTTCTGTAATGTATCACATTTTATTAATGTTTCTTTTCCAATAGCCTAGCAACTAAGCATTTCATTCACCCGAGCATTCCCTCCCATTAAAGGGAAGGTAAACCCAAAGAGCAATGTAGATTGAGTGAAAGCAGCAACATTAGTAGAACACATCAGTGAAAGTTTGAGAAAAATCGGACAATCGATGCAAAAGTTATGAATTTTTAAAGTTTTGGTGTTGGAACCGCTGGATGAGGAGACTACTAGAGAATATGACGTACATGTATGAGTGGACAACAATACGAAGAAAATATAAAGGATATTCAACAAAAATTCACTTTTCTAGAATTATGAAAGAGCAGTGGACCAACCGCTTTCAGAAAGCAGGGGGAATAATTGCTAACCTTAACATATGTCAATATCAAGTTGATGGAATTTGTAATTTTCATGAAAAATGGATTTTTGTAGTATTTTCCTTATATTTTCTTGATATTGTAGTCCACTCATACGTCATAACCTCTAGTAGTCTCCTCATCCAGCGGTTCCAACACCAAAACTTTAAAAATTCATAACTTTTGCATCGATTGTCCGATTTTCTTCAAACTTTCACTGATGTGTTCTACTAATGTTGCTTCTTTCACTCAATCCACATTGTTCTTGGGGTTTATCTTCCCTTTAAGTTCCATAGGCAAGAATTCACTTGGTTGTTGCTAGATAGGGCAAGTCTCTGGGCAAGCTTTGTGGTTTGTGAAGGACAGCTTTTGTGAACAAAGCATGCATAAAATCTGAATACATTACAGAACTGGCCTATACAGTAGCAGTGTTTGCACGAACAGCTGGTTATATATACATGTATGTAGATGAAGTGAGTGTATTGCCATTGTGTACATTAGTGTTTGATTGTTTGGCAGGTGACCACTGAGGGAGGAAAAAGAAGAGAAATGGGAGCAGAAAGACGGGGAAACAACGCAAGGGGGGGGGGAGGAGAAGGTGAGAGATGGAGAGGGAGAGGGGATGAGAGGCGAGAGGGAGAGTGAACTTTAGACTGCTTTCCATCAAATTCCACTGGCCCATTCAGGAGGGATATGGGGGAAGGGGGCAGAACAATGCTGCCCCCTCACTAACCAGGGGCAGGCTCCTAACACCAGCTGCTCCAGACGGCCGCCGCCCCGACGCTGCTGCAAGCGGGCCCTGAAATGCGCTGGGGGCAGTCTTAAAGGACCATTTCCACTCAGGAAACAAAAGGGGAAAAAATCAACTGTGCCCCCTGCCCCCAAAAAACAAGCTCACAAAACATAACACAACAAAATAAAAACAATTATATATTCAAGTTTCCCAATGGAATTATCGAAAACTAGAATTGTTTAACTTGTCATTCAAAGCCACAATTCCCTGTTATCAAAGGCACAAAATCAGGAATGCAATAATATGAGTGAAAACACAGGAAAATTTCCTTTTCTATTTACATCGAATATCTGAAGACAAATCAGCAGTGCAACATCTTATGTAAAAATATTTGCTGGGTAAAACAAATTCACTTCTATTTCTTGAAAAAAAAGAAATCTGAAAGGAATAGTCCCCAAGATTCTGGACAAACAGTTTACCAGTACACACTGATGTACTGTGCCTCAAAGCAATTTGCAGAGTGGGTAAACTACATTCTTCGTCTCTCTGACTTATTAAATATTGTCATCGCATTAGCACATTAGATCACTCTTTGAGCTACATTGAAGATGCAATTAGAAATACAGCACACTTTCGGATCCAGCACAATATTTACAAAGAAAAAAACATGCAAGCTCCAAGCATCAATGCAGGATAAAACTAGAAAAGCACTCTGAGAGCGCAGACCTGTGCCAAGCAGCTACTTTCCACCGATGATCTTGCTCTTCCCAAAGAGATTTTTCTCTTCTCCACCACTGGGGAAAAGCTCTTTGGGCTCGTCCATAGAGATCAGAGATTTCCATCCATAGGTATACATGCTGAAAATCACCCGATTTCCCAATATAGAAGCCTATGTTACGTCATAAACTCTCAGCTGCGCGGCGCACCTTGCCCTAGCAGAAACTAGAGCACGCACTTTAGTGTGTGTTTGAAAACCTCAAAAATGCACAGCTTGAACTCCCAAATTCATTGACCCTACCTGTCAAAATATTCAAAATCCTTCATAAATTCCAGAGAAGTTCTCGGATCACTAAAAAAAATTCAATCATTTGTTACTTGTGTCATCCTCAACCTTTCCTGTAAGTTTCATCCAAATCAGTTCACTACTTTTTGAGTTATTTTGCACATGGACAAACAAACAAACAAATAAACAAACCTATAAACCAACGGTAACAAAACATAACCTCCTCCCTTGGCGGAGGTAAAAATCCTTTCGCACAGAACATACCCTGTGCATTTGTTTTCACACATCAAGAGACTCACTTCCTCCCCATGTCATGCAGACTCTGGGTTGCATTCCTGGAGTTAAGTCTTAAAACAAGAAAGAAAGCAATTAAAAAAAAAGCCTTCTGCAAAACTACAGTTATCAAGTTTGATCAAATTCTATTTCTATTTTGCTGCAAAACTACAATTATCAAGTTTGATCAAATTCCATGAATTTCTATTTTGTTGCTAATCTTGAGACGGCCAGACAGAAAAAAGAACAGACAGTCAGACAGACAAGCATTCTTTTTTAAAACACTTCCTGGTACTGCTCTTAGTATCTGGCTGGTCTGGAGCACAAGTGTAGTAACCATGGCAACAACAGAATAACAGTGCCGGAAGCCTTCTGAGAAAAAAAAAAATAAAATCAGGAGCCATAAAAATTGTTTCCATTGCACTCACTGGGCCCATTTACATGCAAGAATTATAAATCCATCCCCCCCCCCCCAGTCGCAATGCAAAAGTTGATTACATTCATAACACATTGGCTAAACTCACTGGGTTGCAAGCAAAGAACTTTAAAGCTCCAAGCTGTGCATGCCTAAACAATGAAATGACCAGATACTGACCTGGGTCACTCTCACCTGGGCTCAATGAGTTCAACAATGAGATGAAGCAAAATCACATTTTTTATTTGCAAAAGGCAATTTATTGTGAGGGTTTTAAAAACACACACCAAAAGATTCATCAATCTGAACGGCTGATTTTTGCATCACAATGTTGATCAGGGCAACTACCTTGCTAGTTATCTTTTGGGGGTGTCCACAAACAAGAATGATCAACCTAAGAGTGGCATTTCATGCGATCATTTAATTCTTTGTCATCAGAGATTACTTGAATTAAAAAAACAGCCCTCACATTTGCTTATGTCCTTTTCAAACATGGGCAATACTGCAGATATTGTAGATTTTCTTTTCCTTAAAGCCTTAAGAAGAAAACAAATAAAAGAAAAGACATTCTTTTGCTTGTTTAAATGATATCCAAAATTCCACGGATACTTGAATTTTTGCAAATGGGCCATAAAATATATGCAGGAAAATACTGTAATCAAGTGTGGAAAAAAAGCATACACTGGATTAAAACTCACTTCTCAAAACCACTTGGTCACGAGTAGTTTTCTTCTTTTTCGGGGGGGGGGGGGGGGGGGAGAACCCTGTCTCTACTTCAATTCCGGGGCATATCATGCACTCATAATTAACATCATTCCCCAGGTTAGGTTGTACGTCTACATCTATCCAAAACTGGAAATGGGAATGGAAATATGTCACACACAGGTGAATCAATTCTGGGTTTGGGAGACATAATTACAGGCTGTGCATAAATGTGCTAAATTCAATTTTCACTTGGAACACACGAGAAGGGGGCCCTTGTATCAAATGATCAATTTCTGCATTTGCTTGGTAATAGAGCACCCCTTCTCTCTCTCCGCGGGGCCCCTGATTTCTATCTTACATTGTCAATATGATGGCATGCAACATGCAGATATGGCTGCATGAAAATTCATGAGAAAAGTAGAGTATTGGAGAAGGGGGCGGCAACTATCCCCCCCTTCCTTTCCAAATGCATCGCTATGATTGTTTAAATAGGGTGTCGGATTTCTGTGCAGCGAGGAAACTCTACCTGCGATGATTGTTCCATTTTTCCACTGCTGCTGGTTGCACAAATATTGGGTTGCTCTTGTCGCTCAAGAACGGAGACACCCTAGATCCATTACGCCCTCCTCTTTGCTGCGCACTGCTTGCCAATTTTCGCCATTTGTTGCAGCCAATTGACTACCCACTCACATGTGACCGTACACTCTACAACGCTCTCACCTGTGCCTATCAGGTACCTATCATGGGTACGTACCGAATGAGCACGGTTCTGCTTGACAGATATCTTTAGGAAAACTCATTTCCCTTTGGATTCATACTGACCTGACGCAGCCAGATAAAGACTTCATGGCAAACATTTGCATCTCATAGACAGAAGCCGTGGTCAACGCATATCTGTAGCTAATTACTCAAAATGGCGATGCAAAACTGCATGATGTAATCAGAGGCTTTATCAAGGGGAAAGAGAACACACATGTAATGTAGATGCATCGAAAATCACGACTACATCGGTACAAGCACCAAGCTCTGCATGGGAGTAGAAACAACTTGTAAAAGAAGTAGAGATCACTACACGGTCTGTATGAGAATACCTGCAGTCAGTTAACAGGGTGTCTGGTGCAATCTTATGGAATATCATTACAGCAAAGCCACGACGCCTTCTAACAAGTATTCTTGGAGGTAATGCTGCGTGCTTGACCACTTTGCATCTACTCTAATCAATTTTATTAGATGGGAAAGTCTTGTTGATCCATCATTCTAATTACCTCGTGCTAAAACTGACAATTTTGCTTCGCGCTTTATCCCGTCCTTCCTTCAAACTCAACAGAGGGGTAAATTTTGTCAGTATCAATTAGCTCTGCTCCACTAACCTACATAGCCTAATACCAGGACTTGTGCGGCAGCATCCCGTTTTGCATGCCGAGCGGCAATGTAGTTGCAGCTTCCAATCCTGTAGAATCAAGCAACTGATTAGGATGCTTTTAGCAACAGGTATGACTGATGCCTTGCTTGGCGTGATGGGTGCCCCTCTCTCTCTCCCTCTCTCCCCTTCATTCCACGACAGAGCTTGATAAGTGTTGTGCCTGCCAGGTACCAAACTCTCTTAACCAAAAAGCAAAGAAAAAAAAAAAGAGCAAGACGAAGAAGAAAAAGAAAGAAAGAAATGCTGCCTAAATAGAGTCAGCTAGAGGATGGATGGATGGATGACACCAAATCCCACTCAAAAATTCTTTGGAGATCAGCGGTTGTTGATTGTAAACTTCAATATTATTCTCCTATCGAGGTGTCACTTTGCATTACGCTGCATAAATTGCCCCAGAACTAGCCCCGGTAAAAGGGTAATGTATGATTGATACTGAAGCCGAGGAGTTATACAGCCACAAGAAATATGCCAGCTTCCTGTCCTGCAAGACCAAAGATGTCAGAATGAGTTGTGTGAGGGTTTCCAGTCTGTCCAACAGATAACAACTGTGAGAAGAGCGCCCAATGGCTGGATTGTAATGGAATAAAATCTAGTGCACGAGGCCGTTCTTTTTGTCATGTGAGCAAGTATCTTCCCACGGATCGAGCCTGTCTGTTTTTTGTTCATCTGACTGCCTGCCTGTCATTACTCTGTGTTACATGTGGAAAGCCTATTGATGGAGATTTCAAAATCTTGTAGGGAAAAAAACAAAACAAAAACCCCTATCAAATATGAAAGTACCTACATGATGCAACTAAAATAATGATTAAAAAACTGCTGCATCTGACAACTCCTCTAGGTAACTTTCAAGGCCAGTAAGACTGCAGAAGGGACTAAAAATGCAGGACTTTCACATCCTGACACCTATTCACTGTGCTCAATTAGAGCCATTTCTTGATTTAGAGTTCTCCTGAAGAACAGATTTACACACTTTGAGCTCAGAAGAGAAGAAGAAGAAGTAGTTATCAAACTACCAACAGAATGATCAGTACATCTTGAATGGCGAGTAAAGAAAACACAGCATTTAGTCAAGCTTTAAAGTGAAAGTATCTCGCATAATCAATTATCCTCCATATGGGACATTTTAGCGGTGCATTAAAAACATGTATTCTAGTCCGCTCAATTTTCACTGCGCAATACCAGAGGGTATTCAACGAAACGCATCTAAGCCAATGAATGAACTCCCTATAGGCCTTCGTGGTTAATGGCTATGCAATAATACACCGTATTTTGTCTCTTCTGTTGCGCGAGCACCTGCCGAGTGCGCAAATCCTTGCTACTGTACATGGGTGCGCGAACTGTTGTTACGCTCACAAGCGTGCAAGCATCTTGCTACCTAACGTACGCAAGTACAAGTCGCTCCTTCATAGCGTGGAGTGGACTTCAAAATCTAAAAGTATGGTACTTTTTTAAAGTTTATGCCTTCTCTAGATAATCATTATAGACTGGGGGGGGGGGGGCTGATTGAGAAATTTTAAAAATAATAAAATATATTTAAAAAAATTTTGATACCGCCATTTTTTTTTATGTACATTCAATAAGAATCCTAAAGAGAGTACCTAGACCAAAAATCAGCAGTTTTGGACCTTTACAGATTGACAGCCATTTATCTTATTTCATATATAAATTAGCATAATTAATCTAATACAAACAAATTTGAATGATTGCAGAATAATTACCTATTCAGTGTTGTAAATTACATTGTAAGTGACCCACATGCCAATTTCCTTGTGATCACAAGGGCAACAGCCAACAAGATCTCCCCCCCCCCCCCCCTCCCCAGTCTTGCTAGGCATCAAAATAGCCCAGTCTTTTTAGGGTTAAACCCAGTTGCTAATTCTGAAAACCACATACGTAATTCATCATTATACATTGGGAGATACATCGGGGGAATTCACTCACTAGGAGACTTTTGTATGTGACCTTTAACAACCATTTCTTAAGCTCTGTTTCAACAGAGCCTTTAAAACCAGAGTTACTGTGACAACATTCAGGCAATTTTTTTTTTTACCCTGCCTGCTGAAAAGGTCCCCGCTAAATATTGCCTGCACATTGTTGCGATAACTTTTGCCAAATTCTACCCTAGCCAGCTAGGGTAATTACCCCAACATTACTCTTAACAACCTTCATGGTAAAACGCTCTCAAGGTAACATTCCTTTGATATACATATGCACAATAGTCTTATACAAGAAACTCACATTTTGGTTGTACAATCATAACAGACACACACACACACACACACACACACAAAGGAAAATGTCTTTTGAGGCATTACATTTGAGGTTAAGGGTGGGGGGATTCCCATTTTTCTGGTAACTTGTTACACCTGAAATGTCTATCTTGGTAGACCATCACCAATTTTTGTAGATTTATTCATCTATTTATTTTTTAGGGGAGAGGGAGTAATTTTCAGTTTTTATCAAATAAGACTGGTAGGTCCTTATTTTGATATGAGAACAATTCCTCCACACATTGCATTTGACAATTGTTCACACTGATATAAATTTCAAATTTTACAACACTATAACACACATATAGACACACAAACAGTAATCATTTCTGTCTCTGAGTTTTAGGGAAAGGATACTATTGCTTGTAGAACTCCAGTTGGGACCGTTTGATGCGGCTGGCATTGATGGCCGTTGCTCTCACCAGCCCCGGCAGCACGCGGTAGTCCACGATGGCTCCGTCAAAGAGTGGTCCGAACAAAGGCACCTGTTTTGTCGGGGGCAGATGGGGCAAACAATGAAGACTTCATCACATTGATCTCTGTCATTGTTCATCATTAAACAATAAAGTCATTGAAGACAGTAAATTTGATTTACTGTTAGAATCAAACGTGAAAACACACCTATTGTAAATTTAGCACATGAGTAATCAAAAACTTCATTTTTGTTTCTTTCCTTCATTTCTTTTTCTCTCTTATGCTCTGTGAAGAATTTTGTTGTGCCCTTTGAGCACTCAAACACAATTTGGTATTTCCAATACCTTATAGTACTACAACTGTATAAATATTCTTCTTCTTCTTCTTATCATTATTATTATTATTATTATTATTATTATTATTATTATTATTATTATTATTATTATTATTATTATTATTATTATTACTATTATCATCATTATTATTATTATTATTATTATTATTATTATTATTATTATTATTATTATTATTATTATTATTATTACTACTACTATTATCATCATCATTATTATTATTAATGAATCATCATCATCATCGTCTAAATATAGGACGAAAAAAGACATTGTATCTTTAGGCACTTCTGCTTGAACAGGACATTTGTCTGATATGACATAACTTATTTCCTATTTATCACCATTCCCAATTCATCTATCACTAACATTCATTTTGTAATGTGCATGTAGAAAGTTTAATACATCTCTTGAGTGAATGCTAATGCATTGATACATTATGGACTGAAATAAAAAAGTGGACTGACACTTCTGTGGGCTCACAATTACATTTATGAAAAAAAAAATGGAATTACTGACCAGTATTTGTTTTTATTGGCATCACCAATACCACACTGAATTATATTACTGCTTGAAAGAAAGGAAATCTATGACTGTAAACTAAGAAGAATGATACCCTGTTTTTATTTATGTGCAGATAGCTTTAGGCAGGGCTTGACACTAACGGTGGCCCGGGGCCACCAAAAATGAAAGTCGGGCCACCAAATTTTAAAAAAGGGCAAATTTGGTGGCCCGCCTCGGGCCACCAAAAATGTTTGAAAAGTATGTCAATAAATTCGTAACTTTTTGCGCCGGAAATCAGCAGTTAAATTTATCTAAATGATGGATGAAAAAGACTGAATGTGTGCCTGAGAATGAGTGTTGCGAGTTTGTTGAGGTTTATTTATGAGTAGATATGTCCAGCTTCCAATTCTTAGTATGATAAAACTTGAATATTTGACTCATTTAAAAAAAAAGTACTTTTAATGTTTTTTATTGTTTTTGGGGGCCACCAAATTTTTCTCTCTAGCCACCAAAAATTTGAAATTGATGATTTTGGTGGCCCCATCGGGCCACCAAAAAAAAAAAGGTTAGTGTGGTGCCCTGCTTTAGGGAATATCATAACAATGAAAAATTTATTGCAAGAAACAATTATAAGCTGCATGTATTTCACAAGTAATAGTGTCTGCTTTGAAATTTGTATTCTTGATAAGTAATGTAATGATGTTATTATTCACGACAGTTCACTGCTTGTTTTTTTCAAGTGCTTCTGTTTCAAATAGAAGTATTGAGATGCATGTTCGTTTCAATGAAAATTGTAAGTATGCTATAAATATCCCAGTAGGGGGAAAATTATGTACCTTCAAGCAACACATAATTATTAACCATTACATTCAAACAGATAGTTTATCAATTCTTTATACCTAACAACTGAGTGAACAAATTATGGATTAAAATTTTGGAAGTACTCACACATACAAATGATAACAAACAGAAATGGAAATTGGAAAAAAACAAACAAACAACAGAAGACATATTTAAGAAAGGCAAACTTACAATAATGGCATACAAGGAGAGTAGGAGTAATAAGGTACAAGTCAGGTGCCCAAGTAGCATCCCCCTTACTGCAGACACACAGACACATACATGTAGATATGCATACACACCCACACCAGTTACAATCTTTCAGAATGTCGGTAAAAGAAACCAGCATTCAGATCCCAATGATACGGGATTAAGGCGCTGGACAGGAGGGCAGTATTTTTGCTTGAATGGATGAGATGCGAGAGATTTTCCATCGAAAAAGCACTGGGCACATTTCAAACTTTCAAGGTTATTTACTGTGAAAGACAAAAAAAAAAAGAAAATAAGAGAAACAAAAACAACAACAAAAACAAAGCACTGGGCACATTTCAAACTTTCAAGGTTATTTACTGTGAAAAAAAGAAAAGAAAATGAGAAAAAAAAAAAAAACTTTCAATAAAGGATTGAAGGTGTATGTCATCCAGGGCCCTGATTTATACAGAGTTATAATTGATTACATAGTTGATTTCTATCATAAGTGTATGGCAGCCTGCGTGGTAAGAAATTTAGAATTGATTGTAGCTTTTGATAAAATGGGGCCCAGAGGGATAAGATTGAAGGTATCACAGTTAAAGATGAAGTCCAGGCGAGTTTCATAATTTCACATCATGCAGCACATAAATCGACCGCTCCATGTTTAGATTTGTGGAATTAAATTGAGGCCCATGAGCAGAGAAACCGATACTATTAACATCCAAAACAAATTACGGTACACTGAACAAAGTAGCAGTTTCACCCTAAGAATGCATAAGTGGGGGCTCACCATATGAATGTACGAGTAGGAGGCTCACATATTTCAGAAATGTAGCAATGCAATCCATCACAATACCATGTGCCTAACAAGGTCACCTGGGCAGAATTTATGCATGCTTTCTTCTATTACTCTGCTTCCTTGAGCCCCTACTCATGCATTCTTATGGTGAAATTGCTATGTTGTCATCCTTGTTCATTATACAAATGACGCACAGGTCTGAGTGCGTCAGTCAGAACTGTGTGCATAAGGTAACTATGGGATGCCTAACCCACGAGGCGAAGCCGAGTGGGTTTAGGCTAAATTCCATAGTTACCGCATGCACACTATTTTCCACCTGACGCACGAAAAGACATGTGGGTCATCTGTGTTATAGAATGGGTAATTTTCTTGCCAAAAACCCATTTTTCTATCATGTTACCCGATGACAAATTTACAAGATGCATTTCCTTTTGGCTTGCCATAGACGAAAACCCGAAAATCATGCATCAGTTTTTACTGGACGCATGGTTTTTCTTCAGAACTATGCATCCAGTACAAACTGATGCATGATTTTTTCTTTTAGCCAATAGGCGTCTTGTACCCAGTGCGCGAACGCTTTCTTAGTGCACGAGCCTTTGTTACAAGTGCGCGTACTCTTGCTAGAAGTGCGCAATAACATGTTTACCACTGTGACTCAGCGTGTGGCCAGTAAAAAATCAACACATAACTCTCGACCAATGAGATCACCCATTCTATAATGTGATTTGTTATGAAGTTATTACTTATCCCAATCATTATAAATTCTGAAACTCTGTACTCAGTATAACCAATTTATAGTTCTTCAAATGTAAAAGTCCTATGTTGCAAAAAAAAAAAAAAAAATTCAAAACATCACATCAGGCAACACACGTTTTGGAGGAGAAGTTTTCTTGTGCATTCATGTTGTTTAAATGGGCGCAAGATATTCTACGAGTCATTTTTGTTTGTTAGTCTAATGTGGTAGTAATGTGGAACACTGTGGTAAGGTATAATACCCATCTCATGCAGCTGCACGTGGCAATGATTAAGTGAAATAAAGATAAAATGGATAGGTGAATTGAAATATTTCACAGAATCTACGCTATATAACCTAAACAGTGTACATAATCAAACAAGCACACACACACACACACACACACACACACAAACTAAACACATGCTGAAATTACAGATTAAAAAAAAAATGTGCATCAGCAACAACAAAAAAGTGGTTTCCTAGAAAAACAACTGATAAGAAAGTAAGGCTTTGATTTCCTTCATAGAAGGGAAAGGATGCAGAAGACACAGTACATCCAGGTTACCAAAAAAATAAATGTGAGGAAAAAAACACACGGTTTTCCAAGTTGACCACAGACTAAGCTACTGTAGCTGTAAACAAAACAAAACAAAAAAGTTGTTGTCAGTTTTCCAGAACCTGGTTATGAAACATCCTGCTTCAGTAGCACTTTTTCATTCTCTCTTTTTTTGTTTTAGATTCCAGAGGAAAAAAAAAAAAAAAGATGAAGGAAATACACTTTTATATGTAAGAATATCAGGAAATCTGTTGCTATTTCAATAGCACCAGTGATGGATGGCGGGTAGGCCCTAACGACCGCCGGAGCATTGTTGTGGTGGTGGCTGGGGGGTGAATAACCGGGGAGACGGATGGAGAAGAATCTCCTAATTGCCTCCTCTCTTCCATTTTCCCTCCAATGAATATCTCATGGTGCATAAATGGCGTGATTATTGATACAGTGTTGGTATACACATGACAGCAGATTCCCCTAACAAGTATTAAAATAATAATAATAATAATAATAATAATAATAACGACAAACAAAAAACAAGCACCTTCAAACCCATTTGCATAATTGTGTTACTTTATTCCCATCTTTGTTTCTTTTCTTCTTCTCTTTTTTTAAACCTCCGGAATGTTTTTACTGGGCTGGCCTACAAACGTTAAGTTTGCATAGTTATAAAGTCAATGACCTGGCGGTACTGAAACATGCAAAGCCTCGGTATCCCCAGTCGGAGTTTTTTAGTGATTTTGCTCCGTGTCATTAAATTTCACAGTGAATACACTTACACAGAAATGGAAATCCCTTAATGTGAGCTTTGGGCAATGTCTGTACCTTTACCACGCTCCAGACAAGCAAATGAGCGGAATTTTTACCCCTAACTCTACTTTACGCTAATCTGACAAGCATTTCCTGCACAATCTTCATGTCTTGTGCATGGGTGCATGCGTGTGTGTGTGTGTTTGTCCGTGTGTTGGTTGGAGATTGGATGTGGATGTGTATTTGGCAATACTGATAACTCATGGGATGATTAGAAGCAACCAGAACAAATTGGGATCATAATACATTATATCCAAAGCTACAGAGTATTTTTTTTCCATGAAAAACAAAGAAACAAATATTCCTTATCATATAATATACACTTTGTGTGTACTTTACATAAATTTTCAATTAAATCAATGTCTGGCATATACAGATATATTAAATGGGTTAGTCAAATACCGGTTAGTGATTGGCTAAACACAGTCATGTGATTGAGGCACATTCGTTATGTTCGCCCATGGGCGAACATTTTTGTAATGTTCTCCCATTGGGAAAACATTTTCACGTAACAAATGACAGAAGGCCTCAGACCGCGCGCTCACAGTGAATTTGGCTCTGCACGAGCAAGCGATCGAATGCATTGTGCTGGTGGTTGACGTTGACGTATTTGACTAACCCATATAATATAAGAGATGATGACTTTTGTTGTCAGGAACATGTACCAAAAGTTCCACCCTCAGGGTTTGAAATGCTATTTCGGGTGGCTTAAGTCCCTCAATAGCATTTCAAACCCTTCGGGTGGAACATTCGGTATGTTCCCTCCCCCGCCAGTCATCATCTATATAATAATATCTTGAGTAGATACAACAGAGGATGATGTTGCTACTGCTGTATTTCAAGTCATTATTCTATTAGTTATCCCCTGCTTGTTCACGAAATATGGGCAAATATCTACGGTCTGGTGCCATATTCCATGAGGCCGGAGGCTGAATGGAATATGGCACCAGACCGTAGATATTTCCCGTATTTCGTAAGAACAAGCAGGGGGTAACAATTTTACCTTTTTAAGTATAGATCTACAAGAATTCTGTAGTGTAATCTCATTGGTAAAGTTACACAGGCAATCCGGGATTTCACTAACCTTCTGCTCGCTGATTTCCTCTCGTGAATGATGTTCAAATCGCCGGCTGTCAGCCACGTTGACTTATGTCTCACGAGCTGATTATGCGCGCATACGTACACGCGCAGCTAGTTGTGTAATATCATAATGTCATACCACGGAATACGGAAAATATTCAGTGGCGGATTTAGCTCATGCACACAATATGACCTTATTCACAAAATACGGGAAATATTCAGTGGTTGGTCTGAGTAACACAGGTAATACGGGATTTTATCAGTTACGTGATTGACCAATGAGATTACAGAATTCACAATCACTAAAAGATAATAGCTGATATCCATACTGCAAAATTTGCAGAAAATACACAGAGCTAGAATAAGGCTTGCCACAACAAAAATTCCCTCTCTTCAGAATATCAAAGGCAAAATGCTCGTGATCAATCTTCTTCATCTTTTTGTGGCATGTGTGTCAACAACCTCTGCACCTTTTGAATATTATTTGGTAGTTGACAGCTTTTCACATGTCACATTGGGATAGAAACTGACCGAAGAGTGGTCTACCTAGCCCCAAAGCTGCCTACAGTATGTGAAGCTACAAGATGTTTGTCATTGACCGACTTATCATCCTCTTCTGGGGTCTACACTCTCCAGAGTGGCCAGAAAATTTAAAGACAATAATAAAACCAAACTGCTACTATACAAATAGTGAATGGTCACCAGTGCAAGGTGAAAGATAGAGGCGCTCTATTCGACTAGGCGAAGCCAAGTTGAATAGTGCGCCTCATCCTTCACAGAGTGTGAAATCTTGTTCCATTGCATGAGTAAAGACCATACACTATTTGTTTTATACAACACCTTGAACATCAACAGATGTGGTCCATACAGATTCTTGAATTTAGCTCAGAAATGGCAACCATTTTCAGTGAAAGACAAATGAGTAGCTGCACAGTCACATTCACTGTGTATATGTGTGTATGCGAAGCCGATCGGTTGAAGCTGTTTACAAAAATGAGTTACGGAAGTACGTGATTTAGTGCGCTTGTAATTGTTGAGCACACACGGGAAATGTTTGTTTCTTGTGACATCAGAGCCATGCAATAGAACAAAAACTTCGAGTCAATCGTGAGTTTAACACGGGAGTCAGCAGAAATGGGTGACGTCAGCCATTTTTGCTCAAACAAAATTGCACGGCTGACGGCCATAGCGTCCGATGGAACTTTTAACTAAATGTCACGTGATGGGCAATCGACCAATCGGATAGCTACATTCTTTTTAGGTATTGTATGAATCCTTAGTCTTGCATGAAAAGAGCATGGTTCTACATTGTATTGTGGCACAGCCCTCAATAAAAACGATCAGTTAAAGTTACGTAGTTGTTGACAGTAAAATGATTGACTAATTATTGTGTGCGCCAAAGGTACATATCGATTTGTGATGTCACAGGTGTACAAGGCTTGGCCGCGGCCGAGCCCTCCTTCATTTCAGTGTAAACGTGCAAAAGGCCAAATGCAAGGCCGAAATTGGCCGCGCATTTGGCCACGCTCTGGAGGTGATCTCGGCCGCGGCCGAGCCCGGCCTCTTCTTGGTGTAAACGCAAACTGGGCCAAATGCGCGGCCAATTTTAGTCTGGCTTCCAGACCCTCTGCCCGTACTATTTCGCTATTCACGATATTAGCCCCCTCAACGTCGAAAACTAGTTTAGTTTAAGGTGGTTTTGTCCTGCAAAGGATTTTTCCTTTGGCAAAGGCCTTTGCCCTAACGTCGACTTCGTCGCCACAGAATCCAATTGACAAAGGGTCTGAAAACCAGACTATACCAAATTGCGTTTGTTTACAAGCAGAGCGCCACTACGACAAAATATTAAAAGGTTTGAATTAAAAGCGCGGCCGAGCCCGGCAGTGTAAACGGACAAAATTGCGGGGCTCGGCCCCGCAATTGAGGCTGGGCTCGGCCCCGGCTCGGCCCAGCCCCACACTGTCAACGGGGTCTTTCATGGGAAGTAAATGGAAACTGTGACGTCGGCCATGTAATATCCAATGTTGCTCGACAAAAATTGCATGCTGATTAGCAAGGATGTGCAATGGTATTTTTAACCACATGTCGCATGGTGAGTAAACAACCAATCAGATATATAGAATCTTTCTAGGCGTTGTACAGTTACACACACTGATATTGTGGCAGCCACATTTTAGTTATTGGCAATAACCATCCTAGTGCCAATTCATCCTTGTAATGAAGTATTACCTGTATAATACAATAATGATGATAAATTTGGTTTCATTTTTTTCCAAAATATTATTACTATTTTCAAAGAGAGATAATTTGGAGGGATTTATTTCATGCATTACCACTCTTGACATTTACTATATCATCAAAATCACTGACACAACAAAATCTTCTTGTACAGAGCACTAAAAGTTACCTTCACCCATTTTTTTTTTAAAACCCAGGGTAAAGCTAAAAACAAACAAACAAACGAACAAAACAAAACTAAAACACCTGGATTATTGCTTATTTTCTTTAATACTTGCCACCCCAAATAAATGTTTTAAAGATTCATTCTGAACAACATTGCTTCAATATAAAACAACAACAACAACCGGGGTTTCAATTTCAATTCCAGTTAATTATGGAGCTCCTTTTAAAAGTGTGACATCAGCTGTGTTTGGAATAATCCAATTCTACAGGCACTAAGAAAATATGTCATCCAATATGTCGAATTTGACAATCCTTTTGTTTGTGACCACATCAGATGCTTCATTCTCATTCAAAATAAGTTGACTTAACCCATTGAGGATGAGTCCTGAGTATACTATCGAGAGCAGAGTCGACGGGAAATGCGTGCTGTAGCAAACTAGCCCGTCCTCGACGGGTTAATTCATAATGTCTGACTGCTACCGGTATTGTTTTCTTTTACATTTCATGTATTTTGCATTTCCCTTCACCAAAGTCTGTAACTGCCCAAAAGTAAGGGTAAGGTGTGCACTTTAGAAGAGGCATTTTCTACCTGCTATTCAGATAGATTGGACATAACCTACATGTAAATCTAGCCCACAGGGGATAAATGCAATCATTTCTGACTTGATATGTCTTTTCTGGTTCAATGAGGGAAAAAAAAAATGTGTATTAGTAGTTCAGAGATAAAAGGGTGAAACTAAAAAGAAGTCTCATTAAACTTTGTTTCTCAAGTAGCATTCCAAGAAATGAGATTGACTCTGGAGTGCAAATCATTTGTATCTTGAAGCAGGAATACTTTCATGCCGTGAAACACATTGAATTTTTCACTATTCATCCAGCTCAACAGTACACAAGTATCCTGGCAATTGTTAAGTGCAAGATTTCCCCTAACAACAAATGTATATATTTCTCATTGTTTCTAAATTTTTGACCCTGATATTACAACTAGATATCAAATACCTGGGGGGGGGGGGGGGGGGAGGGTACAGAGATTTATCATGCCTGCCCTACAAATATTGAATTGTGACAATGGGTGATTAATATCAACTAGAAAAGCACTAGGAGAGCACAGACCTCCGCCAAGCAGCTCATTTTCACCCATATACACGCATCATCATACATTTATATGCTAATAATGGCCCTACATGTATATCTCAAATCTCAATAACAAAGAATTCTTTAGACTATCTAGTGTCTCTACCTTAGCTTCCTGCTGTGCATCAAGCATGTACTCTTCAAATATGCGCAGTTTCAATCCCTTTATTTGCTGGTCTAAAAGAATTGTTTAAGGAGGAAAAAAAAAAAAAATCTTGGGTCCAGACGGATGCCCGTATCACTTCAAAGATTCAATCATCTGTTCCTTGTATCATTCTCAAATTTTCCCGAAAATTTCACTAAAATCTAATGGAGGGGGGGGGGGGGGGCAAAAATTTGATACAAACTAAAAAATATTGCAGTGTTTCAACCATCCACAAAACTGTCACAAAACGCTCACAGGAGAGGTACCCACAAAATCTCATAAAGATCACAGGGTTGTCCGCAGAATAAAGCATGTATATATATATATATATTTTTTTTTTGTTTTTGTTTTTGTTTTTTCAATGAGCAGGGACACAATAAGCTAGGAGAACCAAATTTAACATAGACCTTTACATATTTGCAAGCTTTTTAGTCAAAGAGCACCTCCATGTTGAAGCTAACTTTGACAGACACAATATTACCAAAAGCACAGAATAATCAGTTTCATTAAAGTTGACACGATATAAAGTCATGTTCTACAAAACTGTAACATATG
Organism: Diadema setosum; assembly: GCA_033980235.1. Lineage (NCBI taxonomy): Eukaryota > Metazoa > Echinodermata > Echinoidea > Diadematoida > Diadematidae > Diadema > Diadema setosum. Next base: position 41,644,810 of record CM067059.1, read on the forward strand.
CATATCAGATGAGGTGTTAATGCTAAATCTCGTATTTTTTGGAGAATTTCTTCGTTTGATTTAATACAAAGAATGCATTACATCCATTGGATGATATGATTACATGGTTGTCGTGGCGCAGCCTTATGGACATAATTCAAGGGGATCGTATTTGACAAATCACCCACCCAAAAAAAGAAATGATATGCATGGTATTCTCATAAATAATCCAATACAACAGCTTCAGGCAATGTTTGTTGATTGTGCTTTCTCTTCTCTGGTATCAGATTCTGGTTAAGCTTGATCGATGCATTTCTTTACACAAAGGTGCATGCTGCACGTGGGGCACTGATAAAGCAGTATGACCCGAGAACATGCTCTAATGCCCAGAAATGACACTGTACTGCAGCGACTAACAAACACAATTTGGACACACAGTAGGTTCGCTCTTGCCACACCTACTCCACAATGTCAAGTTAGCACATCTATTCCACACTGTCAAGGTAGCACATATATTCCACACTACTCAGGTATCACACCTATTCGAAACTGTTAAGGTAGCATTTCTATTCCATACTACTGAGGAAGCACGCCTATTTCACACTGTTCTTGTATGTAGCAAACCTATTCCACACTGTCAAGGTAGCATACCTACTTCAGACTGTCAGGAAAGCAACCCTATTCCCACAGTCAGAGTAGCAAACACGGCCTCTCCATTACAGTTATAGGACAATTACTCCCTGGACAATTACCCCAGACCCTTCCTCCAGCCCATACCCTAATCCTAATCCTGAACCTTATCCTAACCCTAATCCAAACTTTAACCCTAAACCTAATCCATATCCTAATCTTTACTCTACCCCTATCACTAACCAGTGTTTAGCCAGGGGGTAATTGTCCTGGGCGGGTAACTGTCCTGATATACTCCATTACATATTTTCTTGTGACTTTTATTTTGAGGACAAGCTGCCTCACCTAGTGGGGACATTTGAACACTCTGAGGCAAGGTGCAAATACCTGTACACACATGTGCATTTTGCCCCCAAATCAGTGTTCCCTCGCCTTTTAGCACTCAATTTAGTAATAATTTAAAGTAATGATTTTATTTTCAGCAAATATGGACATAACTGTTTAAATCTCTGAGGAAAATTTCACTATATGTAACCTTCTAAGATTAATCATTTATGTGATTCTTACAGTGAGCACAAGAACCGTTTCTTCAGACTCTATACTTATCAGGTGGGTTATATGTTTTAGCAGTGCCGGACAATGAAAGGAATAGTGATCTAGAAGATAAGGAAAAGCTTGCTAGCATGAACTCACGTCTCCCTTGCGCTGAATCTGGATCCTGAATAATTGGTTCTTCAGCGGGTAAATGACGATGATGACATCCCCAAACTCTGTCGCTATGATACCCCTCCGGTAATCCCTGGAGTGCTCAGACCAGACGATGTGAACTTCATCGTTGCCAAGGTGTCGCATCTGAATCACCAGAGAGCAGACAGAATCATTGCAATCAAGTATTCCAGACCAGAAATGCACGAGGAAAATTGTGGGCGACACATACAACCACTTTATCATGGGACTTTATCATTAGAGCATTGATATCTACTGCTGATACAGACGTGGTCTCAGACCAATCAGATTGTACTTCTAAAGGCGCACTCGACAACTCTTTCTTGAGCTGTAGAAGATACAGCAGTCACATGGCCTTGGCAGCTCTCTTAACATTCAGCTGCCATTGAAAATTCCTCCCAGAAAAAAAAAATAAAAAAATGGTGCATCAAATCCCCTGTGTAGTAGTAAGTACTCGCAGGGCTAACAAACTTCTGCAGATCAAAATAACATATTACATGCACAGTGTAAAAATACCCCACAATATTCTGAAGTAAAAGAAGTACAAAATAATGTTATAAGAAGAGTTTTAAAATGGGAGCATCTCACATACATCAAATTTTGGGAAAACAAATTTTGACAAAAAACAAACAAACAAAACATACTAAGCATCTCAAAAAATAAACACACTGGTAGCTCTACACAGGTCCATCATGGTGAGCAGTAATTCATTATGAAATCTTGTATTCTTGGTTTTAAACCTGGCTTAGTTCTGTGTACACTGAAACACACACACACACACACACATACACAAGGAATTCAAATCACCATAGCAACATCTATAAAGAAGGGATGGACTGATTGTCCTGAAACGTGGTAGGCTTGTGAGAAGCAGAGGAGGCCCCTAACTTACCTTCCTGTTGAGATCTGGCCCAGAGGGCATCCTAGTGGAAACATGAAAGACAACCTCCACAGTGGAGGTGGCATAGTATGGCGCCGTCAGCCCTGTGCTGCCGTTCTTTTGAAGGCCCCCAAGAAAACCTGGATGGGTGGTGAGATCAATCTACAGACCCGGTATCAGAAAGAGGAATGACAGAGAGAAAGTACAAAATTAGGCTCATGATAGCTTTACCACTGTTACAGCACTTTTATAGAAATTCTCTTTATGTTTGTCCTCTACATTATGTCTATCACAAATATGAATTCCAGTATGTTCCAAGGTCATGCATGCCTCCAAAATAAAGCTTACTCAATGACTTGCTACAAGCCTTTCCATTTGTTATTACTACACTCAAACCATATTCATGACATGATACAACACTATATTTCAGGAAGTATACCTTTACTAATCTATTTCATATGCTACAGTGTATTGTGTTTTAGATAACTCTACCCATGCAGTATAACAAAATGCACTGCACAGCTACACACAAAATTCAAAATAAACTTACTCATTTCATGAAACATTATATAGCTTGCAATACAAAAGCAGTTTTCAGACAGCAGGGTTAAACAGGAGTACTCCTGTATCTTTGGGTCTTTTTGGTTCAAAATATACCCCCTTCACACTAAGTGTGGCGGGGGTATAAAAAAGTCTAAACGATTGGATTGACTCCTGTAGAAACATCATTGAAACAAAAATGAAATGTTTGAGGAGAATTGTCCCTTCTCAAACCCAGGTTGACCCAAAAGGCATACAACCCTAAAAACCTCAATTTGTGAGAGCAATTTAGAGACACATACTTTGCCCTTGCATATGACACGTAATTGACTATGTTGACACTCAACAGTCCAAACTTCACTCTAAATTGGTATTCATGGTGAATACGCTCATATTTTCTTCCACCTAAACAGATCCAACTTCCACAGAGTAAACTGTATCTGGCCATCTAGGTTCAGACATTTAGATAATAAAGAAATGACTATTGTTACCTCCCAGCCGAGTCCAGCAATGAAGTTTTCGTAGGCCTGGCTTCCCCCACAGTTTGACAGCACTGACTGCTTGTCCTCCTGCCCTTCTGCTACATACAGTACTGCAATCTTGTGCGTTTCACGGCTGCAATCATACAAATTAATCAGAATTTTATTGTAAAAATTCCTAACTAAGTGGACCACTGACTACACAAAGAAAAAGTTTAGCTCAGCAATGTACTGTAAAACATGATATATTCGCAGCATGAATTTTTCATGAATCGGAGCCGACGGCCTTTTTTGCGGCATGAAATTTTTGCGAACAGCCACTGGCATTCAGTGCATATAGTGTAGACAAGAACTTTCGCGTACATTTTAATTTCGCGAATCTTGGCGCTTGCGAAATTCACGAAATAAAAATGCATGCGAACATTCCTCATTTTACAGTATTGTCAAAGACTGTGCAGGCCCTCACCACAAAATTTACAATGTGACTTTCGGCAGAAGAGGTGAACCAGAATGACAAAATAGTAATTTTGCATTAAACAATGATTCAAATTATCACCTACAACAGAAATGCACAGAAAAACAAAGTCAGCCACTGACTGCTTGAGAGAGAAAAAGAAAACATTTTCACAAATCCCGGGTCACACCTATGCACAGTCCTACAGAACACAGAGCAGCACAAGGTTACATGTGGAATGCACTAAAGTGTACGGAATAATCATGAGATTTAGGGGTATTACTCATCATGATACCATACCAAGAATACAAAAACTGCAAGTACACTGCACTGTCTCCTTCATGATACTGTATATGGATTGTTACTTATACAGTTGGTATCATGTATCTAGTATGCCACACAGAAGACATTTCAATCTTAAGAGCATATCAAGAACAGTAGGACAAATTATCTAGGTCATACGATTACAATAAAAATACATCAAGTCTAGAAAATGCAAAGGAGGGACAATGAAACACAAAATATGAACACATAAGCCTTGTAAGCATCTTCCAGTTACGGCTCTGTGATCTAAATAAAGGTAAAATTTGGGAAATGGAAATGGACAATCATGATAGTAGTCGACTTTGCCTCATTTAACCCAGAAAAATGGCTCAAAAATGAAGAGCATGAATGAACTCACCACTGTCTCGAGTCAAGATTCTTCAGTTCTCTCGCAAACTGCTCATTCTTCTTCACAATGTCGATTTCTCCCCTGAAGAAACGGGGTGAAAAAGGTCAATGTTAATCAAACGCAGCACACCAAAGCTCAAAAAATGGCAAACTGGTAGATGAGGAAACGAAATCCCGCAGAGGCTGACCAGCTATCGATCAGACTCATGAAGAAAGGCACACTGGAAATAAATACCCAAGGACTATGAAATGAGTACATGAGTGAACAATATCCCGCTAATTTTACAACCCACTCCCAGAAAAAAAAAGAGCACAAAAAACAACAACAACAACAAAGAAAACAAAAGCAAAACACGAACCCCTTAGTTGAACATAAGTAAGCCTGGGGTCAGCAGCATTTTGACTATTGCCATGTTTTCACTGACTCTTTTCTTGTGAAAGGATAAATTACACTTTATGGCACTGTCAAAACAAACAAAACTTCACATTCTATTAGAAATTCTCTAGGAACATCAAGTATCCTATGTAAGTTTAGACAAAAGAAAAAGAAAAAGGTGAGGGTAACACCAATATGACAGCACAGCATAGGCAAGATGAAAAGTATCTGTGATCTCTCACAGATACAATTGTACAAGGTCTTTCTTTGTTCACGGTCACTGTCCCAATTTATCATGTGGGACTTAATTGTCTGCAGGTTGAGGGGGTGGGGTGGGGGTGGGGGAGGGGTGTAAAAAGTGTGTTCATACCTCTTGTCCCAGTTCATCATGCCCAGCTGAGAGATGAGCTGTCTGCATAGGTAAAACTGGGACTGGGGATCCTGGTGAGCTGTCTGCCAGCACTCCTCAGCAACCATACTGAAAAGTGAGGGACGTCGGGTCATAGAAATTAATAACAACAAAACACTCTTATTTAGTCCTGACAATCTTACATTCAACACTGTGGGACGATCCTTTTTAATTCATCATCATCATCATTATCATTATTATTCTTATCATTATTTTGCATTTTTGTTGTTGTTTTCCCCCTTTTTCATGGACTCCCATTTTTAGTTGATATTCGTCTTAAAGGCATAATTTACCATTTGCAGATGAAACAAAAACCTCAACATCAGTGCTTTAAAATAGTTCTAAAATGAGAATCAAGGATAGAAACAACCACTGTAAAAATCTGAATCGGTAAAATCGATGTCAAGTATGGTTAGATATACAAAATGTGAACAATAGTTATAATAAAAATGTTTCAAAACTAAACCATCTACAGTTACGGTTTACTGAGAAAAATACAGATATCTCCCTATATTTTAGGCTAAATTTTATATGACAGGATGCTTTGTGGTACAACAGACCTACACATATGCACTGAATTGCACTTGATTTTTTTTTTTAAATCACTGTTCCCAAAGGCAAACAGGACCTTTAACCCATTGAGGACAAAGTAATTTGCTATAACACGCATTTCACACATACATCCACCCAAATATACTCGGGACTTTAGTCTTCAACAGGTTAAGATAAACGTAATACCATTATGGTATGAAGCCATGATAGCAATCCCAAAAACGTGGAAATTTCCCTCTTAAGAGCTTACCTCTCCTCCTCTCCGTGTCTTTCCACGTACTCCACCTCCCTGTCACACTCCTTCAAGAGCGCCCCCATGGCATAGCGCTCCATGTCGGAGCACATGTCCGCCGGGGATGGGAAGGGGATGTTGAGGGGCACCCCAGGCCTCAACAGACACTCCGGACTGGTGAAGCCGATGTACTGCTGGAGCTAAAGAGTACAGACAAAACAGCAGAATAGAACACAATGATATTCAAGGAGAAAGCACTAGCCATTACTCTTTAACAATTTGCCACATTTCAGAGACAATCAACATCAAAACTGCCTATAAGCCAGTTTGGAGTAAGTTCATGTGCACATGGGTACAAATGACCTTTCTCTTTTCTCAGTTGGTTAAGCACTTCATTCGTTTTCAAAGTGACATGATGCATAAACTTGCCTGATGAAACAATGTATGGAATTCACAAATCCGATTCAAACAAAGGATGAACTTGTGCAGACTAGGAGACCAGAATGGTCCAATTAACACTTGGGAAAAATATGCATTTCATTATTTTGCATTTAATGTATTCAACAATCTTTTTCTATATGACACTGCTGAATACCACTTTTGTCGTTAAGGTGAAAATGCTGGCAAGCGCCATTCATAAGGATTACCTGTATAATTGCTACATTCTGGCTGCTTATCTCAGTGAATTTAAAAACCAACAAGCCCTGTTGGTACAAGTGACTATTTTCTGCTCAACATGCACAAACTGGCTTACTTGTCTCCGACAAAATATTGCCAACAAAGTCATGTGAGATGAGTATCTACATTTGGGGTGTCTTGTTGGGATCTATCGTCTGTATGGTAGAATACACTGACGCAACTACAGAAACTGACTGGAATAATGCCAGCTCAGCTTGAAGGAATGGGTAGTGGCAAGCAGTAACGAGAGTGCAGGTTTAGTTCTTGGGTTGGTAACACAATGAGTGAAGTCGTTGGACAAAGTTACATGAGGGTGAGACCACGGAAGCGTTGCACGCACCTCATTGAGGACGTCCAGAGAGTCCCCCTCCTCCTGCCATGACGGCACAGTACTCCTCGTCCTCCGGTTGTTGGTGATGATGTCCACCGAGAGCTTCTTGGTCTTGGGGTGCAGCCAGAAGGCCGAGTCGTTGTCCTCCACTGGAGCTACTGGAGTCTTTCTTAGTGACACTGCAAAGGGGGGGGGGGGGAAGAAATACATGGATTGACTATTTTCAGCGAAATGTGTTGGGGAGGATTGTTCACATAGGAGACTCAACATTTTCTGCAACCCTATGCTTACAGCTCAAGTATACTTTGGGGGAAAGAAAATGCAATTCCCCAGACTGGACAAAATATGTTCCTAATAGTTGTCTACTCAAAATATCCCTCATTTTTACGAATGTGTGGACTATAATTCACAACGACAATAAGCATTCTTCAGCCATTTCATATTATTCATCATCACAGCCATTTCATTACATCACTCTAACTATGAGGATTATTTCCAGTGATGCATCAAGAACACGTTCACACATAACAAGCGGAAATATTTTGAATTCGTTCAGTGAAACATAAAGCTACTTCATTATCTTGAACATAACTATCGCTTAGTATACTATATCAAACCTATCACAATGGGCTTGCAGACAGTAAATAACAACCAGACATGATTGCAGTTAAGTCAGTGCCTGCTGATATATTGAGATGAAATGAATATACATGTATCTTTCTTCCAGTTTTATCAACAACTCATGGATTTCCTTGGGGAAGGATATCTGTTCTACTTCTACCAACACACAGTCCCACAGCGAATGTGAGCAGCTGAATGGTGTACTGACCTAATCTTGTCCTCTGCGCCTTGCACTCGGCGGGGCCGTAGATAATCCTCCCATCCCAAGCAAACTTCCCCGTCACATTACGCACCACCACACGGAGGTCAGAGGTCGCCAGTGAAAGATTGGACTCGGAGCCATCATCCTGAACAAATAAAAAACAAAACAAAACAAAAAAAAAATGAAGTCCCACACTAATGTTGTTGCAGCATTCCACACACAAGGAATGAGGAAGCTAAGATACCACAGCCTAGCTCTAGATTTGAACAGAAGAAGAGCAGCCCCATATCACACTGCAATATCTTTTTAGCAAGAATAAGACCTCTTCAGGGATCAGCTCAAAGCCGACTTTGTGTTAAATGTTAGTTCAAAGAGGTCTGAGGCTAAGGTGCCTCTGGTCTGATGACCCAAATCAAATCAAATCAAATCAAATCAAATCAAATCAAGTCAATGGTTTAATACATTTACCCCATGGACAAAAGCAAGCACGAAATAGGCATACTGTGCACATATGCATGCTAATGTGCATTCAGTATTGAACGTTTATTGGAATATATGATATGTTATGACAATTTGCGCAATCACAGTTTGCATAATCTACAGACTACATTAAACTACTCTTGTGAATGTGGGTCGTGTGTCTGTGGGGACATACCAGGGGAGGTAGCTGCTCCACAGAGATCAGGGCTGCATCATTGTAGATGAAGAATTGGACGTTTTGTGACTCAAACAGCCGGGGAGTGATGTCCTCTGTCTCGAATCCCGGGAGATCGTCCACCTCATTGACCAGTGATGTCACACACGCTGGCCCTCCCCCGAGGGGGAAATGTCCGAGTTTGTCCACCAGATGGGCGAGCACCTTGTGGTTGGAGAAGACAAAACTATGAAATATGAATCACAGAACCAGTGATTCACACAAGATCCAGAGCAGCAAAATCCAATGTTACATAAGAGCCCCCCTGCCCTGCCCTACCCAAAACTATGACAGGCATATGATTTACAGTAATCAGGCAGTTCTGTTAAGCTTAGAATACTATTAAAATGAAAGGAATACCAGAAATCAATGGAACTAAAGTCTCGTGCATAGTGATTTTGTTATGAAATAAAATCCTTCTGAAATGAGACATTTTCCCAATCATCATTACTATTGCAAGCATTTATGCATGTGTTTGTTGTTGCTCTGTATATAAGTAACATCTTCCAAGTGATCCTTTTTATTTCACTTGGTACAAGGGAAGTAAAGCAAATTGTTGTTTAATACGAACATTATCATACTCCTGCACATACTCAGTAACATCACTTTTATCATCATCATAATCATCATCACCATTATAATTAAACCAAGCTCAATGCCCAGTGAATCCAACTTACTGTTCGTGCTGTTAATCTTGTCAGCTCCGACGGGAAAGAAACTGAAACCTGTTCTGCTGATGAAAGGAAAGCACAGTCACCATATTCAGTATCAAAAGATGAAAATATATCACCTCCAACCATCTATCCATATGACATACATCATGTTCTCACAGAAAATGTAGTGCTAGTGCTGAAAATGTAGTACAATTTCTTCAACCACAGGGTCTCTTATGCACAGAATTCTACAAGTGGTACCTGCTCATGCAGATGAAAAACATGAAAATATAATGATATATATTCACAAAGAAATGAAATTTTGTGGAATTCTCTATACACTTTTTGTTGACCTTAAGTGTTAGCATGTACTGTTGTAGTCTTCTCATAGATCCAAAAATGGCTGAGCTGAAACATAAAATCTTGTTACCTTTTGAAAGGGCTGTACGGTTTTCCTCAAATTTCACTGATGTGTTTAACTAACATTTCTGCATTCACTTGATTAACACATATATTTGGGTTTCATTCCCCATCAGTTTTTGATGAAACTTCTACTGTTCTGAATCTCTGATTTCACTCTACCAAAGTCAAATTTATCATTATGCGAAATTGCATTAAATAAAAAGCACACAAAATTGGAAAGCATCATACAAATGACCAACAAGCTTGCACAAATACAGTATGTGTGCATCAAAGCAGCTCACTCACCATCCTCGAAGGCGTACTCTGTGAAGTCAGGGGTGTTGTTCTTGAGGGCAGGGTGGAGGGTGTGTCCATCCTTGAGGGCATCCAGATTGATGTGGGGGTCATAGTCTGGTGATGCCAGCTCAGCAAAGTTCACCATGCCACGGGTGTCCTCCGGCATCTCCTCTGCCGCCGTCTGCAAGACCTGCAGACAGAAAAATTAGCATCGCCGCGTCTATAAATTGATTACATGGCTCATGTACTGACAACGCATTGAGCTCTGTTTTTTGTGATTGTTGTTTTGGTGTTGTTTTATTCATAGGGTGGGCCCAACTCATCATACAAAATCACTGAGTATTCTTAAAGCATCTTTCTTTTCAATAGTTGCATCAGGTCTTTCAATAAAAGTCCAAATTCTGGGTGGGTTTTTGTAGCTGTTTTTTTTTTTTTGGGGGGGGGGGGAGGAGGTTTGCTTCATTTTCTTTCTGAAGAAGGAACAACTCAAAGTACATGACATTGTTTAGTGACATACAAATCATTAAGTAAGGCCAATAATATCCTAATTTGATATCACACACACACACACACAGACACACACACACACAAGTGCACATGTGGCTATTATCATAATGACATGGTAAATCATGCAAAATCATCTTTGACTGGGTATGCAACAGATTTACTCTGATAAATAACATCCCACAACATTACTTCTTGTACACTTTCTTGCTTTATGCAAGACTTTTAATATGAAAATCATCAATACAGCTTGCAATTATAAAAAAAATAATGTGTCTTTTCCTTTTCTTTGACTTTACTCACTACCACCACCCAACCCATTTTATTACTTATGAATAAATACCACCTGACCATGCCAATCCAAGCTGGCCACCTCACCTTGAATACTGTGTGAATGAGAGGGCTATTTTCACGCTTGGACTTGTTCTCGGCACTCTCCTGCAGCACACCCAGCGGGACGGCCATGCACCACTCGGACAGGCAGAACATCAGGGACACGATCAGCTGTAACAGAAAGCAGGCCATAGACGGCCGTGTGAAACCAGTTTAATCTAAATGTGTCACCAACTATGAGCACTCAATTTCATGATCCTGCCCATCCAGAAGCATTTCACTTGTATGATGTATGTCAGATTTATTAAAGTCATTTCCGGTGAACAACCTATTTTCATGATACTGTCAACATGTATTCTCTTGCATGATATATGTTTGATTCAATAAAGTCATTTATAGTGGACAACTTTTGTTTTTTAGGTCAGATTGGTAATATGAATTAACATGTCAAATTCTTTCCTCTCAAGGGTGCCTTGTCTTTTTTTTTTTTTGGTCAGACTGATAATATGAATTAACATATCAAATTCTTTCTTCTCAAGAGTGTCGTGTAAAACATAGTCTCTGTTTCATATTTGAAATCTTACTAAAGAGATGCATGATTCATTCACCTGTCTGTGCTTTGATATCATTCTCATCTCTAGCATGACTTTCCATTGAAATTATTCCAATGAATATTTTTCATGGTGAGTATAAATATGTATGGATATCTGGCAAGAGCACAAGAGTTATTCTGAGCTCACCTTTCTGCCCTCTTCGTATTCTGTCATCTCTGTGCTTGGCAAGAGACTGGCTACCGTCATGGCTATCACCTGGGACAGGGAGAGAGAAACAACTTAAATTCACATTTCATACAATTTTCTTAGAAAATTATAAGGATTAATGTGAAGAAATGATTAAATTCAAAAACTTAAGTATGGGGAGGCTAATCTCGATGTTTTTATCCTTGGACCCTCAACAATATTTACCTCTCAGTTCACAAGGAATTGGGTTATGCGGACTGATTGAGCATGTGTGTTTTTATCAGTGGCAGTCTACCCAGAAGGCTCCTGCAGTGGTGGAGTCAGAGCAGCTAGATATGAGTCTGATTTCAGTGATGATGGTAATATTATACTTTAAAGCCCGCCGCACACTACACGATTTTGCCCCAATTCACCGGTCTTAAGACCTTAAGACTAGAAGTGTGACGTCACAGTCTTGCCATTTCCTGGTCGTACGACTGGGTCTTAGCGCCAGTCGTAGAGATTTGACATGTTGAATTTCTACGACTGGTCGTAGGCTTTCAGCCATTCACAATGCAGTAAAATGCAAGCGCACGCTGTGCGCACTGCGCGCGCTTTACAGTCGGGTCGGGTCGTATACTAGTAGTGTGCGGTGTCCAGTCATACGACTGGTCTTAAGACCCAGCTTGGCTTGAGACTTTAAGACCAGTCTGATCGTGTAGTGTGCGGTGGCCTTAAAGTGCTATGGGAACCACACTGTGGTGGGGACAGTGAGGTATGAAAAACAGCTGCTGCTTTCACTATTTTTTAATCATCTTCATCATCATCATTGCTGTTGTTATGACTAACAAAGAAAAGAAGCTTTAAACTTAACCCAACAGGTTGCAAGATTGTGCATGACAGAATATCAAGTTTGGGGGATCACACAATAAATGAGCAGCATAAATTGCAGTTCATGCCTACTTTGTCTGCACTATGGGATATTACTTTCAGAAGGCCGCATGTCACTCACTTCAATGATTTTCTTTGGGGCTTCTGGCATATGTCTCCTCAGTCTCTCAGCATGGTCACATATACACAACAGCATGTCACATGCCACCTGTCCAACCAGCTTGTTGTGGAACTAAGTGTGTTTTGAGAGAGAAACCATGAAATACAAACCATATATATATATATATATATATATATATATATATATATATATATATATATATATATATATATATATATATATATATATATATATATATATATCATGAAAAACAAAACCTAAACACTTCAAGATTATGAAATACAAGACCTAAAAATGCAAACATTTGAAATGGGGCAACAAATAAGAGATAGAAATAGCAGTTTTAGATATTTCCCAGTGAAGAAAACTCCCCTTTTATCTATCACATTTTTAACTATACACCACACACATGATATATAATATCATACTCGTAAATGACAGACTGTCATATCATTCTATACATGTACCTGTGACGGCTACAAGATTGTTAACGGTCTGTCATTCTGAACAAAGCTCACTGTCTTAATGCACACACCAGTTCAGGGAATGCATTTCTATATGGTTTTGGGAAGAATTGTGCTGATTACGATCAAATTAACAAAATAATACCTGAACATTAGTCTTATAGTCACTGAGAGCACTGAAGATACCACAGACATGAGAAATGACCTAGAGAGATTCTTTCACATAATTCAAGGCTAAGAGTTAAGAATATTATGGTCATGTAGCTGAAGATGTTATTTGCAATCTTCTTCCATGAAAACCTCTGATATCTCAATCTAAACATGGGTGCCTGCATCTGGATTCGCACCAGCAGTTAGAATAGAGGATACAGGAAAATCAGGAGGACAGGGTTCAATCTGACCATTTTAATGGATGCAATTTGTTGACATATCCTGGAACTGCCTCTAGACATGATCAAAACATAAAATCTTGTGTATATGTGATCAATACAATTGAAATGCATATATCCTCGCTGGGATGGCAAGACCTTTATCTAAAACTTTCTTTGATTAATGGCAAGATAATCACTTCAGAAATGTCCTGTTCAAATCCTAGCAGTCTTAGCCACCACGGCATGTTAAAGGAAAGGCATTCCCATTTGATACAGTGCTTTGGCTGCCATGTTTTTTTTCTCTCCTAAACATTTGACATTTTGTAGATACAAGGTCTTACCGACCCAGCGACGATATATTTATTCGTTCTCCATAGCGATATCTGCGTTGGAATTTATGAGCACTTATTGCCTGTTACCTGTTTTGACCAGCAACATGATATAAAATGAATATTGTATGATTGACTCTTTTCACAAGCAAATAGTTCAATAATGACTGACTGAATGAATGAATGAATGGATACATAAACGAAAAAATAAATTGATAAATACATAAAGAATAAAACCAAATATATCAATAACCGGTCACATACGATTAACTTTCGTTGAAGAATACTTTAAAAACAGAGTCAAATAGACTCTTCCAAGTGTGAATGCACAAATTTCCTCTCTTCGACTGACCTTCAGGCTGGCTAAGAGGACGTTGATTGCTTCCTTTACTCTGGGGTGAAAGGTCGTGTGCACGAGCTCCTCATACACAAAGATGCCAAGTCCGCAGAGTGCAATGCAGCGGGCTTCACAGTTTGGTTCCTTCTTGCCGCACTTCAGCAAGATGGTGATCAAGTGATCCTGATGGCAAGATTGTAAAAATAAAACCACTCTCATTACCAGGTACTCTTGAAAACGACACTTCATTAATTGATGCAGAAGTGTAGGGTGTACTTTCAGTTCTTATCGTTCTAACGTTGTGTCTTTGCACTGCATTTGGCATCTTTTTTCTTACGGTATAAACGTGCAGCACAGACAAGCTATATAAACAGCATATGATAATTCATGATATGCAGCAGAAAAAGAAAGGAAACATTTGTGTGATTAGAAAGGATATTTACTGACCTTCTGTAATAAATATGCATTAGACATTCCCTTGGCTATGACGTAACTTCAACTGCACTGCAGCAAACACAGTTCCAATAATGTGTCAGCATTTAATTGTGACATGAATGACCTCCAGGCCTTTTGGCACTGTCTGTTCTAAAAGCTCACAGAGTTAATGGCATCATGGCTACTGGAGTTACAGCTTTCTAAAAATGCTTGCATTTGTTCAGAGTTTAAGGTCATTTTCAATGAAGCCAGGAATTGTCTACCACAACAATTTATTAATGCCCTCACATTACTTTCCTCTGGCATTTGAACTGAAATACAAAAATGCATAATTTCATTAATCAATAGACAGTACATTGTTATTTAGCTGTCACTGTCACTTATACAGATGACACTTTGTTACACTTTCTTTTGAAATTACATCATACTTTTGTCAACAAACAATGGGTTTCAGTTTTGCATTTACAAACCAAATGAGATAGATGGAAGCCATGATTGGCTGGAACAGTTTTACCACAACCAGGGGGGTATCTCATGAAGTGTTTTGTCCGACAAATCTATCAGACAAATTTGTTCCCAGCCACTCAGAAGTAAGGATATCAGTAGCTTATGACAGTTTGTCAGATATTTTCCCCAAGGGGCATTTCGTAAAACGTTGTGACAGATATTTTTGTTTTTCTGACAAACTGTCATAAGCTACTGAAATCTGACAAATTTGTTGAACAAAACGCGTCAAGAAATGCCCCCCTGAGCACACTTCCGCTCCATCCCACCTTGACCGGCTTGATGTCACTGCAGACCATGGTACTGAGATCATTGGAGGAGGGCTGGAACACCGTCAGGTTGCAGAACATGTTGGGAAAGCACACCAGGGAGCCTAGGAGGGAGAGTGCTTCGACCCGCGGAGCCTGAGCATCGAGACAGAGAGGGGATAGAATCTGTCAGATTTCATAAGATGGCCAACATTCATTGCCAGAAGTATCCGAGGTTCATAAAATGGGTGTAACAGGCAACTTTTGTAACTCCACACAAACAAACTACAAAGACCCAGAGCAGATTGGTTCAGCAAAGAGCATATTTCTGTTCACAGCATTAAAAAAAAAAAAAAAAAAAAAAAAAAAAAAATCAGTCACCTTGACATTTTCATTAAACTCCAAACTTTCTGTCAGCCTCAGTCAGAGTGATTCCATGACACAAAGTGAAACCTGTTTGATTACTGGTTAACATGGTCTTATGACATTTTTTTTTAAAGACAAGTATTCTTTCAATTTATTATAAATCTCATCAAATGGTAATACTTTACTCACAGCTAAATGCAAATCAAAATGTAATTGTATATTTTTACAATTTTGGAGAGATTTCTGCACAAAAGAAAAAATGTCATACTTTGTTTCAAATACGGATGTCATCTGAGAAAAAAAAAAGAAGACAAAATTGAGTCAAAACATCCATGAAATTGAAATTTGAGAAAACACTTAAAATTGAATAAAAACATCTCTGCTTTGGAACATTACACAGCAAAAATAGCCTATTTTAGGCATTGAAAGTGTGACTAGATGCACTTGAAGCATATAGGAAGAAACCATGCGTGCACTTATTTCAAATAAATCCATATCATTTTCAGTTTTGACTCGCTGCACATACATGTACTCCGCAGTAAATATCAACAAAATCCTGATGAAATGTTGAAGAGTGCCTCAAATAGCTAGTCTCCCGTAAGTGTAACAAGAGTTTCTCTTGCTGTCCAACCTACTGCATTCTGCAGTAATGAACATTATACCATAGGGATTGGGGGAAAAAAAAGCCTTACAGATAAGATCGAGGATTGTAACTTCTCTGGTGTGAAGAACTCTATGCAGTATGACAACACACAAATGGTAGCCAAAACAACAGTAACTTAGCAATGCTGTTAGGCATTGAAATTAGGAAACATTTTGGTGTCCACAGCAATGAGCATTGCAGCTGATTTTGTTGTTGTTGTTTTTTAATAGGGAATTCTATCTTCAATTACTCTAACTGCATTATCAATTTTGCATATAAATCAACTCGTGGAGGTTTATCCAGCAAAGATAAACATCAGAGTTTAAATCCTGGAGATGCGTCCACCTCTTACATGGCACACCAGAAATTACCCTCAAAACAAAACGAAAGCAACATTTCAATAGAAGATAATCAATGCATGACGACTAAATCTAACATCCAATGCCCCCCCCCCAAAAAAAAAAAAGAAAGAAAGAAAGAAAGAAAAACTTTTGTGCTTTAGAAATGAGGAAGTCATTAAACCTTACAAAACAGCTGTTACAGTTGATACCAAGCACAAAATAATATGATTTCCACTGCAATGTGTGCAGAATTTGAGCAAGAGTTTAAAACTTCATAGGCTATCTCTTACCAGCATACAAAGCTTCAAACAACTCCTATGAATACTTCAAATGTATTTTGATCATTTTCATAAGAAATTGATATTTCATATGAATTATGTCTCATGTCCATTCACAAATACTGTAAAAGTACTCATATTTACACTCAAATTATCAACCATTAACATAAGATTCAAGACTGTTTCACAAAGAATACAGTTACACTACCAAAACTGCCCTCTGGGACTTTCAGGGGAAAAAAAAACAAAGATTCCTGAGATAAACATGACAAAACAAATGATGTATTGTAATGTTTTAGTCAAATGCAATGCACTGGAAAAAACAACACTCTATAACTTCCTTATCTATGTCCTATGAGCTCATGATCACATACAAAAAGAGAAACAGTAACATATTTCACAACACACACTTCCCTACGACCACCACATGATAGACAGCGGCATATTCTCACACAAAAAGTTCAAAACAAAAGTAAAATTTGGTATTTGTATTTGAAGGACTCACCACTAACAGCTACTACTATGCCTTTTGGGCAGTATAACAAAAGTCAGCTGATCTTTTAAGTTCAGACGAGTTCACATGAGCATACGTCATAATTCCAGTAGAAACGCACAAACAGGATGATATATACTATTACATACAGAGAACATGCACTATGCTTCTTTGCACAGCTCACAACAGCAAATACCATAAATACAACACTTACACGCACAGTGAGAGCAATTAATCTTGCAGTGGTGACAATTCAAGGGGCGCCTCTCGAGTTTGTCACATGGAAGTTACTGCCACTGGCACTGAACTACACGGCGACAGAACTCGGCGGCTTAACTGGCTCTACAATACTAGCCATCTTGGACTTTGCCAAGTAGGTAGCTATTTGTATCTTTTCGTGGCAGCAATACGGCACATATAATAGATATCTCACAGCCATGAAATGACAGGAAATAACAACTGCCAAGTGGCATGGCTGAATCACGGCATGGAGATATTCAAGTCTGGCCTAAGCACAGCACTTTTTTTTTTCCTCATCTTTTTGATAGGACGTTGACAAGGATTAGGGTATGCAAGTCAAATGTCAACATTGATGAGCTTTAAGAGTGTACATGCCAGGGGGGGGGGGGGGGGGGAGGGGGGGGGGGGAGAGGGGGGAGGGGAGGGGGAGAAGAACTAGGCCAATGCTTTTCCTTAATGATGACTCAATGCAGTAGGATTTAAGTGTTGATCTCCCTTCCAGTGACAGCATGATGATAAAACACTCACTCACGATGACTACGCCATATTTTGATGCAGTGTATGCACAAATGCGAGAATACATTGGGGAATTTTATATCTCCATATTTTGTTTTGTTTTTTTGTTTTGTTTTTTTGTTTTTGTGGGGGATCAACTCGGAGCATGCACATCTAAGATGAAAACAGACTTGGAATTTGTATCTCTTTTACTCTCATATTCATAAGTACAGGTAAATGTCAAACTTCTTTATTGTAAGTGGCATCCGCATACTTATGAAGATTAGAAGAAATGACACATACACACACACACACACATAGACAAACACACACACACATACACGTACACACACTCACTCACTGACATAGATACATACAAAAAAACGAGGTGTGCATGCTGGATAGATAGGCAGAGAAGACAACAGAGAGATAACAGTATAGCAAACAAGCTTCACATGAACACATCACACACACACACAACACTTACTTTCACAGAAAATATGTGATATAAAAAAAAACTAGAAATGTCGCTTTGGCGACTGGTATGCCTCCGCCATAATGCATGATTTTCCCAATAGGTCTAGATAGTACATGTGGACAATGTGTGATTACATTTTCACAAAATTGGCAAAATATTGAAATGACAAGTTTGTCACAAATGTGTTGAATGTTCACCTTCCTTGACCTAGGTTTGATTGGATGAATAGGAGAGCATGTATCTAGGGATTTAAGGACTTTAACTTGACTTTGACCCATTCATACATTTAGGCATTGAGTAATTTTCAAGGTACAGGTGTGGAGAAAAAGTGCAATTTCTGAATTGAATAGTAAATTGTTACCATTTTCATCTGGCCCTTGACCCTAAAATTCATAAGATAATCACTTTCAGGTAGAACATGCATAATATGTACTAAGTTTCAAGATAACTTGAGCCACTTCGAGATATGGAGGAAAAAGTTAGTTCAGCACTTTCACTTGATCTTTGACCTTTTGACCTTTGAGGCAAAAAAAGAAGAAAAAAAAACTTTCCAGAGAATTTCTATTAGGTTACACATGCATACACCAAGTGTAAAAAAATGATAACCCTGCTGGCATTGCATAAATATGAGGGAAATAGTAAAATTTTGAAGTGTTGCACTTGACCTTTGACCCCATGAACCCTACATTCTCTAGATAATCACTTCCAGTCAGTACATGTATATACTATGTTCCATGAAGATACCTTGAACAATTTTCCAAGGCACGGAGAAAAAAAAGAAGTTTTGATATTTTTACTTGACCTTTTGACCTTTGACCTTTGACCTCATGACCCAAACTTTCACCAGAGAATCTTAATTGGGTAATACATGTATACACTAAGTTTCAAGAAAATATCTTCAGGCATTCAATAGATATGGCGAAAATAGTGAAATTTCATGTATTTGACCCTGACCTTTTGACCTTTGACCTTTGACCTCATGACGCAAACTTTCACCAGAGAATCTTAATTGGGTAATACATGTATACACTAAGTTTCAAGAAAATATCTTCAGGCATTCAATAGATATGGTGGAAATAGTGAAATTTTATGTATTTGACCTTGACCTTTTGACCTTTGACCTTGAGCATGTGCACTCAAAAGTTGATAGGCACAACTTCACCCCCTAATACACATACATGCCAAGTTTCATTAGGATACCTCAACAGGTTTTGATAGTTACCTTGTCTACAAAATTCATTACGGACGGACGGAAGGACGGACGGATGGACGGACGGACGGAAGGACGGACGGACGGAAGGACGGACGGACGGACGGACGGACGGACGGACGGACGGACGGACAACCCAAAAACATAATGCCTCCGGCACCACTTCGTGGCGGAGGCATAAAAAAAAGATAGAAAGAGCTGCAGGAACAGGTAGCTGGGCACACTGGTATATGATCATAGTGTAAAGCACAATATTTTTGTGGCATGAAATTTTCGCGAATTGCCCATTGCATTCAAAATATATAGTCTAGACAAGAACTTTTGCATGAATTTTAATTTCGCAAATTTCGGGTTCTCGCAAAATTAAAATGCATGTGAACATTTCTGGCTTTACAGTAGTTAAACATTATCAACTCCCTCTCCCCACCTCCCACCTCCCACCCCCATCAAATTAAAAACTAAAGAAGCACTCTGAGAGATGCAGACCTCCGCCAAAGCAGCTATAATTTCCACCAATGATCGTGTCCTTCACAGAGATCAGTGATTTCCACCATGTATGCATGCTGAAAATCGCCCGATTTCCCAATAAAGGAGCCTTTTCTTACATCATCAACCCTCAGCTGCACGGCACGCTTTAACCCAGCAGAAACTAGAGCGCGCATACTAGTCTGCGTATGAAAACCTCAAAAATGCGCAGCTTGAACTCCCAAGTTCATTGACCCTACCTGCCAAAATATCGAAAATCCTTTATAAAATCTATAAAAAATTTCTGGATCACTACCGAAATTTAATCATCTGTTCCTTGTGTAATTCTCAACCTTTCCTGCAAATTTCATTTAAATCCGTTCACAACTTTTGAGTCATTTTGCACACGGATGAACAAACCAACAAAAAAACCAACAAACCAACGGAAATGAAAACATAACCTCCTCCCCTGGCGGAGGTAAAAATAGAAATAATGACACATAAATTCACAAGAACACAAGCATGCATACATAGTAAAAATAGCAGGCATCCATGCCCTAAGACTGAACACAACCACTACACAAGAAGAAAAGAGGAGAGGAGAATACAACATGTGGTACTTACTTCCAGGTCATTTGTGGATGCTATCATGTTGGCTGCCTGAATGAAGTCCAAGATGAGGAGGGTAGCACCAGGCAGATCACAGGCAAAGAAATCTGGGGCGCTGTATTGCACTATTGTGTTGATCACATCCTGCATGAGGAGATGTTGAACAAACAAGGGATGATTTTACACAATCTCCTTAGAGTGCATGCCGTATTTGATGCTTGTCTTGAGAAGCAGGGGTGTGTGAATTTGGTTGTCGCTCCTTAATTCGTGACAACTCGGGAGTATAATCTTTGTCCGAAATGAACAACTTTCTCAGTTTAATGCTGTCAGTAAGTGAGTCATCTGTGTTCTATGCAAAGTTCATTAGATGGGCCTTCACATCACACTCCCACACACCTGAATATCATTACCAAGATTAGATGGCGCATGAATCTGTACGCCTTCATCAAACACAACTTCTCACCACTTTGGATTTGTTGAAATAAACTTGTTTCTTTGAATTAACATGTGCAAATGTGAATAAAAGCACATTTTAACAAGGGGCTAGGCCAGACCCAACATTTCAGTTGACACAAGTGACAAATCTTTACCTATTGTTGAATATTCCTTCATACACATGGGTTGATAAGGATATTGCAATATCCATGCTATGTTTTTGTTGTAAATCTAATGAATTTTCCTCCTTCTTTAAGATGGATTGTGCATTTTCTTTTTTTGTAAATGTTTCCCATTTTTCCCATGAATGTTACCACAAAATTGTCCTATTACTGTGGCATTCCCTTTTATACTAGTTCCAATCAAGCAAATGGCAACCGTACTTAATTCACTTTTCACTGACAAACAGAATAAGTAGACCAAACTCATCATCACATCATAATAACTTTGCAAACAAGTTGGCCAAACAAAAATCCAAAATGTTGATCATACCCTAATATCTTCCGGTATCTTACTATCATCAACATAAAAAAAAAAAAAATAACTAGATATATCGCTACGGCGACTGATATGCCTCCGCCATAATGCATGGTTCTCCTAATAGGTCTATAGTACAATGTCTTGACAATGTGTGATGACAGTTTCAAACAATTGGCAAAAAATTAAAATGACAGGTTTGACACAAATGTGCTGAATGTTCACTTTCCTAGAACTAGGTTCAATTGGATGAATGATTAAAATGTCAGAGTGCAGGTATTTGGGGAACTGATGATTTTTACTTGACTTTTGACCCTTTTATAAGTTTATGCATTGAGTAATTTTTCAAGGTATTGAGAAAAAGTATAATTTCAGTATCAAATGGGAAAATAGCATTATCTAAACCTGGCCTTTGACCTTTGACCTCACAGTTCCAAAGAGAATCACTGTTAGGTTGAACATGCATAAATATGTAAGTTTCATGATGACACCTTGAGTTACTTTTGAGATATGGAGGAAAAAGTGCAATTCAGCACTTTCACTTGACCTTTGACCTTTTGGCAAGAAACCTCCCACAGAATATATATTGGGTAATACATGTATACATCAAGTTAAAAAAAAAAACCTTCATTCATTGCATAAATATAAGGAAAGTAGTGATATTTTGAGAAGTTGACCTTGACCTTTGACCCCCCTGACCTTTGACCCATGACCCCCAACTTCTCTAGATAATCACTGCCCATCGGTACAAGCATATATACTAAGTTCCATGAAGATACCTTGAACCACTTGCGAGATATGGAGAAAAACATGAAATTTCATTTTTTTTTCACAAAATAACCTGTGACCTTTGACCTTTGACCCTGTGACCCTAAAATCCACATTAAGTATTATCCTCCAAGGATATACCCTCATACCAAGTTTGATGTAAAACCACCACACGGTTCTTGAGATATCGACAAAAACAAAACGGGACGGACGGACGGACGGACGGACGGACGACCCGAAAACATAATGCCTCTTCGTTGCGGAGGCATAAAAATAGGGTACTTCCTATCAAAATTGCTTCCCTGGGATGGAAGCAACATGTCTTGTAAAAAAGCATAGAAATATTGCTTGATAAATGTTTTGTTTGTTTGTCTGATTTAATCAGTATTAATCCTCATAATGTAAGTTTGATATTATCATTTTGTGAAGCACTGTTATATATGTTTACTCATTGTAAGAGGGCTATATAAGAACCTATATTGTATTGTATCATATTGTAAGAGTTTGAGTCAGAATAAGTTAAGGTTTATCAGGAGAGTATCTGAGTACACTACAGCTCCATGCTCTCAAATGCTTCACCTACAAAACATGTTTTTATGTTAAACCCCACACACCAGCATTAAAAGTAGAATACTTAAAAGTGGACATTTTCACAGTGTTGACATTTTCACGCATTTTGTGAAACCAGAAATTAGCGCAAAAATGAAAGCACGCAAATATTTTTGCTTGCCATATGTTCCAAAAGTTGATGTCTTGATTCAACAGAATTAAAAACACATGAAACTCTCAATACCTGGCCGAATGTGAAAATAAGTCACATAAAAATATCCACTTTTACAGTAAAAGAACAATATTAAATCTACTTTCATGTGACAGACAACCAATTTGCTATTTTGTTTAGTACTACATCCACCTCATTGATTTGTGCAGCTGCAATCCCATCTGTGGCTTTGTTAATTTCCTAGAATTGAATGAAACTGCACAACACATTAAAAAAAAAAAACACAACAACCTTCAGACTACACTCCTCATATAACCTCATAGCCCTTATGATTGAAACACTAAGGAAAACTTGAGTTTCTTATGAAATATTCAACACATCATGGCAACATGCCCCTAGCAGTGGCCCTCGAGGCTTTCCTTCAACATGGACAACACTCAACATTTAAAAGAATTCTTGATACAAAAAGATGTCTTGCATTATTACTAGTTGTAAGGAACATATCTCCCACTCATGAAAAAAGTGTCTTGCATAACTATACATCATATTGATCATATGTATTAAATTTCAACTGAATTGCTTTTAAATTGAGAGAGTGGTTCAATTCATAATATCCTGGTATGATTTTATGAAAATGTGCCATTACCATGGCAACACATTACTTAATACTGACAAAATAGGTGTCTTGCACGTCTACCCCCTTTCAATCTTACAGAAGTTTCTGTGCCAAATCTTAGATTAAATGCTCAAAAACTGAGGGAGTAGTTAAATCCACAAGATTTGCAAGGGACCAATGGACCCCCTGGCCATCGGGCCTCAAGAGTGATTCCTATATGCCCCCATACTCGGTAGGTATGGGCAGGGGTATCAAAAAACAGTATCGAACTACTGTAATATTTCTATTAGTTGCAAACTCATTCAAAATTGGTGTTTTTATTTCATTTCCCCCTCCCAATCATGCGCAGCTGATCTCAGATGGCAATGAATCAAACAAATCTGACACAACAAGATGAGACTGTGCTGAAACACTCACCTGATCTGTGCCGATAAGCCCATAGTGGAGGATGCGGTAGAAATGTACAAGGTGGTCCTTTGGGAGGGAGTGGTCCTGCCGCCTGACTGTCATGGCACACAGCTGCTTGTAGGCAGACAGCCGCCCGTGCTGGTAGCCAACGGGGAGGTAGGTGGCCCGGAAGAGCCAGGGGGAGAAGAGGAGGAGGGGCGGAATGTTTTCTGGCGGGGGCGGAGTGGTCTGGTTGTCGGTACTGATGCCCTGGTTGTCACGGATCTATAGGAGCAGCCAGTAAAGAGTTGATGGTCAGAGTGGAGAAGGGGAGGGAAAGAGTTGGAGACAATCCACACCAAAGCCATATCAAGATATACTTACTGTTTTATGATGCATCCACTGCCCAGCTTTTGGCATAACTCAAATTGCATTTTTTTATCCTCCCTCAAGCACGCCACAATGCTACATTCCCCACCTTCATCTTACTAGAGCTCTTTCCCGGTTTCTTTTCTCAATTCCTCTGAGTTAACATGCTCTGATCAGAATATGGTTCATTTAGCCATACTTCACTGTGACAAGTTGCTGCACAGTAACATGAATAAAATGCCACTTTTCCAAAATGAATATTATTTTTGATAAAAACTCAACCTAATGTTCAGAAGTTTTGCAACATTTCAGTCCCACTTCTGTTGTTTTCATTTTCATGACAGCGACATTGACTCAACAACCCATCAGCTTCCTAGAAAGTCTCTATCTATTGCAACTAAGATCAACTGACTGGTGGATGACTTGTGGTGAGGAAAGGAGGAGAGTGTTGCTATGGTTACCTTTGCAAGCATCTGCCAGATGTCCCAGAGGCACTCTAGGACCACCCAGTGCAGCCGTGGGTCACTGATCTGGTTGATGTCTCCTAGAATACCCAGGAGTCTCCTCCACACCACCACCGCCACATCGGGGTGCCATCCGATCCTCGTACCCCCAGACATCACACTGGCATCCGGACTCTGGACAGGTCCTTGGTTACCTGCAAATAGGCGGTGGATGTTTACAATATACAATATACAATATTTAGCGAGTCTAAATTTTTCGCGAATCAAGACTTCCCATCGATTTCGTGGGCGGTTAAATTCGCGATCATGGAGTCCTGTACTGAACGGAGAAATGTATACGCATACATCACATTCATATCAGGATCAGAGTCAATATTTTCGTGTGTCTTTAATTTCGCGAATAGCAGCTAACTCATGAAATTCGCGAAAATATAAAACCTCACAAAATATTTGGCATATACAGTACAAAAGGGAAGACATCATTTTTGCGTGATACTACTGTAAAATCATTGTCAAAATTTACAATGCGGATGCAAGCCCATAGCCAGGGCTCAACATTAGCTATGGCCCGGGGCCACTAAATATTGATGATGGGCCACCATATTTCCAAAACAGTTATCTTACGTTGGGCCAATCCGGCAACTAAGCTTCAAAATGGATTGTTTTGTTTCCTCTTTGTAATGGATTGTTATGGTTCCTCTGACTTCCATTTCATTTATTTTCCGGGTCACCAGAAAAAAAGTTAGTGTCAAGCCCTGTAATAGCGTTGGGTTAGACATACCGGCATCCGCTTTTTCACCAGCCAGTTCCATCCTGTCATCTATCTGGATCTGCTGATCATCATCATCCTCCAGCATAGGCGACTCTTTGGCCAAGTCCACCTCAACTCCATTGGTTTCAAGTAAACCCAGCAACGCCGTCTCCCTGCTACCCGCGACTGAATTGTGGTAGTTGTTACCATCTCCCGGTGACGTCCCTCCCGATTGGAAAAACCCCGGCCCGCCAGGGGAGGTCCCATCTGAGTTGTAGAGGGGTGTGCCCAGCACAGGTGTTCCCCCTCCACTCACGTCACTAGCACTGTATGGATGCTGCTCTGCCACCGGTGTTCCCGGGCTGCTCCCCTCTAGGGAGAAGTGTGAGGCTGTCATGGCTGGCGACAAGGCGATGACCTCCTGGTCGATCTCTTCGATGAGGCTGCTGGTCGGAGTCAGCCGACTGTTGTCGGTCGGCGTCGTGTGGTTGGTGGAGTCCGGAGACGGAGCGTCCAGGGAGCTGTCGTCAAGGCTGAGGTCATCACGGGGTCCAATGAGGGGCGTGAGGCTGTTGTTCCCAAGACTGAGCTCATCCACAGACTCCTTGTCATCACCTGCAACAGACCCATGCCATTATACTCAGGTATATGTCAACAAACGCTCATTACATTCAAGCCAGCTCCAGTTGAGAAGACATACATGTACATATAGACTTTTTGACTATTTCCGAAATTTGGGCATATTCATATGATTTGAAAGTCATTTCATTGAAAGGAGAAATATTTTCACAACAATAACAAATGATACCGATGGCTTGGAGAAATTCACTTCATTGGATAAGAGTCAATCAAATGCACTGATGTACTGCTTCAAGCAAGAGAAGGATTCTACAGAAAATTATCACTCCATATTCAAGTTCATATTCCATTTGCAATCAAGAAATCTACCCTAACTATATCTTCGTACAGAAAAAACAAAACAAAACAAAAACACCACACCATTATTTACTAGTCAAACTTTGTTCGAGCTCTCTCTTCCTCACTCAATGTAGGTCTTGTGAACACATGATCAAGAACACCCTTGAATTTGAATGGGTAACAGCTCAAATGAACTCTTTGGCTTTAAAGAACTCAGTGAACTGAACAACTGAGGCAAGTAGAGAAACTGATACATACCATTAGCTGGCATCAGAGTGGTGTGCCTCATACCCAGGGGAAACGTTGTAGACTTCACCATGCCTTCTCGTTCCCCATCTCCTGAGCAGAAATGACAAATTAAAACAGATCCTGAAAGCACATAACCAGTAAAATAATCATGAACACATTCAGTTGTGAGAGAGCAAAAGTGCATCCAACACTCATAGCAATTCCATTAACTCACAACAACAACCAAAATTAGAGCTTTGGAAGTAGACAAATGTTATGAGCAAAAAGCATTTAATATTCATAAAACAAAATGATGAATACAGATGTAATGAGCATGCAGCTTCAAAGAACACTATGAAATTCACAACAGAGTAACTTAGCGCATATATTCAGCTAGTCCAAAGAGGAGAATTAAAACTGACTACAAGACAGTTACAAGTCATTGTCAGGGTTATGTTACAGGTCACTGATGACAGGTTTATTCCTTTCAGTGGTAGGGAAATGGCCTATTGGGAGCCACTGCACCACTCTTTACTGTACATCTAATTTTGTACACCACAAACAACCTTTTGATTTTCAGGAAGAGAGTGAAGAACAATGAAGTGTTGTGTTCCCCTTTTAGCATTGACAAATGTTGAGGTAAAATGCTCCATCTCAGCATTGAGAAATGTTGCGCTAAAATGCCCCATCTTAGCATTATAAAAGGTTGAGGTCCCTCATTCTTTTCAAGCACAATGAGATGCTGAGGTATACTATTCTCTTTTGGCATAAGGAATTGTCAAGGTATAATGCTCTCTTGCAGCATAAAGAAACATTGAGGGCTGATATTCTTGTCAGGCAGATAGATAGATACTTAGATATTCTTGATATTCTTGTTAGATACTGATGTGTATTGTGTTTTTGTTGTTATTGTTGTTGTTTTTTTGGTATAATTCAGAACTGGTGAAGTCTGCTGTACTCTTGTAACACCACAGCCCTTCTGGAGTACTTGCAGTACTGCCTCACCTCGATGTCTCTGCAAGTTGAGCTCATCAAACAGCTTTCCAGCGCTGCTACTCCGAGGAATCTGGACCGAGGCAGGCGGAGACAGCTCCTCCCGCTCCGTACTCACTGGGTCCACGGTCAAGGACCGCTGGCGGGTCAGGTTGGGATGTGACGAGTGGAGTGATATTACATCACCTGAGAAGCAAAACCACATGATACTATTGCTAGAAATTCCTTCTAGGCCCTACTGTAAAAACACATGATCAACTGCCAGTCCAAACAGCATTCAAGCAAACTGACTAAGACCAAAATCACAAAATACAAAAAAGTAACAAGAAAAGGAAAGATTTAATGAAATTCCATCAGCAGCTCCTAAAAGTAATCATGCATTTAGAAAATTGTCGCAGTCACTACATACTTCCCACGCAATTAGGACTCTATGGCTCAACTAGTTATTGGGGCTTTGTAGCACAATAAGTCTTTGCACTGTGGTTAAAGTCTTCAGCTCTACATGAAGGTAATATCAGGATGGTTTATTTTATGATGTGGCACCTCCTTTCACACATTTCAGTGTCAAAGTGACATCGACTACTAGTATTTTGAAAAGTCTCAGTTGGGTTATCATGTCATTATCATGTGCCTCATATGACCAACGAGGGAGAAAGATTTTTTTTTTTTGGGGGGGGGTGGGGAAGAAGTGTAAGTCTGTAAAAGCTGGCAGAATTAGTGCCTTCCCTTGGTATTACTTCCAAACTTTGGATTCAGATAGATTAATGGATCACTCCTTCAGAGAATTCCAAAGACCAAATATAAAAATTGTCAACCCAAAGCATATATGTTGAGGCCAATTGAGGAACTGACAATCCATGCAATCTTTTGTGGCTATGTGATGCATAGTCATAAACATTCACCAGCTCACCAAAGAGAGTTTTGGATGAAAAGATGCTGCATAATTACATGGTAGAGGATGTCTAACAATGCTCTACTCGGAGTAATCCCAGCCCTGTTACAACCACTACGGTCACACCAATGTACAATGTCATAACAGTGCTTAATGACAAGCCAAAACATTAACACTTTTCATAGAACACACAAGGCATAACAACTAATAAACAATAGTAGACAATTTTCAAATAAATCAATTCTTGCGTCGGTTTGTTTTCTTTTTATATCAACTGATTGACAAATTGCCCTTCATCGACATCAACAGGAAGGGCAATTTGTCAATCAGTTGCAATGACTAACACCTTGATCCTGACACCATGCAACTACATGGTCTTGATCCATTCATCCCTTCAACATTTCACCTCAGCCTGCACCACCTGACCTCATACACAATCATTCATACGTGTTTGAATCTCGAAAGCTTTCAGTTCAATATCAGGCAAGTATCATGGCATAAAGATACAAATAGCTGTACATGACCCATTGCACTTGCTCACTCAGCTCTGTGAGTCAAGGGTTGAAAAGACCATGTTTCTTTGCTGTGTGTGGCTTAACATGCTTGCAAACAAATGCTATGAATACAAACAGTTTAGTTATGCCACATTTGACAAGACAGAATACAACACATTTAGTGAAACTATCCCAGCAGAAAAATTTGTTAGGCCAATGTCAGAGGGATTTATGTATTCTTATTTCTTCCTAGCACTGCAGTGTATTATGATGACATTAACTGTTAATTTACTCTCCAGTCACGCACCTATTCATAAAAAATATGTTAAAGTGAAACTCTGTAGAACCTTCTATAGGTGCTTAATGAACTCACCATCGTCTTTGGCCTGCCGGATCTCCCGCAGCCGCGAGAGGTCGCTCTGGCTGCCCACCGTGTTGATCCGGTTGCGCTTGCGTTCCAGCTCCTCGGTGCTGCAGGGCGAGGTGGAGTCGCACCGGCTCCAGCCGCGGGAGAAGGAGCGCTCGTGCATGCCACGCCGCAGGTCCGTCTGGAGGGGCTGGGTGCGGCACGTGCCCCGAAGTCTTTTCTGCTTCTGCTCGCTGAGCTTGTCCAGCGGCAGGCTGCTGAGGTCCAGGTGGTAGACTCGACGGGCAAGGACCCTGGTCAGTGTCTCCATGGTCCGCTGCATTTCACATTGCAGATAAAAGGAAAACAACACACTCGGTGTAACAAAGGAAGTAAATTTACAATTTGACATCCTTCATCTTCAGAACAGTAAAATGCAGTAAGTGATGGAAATGGAAAAGTACAAATTCAACATCAAATACAAGAAATGCAACCACTGATTCATATTGTGTTGAAACAGTCCAGTTTTAAAGGAACAATGCAGTGAAAAGACAGATATAAATTATTATTATCATTATTATTATTATCATTATTTTCATTCTCATATTTTATCATCATCATTATCATCATCATCACTATCATAACCAAGCACTTAGGTATGCTGTACACTTTGATTGTAGGTATTGTCTTCTGGGAGTTAAGATATTCTGGACCTGATATAGGTAGGAAGGGCTCTAGGCCCTTTATCATGTGATCCATTCGTGGCAGTGATTCAATGTTATCAGCCATTTCACTACTTCCACAAACTCTGACCAAGCAGACAGAAAAAGCCAACACTTCATCATGGGGTCATCCTACACAATATCTTTTAAACTTGCTGTCTGCACACATGCAGAAGAGTTTGGAAAAGAACTTACCGACCACTCCTTGATGAGTTCCTCCCAATGTGTGAGGGAGGAGAGAACCCGAAGGAAGTCCTCCCACAGTCCAGTGGAGACCTGGATCTCAAGGTTGGCCTTGATCCACGTCACTATCAGTGTCTGCAGACATGAGAGAAAATAATGTCAAATGACATGGACTCTGCAGAGTGTTCATCTCCAATTATTAAAAAAATACTCAGACTTGATGGTTTCTGTATACTGCAGATCAAATATGATATTCATGAGGAATCAAAATTTAGAGAAACAGAATATAAAGCAGAGTTAACAGAGATTCTAAGAAAATGTGCAAATCTAACTGACGGAACATGTGTAGAGTTCCTGGCATATGGGAGAGAACATACATACTTCTCCTTTACCAACCAAAGGGTGGATGCATCTCAGTTTGGAAAGATGTGCTGTGAATACTGCTGAACTCTTATCCTCAACACAAATCAACAAAGCATGTAAACTTCATTGCTTTCATTCCTAGCCATTGAACAGTCGTCCGGAGCAAACACAAGCAATATATCAGTCTTGTTGCCCCATCTCTACACTCCTTTGTTGTCAACTTTGTTGACATGGGTTTATTTTTGGTCACACACTTGACTGATAACATTAGAGTAAAGCTTTTAATGGAATACAGTATCTAATAATACAGTGTATAAATGACATTAGTAAAATGCAGCTGCTACTCCAAGCAAGAAAATCCGCAAGACCATGAATTCTTCAACTTTTCATTACATTTTGACAGGTCACAAGTAAAGGGGACTTTTCTCCAAACAATGGTTTACCTGGAACAGGATGTGAGCCAGTTGCTGGCCAAGAGCTAGGCGTGGCTTGCTGGGAGTGCCTCCCAGGATGCTCTCTGTTACCCTTAGCAACACCATCAGCAGCTGCTCCCTGAGGTAGGACAGTTATGATGTAGGACAGTGATAATGATGAGCATTGCAGACAGGTCGTATTTGTCTGCCACTAATTAAGACACAAGGCACAATCAGAAATCGTAAAATATGTGGCACACATCACATATTCATGACTAGATGGTGTGCTACGAGACTGTATAAGGCTGTAACTTTTCAGAATTATTTATTAGGCAAAAAAAACATCTATAGACCAATAGTAAACAAACATGTAACCATAATGTAGTATGATCCCAACAGTTGTCTAGTTTTGTGCATTAATGATGACACTGCTTTCAAGCATGGTATGAACTCGTTGCGACCTTACCACGTCGTTTTCTCCAGCTTGACGTTCATGACTATGTGACGATAGCTGCCCAACACCCTGCGGCATATATCCGCCTGTTCTCGGATCGGACGGGCGGGGTCTGGAGCACCCGACGCGCCCCCTCCTGGCTCCTGGAGGAACACGTTGGAGGAATTCGTGATGAAAACCTGAAGAAAAGAAAAGAAAAAATAATAATAATAAAACAAAAAAAGAGCAGTGACATCATCACAATTGCCACAATGATGCCCTCTCCAATCAGCTTTAAAACATCTTGTTCCAGAGCATAGAAAGATAACAGAATTAGAGGCGATGATCTTCTCTGAGCACAGTAAATCAAAGTAATTGCCAAAGTCAAGCAAAGCAATCCAAGCAGTATTTCAAAACAATATCAAAGTAACGTTGCAGTACATTCTCATGCCTTCATTCATATGTCACAGAAGTGGGACAATTGTTTCACCTTGTACGCATATGCTAATATCTCGGCCATAAAAACATTACATGTGTCATCACCACAGCTCACAGTATACCAACGTATTGACAGAGCAAATTGGTATGCAGCCATGCACGGCAGCATAGCTTTTATCACTTTCTCGTGATATGTATCCATTTACAGGTACTTGTCTAGTTGCAGTTATCATATGCATGTAACCTTTGATAATTTCCGGCAGCTATCCTAACTTCAGTTTATTTCCAACCATTCTGTCATTGCTGTAGCTTTGAGCATGATAAAAACAAAAAATGAACCCTGAAAATGCATGAATTAGAAATTGGGTACATACTCTCATACAATGTACACTGTAAAATTTACGAAAAAGTCAAGACTATTTAAACAGAAAGCAACATTTCCATTACATCTCCAAAAGTCAACACTAAAGAGGTGATTATGCACACTTTAACAATATTTTTTTCAGCTTCTTTCCTTTTCAATACAAGCCTAGATGATGATGGTGACGTGGATGATGGGTGTAAGTGTGCAAAATGGTGTCATCCCATCACGCTAGGAGGCATTTCACGACCATTACCTGGACTACTTTCTGGAGTCCTGCCCCAACATTGCACTTGCCCATATCGTCACATATGGCTTGGTTTATTGCACCAATGTACGAGTTGCTACGCCTGGCCTTAGTCCCGTCTGACGACACTGACGCACTCTTGACCAAGGGTGGCACCCTAGTCTCGCCCATCTGCCGAAACAGAGGGAAAACATGGGCTACTTCGAGGCAATTTGCATATGGTATAAATATTCACGAGATACGAGTAGTCACATTATAAGAGACTGGCAGTTCCAGAATTATTTTGTGAATCCTACTGCATTAGTCTCATGAACAAAGTCATACCTGCAAGCTTGAAAACACAAGCAAATTAAATATTGTACTTCGGAAAGAACCTGGCGATGTGCACTCTGAGAAATACTGTAGATCCTGAAAAATTTGTGGGGGGTTTGTTTTTTCCCAAGAAACAAAAATCCCCATATTTAACCACCCGGCGAAATATTGCTCCCGCCGATTAAGTGAGTACTAAGTATGAGAGCGATTTACGTATGTGCAACATGGACAGGCAGCAGTTGCACACAGACGCCTTGCCTAGTTTACGCACATGCACGCCTACATGCTGAGCACATGCAAGCTTTTCTGCGCTCCCAATCAAGAATTCCATCACACCCAAAACTGTCTTACAACTACCAATTCATAAAATAGTATGCCTGCTGAATATTTGGCATCTACAGTAAAGTCTCAAAGACAAGGATGACAAATCATCAAACAGCTCTGTATTCCACAACTAAAATCATGGCTAGTAAGAAAAATTACATATTTCAAAATGTGAATTGTTGATTTGGACTAAAATGGTCTGAATACCAAGCAATGCATTCAATATTGAATGGCTAATAATTCACAAGGAAAAAACACAGGAAAAACAAATCAAGATATAAATCATAATTATGCATATGCATGGGGGTAATTCCCCTCCCCCAAGAAGCTCTTAATAAAATTAAACAAAAATATAAGTGCATAAAGAAAAGGAAAACAGAAATATCAAAAACAGACACTTCAAATTTGAACTTAAATCACACACACACACACACACAAACAAACAAACAAACAAGAATCAGACAGAGATTCCTGTGAAAACAAAAATAGAACAAGGTATAGCACCAAAAAACAGAAACTCTCAGTAAACATAACACAATAGACAGGCATTAGTCCATATGCTATTCCAGAACCCATAAGACTTACATCGACATCAGGCCTATAACTGGCGAATGTCTTGTCCACTGTTCCCTGGGGAGGGCTGTCGACTTCGGAGACCCCGCCCTCATGGGATGCCTCCAGGATGGATGTGATTTGGCAGGCTAGGGACGAGGGAGGGTCAATCTTCTTCAGGCCGGCATTCTCCTCGTTGGCACCTTCCTCCTCCACCTCGGGCTCCTCCATGAACACCGGCTTCACGGAGGTATTCTAAGGGATGGGTTGGCATGGAAACAGAAATCGACACAGTGGCTCTCACAGAATAGCAGGGAGGTTATATACTGCGGCAACCAACAATGTGCGCAGACAGACAGCAATGCAATTTCAGCTGCAAGTAGCACACAACCTTTACCAGTACATTGTCAAAAAAGGTTTGAGAACCTAGTGCTGTAGATCACTTTGTCATCTCTTCATTTCTATAGACAACATCTTAAGGGTTATCACTAAGCAGTTACTAATTATCACTGCTTTTCTGTTTCTTCCTGTTAGACCAGAAACACTGTTGATGTGCAAAGACTGACCTGAAAGGCTTAACAACCATGACCTAAATGTAAACTTCAAAACATTTCAATGGCGTATGTAGGCTGTATATATATCATTCAATAAGGGTAAGATTTGTTGCTACATGTGGTGATCTAAATTCCCCTTTAACGACTGTAACACACTTTTGTAAGCACTCAGTCTGTCGGGATTGCATTCGATGCGAGAGGTATGAAAAGGGCAGGGAAGCCACTGCAGAGGCAGTAGACACATTAAGCATGAAAGGGCAAAGTGCAGGCCTGGAAACTCTTCCTGAATTGTCACTGGAGATGGAAACAGTCAATTTAACACAGCACACAAGTCTGGCAAGTGAATAAGTTTAAATACAACATGGACACACCGTGTGGCATCCGATGGATAGATGCCTATAAACCTTGGCAGTTACCTCTCTCTTGCATTTATAAAGCCAATAGAATAATCCAACACTTTTGTTCAAAAACTTGAAAACTTTATGAACCTGTAGACCCCAAATAAGAGGATTAAAAGACAGAAGCACTAAGAGACATACTGCATCTGTACTTGACACACAGTCATAACCTGGACATCAGAAGTGAGGTCTTACCTGGATCCACTCATTGTAGACCTTCAGCGATAGCTTCACAGCCCTGGACTCGCTCATCGGCAGCAGAAAACCCTGTACGATTATCACACGTGGACAGAAAAGACAACACACTCTTTGTAAAGAAGGACATCAGGAGGGGTGAAAGGTCTTCAGTTACATAGAGATAATCACATCAATTGGAGCCAGGTAGATTCTCCCATGACTGATCACAATATCTATCTCACCTGTGTAGGTAAAAGTTAGACATCTTAGACAACCTTTCTCATTTCTGCTGAATGCCATCTGAAGATGTTACTTGGAAAAAAAAAGCCTGTCTCAAATTATAGAATTCTTGCATGGAGCTGAATTTCCTTTGGGTGACTGGAGCAAAAGTTACTTCAAGGAATAAGTTATGGGAAGTTAAACAAAATCTGTGGCAGTCACAGTGACATCATTTATGCTAAAATCTAAATTTGTATTGAGCACACCGAGACCAATATATGAATTTTCTTTGCATGGCTGAAAGAGAATCAATTTTCAAAATGCTTTTGCTTCACTTCATTACTGCAAGGTGACATGTCAACTAGGGAAGATTTTCCTCTCTGAGACATCATTTGGCAGCACAGCAAAACACAAGTAGTAGTAAGTAAATGATGTATCACCATATGAACTCTGCCATTCTTATAGGCAACCTGGTTTTGTACAATGGCACTGGCATTGACAGACGATGCCTCTAAGTGGGTTAAGTTACCAGTTATAGAAATAAAACACTTTTGATTCCTGTTTCCTCAAACCCACCATGTATGTGTATTGCAATTATTCTAACAACTTTTTTTTTTGCAGTTCACTTTTACAAAAAAAGACAAACGACAAGTAACTGTATAAAAGATCTACTCCATTACAATATATTAGAGTACATAAAAATATTTAAGTCTTATATCTTGGGAAATAAAAGAAGTAATGAATCTTTGAGTTTTAATGCCTTTTTAAGGCACTAAACAAAACAAAACATGCCCCTTTGAATTACATCAGAACACACACAAAAAGTCAAGAAATACTTTTTTTTTAACAAGTACGGGAAACCACAGGAAATTACATCAGAACATTTGAATTACATCAGAACACACACAAACAGTCAAGAAATACTTTTTTTTAACAAGTACGGGAAACCACAGGAAACCTTTCACAAAAAGAAAAAAAAGAAAGAAAGGTATTTTTTTTTAAAGTAACGAGAAACTTTAAAAACATAATGAAAACCTTTGAAAAGAAAAAGAAAAAACCTTTAATTTCAAAAAAAGGAACTCACCTGTCTCAGCACCTCCTGGACGAAGTTAATATTCTCCCTAGTGGAGTAGAGCACACGCTGCACCAGCTCTTTCCCAGAGGTCTCCAGGTCATCCTGCAGGGGGACCGTGAGTGAGATGGTGCTGGTGCTGAGGGACAGGGTGGAGTTGGGGCTGATGGTCGCCGTGGATGAGCCAGAGTCATTCTCCTTCAGGAGGATGGTGTCCAGCTTCCGCTCCAGTGAATCCCTGGTCCCCACCTCCGGCCTCTCCGAATGAGGGTGGCTGTAATGACAGATGAGAGAAATATGACAAGGACTGACTTACCCTTAAATTATGGATATACCTTGACAGTGAATTTCATGACAAGGTGGATTAGAAGGACTTATACTTGTTGCTTGTTTGTTTTCTTTTTAAAAAGGAGTTTCAACTTTTTAATAAATTTAGAAGATCTGGTTAATATTGATTTGAAGTTAATACTTAATCAACTAGATATATCGCTACGGCGACTGATATGCCTCCGCCATCATGCATGGTTCTCCTAATAGGTCTATAGTACAATGTCTTGACAATGTGTGATGACAGTTTCACACAATTGGCAAAATATTAAAATGACAGGTTTGCCACAAATGTGCTGAATGTTCACTTTCCTAGAACTAGGTTCAATTGGATGAATTATTCAAATGTCAGAGTGCAGGTATTTGGGGAACTAATGATTTCTACTTGACTTTTGACCCTTTTATAAGTTTATGCTTTGAGTAATTTTCAAGGTATTGAGAAAAAGTATAATTTCAGTATCAAATGGGAAAATAGCATTATCTAAACCTGGTCTTTGACCGTTGACCTCACAGTTCCACAGAGAATCACTGTTAGGTAGAACATGCTTAAATATGTAAGTTTCATGATGATACCTTGAGTTACTTTCGAGATATGAAGGAAAAAGTGCAATTTAGCACTTTCACTTGACCTTTGACCTTTTGGCAAGAAACTTCCCAAAAAATATATATTGGGTAATACATGCCATACATCCAGTTAAAAAAAAACAAAAAAAAACCTTCAGGCATATTGCATTTTAAGGAAAGTAGTGATATTTTGAGGAGTTGACCTTGACCTTTGACCCCCTGACCTTTGACCCATGACCCCCCAACTTCCCTAGATAATCACTGCCCATTGGTACAAGCATATATACTAAGTTCTATGAAGATACCTTGAACCATCTGCGAGATATGGAGAAATATGTGGAATTTCAATTTTTTTTTCACAAAATAACCTGTGACCTTTGACCTTTGACCCTGTGACCCTAAAATCCACACAAAGTATTATCCCCCAAGAATATACCCTCATACCAAGTTTGATGTAAAACCAACACAAGGTTCTTGAGATATCGACAAAAACAAAACGGGACGGACGGACGGACGGACGGACGGACGTACGGATGGACGTACGGACGGATGGACGTACGGACGGACGGACGGACGACCCGAAAACATAATGCCTCCGGCCACTTCGTTGCGGAGGCATAATAAATCTTTCTTGGTAGGGAGATGGATTTCCATGTCGGCTGAATAAGTCACACTCCCATAGATGTAACAATGAATGCAGTTTGGTAGAGTCCTCACTTCAAATAACCTAGCAGTAGTTCAGAGAAAGAGCAAGGGTGGGTTAAGTAAAGGGGGTATCTCACTGAGCGGCGAACGTTTGCGAACGTAGCGAATTTGGGAATTTGCCAGGGTTCGTAAACGGTTGCAAAAGGTTCGTTAACATTCGCAAGAAAGTTCGCAAACAGTTTTTATTGTCGCAAAGAAATTTCAAAGTTCAAAATTTTGTTGCGAACCTTTGCGAATTTGTATTTTCGCTAACAGTTGCAAACATTCGCAAACATTTGCAAAACACTCGTAAGAATTTGCAAACGGTCGTAATACGGTGTGGCTAACGTTTTTATATGATTCGCCACTGCTAGCGAACAAGTAACCACATGGTTCCTATATAAAAGCTTCTGAAACAGACAAGGTTCCTCTCTAAGAAAGTTCTTGAAGCTCTTGACATCTCCATCATGATTGCAATTGCTTCAAAAGCTTTTCATATTGACTAAAGTCTGTCCTCTGCAACAAGCACTCTCTGACTCTCTTTCTTTTCTTCTTCCTTTCTTGTTTTTCTTTATTTTATTTCTCTTATGCTGCACAGCTCTCTAAAAAAGAAAGAGTGAAAATGTTCACTCTTGAAGGAGTGAATTACAGAAAAGAGTGAGTTTTGAGTGAAATTGGAGTGAATTTTGAGTGAAAATATCTATTTTCACTCATTTTGGAGTGACCTCAGGGATCACTCAAAAATCTTGGAGTGATCCCTGAAGTCACTCCAAAATGAGTGAAAATTAACATTTTCAGTCCAAGATCACTCTAATTTCACTTGAAACTCACTCTTTTCTGTTATTCACTTCTTCGAGAGTGAACATTTTCACTCTTTCTTTTTTAGAGAGAATAGCTGTAGCAGCAGCCTGAAAAAGCAGCTCTTCAAGGATAGCAACACCTTGAGCCTCTTCTTGGCAGAAATTTATTTCCATATCCTGGAAATCAATCTTGAACAGATGTCACAAGAGATCTGAATTCAGTGGAAGGCTTTATGTCGTTTTATGGGTCTTTACTCGTACTATACACAATCGCCTGGTACTTTTCTAGGTCCAAGAACATTCGCAAAATTGTCGCAAAGGATTTGCAAACAGTTGCTAATATTTGCAAAACTGTCGCTAACATTTGCTAACATTCGCTAATAGTCGCCACCTGTGTTCGCAAACACTTTCGCAAACATTCACTAAAGTGTTGCTAATTGTCGCTAAACATCGCTAAAAGTCGCTAACTGTCGCTAATGGCAGAAGCGAACTTTGATTTTTCGCAAACATTCGTCAGAAAAGTTGGCGAATCTCAAATTCGCTACGTTCGCAAACGTTCGCCGCTCAGTGAGATACCAGCTTTAGCAGCTTTTCTGGTGTTAGGTTGTTGTTGTTTTTTTTCTGTTTCCTCCTCATCTCAAATGATTTTTATCTTGTTACCTAATCCCTACTTCCACATGATATCCTGCCACCAAAGTTGGACTGAAAGTGTATGTACACTACCACACTGGTTTCCCCTTTGTTATCCTTTAAGTTCCTCCTTAAACTATGCAAATGTTGGAAAATAATCTAAACTCAGTATGGACATCTCCCACTAATGTAATACCACAGAGTCTTCTCACTTGCACGAACAACCTGGATTACAAACATCGTGCCACGTCAGGTACTCAAAGAGGTACCGGCTTCCGACATTTAAAACCAGTACAATGTATTGCAGACAGTGTCAAATCATTCAGCTCTCCTGCCCAGATAGAAGGTTTACCTCGATTTTGATGAGCCTTTGCGTGTAGTGATGAACCCAACCACCCAGTTGACGACACTGACTCTGCACGCAGCAAGGTTGTTGGTGTAGCTGGAACTGCTGTTGCTACAAGTACTTCTGGCCTGAGGGATATCTGGAAGTTAATGTTTAAATTGGGAGGAAATAGGGTTCTCAGAGCAAAGGAAATCTACAAGATCATGTGCATTATTTCGAGGCCCTGGAGCAGGAATCCCACTTGGCTGAATTTTATCCAGTCATTGCCTCTTTGCTGTCTATTCAACTGTTTGTTAAGCCTGCCGCACACTATAACACTCACGACTATGCGACTGACAGACTTTGGATCCGAAATAAACCACAATAGCCTCAGAATACGCACGCTTGTTTATTTCGGATCCAAAGTCTGTCAGTCATATAGTCGTGAGTCGTATAGTGTGCGGCGGGCTTTACAAACACCACTCGGTCACAATACATTTTAGTTGTATCACTGAATGAATACATTGTATGTATCTGCATAAATGATCATGTGGTATACATAACTCCAATATGGTCGCAACTGATTGACAAATTGCCCTACATCGACGTAAATAAGCACTGAATTAATCAGTGTTTTAGTAGTAGCCATGATAAAAAATCATGGGCGTACATACTCGAGCAGGATTCGAACCTACGACCTCCTGATCACCGGACAGGCGTCATCTCCACTAGACCACCGAGCTTTCGCCCGACAGCAAGTGTTGGTTCTAATCCTTATAGCATGCAGCGGGTACTGCTTTGTTATTCAAATTCATGAAAATTCTTCCGTCGTGATGTTTTCATTGCAACTGATTGACAAATTGCCCTACATCGACGTAAATAAGCACTGAATTAATCAGTGTTTTAGTAGTAGCCATGATAAAAAATCATGGGCGTACATACTCGAGCAGGATTCGAACCTACGACCTCCTGATCACCGGACAGGCGTCATCTCCACTAGACCACCGAGCTTTCGCCCGACAGCAAGTGTTGGTTCTAATCCTTATAGCATGCAGCGGGTACTGCTTTGTTATTCAAATTCATGAAAATTCTTCTGTCGTGATGTTTTCATTGCAACTGATTGACAAATTGCCCTACATCGACGTAAATAAGCACTGAATTAATCAGTGTTTTAGTAGTAGCCATGATAAAAAAATCATGGGCGTACATACTCGAGCAGGATTCGAACCTACGACCTCCTGATCACCGGACAGGCGTCATCTCCACTAGACCACCGAGCTTTCGCCCGACAGCAAGTGTTGGTTCTAATCCTTATAGCATGCAGCGGGTACTGCTTTGTTATTCAAATTCATGAAAATTCTTCCGTCGTGATGTTTTCATTGCAACTGATTGACAAATTGCCGTACATCGACGTAAATAACGTGATTTTTCTGACGTGATTTTTTTATCATGGCTACTACTAAAACACTGATTAATTCAGTGCTTATTTACGTCGATGTAGGGCAATTTGTCAATCAGTTGCAATGAAAACATCACGACGGAAGAATTTTCATGAATTTGAATCCAATATGGTCATATAAAAAACTTTGACCCTGTACAAGACCACATGGAATGTATGCTCACTTAAACATAATGCTTTTATTGATTAAAAAAAAAAGTGCACCACACAGTTAAAAATTGTTTTCCATCCATTCCCGTGCAAGCTGCCCATCAAAATGTGGATAAGATACAGTCTACCTGTGATCTACAACCATTAATTCAATTTCTCTGATTGCTTGAGGGCTCCTCAACAATTTGTAATTGAGGCATTGCTCCATGCCCCATGGAGAAAAGTGATCCCAACAGACTTTTGATTGTCCATCCCCTAAAGGCGATTCCTGATGGTTTGATTGAAATTCTGAACAGCCAACTTTTGGTGGTACTGTGATTCGTTGTTATATACTTCACTTTCTTTTAACTTGTGATATCCAGTTGAGGAGCATACAACACATATCAATAAATCATGGTGCGTCTACATCTAATTTCCCCTTGCTTCCTTGCAAATGCCTAGTAAACAAACAAAAAAAGAAAGTCATTCTTTTTGTTATTGTTATTCACTTGTGTGTGTGTGTGTGTGTGGGGGGGGGGGGGGGGGGGTAGCAATTACCAAACAGTGCCCTTGGCAGTCTTGGTGTTCAGGCAAAAGCAAAATGAATGCAACATACCTAGTATAGGCGAATACAAGCTGGTGCTATGAAGAAACTCTGGAAATATATGCGGCAGATAGAATCTCTTGAAGTTCTCCAAAAGAAATATAAAGGAGTCATCCTTCTTGCTCGGGTCATTCCACTCTATTCTTGGTACCTGTAGTTTTTAAATGAATAAAAAAAGAGAAAAAGATGGAAAAAAGGAAGGAAATATGTTTCTTACGCAAATTCAGCCAAAACACACACAGTGGATTCATTAGGTGGCACAACAGTTTCCATTATATACTCTTTCTCTCTTCCTTTCTGTCTCTCTAGCTTTTTCCTTCTTTCACACATTATATTACCTTATCTGATGATTTGGATGTTGTTTCCATCTGGTTGATAATGCCCACAGCTTTTATTTTTTTCTATTTCATGCTTAAAGGACAAGTTCACCTTCATAAACATAAGGATTGAGAGAATGCAGCAATATTAGTAGAACACATCAGTGAAAGTTTGAGGAAAATTGGACAATCGATGAAAAAGTTATGAATTTTTAAAATTTTTGTGTTGGAACCTCTGGATGAGGAGACTACTAAGGCTCATGATGTCATATGAGTACAACAGTATAAGGAAATGTAAAGAAAATTCAACATATTTTCACTTTTTTCGCATAACAAAAGAGCTCTTGACTTACCTCTTTCTAAAGGCAATGGGAATAATATTACCCATAACATATGTCAATAACGAGTCAAGGGAATGTGTACTTTTTTCAAAAGATGAAATTTTGTGAAATTCTCTTTATATTTTCCTTATATTGTTGTACGCATGTGACATCATACACTCCAGTGGTCTTCTCATCCAGCAGTGACTGCACAAAAACTTCAAAAATTCATAACTTTTGAACGGACTGTCCGATTTTCCTCAAACTTTCAATGATGTGTTCTACTAATATTTCTACATTCTCTCAATCCTTATGTTAATGAAGGTGAACTTGTCCTTTAATAAGTAGACAGAGCTGTGAGCACATCAAGCTCATTCTTCACTGCACCTCCTCCCCTTATTTCTGTGAACTGTTATGTACCATCACTAAAATAATTCTCAAACAAGGTCATGCTGTCCATAAATTGCCAAACCAGCCGAGATGGGGGTGTCTCTCAATTTCGTGGAAAAGAAAAAAAAAGAATTAATAGATATATCACATGTTTGAAATGCAAGACTGTGTAAGTGGCATATGGTTTTCCCTATCAAAGTGGCCCACAAAGTCGCTATCCCTAGGCACTGTGGGCTTGGGCAAAGATGGTTAAAGTCAAAGCATAGTTCTCAGAAGGGGTCAAAGTTCATTTTCCATCACTTGGAATTTACTTCCAACACATCGACAGGGTCTATCAAGAAACTTTCCTCGCTGACGCGATTCACCAGAATGGAGTTTTTGGTGGGAGTGTTTTGAGATCGAAAGCATAGAATAATTTCAATTGTAGCATGTGATTTATATTCCAGAATAGCCTTTACCATTAACCCTGCATTCAGCATTGTAAGAATGTAGAACGTACCGTGATGATCTATCGTGTGCTGACAATCATATTTTCCAACAAGCTGCATGCGATTCATTCTAGCATGAAAGATTGATGGATATCACTGTGGTCTGATTTGTGAACTACCAACAATCGATATGTAACGCAAGTAGCAACCACAATGGGGTAAGCTCTGAGATTATGGACTTCTGGCAAACCTTTTCGGTTAATTTTTTTTTTTAAAGTTTCACTACCCAACTGAAATTGTTTTATTACAGCATTATTTTATACATTTCTTGTGCAGACATGTATATCTTAGAGCAATAATCGACAGCTCTGCTGGCATACTCGTACAAGAAATATGTTTTTGCTTTAATTCAATAGTGCCGCATTTCTTTCTTCTCCTTCTTTTTTTAAAAGATATTTGTCCTTCTGTAGTTTTTTTCTTTTTTGTTTGATTGTCTTTCAGAAACTAACATCACTTTCAGGATTCTTCCTTTTGTAGGAGACACACCTACCATTCAATGGGATCCTCTGTGGGTATCATTTAATCCTAATGGCAAAAAGGCATGAAGACATCCGTGTGCCGACGGCAGGAGCACTCCCAGCAATTTATAAATACACATGAAATTGCAAACCCATATGAACATGTACGCATATTTCACAGTAATATCACAAATTAAAAGGCTGAACCACTGAAGTCAAACAAAGGCAGTTTATCAATTGCATAAATATTTTCATATAACACCTGAAAGCACTGTCTATCATAGGTAAATTTGATCCTGCATGACATTTGACAGTTTAAATTGAGATAAAGGTACATACACTTACGCTGCATACTTAGAATATGTATTGTGGCAGCAAGAGTGTTTTTAGTAGTATTTCAATACTACACACCCTCAGCTGTTTCTACCAGTATAATTAAACTGATCATTAGATATTTTAGTAGTCCCACATACTGAACACTTTGAGAGAAACAATGTCACGACAAGAACAGGATGATGAGCTCTACTGATGTACGTCTACCATCACTATTGTATTCATTGTGAAACCTGGAACTTCATTGGATGGATTGTGCATTATATTTTCACAACCGGTGTTTGTATAATATTGTCATATATAGCCCCGATGAGCTCCGGTATCTTAATGTAACATGCTAATTGACATTAGCACAGTTTAATCAATACTTCCTCTACAATGCGACATACCTGTGTGACTGTGTACTCCAGTAGTCTCTCTAGCAGGAGTTTTGTGAGATTCTCTGAAGATTTCTCCCCCGGTTGAGCTGGTACGATGGGATTTATTTCAACCTCAAGTACAGGACCTTGTGCGCAAGCAGACAAAAAGGAATGCAAAGACAAAATGACTCATGAACCATTTGGGGTTAAAGAAGAGTGTGCTCCTACTGTAGATGCTTAATACCAATCATCCTCCTGTACTGGAAATTCTAACATTGGTAATGCTCTGCCATTAAAACCCACACACACACACACACACACAAACATGCACACACAAAAAATAAATAAATAAAGGCATTGTTTACCAATTGCAGATGAAACAAAAAACCAGCTTCAGTGCTTCAAAATAGTTCAATAATGTGAGTTAGGAATAGAAACAACCA
Organism: Diadema setosum; assembly: GCA_033980235.1. NCBI lineage: Eukaryota > Metazoa > Echinodermata > Echinoidea > Diadematoida > Diadematidae > Diadema > Diadema setosum. Next base: position 41,689,748 of record CM067059.1, read on the forward strand.
ATGTAACCAGTATAATCACTGTTAAGATATTGTTACATACAAAATGTGAACAACAGTTATAATATAAATGTTTGTAGACTAAATTGTCTACAGTTGTGGTTCAGTGGGAAAAATAGTGATATCTCCATATATTTTGGTCTTTATTACCACATGTTTGTTTGTTGTTGTTGTTGTTTATTTATTTCTTTTGGGGGTTTTTTTGTGTGTGTGATACAACTGACCTACACATATGCGTCAAATGTGATTTCTCAAATATTTTCAAATCACTGCTCCCAATGGTAAACAATACCTTTAAGACAATGATTTTTAGACTGTCTAAGTGTGTTTTCTTTCAGGCAACAGTGTCTGAAGTGACAACTTCATGGTTGGTTTTGTGCTCAATAGGCAACTCCATCATGCTAATATGTTGCTTTGTTGGATAACACAAAAATCAAAGAAGTTTGCCAGTGAAAAATCAGACACATAAAAAAAAGTTATGAAATGATAAACTTTGAGAGTTTAAGACAAACTGGCAAGGCTGTATGATGTAGGTGTTAAGCAGCTCTCCATTTCTTTCCACACAAAACTTCACTAATTTTCATTTTCTCAAATACTTTGGCACAAACAGAACTTATCAACCAAGGGGGACATGTAACTACATGTTACTCTTGTTATTATGCCAAGAACAATCTGAAGAAAATTTTCCTTGTGGAATAAAAAAAAAGAAAATTTGTGACCTAAATTACAAAGTAAATTGAAATTATGAAAACTAGCTGAAGACCAAATGTTCTTCAAATCACCAGCATGAAAAGTGAATAATGAATACTGCAAGTCTGGCATGACCTATCTCCTTTATCACCAAGAATAATGTCAGCATGGTTATTTATCCGTTAATATTTCACTTCAAAACATAAATAAATATGTATTTTCATCCTGACCTATTTGCTGAAAATTGTGTAATGGTTGCCATGGAGACATGAGATTCTGGTGTATGAATAAGTATTAGACCCACAGGGAAGGAGGTGGGAGGTCATTATGCATCCATGCATCCCTCACAGGCAATGTTAAGGTGCGGATTACCTTTATGTGGTCTGCTTGTTTTAGGCCAATTGTGACCTAACCAGGAAATTTAGCAATAGCAAGTGTCCCAAACACTATACATAGGTTTCCAATTGGTTTGATTTACCAGCTGGCTAAATTATATTTAATGAATGCAACAAATCCATATTTGGCATTTGGTAGGTAAAACTATTGCTTTACAGAGTTCATGTCACAGCTGCCTCTTTACACCCCCCCCCCCTCCTAAAAAAAAAAAATGTATGCTTTAAAAAGATATGAACTGATAATAATGGTGGCAACTTATATTGCATTTAACTAATAAGTACATATACTCTACTGCACTTATAACATAAAACTCAAGTATTAGAGCATGCTTTCAAACAATACTGTACACATGTGATATTTTGCAACTATTGAAAGTTGACAGATATTTGTGACATAAGCCCGGAAAAATATTGCCTCCTACAACACTTCATGATATACAATGTATATTGCCTCCAATGAGGGAAATGGCCAATGTTTTCAATAGACAATTGAACATGGTTCTTGATCAAGGACTCAACCACTGGCACAATTATTTGACCAAGTCCTAATTGGCAGAACATAATTAAGGCGTATACAGCATTGAAGAGCAATTACTCTGACATACGGAAATAGTACTTCTCATCAAATGAAGCCTCTCATGATTAACAAAGTATGCACTTTCATTATTACACTACAAACTGAGTTTGTTTGTGGCACGGTGTACAAGTCCAGAAGCCATTCATCCCATAATCTCAAGAAAAGAGTCACGGATAGCACACTGTATATATGCAATTTCCTTCCAGTGGTAATGAATATTTCCTGGGCTACAAAACAATGTGGCTTTCCTGAGACCACACATACGAAGATTTCACCTCACTTACTGTCATAGTTCGGCGAGGTTCTAGAAGCGTGTGTCATGATGGGCTCCAGACTGGTTCCGTAGACTCCAGTGGGGACTGGAAACCCCGGTACTAGGGTGGCGTACAGAAGATAACATTCCTCCGAGGCGTTCTCCTGGAGGATCTGGAACCACAGCAGAAAGAGACGCATGCCATCCATTCGGTGCTGGGAAGAGTAGGAGGAGGCAATAACCAAGCAATTATTTCATCACATTTGCTTTTGGTGTCACTACCACCATTTTATCAACATCATTATCATCACCCTCATCATCATCTTTATCATCACCATAATTATTAGCTAAGCAATATCATTATCATTATCACAATCATGCCCATGGATGATTCCTGCTCAGTCTACAGTCACTAAGAGCACCAGTAATATTCACTTAATAATGGGTTATATGTAATTACTTTGGTTTATCATATTGCATTGTAATGAGAAAGGCATGAAGTATCTTGGCCTATTCTTGCCCAAGCACTATTTAGAATGATAATAAGATCAGCTATATCGCTACTATGGCAATGCCATCATCTGATACTTTGCCACGGCCTATTGTAAACAAGATATTTTCGCGGCATGAAATATTTCACAAATTGGACCCGACAGCCTTTTTCGCAGCATGAAATTTTCGGGAATTGCCACTGGCATTTAATGCATGTAGTGTAGACGAGAACTTTTGCATGCATTTTAATTTTGGCCCTTGAAATTATAGCAAAATTGAAATGCACAAGGACATTCCTGGGTTTTTCAGCACCTTAAAACCCTTCTTTTCTTTAATATAGCTTTCAGCCATTGTACATACTCATAAAAAGGCCAATAAGGATGCACCTATGGCAATGTGGAATATTCAGAAAAAAAAAAAGAAAGTGTGGTACACATATATATATATTACTAGCAGCACCCGTGGAAATCCACGGGTCTGAGGGGTTTTATTATTTTTTTTTTCTAATAGATACGATTTTGCACATTTTTATTAATGAAATAAAAATAAAAATTTTCTCATTCTTTCGTTACTTGTGCTCGATCTCTTCTACCCATGACCACCACACACACACACACATTTCCACCCCCGCAGAAAAAAAAAAACAAACAAACAAACAAAAAACAAAACAAAACCCCAAAACAAACATTCAGGGAAAAATTACCAAAAACGCTTATGAGATTCTCCGGAAGTTCTGCGCACAGATTCTTCCCGTCGGAATGGGGAGATACTATTGACACTATGACTTTGATATTAATTATACCCCCTGCTCTTGCATCCATGCAGGCACCCGAGGGAATCCACGGCTGGTCTCAAGGCCTAGCTTTTTTTTTTCATTCCTATTTCTTTTCCCACGTTATGAGAGAAAAATATAATATTTTTGATCTCCTTCAATTACTCCCTCCTTTTTGTTTTTAATCACCAAAACTTGGTTTGATAGATCATAGAGCCATCCGTTTATCTGCTACAGACTATATACATCATCATTATTATTATCATATTATTATTCTCATTAGGCCCCTATTGTTATATTGCTATTATAATTATTATTGTTATTTGTGGAGGGGGGTCATAATCATTAGGTTTTAAAAGTATTAGGCACCCGTGGGAGTCCACGGGTCTCAGGGCTTCATATTTTTCCTTTGATATTTTTAAAACCACGTTATGAGAGAAGAAATACACAAAGAATATTTTCGTCTTCATTTGCTCCCTCATTTCTGTTTTCATAATCAAAACTTGGTTTGATGGATCTAGAACCACCCGTTTATCTCATTGATACTCTTCATTGTTTTTATTATCATAATAATTACCATTATCGTTATTATTATTATTGTTATTGTTATTTTGTTGGAGGGGAGATCATAGTCATTCGGTTTTATTATTATTTTATATTATTCATTGACATGGGGATGAATCAAGGGAATCAAGGCAAAAAGTTTATCGGTCAAGGATAGTGAATATCTTTTTTTCCGTCATGTCAAGGTTACTCTACGACTGGATAGACGTTTCAAATAGTTTCATTATCATTGCTATTTCATTTTAAACATCGAAACAATCCAGTACCTGTTTGTGTCTCTTCCGCCCACTCTTTATTAAGTTATGGATCATAGCACCCCCTCCCCATTCATTTGCATTGGCCTATTGTATTATTATCATTATTTCAGTGTATTATTGTTATTGTTATTATCATTATTATTATTACTAACATTATTATTATCATTTAGGGGAGAGGAGAGAGTAGAGTCATAATATAGGGATGATCAACCAAGGGATGCGGAAATGTTAATTTGTTAAGAATTGTAAAAATCTGTTTCCCCCATTTTTCTGCTTTTGATAAAAAGCTTTTCTGAAGACAGTCCTGCGCAAACTGTCCAAAACTGGTTCACTGCACTAACATACGTAATCTTGTGCTGAGTAGGACTACTTCATATAGGCCTATTGACCCCTAGTGTTTTTGTTACTATTGTCCTGAGAGAAATCAAATATTTTCGTCTTCGTTTGCTCTCTTCTTTTTGTTTTTATCACCAAACCTTGGTTTGATGGATCATAGAACCACCCGTTTATCTGCTTCAGACTGTACATTTTTATTATCATTATTATCATAATCATTAATGTCCTTCTTCTTCTGCTTCAGACTGTACATTATCATCATTATTATCATCATTATTGTTGTTATTAGTATTATAACTATCACTGTTATTATTATTATTATTATTATTATTACTACTACTATTATTATTATATTATCCTTATAATCATTGTTATAAATATTTGGGGAGGGGGAGATCATAGTCATTAGGTTTAATAAGTAGGCACCCGTGGGAATCCATGGGTCTCAGGGCCTCGTATTTTTTCTTTAATATTTCTTTTCCCACGTTATGGGAGAAAGAAGAATATTTTTGTCGTCATTTGCTCCCTCATTTTTATTTTTATCACCAAAACTTGGTTTGATGCACCATATAACCACACATTTGATGTCCACTTGTAACTTCAAAAATTGGCGGTCAGCAAAGCGAGGGTTTCCCCCGCGTCCGCTCGTCTCATGAATATTCATGTTTACCAGCAGCCATGCAGTAAACGAATGAACAGCGGCGCGTGTACTGTGATATGGAAGGGTACGATCGGCAAGGACAAAATTTAAGTGGATATTTAGCCGTCCTGAACAGTCTGAGTACAATGATACCCGACTTGAGAGTAAACTAAATGACGTACCTGAGCTGCATGGTATCCTGCAGTTGTGCAAAATACAGTAAAATAACAGCATTCGTTGTTTTCATTTGGGCACGCCAATTGCGAACGTCGCTGTACGTAAATGCCCTTGTACTTGTATTATGACCGCGCCGTGTATACAGTATACCATAGAGTGTCCATATCACGCGCACGCAAATAGTGTTTCGTGTAACCATCGTCAATACATACACCAGGCGCAGGCCACACACTGGCATACCTACCCGAGAGTACATTGTGTGCGTGCGTGCGTGTCCGCCGGAATATGACAGAGATTTCGCTGCACGCCATCATCTTTTTGACTTCAGTATCCCCACTGTCTCTGCAAGCTAAAAGATGGACGATCGAGAAAGGCAGGAGTCCAGCGCAGGATCGGTGAATATTTAAACGCTCGGCTCTGACGTCACGCACAAAAATGCATTATGCATCTATCTAATTAATTTCTCTTTGTCGTCCTCGACGTCGACACGGAGGCGGAGCGCGGACGAAACCCGGTCCAAGGCACGTAGGAGACCCTCCCGCTGCCGACGGCACCGGTCTCGGGGGCCCGGAGCCGACGGCTCGGGAGGAGATAGACAAACCAGCAACGCCGGAATAAAACAGGAAATACATAAGGCCCCGACAACAACAACAACTTCGCCTTTTACTTATATAGATTAATCTCTGCTAAGCTTTCCTGAAAAATTACAGACAATGGAAGACAGTACAACTCTGGTTGGTATTTTGCCTTTCCATCATGTGTTCAGCTACAAAAAAAGAAAGGATGCAAGAACAAAGACAGCATTTTCTCAGAATCAATAAAAATGTTCTTAAGCCCCTGCCATTTACTGTAATGGACAGGAACATAATGCTTGATATATTAGGGGATGAAAATTAATACTGGACAAACTGCAACTTTCTGACATATATTGCTTCTGGAAGTGATTACCACAGTGCTTAGAGGAGAATTTTACAATCATGTATAATTTTACAATTACCTTTATAGTATCATGTTGACACGACTTTTTCCAGGGGCATGGCTATAAACTTCTCAACAGATTTATGAGTAGGATCATGTCTTGCAGGCCAATGCCCCCAACAATGTGCAATTTTGTTGATGTTTTTCTCATTGTGAACAAATGATGCAGTATTCAATACCCTGGGGTACCAACTGAAGAGTTTCCATGTTGATTTTTTATTTCTCTTTTCCTTTTTATGCACTGTACCCTGGATTTCCTAGTCCAGATACTGGACGATTTTTATCATCCGCAGTCCCCACACACTCGGCACCAACCCAATGCGCCCAACCGCTGATTGCGACACTCCGCCAATTGGTACTCCCGAACTCAGGAGGGGTGAATTGTGTAATACAGTGTACATACAGACACCATCAACGTACGTCCGTACACACGCGGGCACACTACGAATACAGTCCAGGAAGTGGACTATGGATTTCCTAAAAAATGGGTGAAAGCAATTTTAGTGCCATATGCATGCAAGAAGATTCTGTTGCATTAAGATCTTAATACCACAGTGTAAATGGATACTAAATATCAAACAATCCGAAGATTTAATACACTTTTTTTATTTCACTATAAATATCTCTCATTACAATACCAAACAGTGTAATGCTGATGCCCTGTCACTATAATGGTGGCATAGGCAGTTCTTGCATGTGCCAAATTTTCAACAGCAGCACCAGTACCACTGCACTAGCATTACTAATCCACAGCAAAAAAAAAATAAATAAAAAATAAATAAATAAATAAAATATATAGTCAAGGGCAGGCATTAAAAACAAAAAAAAATATCTCTTTCTTGCTATATTTTTGTTGGACTTTTGCTGTAAGAACATACCCCTCCCCCAAAGCACTACTCCATATTGCTGCTTTAATAACACAAAAAATACAAAGAAATCCTATATTCCATGAAACACATACAGACAGACAAACTGACAGACAGACAGACATACACACACACACACACACACACACACACACACCTGTAGACACTTACATTGTATATCATTACTGGGGCGACAAGACTTCATATCTCAAAAATGTCAAATGTTCAGGAGAGCAAGAAAACATGACAGTCAAAGCACTATATCAAATGGGATAACCTTCCCTTTGACATGCCGTGGTGGCTTCAAGTTTGGGGGTAAGACAACTAGGATTTGGGCATGACATCACTTAACTGATTATCTGACCATTAATCCAAAAGTCATTTTCACCAAAATTTGAGATACAAGGTCTCGTCACACTAGCAACGATATATGTTTACTCTTATCCAGCATTGCAATGCAAGAAATATCTTCTTCATGTATTACACATCTATATATTCCACATCTCTCACACACAGCATCTCTGTGCCATCAAAGAACCAAACCATCACCGATATTTGCACCAGCTGATAGGAGCAATAGGCATTCTCATCATGCTGTGTAGCACATACGTGTGATATTTGTGTACAGCTTGAGAAGACACCAGTACTTCCTTAAGGTGCTCCCACTTTAATAGTGATTGTCCTAACCATATGGAACCAGAGAACAGCACAGGGTAATGCACAGCACTGGTATCAAGTCCTCCAGATCACTGCGCACTTGAATGGATGCCATGTTTCCCAGAACCATCATGCATAAGAACAACTTCCCGTTCATTTCTTTAAAACTGGTGAAATTGATGGTGAATTCAAAGTCAGCCATAATTGTGATTTATGCCCATAACCTTACTTACAATAATGGTATATGAACATTATAACAGAGAGAAAACTAGAAATGTCGCTACAGCGACTGGTTATACCCCTGCCAAACAACATTTCATAAGCTTTGGTCAAAAAACTGAGGAAGTAGTTAAATCCGCAAGATCTTTCCTTGATCTTCTGCCATTAATATGCCGTTACCATGGCAACGTACTTTCGGGTACTGTCGAAAAATGCGTCTTACACATCTACAACCAAAGGCACACATCTGTACCAAGTTTCATGGAAATTGGGCAAAAACTGAGGAAGTAGTTTGCAACACAAAATTTTCCATCATTTTGGCTCATAATATGTGAGCTGTTACCATGGCAACATACTTTTTGTCACTGTCAAGAAATGTGTCATGCTGACCTATATCCTAAGACAAACATTCAATATGAATTCCATGAGAATTAAAAGAACACTGATGAAGCAGTTTTGCCATGAAGCATTTTGCCCTATATTTTACCAATAACATGCCGTTACCATGGCAACGCACTTTTTGCCACTGCGGAAATATGTGTCTTGCACATTAACATATTCAGATGAACATCTGTACCTAATTTCATAAAAATTGATCAAAAACTGTGGGAGGAGTTCACGACGCAAGATTTGTACCCATTTTTGCCCATAATATGCCTTTACCATGGCAACGTACTTTTGGGTACTGTCAAAAAATACGTCTTGCACATCTACAACCCAAGGCACACATTTGTGCCAAGTTTTATGGGAATCGGTTGAAAACTGAGGAAGTAGTTTGCGACGCAAGATTTGCAACGGACAGACCGCCTGACCGCCCGACCGCCCGACCATCCGCTGATTCCTATATACCCCCTTCAAACTTCGTTTGGCGGGGGTATAAAAATATATATTATATAAAGATGGTTCATAGAGATACGATGGGCCACAGCCAAGTCCTACAAGTGGAGACTCTTTTCTACAAAAAAAAAAAAACATAACAAGAGCTGACAAAGGCATGGTCACTTCTGATTCAGACGAACAAGAAGATCCCAAATTTATGTCTGTGAGTGATCATGAAAATGAATTATTGTTGTGGAGCATATCTTCATGACAAGAATCCATTTTACAAAAGTGAGTCAAAACCTTGTTTTTCTGTCACTTGAGTTTTACTTGAACACATGGTGAAGTGTTTCTCACTGCCAGCTACACACAACATTAACTTCCATCATGTACCACACAACTCTTTGCAGACAGAGTATACTAGAATTCAAAATGAAATTGCACATCTTATGCCTATCATAAAACAGTACGTACCTTGAGTCCATTGCCAACATGCAGAAGTTTCTTCATGATTCGACCTGGAAATAGAGCAGTCAGAGAATAAAAGGATGTCATTGGCGACAATTAACAACATGATTGACATCAGTACAAATTTCACGATACCACACTTGCTTGTCTTTATGCAACATATGAAATAAAAACAATAGAGTTTACTTGCACTTCACATGGCTTTTGAGGGCATTGTCACTTACCCTTAATCTCTCACAGAACCTTTTGATAGACCAGCTTCCCTGTCCCTATTTTTGGTAACATCTGCTTATTGTGATTGCAAGTTAACTCTATTCCCACGTGAAATTCCTTCAGTTCTAGGTCAAATGATATCGTCCAGTATGAAATTCTTTTTCACTCATCGTAGCTAATTCACAATGTAACATCGCAGACAACATGATCATCACTGTGGACAGCATCAACATGCAAAATGGCCTCTTTAAAGGTGATTTCTAGAAGTAAGCAGACTACGATTGTGAATTATTGTCAAATTATAATGATTCAAAATCAACTTACTGTTTTAGATATCAATTTGATTATACTGTCCGCTAGCATTGCTTTTTGGAAATTTAGAAACACTGACAGTTTTTAACATATTATGACCCCGTTAACAGAGCGGGGCTGGGCCGAGCCGCGGCCAAGCCGAGGCCGAGCCGCGGCCGAGCCCCGCAATTTTGTCCGTTTACACTGCCGGGCTCGGCCGCGCTTTTAATTCAAACCTTTCAATATTTTGTCATAGTGGCGCTCTGCTTGTAAACAAACGCAATTTGGTATAGTCTGGTTTTCAACCCTTTGCCAACTGGATTCCGTGGCGACGAAGTCGCCGTTCGGGCAAACTCCTTTGCCGAAGGAAAAATCCTTTGCAGGGCAAAACCACCTTAAACTATACTAGTTTTCGACGTTGAGGGGGTTAATATCCTGAATAGCGAAATAGTACGGGCAGAGGGTCTGGAAGCCAGACTACCAGACTAAAATTGGCCGCGCATTTGGCCCAGTTTGCGTTTACACTGAGAAAAGGCAGGGCTCGGCCGTGGCCGAGCCGCGGCCAAGACCACCTCCAGAGCGTGGCCATTTTTGCCCCGCATTTGGCCTTTTGCGCGTTTACACGGAAATGAAGGTGGGCTCGGCCACGGCCAAGCCGCGGCCCAGCCCTGCACTGTGAACGGGGTCTTAGATACCAGACTTTCACGAGACAGTTATTGACATTTATCTAGATGTGATTTAGGCATTCTTTATTTAAGTATAAAGAATTTATACAATAAGGATGACTTCAAAAAGATGTAATGACGAGGTGTACACAATATTCACTTTTGTACTTTAATTTGATGGTAAGTTGTTAGACTTACTTTCTTCAGTATATGTCTACACATAGAAATATTAAGCCTGTTATTTTGGGCTGAAATGGTGCAAGAAATCCATAGGCTAAGACATTTAAAGAATGTATGATCCCTCGGCCATCTCCTGGAATAACTAACCCAGGAAGGTTGGCAAAATCATAATCACTCTATGGGACAGAGACTGCCTTCCAAAACAGATCTATGTTGAGGAAGAAATGCATAACCATCCCAAACTTCAGTGTATGCCTACAGGAGAGAAAAGATATGTGTACATTGTATGTACAGCGATTGTACGCCTGTATGTATACATACAGTATACATATAAAATGTAGATACAAAGTCATATTCTTGAATTTCACGGTGACGACAAATTCTTATACATACTGTATGTAGCTTTTGAACATTTGAATGGTTTCGCACTAGATACTGTATGCACCTAGCTAAGTGACAAACTATTGAGATTGTGTAAGTAGCTATATTCTATTACACCAATTTGTATAATTATATGATATAGATGACTGGAAATTTTGTGTATCGTCAAGTAACTTGCTAAATAAGAAGCACAGAAACCTGTAGGGCATCTTCACTTATTCTGAACAAGCAAAAGGAGAACATGTATTGTTATGATGTATCACTCATTGCCTACTGTGTTCATCTTATGTCTGGGATATGATGTGGTTTAATGGTCACTGTCATGGCCGGCGGAACCGTGGGGGCCGTGGGGGCTCGGGCCCCCACACTTTTTGTGCACCAGACAAAGGAATACATACGGTGTCATCACTTTGGGTCCCCACACTTTTTTTTTTACCCGGAAGTACGTAAGTGGCACTAAAAAGAAATACCGGTAGATAGAGATTTTGAAGTGTGACTGGTGAGGTTATGTTTTTCCGCTGAAGACCCCCCCCCCCCCCCCTTTTTTTTTTTTTTTTTTTTTTTTTTGCTTGTCAGCTGAAGAAACCCGGAAGTGGAAAACGCTCTGCTGGCCCTGATTGTACTACGTCAGCGAGAAAGGAAGAGAATCTCAATCAAAGAACTGCCTAAATGTCACATGTTTAAGTACAGAAAGAAGATGATATCATCTAGTATTGTGCTAATAAAGGAGAATTATTTTGTAATCTCAAATGCATTAATTGCATTTATTATCAGGGTTTTTATTAGAATGGATTTTTTTTTTTGTTAGAAAACACAGAGCAGAAAAAATATATATCAAGAAAATTTAATGGGAAAATACACACACAATATACAATGGCACATGACCATTGCCATGTTAACTGAATATAATCTAAAAGGCAGCAAGCATGAGGGTCTTCTACAAATGTGATAACACATCTCCTTTTCTCAACAAACTCAATAGAAATGTTGTGCCCTGAGGTAAAAATTCCTGACTTTATGAAAAGAAATATCGAGAGAAGAAAGCAGCATGCCAACAACAAATGACATCCACACCTCATGGTAAATGCATGCACACGCAGTCATCAATATACTAGATATCGTATACTTGTCAAGATGTAACTTACCTATACTGTGGAATTGCCATCTAGCATGTATCAACTCGGGCACGTAGAGGAAGATTTTCTGGAAAACAGAATGAAAAATAACATTTTATCAGATTTTATTTCTAATATACAGAAGATTTATACAATTACACTTCTACCATGAAAAAATTGCAAAATTTTAATTTGCGCCACACATTTTGGATTTGTAGCCTTAGTTTTAGAAGCCACAACAGAAATAACCTGTGCAAACATGAAACAGTTCCATGAAATGGTTCAGAGTAAAATTGTATCTTCCCTACACTATGTAGCCATTGTGGCTCTGCTGTTATAAAGTATGCATACTCAGTACACTCTGAATAGTTTAGAAGTTGATGACCTGTACATCTGATTCACTGCCCTCTCCCTTGTCAAGATATGTCATAACCTTCCACACCTATTTTACCTGTGATAAAATTCTGCTGCCTTTCATGTATACCGCATATATCTGCTCTTATCTTCAGTGTACAGACCACTATATGAATCACTGATGATTTGGTGCACCTTTTGGAACGCTGGTAATCATGGAATTAGTCTGTACCGCGGCCATGGTTTGCATGTCTCTGAACAGTGCATATTACTAGTATTCATTCCACAATGGGGTGATAAAGCCAGGTGCCATGATTGGAAATTATCTAGCCGCAGTCATTCCAATTTCCCTGCTCAGTATGAGGCAGAAAGTGTAACAATCTGTCACAGCATCCCAGACAATATACCCTGAGTATCAAACAGCATGCCCCTGATCACTGTAATCAAGCCTCTGGTACCCTGAGGCTGCTTGCAGTGTCAAACCTCCACCGGCAAGTATCAGTACATCTCACACTTTTGAATGCCAGGTTAAAAAAACAAACAAACAAACAACTGATTATGTAATAATGGAAGTTAACTCACAGAGTTGGGTGATACAGGGATGATGTGAATCAGGACACTAAACCACATAAATTGTCACACACCAACACACCACACAAGCACACACAGTTTGTATGATGGTAATTGGCATGTACAAACCTATGCCACACACACCAGTGATCGATATGAAAGGGACAGCTTCGAGAAGTTCAGGGACTTATTAAAGGGTTAAATTCTTTCAGAAAGGGCTAAAATTTTCCAATACTATGAAACATGATATATTCACAGCATGAAATTTTCGTGAATTGGAGCCAACGGCCTTTTTCGTGGCATGAAATTTTCGCGAATTGCCACTGGCGTTCAATGTATATAGAGTAGACAAGAAATTTCCCAAGCATTTTAATTTCACGAATCTTGGCACTCACAAAATTCGCGAAATGAAAGTGCACGCTAACATTCCTCATTTTACAGGGGTGTACAAATAATGAATGTTTATGAGTGCAATGGATAAAATATTTCATGAGGTGAAAGATGAAATGATCCATTCATAGAGGCACAGCCCAGTTAAATGGATCAAATATTTCATCTTTCACTGAATGAGATATTCTGTCCATTGCATGAATGAAAAACATTGATTATTTGTTTTATATAACGCCTAAAATAGATAATTGTCATTAAATTGATGTTTTATTAAATTAGAAATAAGAGAATCTGAGATCGTGAGAGTGCTTACTGAGTGCTTTGCGCTAGCGCGCAGTCGCATACACACACTACAAACACAAGCACATATAACACGCGCAGTGTGCCGGGCTCTCAGCGAGCGTGCAATGGAGCAAATCGTATGGATCCAAAATTGCACAGTAAATGGAGCCACAATTGCACGGATGGTGATGTCATAGTGAAATGGGCTGAATGTTCAATGTCAAACAACCAATCAAATGACAAGGATCTCTTCAGGTGTTATATAATACCGTCCAATGAGGAGTGAGATATGCATAGAGCAAGAAAACATACAATTAATGTTTAATACCTAGATGAAGAAAAGTGCTTTGCCTTTATGAATAAATTCAAACGAACAATACAGGTCTTAAGAATCAAGATCATGAAAACTACTGTAGTTTAGAATACTCCTTTGAGCAACAACCAAAAAAAAAAAATGCTTGAATATCTAACAGAATGGTGAAAGCAAACCTGTTCTAATATCCATTGTCAGTGTATAAGAACATGATACTGTACAAAGTCCTACATACAGCTGTACAGTATGCTACTATGTGTGAAATGCCTACATGTACTTCAACACTTGGTACACATACAATGTGTACAGTACAGTCCAGACTGTTCAGATACATTCGATCAGTCCAAAGTTTCCTTAAATGTCTTCATTAGGTGATATTGAGTGTAACTTCAAGAGCATATTTTCTTGCTTTCTTTCAAAGGAGTTGTATCTTTTCTTTTGCCAAACACTGTCGAATTAGCTTGTACGGCACCAAAATTTTCATCTTCAGAGAATAGCCTCATATAAATGATTCCTTTCATTATTAAATAGCATATCAAAACAACTAACCAGACATGAGTATTTTAACTGCCCCATTAACAGTGCCAATCAACAATGAGTAAAAAGATAATTTTGACACTCTTTTCTTTCTGAGATATAACGACAATAAGTACATGTCAAAAGTTCTCCTGCACACAATTATGTACAAATTGTAAGTACACCTGACATTGAGTTGTGATATGTGATACCCAAAAGTCAAATAGGCAGCCAACCTGTCATCTACAGTTGAACCTCTCTTATCCGGCCTCCCTTTATCCGGATCTCTCTATTATACGGACGCAATCTCGCCATGATTTTTTTTTTTTTTTATATATAATTACGGGAGGAAAGGGGGATTCCCAACTCCTTGAGAACTCCTACACAAACACACATGAATTACATATTACTTCCAACATTAACATACACCTCTATTTTGGGGTCAGTTACTGAGTGTAACAATGAAAAGGTTGCAGTATACACATTACTACATGTGGTACTACAATGGGCTACATCAGTACATGAACATGTATAAAGCATTGAGTCTCCCGTATCCGGCCAAATCCCTTATCCGGATGAGCCCCTGTCGCGACTTGTCCGGATACAAGAGGTTCAACTGTATGTGCAGTGTTGACCATGGTCACTGATAGTACAGAATTGACAATGAAGTATTAAACAAATATTGAATTCACCAATCACATTCTCTGCATACTTCGCAGTTTCTGTGAATGTGGAAATTTTGTGTAGGCAATTTTTCCTACTCGGCCAGGTAAGATGAATTTCGTGGATGGTCAAAACAATTCAGTGAGCACTTCAAACAGCTCAATGCTGCCATATTCAGTTTTCTACATGACTTTGGCAGCGCGAACATGCTTATACAATTGCATATGTGCACTTGTTCAATGTTGCACAAAATGTGTGAAAATATCCACATGGCAAAAAATTCCACCTTTACAGTATTTGTACATGTAGTTGCACCTGGAGGGAAAAATACAGAAACAAAACCAAACCAAATGCTGGTGACCTGCTAAAGGGAAGTCACTTTTCTGTTTCTATTGGGTGATCCCTATACACGTACAAATTGTACATCTACATGTACTGAACTTGATTCCAAGTTTAATCCTGAAATCTGCAACATTCATGTTCCAGAGGAAAGTTAAGTCTACATTCAGAAATTCAAAGAATTGTTATTCTCTTGTGCATGTATGCCTTATTTAGCAAACTGCTTCATGTTTAATAGGTTTCACGTGGAATAGCTAAGATTGAAAATAAGCATACATGTGTACATGTAACAGAGCTTCGGCAGTGGTCTCTGCCAGTGACACACTTCTAAAGAATTTAGTAGGCAGTTGAGAGTTCTGTTACATTTATAGCTAGATAATCAAGCACTTCCATTATAGGCCTACACAATCTGTATTAAGGTTGTTTTACAGCTCTTCAATATGCTAACATTCTGGACTGATAAATCAGGTTTTATTGCAAATGTTGCTGTCCTATTCAGGGTTCGAAATTGGCGATGGTCCGTTGGCCATTGGCCACCCAAAATCACGTCGGACTAGCTAAAAATCATAAAATTCTGAAGTTACTAGTCCATCTGGCTAGCCAAAATATTGCTTCAGTGTCAAAATTGATTCTAAGTAGTCCGCCTGGCTAGTAAAAAAAAAAAGTTAAGTGCGACCCCTGCTATTATTAGAAAACTTCTGTGTTGCCAAGCAGACTGACTTCAAGACACAATGTGTGTATGTGCACAGGTTATGTGTGTTAATACATACAGTGTAGGCCTATACAAGATACATTGTAGCTATGATTGTACAGTACTACAGTACAGGCTGACTTTTATGAAATTAAAGACTGATTACATAACACTTGCACAGTGGAAATACCAATAGGTTGGTGGAGATAGGTAGATAAAATGGCTAGACCTGTCTTACTATGTACAGTATTATTGGTGGGTAGCTATTTAAGGTAAAGTAGTTAGAAAGAAATGTGGAATGAAAGGGGGGGGGGGGGACTGCATTTGTATGAAACATTGACAATATCTCTCTCACTACATGGGTGCATACAGATTTGTATGGGCTTACAATGTAATTCTAGCTGTCGTTTTGCACACTACACCTGTAAGAGTCTATTGTGAACATACAATGTACCACGGTATACAGTACATGCAAATTCATGAACAGCAAGCACTCGCTGCTGATGGATATTCGATGGAAAATATGAATAATTCACCTGAAAAAAAAAAAATACCGCCTTTCTGCCAACAGTGCGCTTTCCATAGGAGATTTACACTGTGCTTGAGCATCAAACCTGCCTGCTTAAAAGGCACCATTATATACATTGTAGATGATGACTGGCGGGGAAGGAAACATACAGTGTAGTCCTGTACCGAATGTTCCACCCGAAGGGTTTGAAATGCTATTGAGGGAGGTTATAAGTCCCGAGACGAAGTCTCGGGACTTATAACCACTTAAATCACTTTTACAGCCTCCCAAAATAGCATTTCAAACCCTGAGGGTCGAACGTTTGATATGTTCCCGACAACAAAAGTTATCATCTGTTATATTATATGGGTTAGTCAAATACCATTATTATCAATTGATTTCCTGCTCTGAAAGTGGCGCATCAAACCGTACACCGGATACCTTCTTGATATCATGGTACGCTTAGCGTAAAGGTCCAGCATGCGCACAACGCACTCGATCGTGCTAGCTCGTGCACAGAGCCAAATTCACTGTGCGCACAGGTATTTGTTACGTGAAAATGTTTTCCCATGGGAGAACATAACAAGAATGTTTGCCCATGGGTGAACATAACGAATGTACCTCCATCACGTGATTCAACTATGTTTAGCCAATCACTAACCGGTATTTGACTAACCCATTTAATATTTAAGAATGTTCCCTCTCTAATAAGTGTGAGCTGCATGATCTTACACCAGCAACCTGTATCTCTGTACCAAAATTAAGCTCCGTAAAAATTGAAGTTGCAAATAATCATTACAGGCGACACAACAAAACCCAATATGAAAATTTGCATGTGATCAGATTTACCAATACCACTCTCAATATTTCTCATACGCAGCAGAGTAAAATAAACCATTTCAGAAACAAGTCTACCCTCACTGTAATATTTGTTATTTCTTGACAGTGATGAAATATTGTATTTCATTTTTTTTTTCTAAACACCCAAGTGTTATTTCATCTACAGTACACTTGTATTTCAACATCATTATACATGTACATGTACATGTTGTACATACATGTATCTGTCTGCAGATTTAACACACGCTAAACTTGTGTTTGGTAGTACCATGGACCTACATGGTAGTACATATTTGTTACCACAGTTTTTTTCTTCAACTGCATATATCTGCACATACAATGTAAAATCAATCTCCTACTGGCACCTGTCTGCATGAATTATGTTGTCAAGGACACATTCTAAAGTCCCATATACAGTGTACTCATCTGTTGATGAGAATCCTAAATGTGTACAATTACATGTAGATGTAACACTAAAACAAGAAATTACCATTCCTTTCCAATATCTTTCATACCAGTGATAACTGGAATCTGTTCACTAGCATTTCACTTTATATTCCTCATAATAGCTTACAATATAGCAGAGTGAAGAATTTAAAATATTTTATCAAATGGGTAATAACCCAATATTCAGATAAAGACTCTACTTCTATTGCACTTTTAAAGGTATGCGATCAAACATCTTAAAAATCACAACAGACCCACATACAAAAATGAAAGCTGACAAAAACTGATCGAAACCAAGCCAGAGGTTTGTTTTGTATCCTTTGAGTGGTTAAAGCTGTGTACACTATGAATCACAATATCACAAAGTAGGGTTTGATAAGGATCTTTCTTTTTTCTCTTTCTGATTTTGCCAGAGCAGTGGGAAGCCAGCATTCCCGCCATAGCCCTCAGCAGGAGGGGCCATCATAATTTCCTACACTCCCTTGTAGTCATGTCCTCCCCACAACCTCCCCCCTTCACTGCCCTCACTGCCAGCCTCCTCATTCGACCAGCCAAGTGCGGAGCACTAGTGCGGAGCACTGCTGAGAAGGGCCTTCTTGGAGAAACAGTTCTCTCCTCCCCTTCTTTCTCTCTCTTTCTCTTCCCCATCAAGCATTGCAATAGCCATCAGTATGATCTACACTCTGCATGAAGTGTTTACAGTTGATATACTCCGCAAAATACTCTACTTACATTTGTACTTACATTGTGTGTACATGTACTGTGCATCCACGGACTGTCATCATCTTAAATTTGTTGAAAACGTTAATCCCACAGTACTACTAGATAATTGTATCTCTCTGATATTGGTCTACTTTTAACCACTGTAAAATGAGGAATATTCACGCACATTTTCATTTCGCAACTTTTGCGAGAGCCAAGATTCGTGAAATCAAAATGCACACGACAGTTGTACACTACATGTATGTATGCACTGAATGCCATAGGCACTTTGTGAAAATTTGATGCCGTAAAAAAGGCTGTTGGCTCCAATTTGTAAAAATTTCATGCTGTAAAAGATATCTTGCATTACAGTGTCATTTTTATTCAAAAAAAAAAAAAAAAAAAACTGCCACCAGCCAAGAATGTGGAGATTGAACAGGACCAAAGGTTATCACGGTATCCAGGCACAAGACAACCTACACTGTACATAACATGGCTTGCTCTGGATGAGGCAGCATCCATGAACAGCATATTGAGATCAACCATTTACAAACATTTGCCAAATATCAGCTAGGCAGACTGGGGTGTTGTAAGATATTTAGCACCAACATGTATGTGTGTGTTCTAAAGTAAAATTTCTAATCAAATGTCAGAAGTCTAAAGTTCAAATTTCTGTCAAAGGTCTAATCACCAGGTGTCATGTCTTGACTTTCTACAACAGACAGCATGTTATGTACATAATTATAGCAATTGTCACATGATCACGATAGATCCGCTCACCAAAAACAAAGAATCAATTATTCATACTTAACATAAAATAAAAGTAATTTTGATTTCACAGAGAGCACTGAAAGTAGCAAATTCATGACATTTCTTGTGAAATGCATGAGGGTTTTATACAAGAAGAGAGTATCTGTAATGAATACCCTATCCTACCATCTACAAAAGTCTAAAATAAAGCTGACTCTGAACTATGGAACATCAAATTGATGATTTGTTGTTTGAAGTTGCTCTCATAGTCCATGATTCTAAATTTGCTTCTTGGACAATGGAGTCAAGCATCTCTATACAGCCAACTGTTATCTTCCCACACTCAAATTACTGTAAACCAAAGAATGATTTTTCACTGAAGATATAATTGCATAACAACATGCCTGTATAGCACTCACTCTAACGAACTTAAATGCATCTTTAATGAAATGCACAGCTAATCTACTGTATCTAGTTCAGAGGTACAAGTTTTGTTTATAAATCTGGCATGATAATTACAGTGTGCATGTCATCTTCATGGTAAGGTTTAGGTACAATGTGCTGCTTTCATTTGCTTGTCATGAAGCTTTCACCACTGCAGCATTCATATGCCAACACCACTGTGGTCTGTTTATACCTGATTTATGTTGGTTACATTCTGAACTCTGCCATAAAAATACTTGTGAAGTCATCTCCCAGACGTGTCTGTGATTAATTTTGCCTAGAATAAGTCCTACATGTATGAACTTCTGGCAGGGCATGCAAGGTACTGTATACGCCGAATACTTTGTGAGGTTTTTATTTTCGTGAATTTCGAGTTGGGTTTTATTCGTGAAATTAAAGACACATGAAAATATTGACTCTGATCCTGATAAGAATGTGACATACACATGCACATATCTCTGTTCAATACAGTACTCCACAATCGCGAATTTAATCACTCGTGAAATCGTCCAGAAGTCCCGATTCGCGAAAATTTAAACTTTCTAAATGTACATAATAAATGGCGTATACAGTACCTTGGGATATCTGCTTGATAGGATAAAGTTATTGTCAGTCATCTTTTAACTACAAAACATAATCAAATTGCAGGGTTTTGTTTTTGTTTTGTTTTTTGCAACAAGGGAACAAAAGCAAACAAGACAGTGGACCAGTGTACTTCATAAAACTCTGCAAACTAAATTAATTATTACGATTCTTGACAGTGTATCTTGTCTTTTCTGCTCAAACACAACTAGAGGAAACCATGTGTAGGACTATTGTAAAATTGCATTTCATTTCACAACTTTTCTAATCAAGTAGTGATAAAAACATATTGCATTATAAAGTTTAGACAGGAAAATCACTTGGAGACCAAAATTTGACAATGACAATCGTACTTCTCAGATGTCACACAAAATACTGGCTGTTGTAGCCAAGTCATATCCATCTATCAAAGTGTGCAGTTTCTAGCATACCTGATCTTCAACTACAATGTAGACTGTGTGATTTTAAATCTTAAAAGAATTTGATATCCTATTTGCATGAACACAGGGGCTTGATAAATTGACATCATGTACATTTGTACACTGTTTATGACACGAGGAGTAAAATACATACATGTACAGCTGTACAGTGCCCATCTGCGTAGGAAGGAGTTTAGCGTAATGTTTGGTGACCGTGTTGGTGCCTGAATTAATCCTGAAGTATCTTCAGACGTAAAATTGTTTTCATAATACAGGTACATTTTTATTCAATACAGAAAAACAAACTCTATTACTCCGGTACACACATAAATTGGTTGACTTACAGTGTGTATTTACATATCATTTCAATCTGCCACTAGATATCACAAATTACACAAATTGATGTACAATTGACAGTAACACAACAAACGATAAATACAGAGTATAGTCTCATAATGGACAATGATGGATTGTTTGGACCTGATGTACAGTAGTAGTGTATGTTTGAGATATGTCATGTATGACTGAGTATTTAGTATTTTGTACATTATATATCTATTGTTGTGTGAAAATTGTTTGCTTCAGAACGGTCTCATATTCAAGTAATGTGCAGTTTAATGCCCCGTCGCTGTACAGGCACGCTAACCTGGAAACATTAAACTGCACATTACTTGAATATGAGACCATTCTGAAGCAAATAATTTTCACACAACAATAGATATAAATGAACTCTGAAATGAATCCCACAAGGATTGGAACAATCATCCCCCAGCATTCCCACTGATTCCCTCTGATCAGTTACTAGCCATCCCCTTTAAACTTTGATCCCTGCAACACTTATTTTTCAGTCCATCACTGTGGTATATCAGGTTAATCAAGAACTCTACCACTTACTATAAAACAAGCCCCTATTCACAAAATATAAAGTCTGCAAAACATGATCAGATGCAGCATGTCATTCCTGGGTATTACCTATACAGTTTTATGGTTCAAATACAGTTGTACACGTAAGAACGTTCATCTTGTACTAAGGTTTGACATTTGTACATTGTATGCTGCCAGTATGGGTTAAATATTGGTTATTCAGTACTACACTGTACATACAGGTTGCAAAGGTGTTTTCAATCATTTTTTGATTTATTTTATCAAATACAATACCACATTCATCAGTGACCACCGGGTATTCATTCACAAAGAGGCAGCATTGGTTGTGATCATGCCTCTAGCACCACTAGCAGATGTAATAAAAAGATATTCAGATTCTCCATTAAGTGCAAAGACAGAGTGATTTAAGGATTCACTCATATTATCATAATCCTATCAATTCTTCACACAAAAAATTTGGAGGAAATCGAGTGGGCTCGAAAGGAAGGAGGGTTACAACTACATGTACATCTATAGCAATTGAGCAGAAGCATACACTGTACATCCAATATGTCTTCTAAGTTTTAAAAAAAGAAAGAAAGAAAAGAAAAACAAATCAGAAACCCTGTCAAAAATTTCTATCTGTGGGATCATTGACCACTGTGCACTGTTTTGTCTTTTTTTTTTTATTATCATTATATGTACAGGAATCCATCACTACTTCTGTTAGCCTCTTGTGTTGCTATTTCAAATACTGCTTTTGTCATTTACCTCAAACACCACCAGGATGGCCTCAAGATCCTCTCGCTGAGCCTTGTGCACCCTCTGCTTGGGGCTGGAGTCCAGCAAGACGAAGTTCTCATAGAACACATGGTAAATGTGGGAGAAGTACTGCTCGAAGTAGGACCGCAATTCAGATGTCTCGGCATTTTCTGCAAATTCACAGGGATAACTGCACATTAGACTATCATGCTGACAAATGACTACTGTTATGTTATCAGTGCTGCCACAATACAGGGATAATTAGAACTTTGACAGAGAAATGCCTTCCTCATGAGATAGAGGTTTAAATCATATATTGAGGTCTAATTATATTAACTTTGTCTGTTTTTATCATCTAAATATGACCCTTAGACGCAATTGTACTTACTCAACAATAAAAAAAAATAAATATGTAATTATCACTGGATAATCTAATGAATGACACTTCACTGAGAATGATCCATGAAAGGTGTTAAATGGTTATGCAAATGTACGGGTATCATACTTTCACATCTTTGGCTCAGCTGGCATAACAACATTCTCATTTGAAACATTTTCGTCATGATGACTTTTAATCGTGCATGACATTGATGATGTAATTACACAAATGGGGAATCAACACAGGAGCTATAAATCAAAATCAATGTGCAATGACTGTGGCAAGCTGAAAGAAGTCGGATAGTGAGATATGTGTGTGTGTGTGTGTGTGTGTGTGTGTCTCTTTCCCTGTCTGTCTTTCTGTGGTCTTGTGAAATCTATGAACTGCATTTCTCACCCAACTTTATGCAATTTCCCATACGCTAAATCCTTCATTGACTTTCTTGCTCTTGGATACTAAGGAAAGATTTGTTGCATAATGTCAGATGGCTAACTTCAGTTACAGATTTGTGCAGGCAGCATACACCCTGACCATTCGCAAAGAGCGATCTGCTATGAGCAACAACATGAGAGTCAACGTCCATATCAACGTTCCAGATGTCAACTAGAAATGTCGCTTTGGTGACTGGTATGCCTCTGCCATAATGCATGATTTTCCCAATAGGTCTAGATAGTACATGTAGACAATGTGTGATTACATTTTCACAAAATTGGCAAAATATTGAAATGACAAGTTTGTCACAAATGTGTTGAATGTTCACCTTCCTTGACCTAGGTTTAATTGGATGAATAGGAGAGCATGTATCTAGGGATTTAAGGACTTTAACTCGACTTTGACCCATTCATACATTTAGGCATTGAGTAATTTTCAAGGTACAGGTGTGGAGAAAAAGTGCAATTTCTGAATTGAATAGTAAATTGTTACCATTTTCATCTGGCCCTTGACCCTAAAATTCATAAGATAATCACTTTCAGGTAGAACATGCATAATATGTACTTAGTTTCAAGATAACTTGAGCCACTTCCGAGATATGGAGGAAAAAGTTAGTTCAGCACTTTCACTTGATCTTTGACCTTTTGACCTTTGAGGCAAAAAGAGAAGAAAAAAAAACTTTCCAGAGAATTTCTATTAGGTTACATATGTATGCATACACCAAGTGTAAAAAAAAATAACCCTGCTGGCATTGCATGATAGGAGGGAAATAGTAAAATTTTGAAGTGTTGCACTTGACCTTTGACCCCTGACCTTTGACCCCATGAACCCTACATTCTCTAGATAATCACTTCCAGTCAGTATATGTACATGTATATACTATGTTCCATGAAGATACCTTGAACAATTTTCCAAGGTATGGAGAAAAAAAAAGAAGTTTTAATATTTTTACTTGACCTTTTGACCTTTGACCTTTGACCTCATGACTCAAACTTTCACCAGAGAATCTTAATTGGGTAATACATGTATACACTAAGTTTCAAGAAAATATCTGAAAGGCATTCAATAGATATGGTGGAAATAGTGAAATTTTATGTATTTGACCCTGACCTTTTGACCTTTGACCTCATGACCCAAACTTTCACCAGAGAATCTTAATTGGGTAATACATGTATACACTAAGTTTCAAGAAAATATCTTCAGGCATTCCATAGATATGGTGGAAATAGTGAAATTTTTTGTATTTGACCTTGACCTTTTGACCTTTGACCTTGAGCATGTGCATCCAAAAGTTGATAGGCACAACTTCACCCCCTAATACACATACATGCCAAGTTTCATTAGGATACCTCAACAGATTTTGATAGTTACCTTGTCCACAAAATTCATTACGGACGGACGGACGGACGGACGGACGGACGGAAGGACGGAAGGACGGACGGATGGACGGACGGACAACCCGAAAACATAATGCCTCCGGCACCACTTCGTGGCGGAGGCATAATGACAGATTTGGTTCAAATTTATGAAAATGATTGGAAACAAGTAACATTGATGTATCCTGTGACTGAGTTTGGTGCAATTTGGTTTACTGGAATTTGATTGAGATACTAAGCCATGTGGATACGAAAGTACATAGAGATGTACCATACTTGTTAAGTGCCAGGAGTAGTAGGGCCAAGATCTACTGTATACTTATATTAATAGTAGATCTAGACCAGAGACTGCAGTGTAACTGTTAATTGTATCACCACTACACACCGCACTACTACTTTAGTATGATTGATGGTACCACCTATCGGCACCCTAGGGATTTGCAACTCGTTAATTCAAAAAGTAAAAAACGAATTCGCCTATCTATGCCATAAATGCTGCAGTTTCGAATCCCGTGAGCGTTCTGTTGATTCTGAATCTCCGTTGTAAAATAACACCATTTTCCATGATTTCAGTGCATGCGATGCATTTTCTTTGCGCGGCCTATGCAATCAGCACCCCTTCCCTCCATAGGCAATACACGTGAATTTCACAGTCATACGTCGTTACAGAGCGGATATGTTATAGTGTTATAATGTTATGTTTAGTTTGGTTTGTTACTAATGTTATTTTTTTTTTTTGTCTCTTCGTTTTTATCACTGTCATAGCTAATGATGCTTCATCCCACGCGTACCTTTTCGTTTTAGGTGTTCTAGAAATATCTATACGCAAACAGCCATGATACGCAGGGTGCTGATGTCAATGTACCCTGCCGATACGTGGTACCGGTCGTACCCTTACCATACTTACGTGGTAGATTTTTCACACACGACATTTAACATGTTTTATTAGATCAATGTAGATAGGACATGTGAAAACACACTCTTCCACTTCTTCCAGCCATGCATTTATTGCGTTACACAGTTACAGTGCCTCAATCTAACTTACTTAGGCCCTTCAAAAGTGGGTAAAGCTGTGTATTGTGATTGGGGCTAGGCCCCGGCCCCTCTCCCAAGTTTAACACATAAATTTATGAAGGCAGCTGGCAGCAGAGCTAGAAACAGGACATGATACTTTACTCATGTTAGTGTTCAACTTAACATTAGACCTATTTCACGAGTATGCCACATTAGATCTCCAGCCTACCAGCAGTAGGGCCTTCTTACTACAGTATACTAGTACTGCAACGAAGTGAAATGAAAGTATAATGCCAAAACACTAAGCACAAGATTAGTAAACACAACTCACAAGTCATAAATAATGACCTACCAATCACAATTCGCAGGTGTCTCAGACGGGCAACCACATCTTTCTTCAAATCGAGAACCTTCTGACCAGATTTCTTAAAGTCGCCGTGAGATTTTTTACTGAACATGACTTATCCTTCGTCACTTTTGCCTTGATTGCTTTGAAATGAATGAAATTCGCAATTAAATCCCATTCTTGGCCTGACAGTCACATCACTTCACACGGGCTAGGGTTCTCCTCGGCTCGTACGTACATTGACTACTGTATTCATGTTGATAGCGCATGCGCTCAGTCAGTCTACCGACAATCTTCAGCAAATTGGCATGTTTGACACCACGGCTACAATCTAGATTTTAAATCTTTTACCTAGTTGATAGATACTAATTCACAATCAAATAACTAAAACTAAATATTATTTAAAATTATTATTCAATAAAATTGAATATAGTAATAAACATGTGATACTAAAATACACTTATAATACATTACTCGGACGAAAAGAGGGTAGTGGTTTAATGTCATGTGATATGAGTCACCTTGACTGAACGGAGAGGAGTCACCTGTGTGTAATGCTGAAGGAAGAGAACATTTCAGCAGTCGGACGCTCGGTACTGCTTAGGTTTCCAAAATTTACATTATAATGTACTGCTTCTACGGTATGTGTTGGATTGGGGATGGGCACAAGGTCGCTGATACCAGGGAGGTGAGATGTCTCACCTCCCTGCTGATACTGAAAACGACATTTATATTCCGCAGCTATTAGCATTGTAGTAACTACTGCGCGTTACAAAATACTAATATTAGTCAAAACATACATATCCTATATGTAAGTTCAGTGTGAGACAAAATAATCATTTTGTTATTCAACTCGCCAAACAATATAAGTCATCACTTATATCGGAGTTATCATATCGGAAACATTATACTGCAATTTGCAGGGTAATAATAATGTATTTTCCATCGCATGGTTCTTGTTGAATTTTCAGTAATATCAATAATTTTTTCTCATAGTTTCCCATGGTCCTTCTTTTTTTTTTCTTTCTTTTTTATGCTTTCGTTTAAAATCGTCCATTTTGTTCTCCGTTTTCTCAGCATCCTCAGTCCCATATGTTTAGAGAATATCTCTTACTTGTCTGTATAGAGTACTGTCGCTTTCCCATTTTTCGAGGCTAAAACTGAGTCCACAGGTATCCATGTTGCTGGGCAAACCCATGATTTAGATATAGATATAATATAGATATAGATATAGATATAAATATAGATATAGATATATAGATATAGATGTAGATTTAATCTATAGATATAGATATAGATATAGATAAATGCAGATATGGATCAGTATAGATATACAGAAGCAGAAGCATCTTGAAAGTATAACGAATAAATGAGGGAGTCATGTGCTTCTGTTCAACTTTAACAGTCTTACAATTAACGAAGCATAAATACTTACGTCCAACATATTTACACATTGCCATAAAGGATACATACAATTATGTTGAAATAAGCAAGGAAAAGAAAGGAAAAAGGAAGAAAAAGGAAACGACAAGTGCCTCACAGATAATGTTCGATATCTTGTTAAAATATCTAACGAAATGTTGCATTTTGTGCATTTGTGTGTACTGCAAATGCTGCATTTGTGTATACGTTCTTTACATAGATAGGTCTCCTAATTCCTCTCATGCAGTTTTTTTATTCTATGTTTTGATTTCATTTATCTACACTCAGTTGTGTGTTCTTTACATAGATACGTTTCCTAATTCCTCTCATGCCGTTTTTTATTCTATGTTTTGATTTCATTTATCTACACTCAGTTGTGTGATTGCTATTTTTTTTTTACAAGGTATGAGTAGAAATGATCATAGCATACAGAAGAGGAACGCAATATATCATGTGTTATGTTCTATGATGACATGACGAAGACAATTGTATTTTATAACATTAGTCAAGCACTATATAGTTCAAGAAATGTTCTCGCTAAGTAGCTTGCAGCGTCAAATATCCTCTTCTGTGTGTGAATATTTAAATAAATGCCTATACATGCGCGCGTCTTGAATTCATCCCCGGAGACCAGGAGATAAGGGTGATTGGCTGCTTCCATCTTTCCGTTACCATGGCAACTTAGGCATCACGAGAGTTCGAGATTGACTCTCTTTTGAAAACCAGTAAATGGTATACTTGCGCTCGTATGAGGACTGAGACTTGGCATCGGAATAGTCAGATGTTCACATTGTGTTTCTCTTTCGCTCTACGGCACTCGTTTTGATGACTGGCTGCGTTCGCGATAAGTGCTCAGAAGTAATATCTGTGAAAAGATATATTCTTCTTCTTCTTGATTCTACTTTTATAATCTGACGGGGTTATACAAAACCATCTAATGCCTAACGGCATAATTTCCTCAACACTGATTCACACCTACAGGAATTGCAGAGAGAACATCGTTGAGATCTCCCTAAGAAATAATTGAGATAAATGACCTATAGACCGCGTAGAAAGAGAGGGAGAGAAGAAAGGACAATCCAAGTTTACTTCTGAAGACTCATCGCAAAATCATTACTACAATCATTCCGCGAAATAGCAATCTTATTCTACCATAAGAATATATCAGGTAAGTCATGAAGTTGTGCAATACTTTTAAAAAATGTTTTAAATAAACAATAATACCGTCTTGTACTATATGTTTGGGCTGTGAAAATCACCTGCATTGTAAGCCGTCTAATCCGGTCAGTGTCTTAAGATATAGCTTTCTTTCCAAATTGTTCAATTAAGAAGTAGGCAAATCCTTGAAAATGTGTCACCGCTTTACATGGAGGCTGTGATACGGAGGGTCTTGCGCTTCCATGGAAAAAGCGTACAATTTTATGTTAAATCAAGTTTTATGATTGCTCATAAACAAAAATGGTTGGTACATCACTTTGATCTGGACAAGTTGTGCCGTGGTGATTTTGTTCTCTGAGGTAGATCCGTGTATCAAAACTAAACTTGCTGCTGCAGCTCCTCATTTCACTTAATTTTTAGATGTAAGATGTACTTATAATATAGGAAATACTGATTGAGTTGACCGAGTGTGTGTCCAATTCTGTTAGAATATAACACTATTTCTCTATTTTTTCTTTAAATAGTGTATACCGTGTAAGGGATCAATGATTTTTCCTCTTTAATACCATGTTGAACTTCTCAAATATTTACAACCGTTTCTACTTTAAGATCTTGCATTGGTGTTTCCATTTCCTTAAAAGATTTACTCATGCCTAATTGTATGCAGAAGTGAACTATATTCTGCCAAAGCTTAACATCTATTATCTAGTGTCAGCAAAGCGAATTGATCACGTTACGCCAGATAGGTGGGAGCTTTCCAATATGTGTATTAAATTTCAAAATGCTATTTACAGTCAATCTGGATGCGGAGTTGATTTTCCCTTCTCCCTGTTCAAATGATTGGCAGCATGTTATAATTTCATTTACTCTCCCTCTCTATCTTCATACCTGTTTGAGAGTAACCAGGGAAAGGGAAATCAGTCAGAGAAAGAGGTTTCATGACTTCTTTGAGGTAGACACACAACTAAAAGCGATGGTTCTTATACAAGTTTCCTCCACGTGTCTTGTATTATAAGCACAGT
Source organism: Diadema setosum (assembly GCA_033980235.1). Classification (NCBI taxonomy): domain Eukaryota; kingdom Metazoa; phylum Echinodermata; class Echinoidea; order Diadematoida; family Diadematidae; genus Diadema; species Diadema setosum. The sequence continues at coordinate 41,719,335 of CM067059.1, forward strand.
CTGCCTGCACTGCACGGGACACTCACTAGTCCCCTCGACGCTATACATTCAGAGTGATGGATCCTGTCGAGTGCCGAAGTAGAAGTAGAAGTAGAAGTAGAAGCAGAAGCAGAAGCAGAAGCAGAAGCAGAAGCAGAAGCAGAAGTAGAAGTATAGAAGTAGAAGTAGAAGTAGAAGTAGAAGTAGAAGCAGAAGTAGAAGCAGAAGTAGAAGTAGAAGTAGAAGCAGAAGTAAAAGCAGAAGCAGAAGTAGAAATAGAAGTAGAAGTACACGTAGATGTGGAAGTGGAAGTGGAAGTAGATGTAGAAGTAAAAGTAGAAGTAGAAGTAGAAGCAGAAGCAGAAGTATAAAAGTAGAAGTAGAAGTACACGTAGACGTGGAAGTGGAAGTGGAAGTAGATGTAGAAGTAGAAGTAGAAGCAGAAGTAGAAGTAGAAGTAGAAGCAGAAGCAGAAGCAGAAGTAGAAATAGAAGTAGAAGTAGAAGCAGAAGCAGAAGCAGAAGTAGAAGTAGAATAAGAAGTAGAAGTAGAAGCAGAAGTATAGAAGTAGAAGTACACGTAGACGTGGAAGTGGCACTGGAAGTAGAAGTAGAAGTAGAAGCAGAAGCAGAAGTAGAAGTAGAAGTGGAAGCAGAAGCAGAAGTATAAAAGTAGAAGTAGAAGTACACGTAGATGTGGAAGTGGAAGTGGAAGTAGAAGTAGAAGCAGAAGTAGAAGCAGAAGCAGAAGTAGAAATAGAAGTAGAAGTAGAAGTAGAAGCAGAAGCAGAAGCAGAAGCAGAAGTAGAAGCAGAAGCAGAAGGAGAAGTAGAAATAGAAGTAGAAGTAGAAGTAGAAGCAGAAGCAGAAGCAGAAGCAGAAGTAGAAGTAGAATAAGAAGTAGAAGTAGAAGCAGAAGTATAGAAGTAGAAGTACACGTAGACGTGGAAGTGGAACTGGAAGTAGAAGTAGAAGTAGAAGCAGAAGAAGAAGTAGAAGTAGAAGCAGAAGCAGAAGTATAAAAGTAGAAGTGGAAGTAGAAGTAGAAGTACACGTAGACGTGGAAGTGGAAGTGGAAGTAGATGTAGAAGTAAAAGTAGAAGTAGAAGTAGAAGCAGAAGCAGAAGTATAAAAGTAGAAGTAGAAGTACACGTAGACGTGGAAGTGGAAGTGGAAGTAGATGTAGAAGTAGAAGTAGAAGCAGAAGCAGAAGTAGAAGTAGAAGTAGAAGTAGAAGCAGAAGCAGAAGTAGAAGTAGAAGTAGAAGTAGAAGCAGAAGCAGAAGCAGAAGCAGAAGTATAGAAGTAGAAGTAGAAGTAGAAGTAGAAGCAGAAGCAGAAGTAGAAGCAGAAGTAAAAGATGCGATTTCGGTCTGTTATGCCAGAATCGTTTAAGCCATTCCTTTCGCTTTCGTAGATTGCAGGTTCATCATGACTTTGTGTCTCTATCCATTTATTGCAGTGGACGGTAAGAATTTCTGAGTAAAACCCTTTAACCATGGAGCTACTGTTAGTAGCTCCATGCTTTAACTTACCGTCTGTTTTTACCAAACGGAATCAGAACGCGAATAACTGTAAATATATGGAAAAGCATGTTGCTCTTGAGACTTATTTTTTTCTTCTTTCTTGTAACCGAGTTAACTCATTGTTTGTTACTTTGTTTGGGAAGATTGTTCTTTATTATTCAGACGCACACCGAAATCGCATTAAAGATGCAAACCTACTATACCCGTTGTTGCAGGTTTGTTTGGGATTGTTTGGGATTGTTTGTTTGTTTGTTTTTCAAGTTAGGTAATGTAAATCAACAATCACCCTGTCAGACTGACATGTATAAACGATCGTCTTTGCAAAGCCTTAGCTTATAGATTTCACTGTGAAAGTGAACTACAATGTAATTCCAAAAAATAAAATAAAAATAAACAAAACACAAAAATAATTGTCCATATCCTACCCGGCAATCGAATGAATTTCACTTTCCTTTGACCAGGACTATTTTTGTTGAATCTGTAGTCTCTGCTCTGGCCCTAAATTTAGGAATTCTCTTGATAGCGATATAAAAGAATCTCAAAGTTTTAGCGGTATACCTTTAAATCAAAGAAATTTAAAAGAAAATTTTCACATTGCGGAATGTGTTATACTTTTGTCAGGCTCAATTTCAAATCTTTTTTTTTTAATTACAATATTGTTTATCGTCTTCAATAATTTTTTTTCTGTAACTCGTTATATTTTGAAGGGTGCGTTCATAATTATATCTCACGTGCCTTGGTTTTGACCTTTCACCTCCTCTTCCTTCTTCCTTTTCTCTGTCCATCATGTATAGCTATATAGTCTCTTCCTGTCATGCATTCTACACTTACTTACTTTTCCCCTTTTTTTCTTTTTTTTTTATTACAAGAGAGTTGTCTTGTGTTTGCTTACGTGTCTGCATGCCTGTAGGCCCCTACTTCTTTTCTAACTTTCTTTCCCTCTTTTTTTTTTCAAGCACTTTGCTCAGTTTTGTAAGTTTTTTTCATTAAATATTCTTCATGAGGGGACTGCATTCTACAAGCCCTGCTTTTAAGCAGCCCCCTGTATTTACAAGAAAGTTTTTCGGTATTTGTTATGAAATGTACAATGGTGTATCTCAATTCGCAGTTTTTTGTTTCATTACATTGCTTTGTTATTATGCGTATTCATGTTGCAATAGATATCTATTGGAAATGAAAAAAAGCGACACGAAACGAAAGGAAATAAAGAGTTTAGAAGAAGCTTTGGATGCTTTCAAAGGTCTAATGAGAGTAAGTTTGATTGTTCGCTGTGTATCCTTGGTTTGTCTGTTTGAGACTTTATCTGATTAACGTGGTGACAGTTTTTTTTTTTATTATTATTATTATTATACCAGTGTTCGTCTTCCTGACTGGTAAAAAGAATGACTTTACCTCAGATAACATGTCAGATGATTACCGTTGATCATAATATATTGATGAACGCATTGAAAGCAGGATGTCAAACATTTTCAGAAATAGCCTCAGTTTATATTTGGACGAAGTAAATTAATGAGCATGAGGAAAAAGAGCATTCAGACCTTAATAAAGGACACCGAGAATATACTCGGACAAAGACAGCCTATACACTTGAAAGCACAGCAAACTTTAGTACGCGCGTCATAAGAAGGGACACTCAGCACAAACAAAAGCAGAAGAGCATCTGACCCGTCATTTTAATACCCCGGTGATAAATGTGGTTTTGGGATATTTTCTGGGGAAAAAAGATTTATGAGACAATTTGGAAATCGAGACCTGAAAACAAAAGAACGAGCAACATGAATGCAGCACAGTGTATAGCGACACATCGCATGATGATGATCCGATTACGAACTTGCATCGTCGATACACAAAAATCAGCAACAGGTGGTTGACGCTGTCATGATACCTTTTTATTTCTCTTTACTATGCTTGGCCTTCTTTTCTTCTTTGCAGGCCGAAGCTGCATGATAATCATGGCAAATGAAACCAACACTGAGGGAGTATCAGACATCCTCCTCACCACCGTGAACAGGAACAATGCTGCTTTCATTTCCCGGCTTACATTTTCGGTGTTTTTGAGCGTCCTTATCGTCTGCAGCAACGGGGTTGTCATGGCAACGTACTTGCTCGTAAAAGACATCCGAAAAGAAGTCAACAACAGGTTTATTGTAAACCTGTCTGTTGCGGATTTCATGGTAGGGATCTTCAACGTGCCATTCCTTGCAGACGCCGATTTTTCGGTGCGATGGCGATTTGGGGAGGTGTTCTGCAAGTTCAGACAGGCTTTGGCGTACGTTATCACGTTCGTGCCTGTCACCGTCATCATACTGATGACAATATTTCAGAATCTCCGGGCTTCGAGAAAGCCCAGATATCGACAAGCCATCAAAGCAAAGCATGTCGATATTCTGATGGCTATTTGCTGGACAGGAGAGGCAGCATTTTGTTTCTTCTTAGCGTTCGGCTTTCCTGCAGTTTATGGAAGAAGTGTAATTGATTATGACTATTTCTGCGACATGGAGTTTATATATCTGTGTCCGAATTTCGTAATCTTCATTATCATTTTGAAATATGTATTTCCCCTCGTCATTCTTTCGTTCCTCTGCTTTAACCTCTTTCTTACGATACGGAGAATTTCGACTCGCACCCATGTCACTAACACGGTGACAGACGGGGCAGCAAACTCAGGGACTGCATGTCATTCAAAACAAACTTTGAATACTCAGCCTAACCAGGACACGGCTCCGCCGGGTGCAGCGCCAGGTGTGTCAGACGGGAGTACGAGCACAAGTCTGACGCCAAAGTCCGGAATGGCCGTTGCAGGTACAATCACACCATCCCGCATCCACGGTGATCCGACGGTATCCTTGACGACAGGAAATCCCCGACAGGGCCAGGCGTCTTCTTTCCTCACTACTGCAGATTTGAATGTCGCCAGTGTTCCAGTCGTGCCGAAGAAGGCCAAACTCCAAGGACTTCATCAAAAGTCAACTCTCAGACTCGCAGTCCTTGTTGGTGCATTTCTGGTCTTCTGGACTCCAGTAGCCATCGCTTCTCTAGTGTCCCTGGCTTGTCCTCACTGTGTTAGTCCGCTGGTAATGTACTGGGCCTACATGGTAGTCTGCATGAATTCCGCTGTCAATCCATTTTTGTACGCCCTAACAAATCGCCAGTACAGGAAAGGGTTGACCAAAGTGTGTCGGTACTGCTCCTGTTGTGATTCCAAGAGTTAATTTGACATCCTCCCCGACTGTTCGCACCTTTTTTTCTTAGATTTTTTTTAATAGCATTAATAATAATAAAACAACAAAATTTGAAGGGCTGTACTATATTAGCTGTTTATGTGTACACAGCATGTGTTTAATCTTACAGGCTCTCATGCGCCGAGAGTATCAGTATAATGATAGATATGGCGCATTATAAATGTACTTTATTATTATCATTATTCCTAATGTTATTATTATTGTTATTATTATTACTATGATGATTATTATTATTATTATTACTATCATTATTATCATTATCATTATTATTAAAATTGCACATATGCACTTGCACCCTATAACTCATCTTTGCACTGATGCATTTTGTAGCTGCCCTATATTCGGTTACACAATTTATTATGTATTTAATGATTTGTAAAGAAGTATAAGCCATAATGCTTTTCCAGAGGCCGCCATCAAACTCAAGCTTCAGCATAAGATGACGGTCTCCTGCATTTTGTATGTATTAATTCGATTGAATGATCATGATTTTCTAATTGTTTTTGTATGATTATTATTCACCTATACAAAATATCATTATTGGTACATTATAATTATATCATAATATAGTCATTTTGTGTTGGACGCAATGTGAATAGTATTGGAAAATTGTTAATGTTGTAGGACCTATATACTTTGTGAAAAATGCAGAAATAAATCAAATCAAATCAAATCAAATCTTTTAATCATTCGTTGTTCAAAGGCAATTGAAAGGAGCTATGCACACCCGTATATACATCAAATGGTTGTAGCTAAGGGTCATGTCACCTATTAGGCATTATTTGGAAGAAAATCACTTTAGGCGTTTATAATAATGTAATATGAACGAGATGAATCGGAAGTACAACTGTTCCATACTCACCTTGTGACTGAAAAAAAAAAGAAAAGCCCTTTTTCATTCATTGATTGCATTTTAGATGGCGTGCTGTTATTCGAGCTGGGTTATGTTTTCACCATTTTATATACATATAGTGTCTACTCTATCCTTTTCCATCTAATTTTCATGAATTTTTGTTATCTATGCAGCTTTGATTCATGTTATTTTCCCCTAAACATTACGATGGAGATTAAAGTCCTTTTGATTTTCAAACAAACATAAAGAAAATCCGCAAGTGATATAAATAATGTCGCTTCAGTATAGAGAAATCATTGTGTGCTGCATATAATGTTTGCCTTTTTCATTCAGTAATGAAGTCATGACATCTAGCACCTCGATTGTTCAAGATATAGTATTTCAATTTCCTAAGCTCTGCATTAAATCATGCCCGCAAATTAACTAAAGTATGGAATGCTTTGAAAGATGCTCTTATGGTATACGTAGATAAATTTTGTATATTTTTATTGTTGTTTTGTCGAGTGATCCATGTTTGTAAAGTTTCGCCTTTCAGTAAATCACTCTTTTCCATCGCTATAATTATGATTTTTTATTACCATTGTAAAGTATGGATTGTTTTCTCGTTCTATAATAATTATTGTCTGTACATATATTTTGCATTATATTTAAGCACTTTTTTTAATCATTGTTGAACAATGTAAACCGACAAATGTATACTTTGTATCCTGAATTTCTTTTCGTTTGATTGAAATAAAGCGGGCCCCTAAAATTGAGTTGAGAAATAAAAGATGTATCCGAATATTAAATATAGCATGTTGCTATTTATAGGTTTTATTTTTTTCACTTCTATAGTTAAAGTAAGGGCTCCGAACTGAACGTACACAACAAACATGAACATTAACACATATTCACAACTCATTTCCACGCAAACACTTCACATCTTGCACAATGCACCGCTGCACCTTTCCCCCTCATTTAATTCTTCCCTCCCATTCTCTTTATTGCCACTTATAGTGGAGGGCGACTTGTATAGTATATTGTTACAATGTTGTATTGTTTAGACAATCATTTCTGATGCCACTGTCCTCGTCAAGCGTTTGCTTATGATGATGGTCTCCTGAATTTCTGTACATCAAGAGTTTCCTATTGTCTTTGAACAATAGATATACTGTAACTTATGTTTGCATACAATAACGGTCATAAATGTGCACACAAAATCGTTTATTTTCATTTTGCATTATATCAGAAAAAATGTTGGATAATTGAATTACTCATTTGTTTTTAATTGTCAGATTCAAATTATACTGTGCTCAATTAGTTCGTTCAATTGACTTTGTATTTCATTATTGTATGAAAAAGAAATTCAGAAACAAAATCAAAATCAATCAATTCAAGATAAGTACAACAACTTGCCCGATGTGTGGCAGATGATAACATTGAATTAGTCCTGTACATACAATTAGAAACGTTTCAATCGTGTAAAGCTGTATAAGTGAACGTGGACACCATGGATATTCACTGTAAAACTTGCGTCATGAAATATGATATTAATGAATGTTTGGATTGGTATCTTGTCTGTTTGAAAAAAAAAAGTACGTGTACAGTATAAAGTGCAAAGGAAGAAACATGGTAGCGGTCTATTATATTACACACGCCGTTATAGTGTAAAAGATACGATACAGACTTTGTGGTTACGAAGCTCTGATATTGGTTGTTTACGAAATAAACATATAGTTGCGTTCATCTTTCCTGTCTTTCCCCGTCTCTCTGTCTCTCTTTGGGTATAGATTTTTTATTGAGCTTATTACAAAAAAAAAAAACAAGTTTGAACATGTTTTACTTATAAAAAAAATGGGCTTAATACTTGCCATTTGCTACTCTTCGCAAATTAACATTGGCATCTTCCCAGTGAAAGGTTTGTCTTTAAAAAGCGGTGCACGAGAATCAGTTTCATACACTTGAGTGCTTAAAGTGCTTTTGATCTTTGGGGTTTTAATTTAGAATCATATCATATTTTCACATCTTTTTCTCTTTTTTTTTTCACTTGCATGAAACAAAGCGACAACTGGTTATATCATCTGGAAACCAAAGCTAACAAACTTCAGCACAAGGCAGAACAAGACGGCTCAACAAAGCACGCCTATTGATGCAGACAATATGCAAAACGAGTGAAGTGGTTGTTATAGAATTTATTTATGAAATTCTTATAAACGTGATCTGCTCATGGAATTAGTATAATTACCCTTGACATCTTAATAGAAGGCAGCATAAGCGAGATGTATTTGTTCAAAATGGCGCAAAATATAAGCGTGTACACAGTATCTGTGATGTGACAATGCCCACTCAAAATATCTATCAAAACTGGTAGAATAACTAACGAGTAAATCTATACATTGGTGTTGATTCGGTATTATGTTTTTTTTTTTTTTTTTTTTTTTTTTTTCAAACAGCACTGTAAAGCACTGAAATACATTTTGTAATTGATGCTAAACAAATTGCGTGTCATTTTATTGCACATGTATCATTGTTTTCATTATTATTGATAAACAAAGCTGAACAATATTTTATTGATGGTTCACCAAAAGACGTCTACTTATGATGGAAACGAGTGACGTGGCTGAGGTAAAATATATTGATAATACAGTGCATCATAAAATTTCTTTTACACGTGCTCTGTTCTATGGAACTTGTCATTACTGTTACAAGATGTGATAGCGCCATCTACGACACACAGTTGTTAGCAGCACAGCCATGAGCTGAGAGACGTTTGCCTGAGAATAAAAGCCTCTGTAAGAACTTGAAATTACAGAACTTGATTTATTATCATCTGTTGAGTAGCCTACAGAGTGAATGTGGGTGAAGAAGGTGAAAACTAACATGGTGTCAGGAGTGAAGTGACTTTTGTTCTCTCTCTCGGGCCGTTCGTAATTGTGTCGTCCAACTGCTGGTCGTGGTCATAGTGGTCCCACCGTATATGAACATGTGTTAGCTACACGCAGCGTCGCTTCGCGACAGCGGCTGCGTGTAGTTAAACATATTGTGTATGCTTCCAGTACAGGATTCAGCGGGACTGTCTGCAGTGCAGTGGTGCTGTGCCATAGAGCTGTATAATAGAGCTCTATGTGCTGTGCACAGTATGTCGCCATCGGTAATCCTCCCGTCTTGTTTCGCTCGCGATCGCGATTCGTTCCGTATGTTTTCGGTAAGCGTGTATGAAGCTGATCAAGCTGTTCTGACAGTCGCGACGCGATCATGTTTGTACCGATGGAATGCTCTGTTTCAGTGAGCGATTGATATGAATTTTCCCATTCTAGAGACTTTGGACTTAACGTTAGTGTGAAAACCTAATAATACTTTATTGGTAGAGTAATACTTATGTCTGTAATTGTCTAACTCAGAATGATATTATTCTATGGATATCATGGTCTTACTCTTATAGCTCATGTGCATACATGTAGGAGTCAGTACATGCAAATACTTTTATTTTAGCTAAAAGTTGTAATTTGCACATTTGTATGGAATTTTGTCTCTCACAGTGAGAATGTACATTGTGTATTTTTGTACAATGACATTGTAGACTTGAGTTATTTATGACTGAGCCTGAGATTGAGTTATGATAAAGGAATATCAGTAACTTTAGTTGGTTGTACTGCTCATGTACACAATAATTTTAATACATTTGTGAGTAATTACTGTGAGGTGGTTTTGTTTATACAGAACAATGTCTAACACTCAAGAAGCCAGTGGTTCTGCAGATTCTGCACCCGGTCATGAACGTGGTACAGGTTCACGGTTTGTTAAGAGTAATGTCCCTCTTCCACATGCACTCTCCCTTCATGGAGACGTAAAGGAAAATTGGTCTGTTTTTAAGCAATTGTGGGACAATTATTAAATCATAACTGGCTTGGAACATGAATCTGATAGGCTCAGAATTGCACATTTCATAACGGCTATTGGCCCAGATGCAGTCAAAGTGCAAAATGGATTTGCATTTTCTTGTGATGATGACAAGAAGAATTTCGCTGTTGTACTCAAATTATGGGATGAATATTGTAACGGTAGAACAAATGTAACGTATGAGCGTTACATGTAGGTTCAATGTGTGTTCACAAAAGCAAGATGAATCCTTTCAGAATTACTACATTCGCTTGCGTAGTCTAGCAACCACATGTGAGTATGGAAAGCTCACTGATGAGCTAATCAAGGACAGAATTGTGGTTGGCATTACAGATGAGAATGTCCGCAAAAGATTGCTTCAGGAACAAAATTTGACTTTACAGTCATGCCTTGATATTTGTAGAGCTCATGAATCTTCAAAGGCGCAGTCCCAGGCCATGTCTAGTGAGTCGATAGCAAATGTGAAAGCGACCCAAAAGCCCGGGAAGAAAATTGCTCAAAAACCCAGACATGGGGAAGGCCACTGCAAATTTTGCGGATGCACTCGAATGTACTCAAAAGGGACATGTGTCCTGCTTTTGGTAAAACTTGCAATAAGTGTAAAGGTCAGATCATGACCACAATTTGAGCATGTTCCTTGACAGGTGTCGCGAACGCGGAATCAGGCTGAATCCTGATAAATTTGACTTCAAGCAAGACGAGGTCAAGTTCATGGGTCACATTCTCGCAAGTGATGGTTTGAAAATGGACCCAGCGAAAGTTGCTGCAATCGCGAATATGCCTGTACCTGACAATGTTGAAGCACTGCAACGTTTTATCGGACTGGTCAAATATCTCGCGAAGTTTCTTCCGTCATTGTCCGACTTGAGCGAACCACTGCGTCGCCTCACCCATAAAAACTGTGAATGGAAATGGGACACAGAGCAGCAGGCAGCGTTCGACATGATCAAGCACAAAGTTTGTGAAGCCCCAGTACTGAAATACTTTGACCCAAAATGTCCGACAGAAGGCCAGGGTGATGCATCTCAGAATGGCCTCGGTTTTGTTCTTCAAAACGGACATCCTGTGGCGTATGCTAGTCGCGCTCTTACTCCAGCAGAACAACGGTACTCCCAGATCGAGAAGGAGTTACTCGCACAGGTCTTCGGCCTTGAAAGACATCACGAGTTTGTCTATGGTCGTCAAATTACCCTTTGGACGGACCACAAGCCCCTTGTAGCAATCACGCAAAAACCACTCGCTACAGCTCCAAAGAGGTTACAGAGACTTCTTCTACGACCGAATCGCTACTCAGTCAAGATCCAATACATGCCTGGACCACAGCTCTATGTCGCGGACACGTTATACCGAGCATACATCAATGACACTCAACGATCTGTGACTGAGGCAGAGATTGAGAGCATTCATCTCATTGAGGGACTGAGAATTTCGGACGCAACAAAACGCGAAATTCAGCAGATGACTGCCGCAGACAGCACGCTTCAAACTGTCATACAGTACATAAGCGAAGGGTGGCCTTCTTCTATCGCTGCATGCGCAATAGATGCTCGCCCGTACTACGGCATACGACATGAAATGACAATGGACGATGGTATAGTCTTCAAAGGCTTAAGATGTGTCATTCCTCGTGCCATGAGAACGAAAATCAGAGACAAACTGCATGCCGCACATACCGGTATCGAGAGCACACTTAAACGCGCACGAGAGTGTGTATATTGGCCATCTATCACGGCAGATCTGAAGGACTTCATCGCGAAATGTGACATTTGCAATGAAATGCCTAGTGCCCAGCAGAAAGAGACACTCCATCCTCATCAAATCCCTAACCGCCCATGGGAGAAAGTAGGATGTGATATCTTTGAAGTAGACGGTGATAGTTTCTTGTGCACAGTTGACTACTTCTCAGATTACAGGTATTTTGAAGTGGACAAACTTATCAAGAAAGATGGTAGTGCCATCATAGGTCGTCTGAAACGGCACTTTACTACACATGGCATTCCAGATTGCGTTCATAGTGACAATGGACCCCCTTTCAATTCAAAGGAATTCGCTGATTTTGCGCAATCCTATGGTTTTCAACTGTCCAAGAGCTCCCCAGAATTTCCTCAAAGCAACGGCAAAGTTGAAGCTGCAATCGCAAAAAGACTTGTGAAGCGGTCAAAGCGTGACCACGGAGATTTCTATCTCAGTGTACTCATCTGGAGAAATACCCCAACCGCGAGTATGGACAGTTCGCCTGCGCAGAGGTTGTTCGGACGCCGCACTAAAAACAATCTACCTAAGGCCGCGAAACTCCTCAAACCAAAGATTGTCGAGGATGTGAAAACGCGAAAACAAGCGTCCCAAAATCGGCAAGCAAAGTACTACAATGCCACCGCGAAAGATTTGGAACCATTGAAGGAGGGAGATGTTGTGCGAATACAACCCAAGAAAAAGCATGTCACTAGGGAGAAAGCGAGGGTAGTTGAGCAAGTTTCGCACAGATCGTACATTGTTGAAACTGAGCAAGGCGTTCGACGTCGCAGAAACCGGAGACACCTTCGAAAAACCGTGGAGCGATATAAACGCGAAAGTGAAATCGTGCCATCTTCGCTAATTCCACAGCCAGTCCAAACGCGAAGTGAAGCGAACAGGAATAGCGTAGAAAGAGCGAGAAGTACAAGCGTTGTACAAGTCATGCCTGAAAATGTACAAGCTCCAGGCCTGACTCGCAGAAGCTCCCGAAACAAACGCTCACCAACATACCTCAAAGACTATATTTGGTCAAAGTGAGTTAAATGAAAAAATAAACAAAAGAAAGAAGGAAAGAAAAAAGTGAAAAGTAAAATCAGTTTGTTTTCAAGATTTTACTTGAAATTATGGAGTATCAGTTATAAACATGTTCAATTTATGATTTTGGAGACAAGTACAGATTTGCCTATAATTTTTGGAGGTAATCAGAAGTGCCCAGTGCAGTTATTTTAATTATAGGTACTACCGCACATGTTAATATATGATGTCATTATTCAAAGATATGAAGCTTTATGATTATAAAGCAAAGTTTGAAGTTTAAGTTTACCAGGTTGTTATAAAGTCACCATCCCACTGTCATCTATACTTCCGGTTTTATGAGAACTAATTTACATGCTTTCACACTATACAGATATACTTTGACATTTAATGTTTCCTTGGAATTGCAAGTGGTTTAAAGCAATTTTTTAAATTTGTTATAATAGTTATAGAACGATGTTCTTGTCTGTTCAAAAAAGGAAAGGTGTTACAAGATGTGATAGCGCCATCTACGACACACAGTTGTTAGCAGCACAGCCATGAGCTGACACAGCTGAGAGACGTTTGCCTGAGAATAAAGCCTCTGTTTAAAGAACATGAAATTACAGAACTTGATTTATTATCATCTGTTGAGTAGCCTACAGAGTGAATGTGGGTGAAGAAGGTGAAAACTAACAATTACCCTTGGCGTCTTAATGGATGGCAGAATGAGCTAGATGAGCTTTGCGAAATGGAGGGCGAGCAGCGGGTGAAGAGAATGAAATAACGCCCACAAAACAAACTATGAACAGCTATATACAGATACGGCAAAGTGAAACTTGACTTTCTGCAACTTTTCTTTGTCATCTGTTGGCCCATTTATTTTGCGTAATTTACACAGCTGATTAGGCTGAAAGAATTATATTTGTGAAATTCAATCAGAATATTAGCATCACATAATCATAATACAGAGCGTATAGAATAAACACGTTATACTTTTGAAAAAAAATTGTCTAAATTACATTTCAAAATGCTTGGAAGATTTTTTTTTTTTAAACTTATGGATGCACAACAGTCTCATTTATCAAGTGCAATCAATAAAACAAATTTTTGTTCACGCTTGGCTGAACACTGACGCTCTTTGTCCAGAGTGTGAAAAATGACTTGCGCCAAATTGAAAGAAGATGGAAAATTCAGCCATCAGTCCAAATAAGTGTTCTCATTTGTCTAGCTTCCTTATTTCTAATCCAGTTTTCATAAGAAAAAATCAGGGTTGTTCATGTACATTGTCTATATCATGTGTTAAATCATATGAATACCCACCTCTCCAAAACAACAAATTGAGTGAATTTGCATGGTACATTATAGGCATATCCAAGGGCTTGTATATTGCTGTATAACTTTCGAAGAATTAAACACACATCCACCTCCTAAAAATGCCACGAGTCAGAGAAGTAGTTTATATTTCTGCAGAAGATGTGAGCAATCATTATCAACCATGTCAACCTTTGTAGGCTGAAAGACAGTAAAATTAAGTAAAGATTTTGTCAATAAGAGATATACTTTCAAAGTTTCTTATCTATTGATTATTATTTAGTCGCAATCACATAATGACATTTATACATAAGTAGTAATGACAACATCTTCAGCTCAAGCAAAAATAAATCATGACTAATTCATTTTTTTTTTCACATTGAATCTAACTTGCAAACGAGCATGTATCCTCCCGATCATATTGTCATAATTAGTATATTCTTTTAGGGGGAGGGGTTGCAGTTTAGAGATCATCAATCCATCAATAAACTTAATGTCTTTGTGTGAAATTTTACATGAAATCAAGTCTAGAGACATTGTATCATTCCCATCATATTATCATAATGAGAAAGGATGATATTTAGGGGGAGAAGTCGCAGTTGAAAAATCAAATCATCAGTCCATCAATATAGGCCTACCCCATATATTTTGTGCACGAATCAATGGCATAGAGCTAAGAGGGAAATGTACGTTTCTAGCAATAGCTGCTTTTGTCGATAGGCCTACTCAACTTTGCAATACCACTCTATACAAATATAACTCGTATAGACTGACCGTTATATCCAAAGTACCAGTTTCTAAGAGACACATCCTGTATTATCCTTGACCCACTGCTTGTCTTGTTCATATACCTTAGAAAAGTTGGATTGATGTGAATGACTGAATATTGTAGTGACTGTCTCTCTGCTCATAAGGCCATTGATTTATCAAGTCATTCATTGCAAATCTTTATTGAGAGTGACCTCTGATCAGCAGAATATATATATATATATATATATATATATATATATTCCTCTTTTCCATGTAGAGTTAATTAAGATTGTATTGCTTACTTGTTTATTTATCCAAACCAAAGTTGATTTTATTATAATATTATATTCATGTTTTGTTGAAACTAACATGATTCATGTTCCTTAAAATATCATGTACTCATGTAGACGTTATATTACGTTGTATTACTTTATATGGAAATAGAATCATTTTGAATTTGAATTTGAATTTGAATATATATGTGTATATATATATATATATATATATATATATATATATATATATATAATATGCAGCATAAGATAGACAAACATTATACATTCGAAATGAAGTATAGTGATGCAATCATGCAAATCTAAAACTAACTACCCGTCTTCCCCAGGGCTCTTTTATTTGTTTTGTTAAAACCTTTTCGACATGAAAAAGTATATGTATAATCATATATATTTACTATTCAAAATCGATTTTTAAACAGAAGAAATAAGAAAAAAAATACTCTTGACAGTTTCAAAGCGAGTTATATGACATAATTGACAATGTATCGTAATCAAATTATGAGAATATATAAACATCTAGAAATACAACGAATCAAATCAAGTGCTCGTACAAACATTACATACAAACAAAAAAGAAAGAAATGGCCATGCATGGCAACGAATGATGGCGCTAAATGGGTGATTTTTCTGCTTTCTGCAAGGCACTTTATTGTGACTGCTATTAAGTCTTTCGAAGGAGACTGAAGTAGCAGTGTATATAGTACAGTTATACCTTACTGATAGAACTCGTTTTACTTCTCTCATAAAGAGTAGACCCTATAGGTAGAGAGCATGGTGGTGACAGTAATGGCACTCACACAAATAAACCAGGGAAAAAGTGTTTTTACCAAGGTACAACATTGTGGAATGATGTACACCAGTCATCAGAATTAAGAAGAAAACAGCAAGGTCAAGTTTTCGTAAAGCTGGGGGTCATATAACTTTTAACAGCACGTTAACATGCTCAGTGAGATATTGTTAACATAATGTGTCCTATAAATACTTTCTTTTTGTTAGTATAGTAGACATTGTGTATGACATACTTAGTGTCAGTATATTCATCGTGTAATGAATTGTTCATTTAATCATTTTTCTCTTATTAGCACTAGAATGTCTTTTTGATAACTATCTAAATAGTAATCGTGGTAACACATTACTGCACATGCAGCTAGAAAAACATGAGAAAAAAGACTTTGAAACTGACTGAACTTCAAGGGGCCAGACTTGACTAGCATTCATGCTATTTTCTGGTTCGTTATTATCCTTGCATTTTTCCATGTGACTGCATAATTGTAAACATGTAGGCCTCAATGGTTATGATATTAAATCCATTGGATAAAGAATTCAAATTCATTCATTCATTCAGTTTATAAGGGGCTTTTCTCTGTCCTCTCAGACAGGAGAATAATGGTAGCAATGATAATGATATGATGGTGATGATAATAACAATAATGATGATAATATTGATATTAATCATAAAAGTGATAGTACGCTTTCGTACGCTTTCACATCTGTCCCTCTCTCTCTCTCTCTCTCTCTCTCTATATATATATATATATATATATATATATATATATATATATTGCGTAGACTTTTTTTTATAATACATGTACATGAATTCATTTTATAGGCCTATAATCAAATAGCAATTTACTTTATCACCTTTTTTTTTAGAAAGCAGGGCGAATAATGTCAGTAACATGTCAAAGGAATGCATACTTTTCATTAGATACAAGGCGATACTTTTTTGATACTCTTTATTTTTGCTTTTAAAAGTTTGGTTTTCCTCAAACTTTCACTATGTATATATGCTTTATAATATACGAGTAGGCCTACCCTGGTAATTAATGCCCAGGAGTATACGTATCGCTGCATTCATTAATCCACATGCCACATTTGGAGAAAATTTTTTTCGAAAACAAATAAAAAAGCAATAGTAACATTTTTGATAATCTTGGCGAAAATCTTTTTTTCACAGGGATGCATGGTGAGCATGTATATAAATCACACAGCGAAATTGGGGACGAGACCGCACTTCCGCATAACAACGCTGGTTCACATCTCTCCTTTTTTTCACTTACTTGGGCGGACTGAACAATTCTTTGCGCTTTGCTTCAATCCTGCTAGAGCTTCCCACATGCACCCAGCACATCGTGTCGCTGACTTACTTGGGCGGACTGAACAATTCTTTGCGCTTTGCTTCAATCCTGCTAGAGCTTCCCACATGCACCCAGCTTGCTCGCTCGTGGCGTGGGTGGGAACCAGATCGGAAGATCACATGAAGCTGTTATGGTCCGAGCGACTGCACGGAGACTTCACATAACTCCACTGATCCATCCACCTGGCAGCTCTCTTAGAACTCCTTAATCTTTCATCGGCATACACTTGGATTGGTCTGGTAAAAAAGGACTTGATTCAGTCCACATTATAAGTTCTATTCTAGAGACAGGTTCACGCCAGCAGCAGCAGACGTTTTCCTCTTAACATCATATTCATATTGCAGTGTGCAGCAATTCATCAAGGGTCAAGATGAAGGCAATTTTCTGTGCAGTTTTGTGCCTGGTTTCAGTTATTGGCGTGGTGCAGTCAGCTCCTGCTCCGTTTAAAATATCGATGGTCGAACTTCGACCTGCCAAAGTGATTGAAACACTACCCATTGAAACCAAGTCAGCAGGAGCCATCTACAAAGATTGTTCAGCCTCAAATGGTGAGACTTCTGTTCGTACATGTCCTGTCGTTTGTCATTGTTGTATTTGTGTATGTAGCTTGTAGGGCCTAGAAGTAGTAACGTTAGAACGAAGGCCAGCCAAAATGGCATCATCATCATCGCTGATCATCATCGTCAGAAACTACATGTAACATTAGGCCTAACGTTAGACTTCTCCGTTCTAGAGGTCTAACCATCATAATACTCATTGTCACACATGTACCATCATCATCGTCATATTCATAGTTTGACATAGATCTATAAATAGGCATAAATTCTAACAGTGTTAGGTGTCTACAACTTGTCTAGCGGCTAGTAGTGAGTAGGTAGTAGGTTCCTACTGTAAACAATAAATCTACTAACTACTCGAGTCATCGATGGACCACCTTTTACATGGTTTATCAACCAACCTGGCGCAAAGACTTTCTCGCCATACAAGAATATAAAAAAAAAAAAATGAATTCCTTGGGATGGGGCGCAATACGCTGGAATATTCGAACATATAAATACAAATCAAGAGAAATTAGGGGGATCAGGATACAGGTAGACAGTCTAAACAACCCATGGAAAACGGGAGGAAAAAGAATTGAAGAAAATCCTCTTGGTTTACACGTCTTTGCCATTCACACTAACGTTAGATTATCAATGGGAGAACGGGAGGTCTATTTAATGATGAGTTTGCACTGGTACACAGTAAAAAATGTCACTTGCGTTTGTCGATGAGAATTCCGCGCATACGATGAAAGTCAATCAATCTGAACCCATGATGTGAATCTGTGGTACTGTAAAATGAGGAATGTTGGCATGCATTTTGATTTCAAGAAAGCCAAGATTAGCAAGGTAAAATGCATGCAAAAATTCATGTGTACACTATATTCATTGAATGTTAGAGGCAACTCATACTCGTGAAAATTTCATGCCGCGAAAAAGGCCGTCGGCCCCAATTCGTGAAAATTTTATGCCGCAAAATATTGTGTTTTAAAGTACATGTATTTTCTGCCATAGCGAAATTAAATTAGGCCCCTAAAGTGAAACTAAAGAATATTTTCTAAGATAGGGCTGACAAGGTATTTTTTAAATCAAAAAAATGGTGGATGAGTAGTACATATTTGTAGGTCCAACCATAGGCCTACATGTATAATGTACAATATATTACCATCATCTAAAAGCACTGCATACTAATATTACAATGGCGATGGTCAGTATGATCAGTTTGTACCGATATTCATAGCCTAGGGTTTGTTTTCATTTTTTTTTTTTACCTCGTGTCTCCATGGAGTCCATGTTTTGGTTTTGTTCAGGAGAGGGTTGCTTTCATTACGTCAACCGATTTGTGAGAAAATGCTTGCATATAATTTCTCAAATCTCAAGAAGCCCTTCGTTGGTTGTAATGGATATTTGCTGGGTAAAAGAAATGAACTTTTTTTTTCTGAAGTTTTTGTTTGGTAATCGATTGAAATAAGATGTGTTCAGCATCTCTCGACAAGCAGTTGTAAATCCAGAATTACACACCTCTGAAACCAAGGTAAAATGTCACTGAATATCTAAATCCAATGTCTATAGTTTGGTGATGACTCTTTTAGAAGTAGACTATTGATTGTTCCATTTTCTTTCTTTTTATATTGCAGCCAATAAAAGGCGCCACCATGTGAAATGGTACATGAAAAACATACTAATATTTTCTTTATGCTGCACCATTGAGTATAGGTCTTATTTGTCTAATACAATGTCCTCAGGTTATAATTAACACAGTTGTTTTAAAGTTTGAAGTAAAATACTGTAAAACATGATATATTCGCGGCATGAATTTTTTGCGAATTGGAGCCGACGGCCTTTTTTGCGGCATGAAATTTTCGCGAACTGCCAGTGACATTCAATGCATATAGGGTAGACAAGAACTTTCACGTGCATTTTAATTTCGCGAATCTTGGCGCACGCGAAATTCGCGAAATTAAAATGCACGCGAAAATTCCTCGTTTTACAGTAGTCATATCCAAAAACTGTAGTCTATATTAATGTGATCTCATTTGCTTCGCAATTGGCTCCCGAGGACTAGTTTCGAAAGAAAACAAAAAGAAAATCTGTTCCATACTAATGTTTGCAGATACATGTAAATGTGGTAGGCAAAAATGAACCAGGCCCTGTCTAAAATATCCATTGTTACCTCTTATGCCATCTGTAATGCACGTAAAACACCCATGTTTAATGTCAAAGTTTTTCTTACACTGTGAAAATAAAAACCAGTATTTGGGGTTTGATTTATCATGAGTGTGTACTGTATGGCGTTTGATGAATTAAGATAGGATTTTTATATATTATTTACGCTGTATATCATTAGTAAAGTTTTTTTTTTTTTAGTGTTAAGATTTTATGTTTAGGTTTATACATGTACAAGGAAAAAAGAATTTGAGATTTACTTTATTGTTAATATATGATTATATTATATAAGATTTTATGATATATGATTGGGTACAATGGATTGTTGTTATTTTTACTGAGAAAGTAAAAGTGGAGTTTTTGGAGAAGAAATTAATAAGTTGTTAAAATGAATTAATGGGTAATGGTGTAAAAGAAAGATATATAAAAGGTAGGAGGGGAAGGTAGAGAGAGAGAGAAGAGAGAGAGAGGGAGAGAGAGAAAGGTTAAAGAGAATGATTTATATAGTTAAAGGTAAAGAGATGAAAAAATGGAATGGGACAAAGTTGCGTCATTGTGATAGAAATGTATGTTTTGAAATCAAATAATACATATTGTAATTAGTTTGTGTATAAATTTATTTTTTTTTGGTCAATTTGTTTGTGATTTAATGTAACTGTACTTGTCGAATGTTTCTTTTACTATGTAAGATGTATTTACATGTTTTTCTGTATTGTCCTTTGTCTTTGCCTTGTGCCTCCTGTTTAATCCAGGAGACAACCTAGGCCTTTCATGTTACATTGTTTATTGATATAATAAAGAATGTTGAACAACAGCAACAATTCATAATACATGTAATATGTTGGGCTATAACAGAATTTCAGTATTACAAAATATAACTGCTGGTCCCAAGCATTAAGTAGATATAACATCTGAAGGAGGTTATCCTCAGGTTGAGCTGAGGATTGGGCTTTTAACCTTTTGTGAAGTACTGGTACCAAGAAACTACTTATAAAATAGTACAGAGCATACCATTCTAGAGGAATTCAAAGTTTATTTGATGAAAATCAATTTTGGAATGGCTGAGAAATCCCCCCCCCAAAAAAAAAAAAAAAAGTAAAATGAAGCCATTGTAATAAAAGGTGGGTCCCACCTTTTATTCAGATTGCTCTGTTTTGAGTATCTCAGCCATTTGAGAACCAATTTTCATCAAATAAACTTTAAATTCCTTTTGGAATTACACATTCTTTCATATTTCATAAGAGGTTTAGACTCACCAAAAAATGTTAGAAACCTGAAGTTCGGTTTTAACCAAAACATGTGTACAGTCCCTATAAACACTTGTCCATAGTTTTGATCATTTAACTTTGTGTGTTCATAGATTTTTTCTACAGGTTTGATAAACAACATTTTTATGCATTCTTAGCTCCTTGCAAATTTATGTAGTACAGTGTATACCTCAGGAGTCATAAAATATCACTTCACATTCACAAGGCTCCATTTCCATGAAAGTGTAAACTGCACATATATACCCGGCTTCTCATATTCTTCTTCTTCTTCTTCTTCTTCTTCTTCTTCTTCTTCTTCTTCTTCTTCTTCTTCTTCTTCTTCTTCTTCTTCTTCTTCTTCTTCTTCTTCCTCCTCCTCCTCCTCCTCCTCCTCCTCCTCCTCCTCTTCTTCTTCTTCTTCTTCTTCTTCTTCTTCTTCTTATTATTATTATTATTATTATTATTATTATTATTTATTCAGCACTTCAACATGCAATACAAATTGACCTATGTCATATGTAATATGATTTTCTGTTTGTATTTATAATACAAACAGGAAATCATATTACATGATATGTGACCGTGCATCACAAAACGAACAAAAAGTCGCAAGCACTGATTCTGTGTGAGGACTGAAAATAGGTGAAAAGGGTCAATCTTGACTTTTTTATATTTTCTGAAAGAGCAAGTCTTCTTCTACATTATGATAAAATTTGGTATCATAAAATGAACAGGAAAGTGTTTTTAGCAGTTTATCTTGAACACTTCTTGTAGAATAGTGTGATTAGGTGTGTCTTTAGAGTCCCCCTTTCATTTCTTTAAAAAACCCTGTACACACACTTGATTTTCAACTCTAATAACTTTAGAAAGGATGATGCTACTGCTTTGAAAGTTGGCATTTATCATGGACAGAATGTGTTAATAGAACATGCTTAATTTCAGCTTAGTCTGATAATCCCTTCATTGTGGTTGAACCAGTGGTGTTCATCCTGTTTTTTGTCCCATTCATTGCACAGGTAGCACGGCTTGGTGAAGATTAAACGTTTGAATAGACCCTGTGCTTCAGAGCCTCTTTTGTCAGTTCACACTTTTCTGGAGTGTGGGCTTTCTTTCCAGTATTTCAATAGGTTAGGAGAGTCCATTTGATTTGAGTTATACATCATTTCAAAGCTTGAAGTCTGCTCTTTCAGAATATGCTCTTTACTCAAAATCCATGTCTGGCGACTTTTTGTTTGTTTTGTGGTGCAGGGTCACATATAAAGTTTGTGATGATTCCAGGTGATATGACAATAACACATATGTGTGTTTTATTTTTATTTGTTTGCTTATTTATTTATTTGCTCATGTTTTTTTAGAAATATGATGCTAAAACAGAATGCTATTTCACAGAATCATGTGACAAGTATTGTTCCTTTATGGCTTGTGCTTGTGCTTTTGTTTTCACAGATAAGTTCAAGGTGAAGAACGTCATTGTAGAAGGTTGCAGCACACCTCCATGCATTCTGAAGAAGGGGACTAATGTTTCAGTGCAAATTGATTTCATTGCAGGTGAGTGAAGTGGAAATCAATTTAATTATGTTCCGCTTAGCCTTTGAAAGAATGCTGAATATGGATTTGATTCCTTTTACTTCAGGTAAAAGAAAAAAGAAATAAACTATATGGCAGCATCTTTTCACATATTTCTCTTTTTTTCATAGTCTTTGTTCTCATGTTTCTCATGCTCAACACTAACAAGGTCAGCAAAATTGTTAAGCCATGAAACTGCTTGAAAGGTTAAGTTTGATGTGGCAACTGCAGTTTGAGTCTGACTGTATGAATTATAGGTATGCATTCTTGTCAGTTGTATTCATGTTAAAATTTAAGGGCAATCTGGCACCATGCCAGTTTTCACGCATGGAAATGTCTAATCACATAGGAATAATTAAGAACCTACCAAATATGTTTTGAACCGCTCAGAGCATGAAGTTAGTCCTGCAAAAAAAATGATGTCTCTGGTATCACCTTTGAAAATACAATCAAAACTGCCTTGGTGACCACCTGTCTATAGCAGCCACCTGTTTCACACTGCCACTAAAAACAATTTCTTCCAAGAGAAAAGGATTTTAAAGAGCCTGTCTATAGCGGCCACCTGTCTGTAACGGCCACCTTTTTTTTTTTCTCTCTCTCTCTCTCTCTCTCTTGGGTGGCCACTGTAGTCAGGTTTGACTGTATTTGTCATTGCCTAACATATGTATCATTGCAGGTAGAATTGAAGTGGCCATTTGAGCAGCTAAGCAAAGATCTATGCCCTGTGCAGATTTATGTGTATCATGTATCCGCAAGCCAACTCTCACATTGATGTTCTCTTCGCCGACCATTTGCATTCATTACCAGTCATCACAAGCTTACCTTTATCGTAGGTAATTGCGAAGCTGTGTCTTTTGTTCTCATTTTTCTGCAGAGGAGGTCACTTCCAATGTGACTGCAAAGGTCTATGGTGTCATTGCTGGAGTGGATGTGAAATTTCCACTCCCCAATCCAGATGCATGCACAACAGGCGTCACATGCCCCACTAAGTCTGGTGCAACGTACACATACAAGAACAACCTCCTCATTGAATCCGTGTACCCAGATGTAAGAAAGCTGAAAGGGTTTTCTGTTTCCATGCATTCATCTTGAAAACCTTACAGGAGAATGAAACCCAAATATACATTGTACATGGAATTGAGGGAATGCAGCAATATTGGTAGAACTAAAGCAACAAAGAGTGAGGAAATCAATCAGTTAAAAAGTCTCTATATATTGTCAAAGATTTTTTTTTTTTTTTTTTGCTTCCATTGCTGGATGATAAAACTGCAACATTTTATGACATTTAAAAATATGGAAAAACAATGTAAAGAAAGTACAACCAAAATTCAACATATTTTCATTTCTCAAGCGTAATGAAAGAGCACTTGATTTACCTCTTTCAGGAAGAAGGGGGAATAATATTACCCTTAACATGAGCCAGTAGCAAGTTGAGGGAATGTGTACTTTTCATGTAAAAATATTAATCGTTTGGTCTTTTCTTTTGATATGATAGTTTTCCATGTGTGACATCATGAACTGTAGTAGTCTTCTCATTCAGTGATGGCTGTTCCAAAAATATGAAAATTCATAACATCGTAATGGATTCTTGGATTTTGATATTTATCGCTGCATTCAGTCAATCCACTGTATGTGTGGGTTTCATCCCCCTGCAAGAATTGATGTTGTGATTGTGTTCGAATGGATCACAAGTTCTGTGGAAGTCATGGTGATATTAGATTTTATTTGAATGATTAAGTGAAGAAGAGATTAAATACATGTACATGTACTCCTACAGTTATAGTATAGTATATTGGATGACAATGAATTTTTTTCTGTGCAATATCAGGAATTATCATCTACGTTTTAGAGGCACATTAAAAAACGCCTACATGTATTGTTGTCCGCTCAATTTTTACTGTGCAATATGGGAGCATATTTAAGGAAATGCATAGGCCAATGTATTAATTCCCCATAGGCTACCACTGTTACTGGCCGTTCAATAATTATATAATATTGGATGCACTTGAGTGGTATATCAGATATATTCATGTTGATGAATGCAATATATCTGATATACCACGAAAGAAATCCAATATCATTATTATTATTCATACAAACCACTTTCCACGACAACACCACATTCGATTTCAAAAAAAAAAAGAAAAAGGGTTTCACTCACATTCGACATGAAAGTGATCAAAACATCCACGGCAATTCCTTCTCTGTTAAATATGCTCTAAAAACATCTAGAGCACTTTTGTTGCCTTTCGTGTGTTTAACGCGTCTTTTTCTTTCAGAATGTTTTCGAATTCGTCAGAGTCTAGAGTCGCGAACCATGGAGGCCGCCATTGTTGTGTACAAAATCTAACCTGTCAACTTGTATACGGAGGTACACTACAGTACAGTACAGTACAGCATATCAGCGAGCGACTGCCGCAGACCGGGCGGACCGCACAGACGATTTACGTGTACTCCTATGGCATTTCTCAACCTCATCGCGCAATGCCACTGCACTTTGCTTTCTTTGCAAGCGATACTGCGCATGCGTATAAAGAAACATTTGAGTGCGATATTGACAGCAGAGTACAATATTGGAAACAATATTGTACTCTTTTTCTCCATTGATACAGGTAATGTAAAATGCATAGGACAAGTATTATGCTAACAATATTGCATGTCATTAAGCAAACCCCTTGCAGGAATATTGATACATGGTTTTATTGTATCGAAAAAGTGGCTTGTATGTATAATAATTGTTTTACATTGGATGGCTATGAATGGGATACCAGGGAATATTGCGTGGGGGAGGGCGAATATTGCATGAATCAAAGATGAGTGAAATATTGGCCCTAACGAGTACAATATTCACTGGCATTCCATGAATTAAAGTCATCCAATATTATTATCATCTGTAATCATTATCTAGAGATGGCATAACGTCGCTGGGGTGACAAGACCTTGTATCTGCAATTTTGGTGAAGATGACTTTTTTGCATTAATGGTCAGATAATCACTTAAGTGATGTCCTGTCCAAATCCTACAATGTAGATGTCTTACCCCCAAAATGAAGCCACCATGGCATGTCAAAGGAATGTCTATCCCATAGGATACAGTGCTTTGGCTGCCATGTTTTTTTGCTCTCCTGAACATTTGACATTTTGTAGATACGAGGTCTTGTCGCCCCAGTGATGATAAACTGTAAAAAAGTACCATTCTTTTAGATTTTGAAGTGGACTTTGCACTGAAAAAGGAGGGACTCGCACTGCACTTGCGTATGTAGCAAGATGTTTGCACGCTCGTGAATTGTAACAATTAAGAGTTTGTGCACTAATAGTACATACCAAGCATTCACCGACGAGTTCACTGATGAGCCAATGGAATATGGTGTATTATTGCACAGCCACTAATAACAGTAGCCTTTGGGGAATTGATGTATTCACCTATGGATGTGTTTTGTTCAGTATGCTCTTGTATTGCACAGTGAAATCAAGCGAACGAGAATATGCATTTTTATTGCGCCATTGAAACATCCTACTGTAGATGATAATTATATTATATTGGATGGCTATGAATGGGATACCAGGGAATATTGCACGAGTTAGGGCCAATATTGCACGAATCGAAGATGAGTGCAATATTGACTCTAACGAGTGCAATATTCCCTGGTATTCCATGAATCAAGGCCATCCAATATAATTATTATCATCTATACAATCAAGTAGAGCAACCATGAACTGCACAAAATTACCCGGCTTCTACTCGTCTTTGAAGTTGACTCGGCAGTCCCATCCCAGCGCTGAAAAGGGGAAGCCCCTAAAACTGCGTATTGAAACAAACAACTAGCAAGATGTTTGCGCGCTTGTGAAAAATGTAACAAAATGACGCGCACTAGTAGCAAGTATTTGCGCATTCAGCAAGTGCTCACACAATAAACGAGACAGAATTGAATATCGTGTGATCTTGAACGGCAAGTAACAACGGTAGCCTATGGGGAATTAATACGTTGGTCTATGCGATTCGTTCAATATGCTCCGATATTGAACGGTAAAAATTGAGTTGACTACAATACGCGTTTTTAATGCGCCGCTAAAACGTCCTATATAGATGATAATGTGCCATATTGCATGACTGCAGACAGATTGAGCCCAGTGATGATTGACAGATTGCTGCCTTGATTGACTTTGTAAAACAATTTTTAAAATTGTTTTTTAAGCTTAGACCTTCACATTTGATCCAAGGAAAATGAAGAAAAACCATTCTGTAATAACTGTTCAAGTATAAACTGCAAACCAATATTTTATATAGTGTGCCATCAATTTGAACATTTTAATTGCTGTAGGGAGTTACATTTTTGTTAGGCCATAATTCACAGGAATTATGCTGTAGGAGAGTTTGAAGATGTGTAAATGCATCAAGCCTAACTTCATTCATTTATTTTACTTCTTGTTCATGTTCATTGAAAAGCTATCACTGTATTTCGTTTCTCTCTGCAGATACAGTTAGTGGTTCTGTGGTACCTCTATGATGGACAGAATCAGGAAGCCCTCTGCATCGATGTGCTTGTGAAAATTACTAATTAGTACACTGTGTCCACAATTCAGCCCACTTGAGCTTCCATCTCTACACACATTTCTGACAGCTGATATTACGATGATGGGCAGTTTTTACATTTTGGGAAGTTGCATAGCTTTCCTGTTTCCAGCAATCAGTGAGAGCTCAACCTATGTAGATATAGTAATTGGAGCCATTTAAGTCTATTGTCCATGGGGAAATGGCCTCAAAGTTGACACATGTGGACTGTGATGATTTGTGATGACAACTCATTTTGTAGGCTGATCGTCCAGTAGAATTATTTTGACAGCTTGCTGCGTATGCCTTGCTGGTAATTTGATCATGAACTATACATAATTCCAGGTAGGTCTCTCGTTAAATAATTTATGATACTTCAAAACATAATAATGCCTTCTGTCGAGTACAGGCAACACTGGTATAGGTATATCCCTATGGCTCATTTTGTAAGAGTGCAACATTGAGATAAACTCCTATTGTGATACTCCACAGTGATGTTGCTTGTTACATCTGTGATATATTACTGAATATCTGCATTTTACCTAAACCCATACTCTCAACGTAATTTGCCGTTCCAGGTATGCTGCTAGTTGTGGGGAGCTGGGTGTTTCTCTGAACTTACAGTGATTGGCATTAGACATTAATAAGGATCAAATAAGCATATACTGTGAAAGCTGTTATTTTTGTGCATACATTTTTCGCGAATAAGGAGGTCATGGATATTTTTGCAAGATGTTGTTTTCAGGACTTGATGCCAAGACTATTATAGGTGCACTATTACCCAGGCGTGTGGTGAATATCTTCGTGTTGTTGAATTAGCGACCCAACAGTGATCCGTAAAATTTGAGAAAATGCAACCCTTGCGAAAATTACAGCTTTTACAGTACGTGAGTATTGTATTCCACAATTTCAGTTCTGCTGAAGGAAATATTTGTCCTTGTGAATGCTGTCTAATAGGTTTGTGAGAAACCATTGCGGAGACATGCTGTCTTAGTGGCTTAACTGAGAGTTTGTCCAGAGGATAGTGTGCGCAGTTTTAGATGCAGAATCAAGGTACAATGTAACTGCGACATGGAGGTATATATGTACATTTGTTTGAGGGAGTTAATGTATTTACAGTAGTTATTAAGTTAACGTAATGGACTTTGGCCTTGATTGTGTGACGCAAGCATAGCCTAGAGAGATTTAAGTGCCATCCATGATGAAGTATGTACAGTTTAATCAGCAAAGGTCAGAAGGCTAAGGATAAGTCCTTGATGAACATCCCTGTGATAATGTTTTTTGTCAATAGAAGGTACTGTAGACATGCCAGAGTGGTAAGTGTGTATGTCCTTTGCCTCCATTGTGTGCCAGAATGACACATGCGAAGATAGTGACTAGATTCCTGTTTATTTGTTGGTTTAACTCTTTATGTGTCATGGTGTAAACCCCCTGTGTGCCACATTATTCTGAGACTGCGAGGTAGTTATGCTTTCAGAAAAGATTCCGTTGATTAAATCTGTGTCACTTTTGTACATTTTTGTTACCCACGACATGTAATGAGCAAAGTTGTAGAGAAAATGCCACACTTTGCTTTGATATAAATTGCAGAAAAAAAAAAATCTATGATCACTTTTCTTTCAAATGACCAGTAGCTACATTATTGCAGAGGCATGACATTTGCACACAAAGCAGTGACCTAAAAACTTAGAATTTACTGGCAAATCTAGTAGAGAATGTTGCATGATAGTAAATAACCACATACAATGCAAGCTACATGTGACAGGAATTACATTTGTAAATGGTAAGAAACGCTTTCATTGTACTGTGGCATGTGGCGATTTATCGATCGGTTTGGGCGGGTTTTTGTGGGTTTGAGCAAAATATGCGAACTTGGCATGCTGGTGACTCAGTCTGGCGTGCAAACGTGGCACATAAAGAGTTAAAGATGCAGATTGGGATCATGGCTTAACTTTATGTTTGTGGCATAAAGCGCTCATCTTATGGTCGTTTTGATTTGTGTGCTGTTGTTTTTTTTAATCAGTCTGATGTCACTTTGAATGTTGAAGAGTGGGTCAGTTTGATTACAAGTGTTGTTCAGTTGAAAGTTTTATTTTGGTGAGTTTTTTTCAGAAAACTTTGTTGGACAATGTTGTGTGTACAGCCTACTTTTTGGCCGTGCCACAAATGTCTTTTTGTATGTGAGAAAATCTGTCAAATGTAGTCAAGTACATGAGACTTTAGAAAAGGAAAGCACTTGTTTTTGAATTTGTAATAACAGTTATGAAGGATGTCTGATTAGGCGAAGTAGTAATCAAATGTCTGTTTTGAGGATTAGAGAAGATCCCCTTTATTTTATTTTGTACATTTTAAGAAATCACATATGAAGGAAAAATCAAGCTCACAGTACTGATATCTTATGAGCATACACAGATTTATCACTCTGTAACCTGGTAGATTCATGTACATTGTATATTTTATGCTGCTCATGAAGGGATGGTTTAAGGGCCATTTAATATGCCTCTGTAAGGACTCCAAGCTTGCTGCTGATAAGCAATAACCAGTCTTTTGTTTCCCCTCACTTCTTACCATGACTCTAAGCCTGTTTTCTCTATACCTATCTACAGATCTATCTTTCTCTTTTTACATCAATATTAACCCCTTGTGCGGTAAGGACTTCGGACCGTGGATACAGTGTACAGTGCAGTGTTGTTGTGTTTTTTTTTTTTTTTTTTGCTCAAGGCACACAAAAGGGTTAATGTATCTGCATTTACATTCACCAGCAAGATATTTATCTTATGACTTGATTTGCTAGTTTCTGCATCAATCAGTTGGAGTGACCAAAGTGACAGTGATCATAATGATGTTATGTGAGTGTTTTTGTTCCTGTATCACTTTTGCAACATGCTCATTTTGTCACTGAAGGCATATTAGGCATGCAAGTAGCATTAAACACAAATTTAAAAGCTACTTAATGTATTCTGTATGCTATGCTGAGAGTTTTAGGAAGTCCTGGTCAAATAGTTCTTCTTTTTTTTTTTAATCATATATATGTATGCAGAAGCTTCTCGGCGAGTATTGAATTTATAGCACTGAACTTGTACTTCTGATTTAATATATGTGGCCCATGCCAGTGAGGAATTTTGTAACTACATGACATGGGGAGTTCCTTGGGTGGCGTAGATTAACAGTCACATGTTTTGCTTTATGCTAAGCAAATACAGTGTATCTGAAATGATTGCCTTGGTTGTTATTGTGATCCTTGAACTCCTGTGATTTCCATGAAAAGTATTATCCATGAAAGAGCTACTTGATTGAATTTTCCTGTGATGTAGTCCACTGTTGCAAGTTGTAGGATTTGAGTTTTGATAGGATCTTGATGATTATTCATCCTGTGAATTGTTTTTCGGAATCGCTTCTTTGTGGGTTATATATGTTCTCTCTATCATTTTGTTTTTTCTTTTTGTCATATGTGTATAATCTTGCTTCCAAAGGGCACTAAATCCATTGAAAAATGATGGATTTAGCGCCTTTTGGAAGCAAGCTCTTCAATTATGAAACAGCAAGTCATTTTTCTACAAATGCCTACATTAAAATGTTTAGGCTGCATAAATGCTAACTACAATTTCGAAATGCATTTAACCAGTGGCACATATTTTTGCACTTTCTTATCTATATGTGTAATGTGTTTAATTGATATCTTGATGCTAAAGCCCAAAGTGATATTTCATTCTTACATTATGTTAGTTCCACCTGACAAGTGTGTTATCTGCATCAACGTTATTATGCTGTCATTTAGAAATCGAGTGAAAAGTTTTCATTGGTGTTAATTCATTGGGAATGGAGGAGCAACAATGTAACTTCAAGAGGGTAAGTGACAAAAATGACAAAAAGCATATATCTTGAAGTCTGATTCTCAATTATGGAATATTTTGTGCTAGTTAATATAATTGTTTCTGATTTCCTGTCCAATGTTTGATTATTCCCGTTGTCTTTATTTTGTGATGATATATATTATCATTGCAGAGGTTGAATTCGGTAGAGGAAGGAGTATCCCTGTACAGAAAGATGCCTTTGTGTGTGCAGTGTCATCTGCCAAGCAGTCCCAAGCACTTAGAAACAGTTGAAACTTGAATTTCATAAGCACAAAAGTATTGTTGGTCATAGTATCATATGATTATGATACCACTCTTCTAGGATCCTGTCCTATTAGAGGTACATCAATTGTCTTACCCTCCAGTATCTCATTATTTTTCTCAAAGCTATATAGGCTTTATGCTAATCTGTCACTGATGACGTGTGATTCACCACGTACATGTATGTAAATTTGATATGGTTGTACATAATTAACATAGATAATGCACCTGATATATGGAAACATGTGGACGAGTAAATGATAATCACTTTGCAATAAATGCTCACTTTGATATTTGAAACAGTGGACTGTGAGACAGTAATTATATACATGTAGTGGGTATGCTGGTATGAAACTGATGCATGTGATGACATGAACTCCCCACCTCCACCCCCACCCCCTAAAAAAACCCAACCCAAAACAAGAAGAAAGTATAGTTAGTATTCTTTTTGTTGCATGGTTTGAGATCCATTGATTTTTTTATTTTTTTTATTTAGCTGTAGAGCAGGGTAGGTAGATCTAGATCTAGGTGTAGGGCAGGGTGGGTAGTCAAGCATGTTATCGTCTGTGGTGGGAGCACTTAAGCCTGAAATGTATTGTTTGAAAATCACCACTTACTACACACATTCATTTATGAAGGCATCATAACACCAAGGATGGTGATAGCCCTGATAGCCATGATTTTGACATATGTGTACATATGATACAAATGATCCTTCTTTCATGGAAGAACCAGGTAGTCTTTTATACTGCCCCATTGTGGCAAATACTCCCCCCAAAATAGCAAATCATCTGAATTTAAGTTTTGTCTATTTTTTAAATTTTCATCTCGGTGAGAGATAATCTACAATCAAGACAGGGATGTTGATTTGAATTACATACGTTTTGTTTATCACCAGGAAATATCAGTATTGTCACATGTTGCATTTTGCGGCAGTAGGCCAGAGTATCGTCCTTGTTAGAAGTGATTGAGTTCTCATTCTTTTCTCCTCATTTCCAACTTTCTCACTTCTTTACACAATCAAAAGTACATTGTAACATGTATATTTGATCACTCACAAAAGACGAAGAAAACCTAGAAAAGTTTTCAGAGAAAGTCATCGTGAACACCATAAGAGACTTAAGTGCTACAAATCATTAGAAACGTGGACAGCATTTGCCAAAACACACAATGCAGATATTTGAGTGTTGATATTGAATGTTGATATGCCATCTAATCTATCATTAGGTAAGGACCTGGTGGATTTATGTTATTCTTTTTAGATAGTTAAGGCCTATTATAACCTTACACTATTTGTGAAAATGTGGTCAAGATAATTAATACTTGCTTGCCAGATACATATAGGCCTGTTTAGCGTATGCCATCCTAGACCAGTGCACAGGAAAGTTCATTATGTAATTACAATGTACCATATAAGTTTTTGACATTATCAAAATCTTATTGGACGCAGTTTGATTCTCACAACACCAGTATACCCATACAGTGTTCTTAGTACAGTACCAGTGTAACCGCATAGTTTACCGCATAGATTATGGCATACACTCTCTCCCCATGAGGCTCATGCAGAGCACTTACACAAGTATAATATTACAAAGATTGAAAAAGAGACAAATATTTATTTTAAAAGAATAGGCCTATAAACATTTTTAAAAAAATCAACCTTGCATCCATTACTTAGACGCCATACAACAAAGCAAACACAGGCATAAACATATTCTTGTATACACAAATCATCCCCGCACTTGATACATAACATGCATAGACATACACATACACCTATATACTTTAGAGCTGAAGATTGAATTTAAAATAGATATGTTTTCAGCGCCTTTTTAAAGGAGTTTGTAGATACACCACGAGATCAGTGACACACGCACGGAAATGAGGAGCAATACATGACATTAAAAGGACATATTTATGACCTATCACTCTGCCACTGTATCATAAAACTTGTGGGCTATGAACCATTTGGTTTCTGTTTTGTTGTAATTGCTGTTGCTGTCTTATCTAGATATTTTTTATTTTTTATTTTTGTGAGATTATGGCATACACATGATACTGTTGAAAAATTTCAGCATGTGTAGTTTTGCTCATCAGATGTCACTGATGAGGCTCTGCCAGTAATTTCATGTTCAACCGTTGAACAGTCGTCTCATTATCTATTGAATTATGTTTAGAGGTCCATAAATATCTGAATTATTAGCCACGTAACGAGCTTTCAGTTTCAAGGTTTACTTCATGACGTCACGTGGTGTACACTGCTTGATCAACATCGAGTTCCTCATACGATGCTGATCCGCACGTATTTCCGTACTTATAGGTCCAATTGTGAACAATTATCAAATCACACCATCAGTTATCACCACCAGAGGTCACGACTCAAGAGATTGGAGGCGTCGTCCCTATCGTGTAGCATGTGGCGATGATATCTGAACGATAAAACATCAATTACACCTCACGAAATACTGGACGTGAAGAACACCATATTGGTATCGTCTTAAAAACATACAATTTACTAGGACTTGTGGTGAAGTATACACACTGTATACTTAAAATCAAAGGGGTTGGATCTTCTTTCCTTCCTTCGATAACCGGTGAACTTCTTAAACGAGGAAATAGCATCTTCCCTCTTCCTCTTCCTCTTCTCCCTCCTCTCTGTCTGTCTATCCATCTATCTATCTGTCTATCTCCTCCTCCTCCTCCTCCTCCTCCTCCTCCTCCTCCGTCTCCTCCTCCTCCGTCTCATTTCCTCTTCCTCTCTCTTTGTGGTTTGATACATTATCAATGCACCGGGGTTGGGGGCATTCTATACACGTGGTGTTGACTATTACAGTGTATTGGCAATCATTTCATAGGTCGTAGACCCTGTATGCACGGATATTATCTCCGACAACGGCCCAGAATGGCCAGGTGATGATCATAATGCCCTACTTATCACACTCTTGTTTATTGCCGTCGAGAACTGAGAGACTCAACCCTGAACTCACAAAAAATAAAAACAAAAACATCTCTAGATAAGGCAGCAACAGCAATTACAACAAAACAGAAACCAGATGGTTCATAGCCCACAAGTTTTATGATACAGTGGCAGCGTGATAGGTCATAAATGTGTCCTTTTAATGTCATGTATTGTTCCTTATTTCCGTGCGTGTGTCACTGATCTCGTGGTGTATCTACAAACTCCTTTAAAAAGGCGCTGAAAATAATAGATTCAATCTTCAGCTCTGAAGTATATAGGTGTATGTGTATGTCTATGCATGTTATGTATCATGTGCGGGGATGATTTGTGTATACAAGAATAATATGTATATGCCTGTGTTTGCTTTGTTGTATGACGTCTAAGTAATGGATGCAAGGTTGATTTTTTTTTTTAAATATCTATAGGCCTATTCTTTTAAAATAAATATTTGTCTCTTTTTCAATCTTTGTAATATTATACTTGAGTAAGTGCTCTGCATGAGCCTCATGGGGAGAGAGTGTTGTATTGTATTGTCATAGGAGCAATGTGGTTAATCACAGAATGAGAAGGGACATTGATAGAAGGAAGGGAAGTGCGGATAGAAAGTTTAAGGTAAACTTGCAATAATAATGAAATAGTGAATAGAAGATAAATCATAACATTGACATAGTTATGAATATGAGTACATGTATTAGTATGAGCTATGAGGATCATTTAATAATCTTCATCTCGCCATCGTCATAAACACCATCGTCGTCATGATTACCATTATTGTAGTAACATCGATAATCCAGTTTCAGTTTCAGATTGATTTTGTTGCTTTTTTTTTTCATGGAAATCATACTTGTAATGACGACGCAGTCATGTACAGAACATAAAAATCTACATAATGTATTCACAGTATGATAATCACAATAATCTTCAAAGCATTTGAACAAAATACAATGAAATCAGAGAAGTCAATGATTCAGCTACTTCTAGTTTAGGAAAAAATGAAGGAATCTGCCATCTTAGGCAGGTGTTCTGATAGTGATCGTACCCTCAGGGGAAAAAATGAACACACAGAAATGGGCAATTTTGCCACTAAAACTTGCCTTGTGCTCTAACTTAACCCTAAAGGGGCCGGGCTTTTTTGGCTATGCTCAGGCCGGGGGGGGGGGGGGGGGGCGGATTCCGCCCCCCCCCCCGAGATCTCGGCCATCGGTGGCGCGATCGCGATGAAATTTTGCATGCGTGAGACCTGCGTCATAATCTACAAGATTGTGTCATAAGATTTTTTGAAACAATCAATTTCTAATTTTAATTAATTAATTATGCAAATTAAGCTCAAGATCATATTTTAGCCTAATTAAAAGCATTGAGAGTCTAATTTTTGGTCTGTAAATCTGTTGCAGCATATTCAACATTTGTACATCACAAAAACTTCCAAAATTCATTTCAATTCTTATGTATTTTATTGTTTTCAGAATTTCTTATGTATTTCTTTGTTTTTCAACTTTTGTTTTTTCTTTGTTTTTTCATTGGAAATTGTCACTGACCACTTTTCTACCATAATTAGCACAAAACTAATCAATGAAAGTGATTAATTGTAAAAATAATCAGGTTTTTATGACTTTCACGACAGAGCACTGTTTTCCATAGGAAATGTACACAAAATCACAAAATTGTGCCCGTTTTGGGGCGACATTCCGTTACAAAAATGGGCGTGGCTTCGCAAAAGTACGCGCGGACGTCGCAAATTTGGTCTCAAAAGTTGCGCGAGACTTGAACAAACAAAGTCAAGAAGCCTCGCGACGAGGCCTTCTCGCGTAACAGAATTATAGCGCGAAACGTCGAGGGGGGGGGGGGCGGATTCCGCCCCCCCCCCCCGGCCCTTTTAGGGTTAAAGGACAAGTTCACCTTCATTAACATAAGGATTGAGAGAATGTAGCAATATTAGTAGAACACAGCATTGAAAGTTTGAGGAAAATCGGACAATCCGTTCAAAAGTTATGATTTTTTTGAAGTTTTTGTGCAGTCACCGCTGGATGAGAAGACTACTGCAGTATATGATGTCACATGCGTACAACAATATAAGGAAAATATCACAAGAATTTCACAAAATTTCATGTTTTGAAAAAAGTACACATTCCCTTGACTCGTTACTGACATATGTTATGGGTAATATTATTCCCATTGCCCGTAGAAAGAGGCAAATCAAGTGCTCTTTTATTATGCGAAAAAAGTGAAAATATGTTGAATTTTCTTTACATTTTCTTTATACTGTTGTACTCATATGACATCACGAGCCTTAGTAGTCTCCTCATCCAGCGGTTCCGACACAAAAATTTTAAAAATTCATAACTTTTGCATCGATTGCCCAATTTTCCTCAAACTTTCACTGATGTGTTCTACTAATATTGCTGCATTCTCTCAATCCTTATGTTCATGAAGGTGAACTTGTCCTTTAATGATACCTCGAAGGGATATATTTGATATTTTATTATCTCTGTCGACCCCCTTCAGGGGTATGAGAGTACAACACATGGTCGTGTTCAAAAGTATAATACAAGGGCTATATACATAGTTACAATACACAGAATATAATACTGTAATAAAAACTGGCAAGTACAAATAGAATACTGTAGGCTATAAACTACTGAGCGTACAAAATGATGGCTACAGATCTAAGATATCACGTGGTTTGGTTTGTTTATACCACTACGAGTAAGCACGCTTTTAAAGTACACGTTATATACATGATCAGGACTAAGCGAGTGGGCACACGGAAGAAAAGAAGCAACGTGATATACTACATGTATAAGTGTGCCGTGAATGGTGAATTAAGTGAATTTTAGGTAAAATGAAACACGCTTTACATTATTTTTACCGAAGATTAGTTGAAATGCGTTGTCTGAATAGAAGACTGTGTTGTGTATACGACTGTTTGAATGCTTGTGTGTATCTTGCCTCTACCCGACGAAAAAAAAAAAGTGATTATGAGTGTGCATGCAGTGGTTCATATTGAGTATAATATGATTATGTGTGTGTGGGTGTGTGTGTGTGTGTGTGCATGTATGCGCGTGTGTTAATAGTTGATAATGGTTTTGAAAGATTGAGAAAGCCATGTTGGTTTTGTTTTGACATGAAAAAAAAAATGGTATCTTTAAAAATCAGTGAACGAATAATTAAAGGGTACGTTTGTAGCCCAAAATGGTAAAACCTGTTTCGTCACAATCAGTATAGATGATAGTTTGAAAATAAAACATTTTTAAAGATACTTTAAAGGAATTAAGATATGGAATAACTTTAAAAAGTGGGGTTGTATTAAGGCTTTCCTTAAGCATCCGGTCCGTGGCGCCTAATTGATCTTTGAGCTAAAATAAGTTTAGGATTATTTAGTTGAAAGGCGAGTGGGATAAGTGTGCACGTATATTAGAATCAAGATTGTACACTATAAAATAGGGATGGAAGTTTTTTGAACCTATGTTTGAACATAATCCCTGTTTGTAAAGTATGGATATCTTGTATTCTTTTGGTATTATGTAGATGACTTAATGAGGGTTCTTTGTGAGACAAATAATTGGTGTTGGTGATTGTACAAATTTAATCGCTCGTTTTAAAAGTAATAACAAATATTCTATTCTTGTTGTGTGCAATGTTTTATAATATTTCACACTATGAAGTATATGAGATAAAAGCAATGAATTGTGTGAAAAATAAAAAGAGATCTTACAGTGAAAAAAAAACTTTTTGATTTAAGTATTCTAGGATTTCTGGATACGGTTATGTGTGTATTAAACGTAAATAATATTCATATCTCACTGTGTCTTGTTGCCATCTCGCGGGTTGATAACATCAATAACATTTATTTTATATGAATATGTATAATGTATAATGTGCTAATGTGTGTGCTACGAGTTTGCGTGTGCTTAAACATCATAAAAATTGCTATCACTGTTCTTGTGGGCAAAACTGCCCATGTTGTGAGAACCAAATCAAGTTTGCTGGTTAGCTGAGTATCTGTATGAGATGGAGGATTCAGCGAGCTACTCAATTATTGCTCTGTTCGCTTCACTAGTAGGCGACACACAAAATATCTGTATAATACAAAACTATTGAAAATTATACTGAATCGGATATACTCGCACTTGGACGGTGATAGTTTCAATTTTCATGTACTGTATGTTTTATTTCTCAACTTGTACAAAATAATGAAATCATTATGAAAAATTTCAACAGTTTTCGCATCAAAATAAGTACTCAAAAGAAATAGATAACTGAGCGTAATACTCTACTATTTCATCGTACCTTACGATATACAGATGTAGGAGACCGTTATCGATAATAAATAACGGCCTTTGGGCGATAATATTTGTTGTAATAATATTATAACTTAGTTTTAACTGAAGGAACAAAACACATACATACACAGATAGACAATGTGAACTTCGAGTATTTTTAATGTCTTTTGAACGAGGATGACGTCACAATGGGTATATTAAAGCACAAACGAATTTAAGGGACAAAAAAGGAATATAGGCCTACCTGGATAGGTAAAAGTTGGGAGAAGAGAAGCGATAGCATACAGTGTTTATGTGTTCGGAGCTATGAACTCTAGCGAAAAGACAACCTACAACATATAACTTTCCCTATCACAAAGAATTTGTTAAAAAAAAAAAAAAAAACCTGAGAATTTTACAGTTTACCAAACGATGCTTTGGGGGTATGAAATGGATCTGGTGAGCAAAATAAATTCAAGTGTCATATTGCGAAATATTTTCTGAAAGGATTATTCAAAACATCGTAGAAAATGCTGCGTCTAAGATCGTCAGGAAAAGAATTCCATACCTCAGGTCCATGGTGTCTTAGAGATTCTTTTTTTTTTAGCTATAGGAGTTGAGGATTGTGTAATAGGCTGATGTCTGTAATGCTAGAATGTACAAACATAACGCAATACCTCGGGGAAAGTCTTGCAGGGGCGATTGAGGATTAATACCCGATCACACTTTTAATGGTAGCAAATAGGTTGGACTGCTTGTAGTCGATAATGTGCACAATTAAAATGGAATAGACGAAGTCCAATTTCAAGCGTCATGATGCTGAAAGAAATCTTCGTCTTTCCAACTAGCTGACATCAACATGAAGACATCTATAGACTGCATGAATAAACCGCGAGCATCAATGAATTAAGTCGGATGTTGATTGGTGTGTTTCAGGTCTAATGTCAAGATAAGGGTAATGCTCGGATGTTGGGGAATGTGGTTTTATACAACAAATATATGCATAATCATACATACGCACGCACCCACAGGTATATATAGCAGGGCCGGCGCAGTGTTTTCAAAAGTGTGGGGGCCCACTTCCGGGTTTCATGAGCTAACAAGCAAAAAAAAAAAAAAAAAAAGGTCCTCAGCTCATCTCTCCCCTTCCCCGTCCACTTCCGGGTTTCTTCAACTGACAAGCAAAAAAAAAAAAAAAGGGTCTTCAGAGAAAACACTTAACCTTACCGCCGCCATACTTCAAGATCTCTATCTATTTCTATTTTAGTGCCACTTACGTACTTCCGGGTTGAAAAAAGAGTGGGGGCCCAAAGTGACGACACCTTATGTATTCCTTTGTATGGTGCACAAAAAGTGTGGGGGCCCGAGCCCCCACGGCCCCCACGGCTGCGCCGCCCCTGTATAGCTACCGTGTGGACTGTTGGGACGAGTTTTAATTATTCGGCTTTTTTAACAAAGAAAACTACTTGATTCATTCACGACTTTCCAATTGATTTAAAACCTATGCAGATGAGGCAGGAGGATTTGAAGAAAATGAGAGAAAGAGAAGTAGGCCCAATTTTTGTTTTCCTCTAGCTTTCTGGGCTACCTCTTTTATCTGGTGTTGACAATAAGCCCACCTCCCTCCACAAGCACCAGCTCAAATTCTCCCTGTCCAGGTCAATCCACGTCGGTGATGCGAGTTCACGCTCCTTGCTGAACACAAAGGAGAAAATGTAAGCGGGTGCCTGTTATTGGAACAACGCGTCGCTCTGAAGCCTCGGTGTGGGTAAAAGGTACATGTATTTGTAAAGAAAAGGTCCCATTTATATGCGTGACCATTCTTCTGGTGGATTGGAGTGGGAAAACAACACGCCCTACTCGCAGAAATACCCAGCACAACGCGGTTAGTGAGATGTGCAAGGCGTATAGACGTGTGTGAGTGTACGTCTGTACGGTTGCGTGGTTACTCCAAAAGTTTATTTCGCGTTATTATTATTACAAGGGGAAAGTCACATAACGGAGCAGGGTGAGTATAATGACATTACTATTATTATGACTGATTAATAATTGTGATCATCTTGGTTGCTCTAAAGATGGTCGTTGTAGAGGGTATCTTTGGTAGATAAGAGTAATACATGTAAACAGACATGACTCTATGTCTATATGTATAGTGCCCCAGGGTCTCTTATCAATACTTATATAATATTGACTGGCCCTGAGGGAGGTACCAGAAAATATTGCCCAAACTGAAAGCATATTGCCCGAGTCGAAGACGAGGGCAATATGTTTTCAGTGCGAGCAATATTTATCTGGTACCTCCCGAAAGAAAGGCCAGTCAATATCATAATTATTACCTATCCCCCTAGGTAAATTAAGAAACTATGTAAATACGGCTATACACTACAGTAGTAAGAGTTGATCTATAGTGCCTGATGTTTCTTCGTTTGATGTCAAAACGAGCAGTAATGCAATACCATGCATTGGCATATCGGCCATGATAGACCTGGGATAAAAGAAAATTGCTCCACCGATGTGAGAGTCTGAAGTACATACATGAATACAAAGACTTAGTTTCGTCGCAAAATGGGCTAAGCGCCATTGTTAAACATTTAAAGTATAAGTCTATCATCAGACAGAGCGAAATAAATCCTTTCCAGTGATACTTGATACATAACAAGGAATAATCTTGAAGCTATGATTACAGATATCTCGTATTTTCTTTCTTTTTCTTTGTGTTTTTTTTTAAACAGCTTTAATCACACATATCTCAACTTAGCAAGAATGGGGTTAACTCGTTTGGTGGTAAAAACTCTTCATATACTGTTCTTTGGGGGATTTTCTTTTCATCTAATTTGTGAATCATCGGAAGGAAAAGGTGACGTCAACATGATGTATTATTGTCTCTCCCTCTTAAGTGAAGCACTGCAAATCAGGCAGTTTTCACAGTTTCAACCCCAAAAATATGAACTCGCACTTTCTCTAGACATATCCACCCACCATGGCAACCGATAACCGCAGTGACAATGTTTCGTCATCCTCCACCTGCGCATCGAAATGTTGTGCGGGGTTCCGGTCTTGCTTGCCCCGTCTGCTCCTCATCCTGGGCTACATCAGTTACCTGTTGCTTGGCGCCCTCGTTTTCTCCCTCGTTGAGGAGCCGAGCTACTCCACGCTCGAGCATGAGCAGCACGAGAAGATCCAGTCAGCGGAAGATCGAGCCATAATACGATTGAAGGCTGCCTACGAAGATGTCGCTGGCAACGGATCCAAACCGGTTTGGGACTCCGAGGCGATCCAGAGGCAGATACACGCCATCGTCGAAGAAATGGAGAACGCTGCCCTTGAAGAAGGGCCCGAAAACAAGACTGTGCACTTAGGGGATGAGTGGAGTTTTGGCAACTCTTTGCTCTTCTGCATGACCACGACTACTACCATTGGTGAGATGAAGCTTTGGAAGTACAGAATCAGAAAATTGAAACATAAGTAAAAATCCATAATACTTGAAATTTCCATGTCCAATCATGACCTTTCAGCAAATCTACTTTCAACTGCGTAAATGATTTTTCCTCAGTTCTCTAATTCCTCCCGTGAGCCTAGACATGTTGTTGATAGCTTATTGTAAAGTAAGATACAGGGAATTTCATGGTCTGATAACTTTCGCTGCAAGTGAAATATCGAAACTAATGTATCTTACCGTAGATGTAATGAAAAGCTATTAAGCAGATAAAGCACGCTCCTAATGAGGTGGACTTTCAACTGCAGTCAATTCGTATGAGGTATTAGAAATCATAAGCAGCGCCATTCGATCCGCTTATATTTTGGTAAGTAACGATGTATACCAAGACGTTTTTATCATGGCAACTGAGGATGAAGGGGGGGGGGGGGTGTGCTTATGAGCAAATCGATGATGAACGCTACCTTACCTGGGAATTTTATGATAACATTATTTTCTGCCCAAGCATATTGACACCGCCATAATGCTCTTTGACCTATGTGTAGACTACACAATACGCAGTCGATAACTTGTGGAAAGATAAAATGTATTAGTGATTGAAGCATTTTATAATGAAAGAAAGGCTTGGTAAGAAAACCCTAACTTTGATGCAAGCATGCTCTTTGCGTTAGTAGGCCTACATCCTGCAGACATGACTATTACTATGACACTTTTCACTTCTGCATATATTGCGTTGCTGAGCTTTTATTTGAGCACTGACCCAAGCGTTCTATGTACAAACATCGCTTTTCTTTAATTTTTCCATCCATCTAGGGTATGGTCATCTCGTACCGCACACAGTAGCTGGCAAAGTGCTGTGCATATTCTACACGTGGATAGGCATTCCCTTGACCCTTCTCCTTCTAGCTGACATCGGCTACCACATGGCTATCGCTGTCGTGAAGATGTTCAACCGGTGCGCTCGTCGTTGCTGCGGAAGTCGAAGAAGCATTCAAACGAGGAAGACTCACCGCGGGGATCACACCACGACAGACGGGACCGAAACCGAGCGTGATGAACCAGAACTGGATCTGACCGACGCCTCTGCCGGCAGCCCCGGTAGTAATGCAGCCGCAGACACCGATGAGCCGTTGCACGTGCAGCGTGCTAATGATGATAAGAAAGTCATATATCATGACGATGACGACGACGACAGCGACGCGCTGTTGGACGAAGTACCCTTGTTCCTCCCCGTCATCATTTTTTGGACTAACCTCATCCTGAGCGCGCCCGTCTTCGGCATGTTCGAGGGATGGGACTACGGCACCTCCTTCTACTTCCTG
This sequence comes from Diadema setosum, assembly GCA_033980235.1. NCBI lineage: Eukaryota > Metazoa > Echinodermata > Echinoidea > Diadematoida > Diadematidae > Diadema > Diadema setosum. Next base: position 41,762,221 of record CM067059.1, read on the forward strand.
TTCATCTCAGTGACTACCGTAGGGTTCGGTGACCTCGTGCCAAAGAACCACGTTGGACTCCTGTGTGCCTGGTCTGGTCTGCTGGTCACGTCCATGTGTTTTTTCCTCTCTTACCGGAAGGTCATCGGCATGGCCAAATGGGTACTGGCATTCCTTAATGACAAACTGGGTGTCGCGAAGAAAACGAATGTGGAACAGTATTCGCACATCTAAACAATACTACAGTCAAACCTGTCTATAACGGTCACCTAAGGGAGACGAATAAGATGGCCGTTATAGGCAGGGTCTTTAACATGGCTTTTCGGGGGGGGGGGGGGCGAATGGCCGTATACGGCAGGTGGCCGCTATCACAGTTGGCTGCTAAGTCAGGTTTGACGGTTTATTAAGCGTTTGTAGGGACATCTTTGCGCCCAACAATAATCTTTCACTTCCCACACAATTCTGTCCATCGTGAAGTGCACTGTTCTACAGCACAAAGATAGATTCATTTATTGACTGCCAATATTTGCAGCTGGTCGACGCCAAACTAAACAGCAAGGTAGGTTCACAAAAGTTCCCTATAACATTTTGTGTGGCATCAGTCATTGTATCCAAGGAACAACGGTCACAGAGATGTTATTATAGCCTCAATTCATTATCTCAAAGTCAGCTTAGAATTCATCTCACTGGAGTTTCCCCCCATTTTGAGGATGTGAGGAGATATAACGTATCATCCACTGACCATTTAACTTGTATAAGGCTGCAAACAAACGGACAAAGTTAAGAAAGATTTACATGATGAGCCTTTGACTTTTTGAGCTTGCTTTCCAAATCTGTATGTTGGAATGCTACCTCAAGTTCAAGTATATGCCATCGCAATGCGGTACGAAACAGGGGCTACGGAACGTTTCGGGGGGGGGGGGGGGGGGCTACGGGACTGGTGGTCAAGGTTGATGGTACCCCCTATGGCCAGGGAAGAATCTAGGAACGGTACCTTCGAAGTTCATATTGGCGTTGTGATTAGTTTTTTTTTTTCTCCCCCTTTTTTTGAACCTGTTAAAACTGTTCATTAAATATAGGATGCCCGTTGTTGATACATTTGAGCGAATGATGTTTACTAAAATAATCATAAATGGATCCACAGGTCTTCATAAACTGCCACATATCATTGCTCGTTTTTATTTTTTCTTTCACACACAGTACATAGACAGCTACATGTGTACGGATAGGAAAGAGGGATGGGTGGATGCTTGAAGGGATAGTGTATGCATGAAGTCATCCCATCCACATAAACATACCAGTTAAACATGCACTTAGCTAAAAAAAAAAAAATAGAAAAAAAAATATGAAAAATGTATTAAATGAATGGTAGGCCATACATTGTACTGACAAAGATTCTAGTGATGACGATGATGGTGAGGATGACGATATGCCAATTACATGATAATACAAGTACTGATAATGATAATATAACTAAACGATGGTAATAACAATGATGATGATAATAATAATAAGAAGAAAAGACGAAGTAGAATAAGATTAAGGATAAAAATAAGAGTAAGAACAATAAAAAAATGATGATAATAGTAGTAATAGAAAAAAATACTGTTATCATTACAATAATTACTGTATCAATATTGCTATAAATCATTATTGTATACTATAATCATAATACATTCTATGTCAAATTCTAACATAAGACTTTCAACACGGAATGGAAGACAGAGTATGTCTCCTTGAGCAACACAATGCTCCTTGTTACATTCAGGTTTAATTGAAAGAGAAAATGTCTTAAAGGCCTTACTAAATTGTTCGCTGTGCTCGCTGGCAATTCATACGTTTAGACCATACTAAGACGTACAGATGCCTTCATATATCATAAGAAAAGTATTAGATACATTCTCCCACAGGGTCTTTTTCGGGGGAGGGATGGGAGTGGACAAAACTTTGTCCCTTGATGTATTTTAGAATACATAGTTGGGTTAAATCATCTTTTTCTCAACGATTTCCAAAGGTTGCTTGCTTTGTTCGCTTCTATACTCAGCTTCTGAAATTTTTGTTCTTGTGAAATGCTCGCAAAAAGCAGTTCAGTGAATGGCCGCCTGCATCATTAATTCTCAAAATAACATAACAGAAAAGCCCCAAAGGGTTTACTTTGGTGACTTGAAAAATATCTATTTTTTTTCTCTATTTGGTCTGTCTATTTGTTTTTATCTATTTGTCGACACGACAGCTTTACAGTATACCGCTGAGTATCTTAATACTAAAATGATGGGGGGGGGGGTGCAGAATAAGTGGCAAACGCAAAACAAAATCGTCAGACTGACGAAAGTCAGCCAAAAGGTTGTATGCTGCAATTGTTTGTTTGTCTGTTAGCAGCGACCTGTGTTAAGTTATGAACGGATCTGGACGACATTCATTTTTAGAGAACGTCAGAGATGGTCCGCGGGAAACGAAAGAAACGAATATAAACGGTGATGCATTCGTTGCACGCTAGTGTATATATAGGAATGACCTGTTTTGTAGGTCTACGCTTTCCTAGCACTGTCTCACTCTGCTCGATCACCTCCTGCTCACACGCGTCGACCATCTTTCCTCTTCTGCTATCTTCAAACCTTAACATTTTAAGTTCTCGGGGAGGTGGAAGAGAGACACTTCCACCTCCCTGGAACATTATGTCATAAAAGTACTGTATTCTGGCATCCAACTATACTATGCGTGACAGTGAGACTGATATCGACCCCTCCAAAAACCACTGTTAATTGAGTAGAGAGCTCTTATATTTCGTGCCAAAGTAGACAAGGCCATCCATTAACTGTCTCTTAACTAAATGCGTCCTTTCGGGGGAGTCGTAATCGGGGTCGTAAGCAGTGACTTGATAATATATTATGATAACATGAGCGTGAAAACAATTTGGTCACTTTACACGCTCAATCTTGGAGCAGGGAGGTGGGAAGAGAATACAAAGTACACTCTCCGTCTGCGATCAGGCTGTCGTGTTAGACTTTTTCAAGGGCAGTTCTCAATAATTTGTAGACTCGCGTACAGCGATACGTTCGCTGGGACTGTGCACGTCCACAAACTATTGCGAGCTGCCTTTGCAAAAGGCTAATGTCGGGTACTAGTATCATTATATACATGAACAATATTTGTATTGTATACAGACGTCACAGATATTGTTTGAAGTGAAAGCTGCCCATCCCATCACATAACCGTCTCGGGTTTTCTCTCTTCCTCTTCCTCGTCCTTGAAGACCAAGGATTTAAAGGATCTGTTAAGTTCATCTTGATATATAATTGGACACATTTAATCGTTTTCTACATCTGCTTTTATATCCCGTTTTGATTTTATTTTCTAACTCTCAAAACAAGGATTCCCTAACACGTATAATGGACCATGATTATATTTCGAAAATCATGAATTGTTACGTAATGGCAACTATTAAGCGTTTGATATTATGCGCGAGTCTTCACAACCTTATCAGTATAATCGTCCTCCGTGTGCTACCTTTGCAACGTAAAACCTTTCTTATTGCATGTGCCTTTGCCATTAATTTTGTATTAAAATGTGCGCTATGTATTAATATTTACTACTCCCTTGTGTCCCTTATCATTCTCTGTGTGTTTCAGTTTCACTTCATTTGCGGGGGGGGGGGGGGGGGGGGAATTGTACAATTGGGAAGTACGCAGTTTTACACACTAATATGTGTTTGTATGCAAGGCCTGTGTCTCCCTCCTCTCTCTCTATATATATATAGTGGACTCCTGTTACAACGAAGTCCTCGGGACCGACAATTTTCTTTTGTTATATTGAAATTTTGTTATAACTAAACAAATAAAGAGAACAAAGAGCAGATAATTTTGCGGCCTAAATCTTTACTTTGTTGTAACCTGAACTTTGTTATAACCATGTTCGTTATAACGGGAGTGCACTGTATATGTATATATATATATATATGAAGAGTTTGTTCGCAAAAACCGATAAGTCCATTTTTTAAGATATTTAAGTACGGTCTCTGTCATAAAGTACAAAATAATACCTTTTAAATGATATATTGCTCACTACATGTAAAGGTACATTTTTTAAGTTATGGTCAAAAGAAGCAAAACTTTTCTTATTATTCTCTTTATTTTTCTCGACCTATAATCGCAAATATCTCCATTTGGCAAATATGGACTTATCGGTTTTTGCGAACAAACTCTTCATATATATATATGTGTGTGTGTGTGTGTGTGTGTGTGTAAGCCAGTTATACACTTCACATATACTCATTAAGGATATGATTGGGTTCAAAAGTGATACACGTGCACTAAACATTGCTGTGGAAGTATCAATGGCACTTTCCCATCTTAGAAAGTATGCAAACGATCTCTACACTCAACTTCCATAATAAAGATATATTCAGGCATTGATATCACATTTACTGTCATTTAATCTATGACTACGGTAGCATTCACACATTGATATGACAATGCATTGTAAATACATTATGAATACTTGCATTTATACGAACAGCTGTACATAAAGGAATAACAGGTAAAATATTATGCTTGATCATTGCACATTAATACAAGGACCTTTATAGCTCACAGCTTACAACAGGACTGTACATGTCCACAGCATGAATGCTTCTGCAACCCACTGCTGAGCTCAGCCAGTACAATGCAAATGCCATCCACTTGGTCATCTCCTACAACATTAGTTGTTATTACGTTTACACCTCTAAAGAGCAAGGAGAGGTCTTTCATGGTACACTACATTTATAATGAGTCTCATACCTGTATATCTATGACAGTACAACTAATTTCTACCATCTGCATTGATTTTTCACAATTTGTGTAAATATTTGTTTTGTTCTCTTTAATATCCCAAATATATGAATTGCCAACCACGACTAACGGAACTAGACCGGTCCCTCTTGTGTAGGCCTTGTATTACCAAAACATTAATTTTCTTTTTGGAGTAAAACATTTAGGGTCTAAATGACAACAAAGGACAAATCCTAATACCAGTGCTAATACTTGATTAAAATTATACAATCCCATGAATACAAATATCACTCCATGAAGATATAATAACATTGTATCAACATAAAGACAATGTCATGTGCTACCAAACTTGTGGCTTTGTTCACATTAATTTCCCTGAGCATCATTCAAAATTTCACACTTGGAATGCAGATTAGTGACTTGAAAAAAAAATGCTCACTTGGTATAAAAAGTGAAAAGGAAACAAGTACCTGGTTTACGTTAGAACTTTTATCCACGCAAGGCATTCAGAGTTCAAGGCAATATCAATGATTTTAATTGTACTGACAATATTTTAAAGAAGCTGAAGAATACCTGATACACTTGATAGAAAATAATGGATTTCCTCTTTCTCTTTTCCTGAAAGTAAGGAAGGAGCCCTGATACGTTCGTAAAAATAGAAAGAGCGGAAGGAAACAAGGTCGCACTTACAATACTTAAACCATGCAACTTCACAATTTTCAGGAAGTCTTTCTGCATGGAAGTGTACTTTGATTGCAAGCCGAGTTCCTTTTAGAAACAGATAGCCTTCTCATTAAAACCATTTAAGAATAGAAGCACAGCACAAGTGTGTATGTGAAGGGTGGGGAGGGGCAGAATGATTTTGAAAATGAGAGGGACTAGAAAGTGAAGACTTAAGAACCTGTAAACTACCAACTCCCAAGTACTGTATTTCTATGGACTACTATTATATGCCAGAACCAGATTTTGAACTGTGAGATGACTCAATCAAAATGTAAGAGAGAAATAACCAAGTCTTTGGTGATATTCTATGATAAGACAACATTTCTCTTTGGCTCCTATCTATAAAAACAGAACAAACAAACAAACAAACAAACAAACAAACAAACAAATAAATAAGATTGAGAGCAAAACTTCTTAAGTTAATATTTTTCCAGTCTCATCAAAAGATAACAATGATATTATCCTATATTAAGTTTACCTTCTCTAAGGTATGGTATGGTATGGTAAGGTATGGTAAGGTATGGTAAGGTATCAATACTTCATGCATAGATGGGGCATTATCTGCATGGGTACACTCTCTATGAATAAATATACTTTACATTCCCATTTGACAGTACCACAAAACCCAAGCGGCTCAATTTAGAAACTGCATGAGATCTCAATGTCATGTGAAAGACAACTCATTTAAAATTCAACTCTTCTCTGATCTAACATGATAACAGAAACATACAGTAAGAGATACATGTATATTTTCTACAACTGGCATAGGACAGCTCTCACAACATGAGCATCTCACACTGTCACTGATACATAGGTTTATACACAATTTAAACACAAGCATTAACAAACACAAAGGTTCATTCTTTATGACCACAATACATGCTTACAGTTAAACAGTGACTTATTAGTATTCATACAGAGCAAATGAATGTTTGGAGATTGACACCATTCTTACCAAGCTTTCCCGCCCTTGATCTACGACAGTAAGACATAGCAATCTTGACTGCAGCTACTTCCTATGCTGTACATTTTAGGCTTGAACATGCATGGTCTCCACTTGGCAGCTACACAAAACACATATTTTTTTTTGGAGAAAATTATATGCTGTTTTTTTTTTCTTTGCATCATGACAAAGCTTTAAAGGGACTGTACAGTACTGGTTGAGGTAGGGATTCATGTTTTGAACATTCCTAAGTGAGATAATGAAAAGCCTCCTATGAAATACGAAAGAGCATGTAATTTTAAGAAGGATTCAACGTTTATTTGATGAAAATTGGTTTTCAAATGGCTGAGATATCCAAAATAATGCTAATAATAAAAGGCGACATGCCCCAACTTTATTAGTATCTCTTTGTTTCACCTTGTTTTTGGATATCTCAGCCATTTCAAAAACGATTTTCATCGAATAAAGTTTTGATACCCCTTAGAACTGCATGCTCTTTGGCATCTCATAGAGTGGTTTCTGAATATCTCACAAAATGTTAAAGGGGATGGCTAGTAACCGATCAGTGGGAATCAGTAGAAATGCTGAGGGATGATTGTTCCAATCCTTGTGGGATTCATTTAAGAGTACATTATATATCTACTGTTGTGTGAAAATTATTGCTTCAGAATGGTCTCATATTCAAGTAATGTGCAGATTAATGCCCCGTCACTGACCAGGGACGCTTACCTGGAAACATTAAACTGCACATTACTTGAATATGAGACCATTCTGAAGCAAATAATTTTCACACAAGAATAGATATATAATGTACTCTGAAATGAATCCCACAAGGATTGGAACAATCGTCCCTCAGCATTCCCACTGATTCCCACTGATCAGTTACTAGCCATCCCCTTTAAAAGCTAAATCTTCACCTCGACCAAAACTGTACACACCCTTTAAGCTTGAAAATACATATCAACTTCACATAAAATCCCTGGATGTAACACGTCTGTGTAAAGCACACATTAGGCCTTGTAAGGTTAGCAAACTCTGTGTGTTCATGAGACCTCTGGCAGTAATTCTCACAGGAGATTTTTTCATACATACAAGATGTAAGATTGCATCTATCAAGTATGTCTTATATGTAATATTCTTCTGCCTGACATAAGTATGCAAATCTAGATGCAAAAAATGACATATAGCGGACGCTATCTGACATGCTCTTACACCTGTTCATAAGATTGAACACACAGGTGCACTGCCTTCCACTGTTGGAGTATGATTGTCCAAATTCAGAGATATTCAGTGACAGAGAGAATAAACTACATTGCTCATCTCCAACTATACTGAACAAAACACTTTCAAAATTATGTACAAAGTTATAACTTCTAACAACACATATATATACACACATATACAGAAGAAAATGTACACATACATATATGTAAAATGATAACAGGTCGTCATCGTGAACATAATTCAGCCTCTGAATAACATTCTATCAATAACCAATTACCAATATACAAAATGAATAATAAATATTCTCTTTTTCTATTTTAATGGGACCACCTATAAAACTTGCTGTCATGATTTCAGTAAGGAACTATCTGTAACCTTGTCTCATCTTTCTATCAGAATAGTGCAAAGTTCACATTCTGCAAATCCTTATGCCCGTAAAAAGGATTTATCATTCATGTCTGACTTTGCATACTTTCTGTAAAATAATCTTGACTGCACAACACTGTAGCAGCTTCCAAGAGTTCCTTCCCACACTTTGACCTTTGGCAATTTAACTTAATAGACCTCAGTGCGAACAACTTTCTTCCTCATCGGAGAGAGAGAACGAGCTCCCACTGATCGGCTGGGCCTTGTGTTGCCAAGCAACGTGGATGCCTCCTGATATCCCTGCTGGAACCCCCGCTCCATCTCACTCAGCGTATTCTCCACCCCGAGGCTGGTGATGGCGTGGGAGTGGTGCGCCTGGATCAGCTTCTCGAGGCGAGCGATGATCTCGTAGTCGGGCACAGCCAGGACCCCGACGTCCATCCCCAGCATGCGGGCGATGACCTGTCGGAAGTCGGCCAGCTGCTGCTCGCGGCGCTGGATGTCACCCATCAGGACCTTGGTGGTGTTGAGCTCATCGCTCAGGGCCGTCAGGGAGTGGGTGGTGCGTGCCTTGCTCTCACTGGCCTCGTGCTCGGTAAAGTCCAGCTCCTGCTTCATGCCGGCCAGCTTGCGGGCCTGTTTCTCCTTGATCTTCTCCAGCTTTTCCACCACCTTCTGCAGCTCTTCGATGGTAGCATTCTGGTGCAGGGATGTCAGCTAGGAAATGACATGAAAATTATAAAACTTGAATGATTACTTTACAGTACCGGTATCATCAGTGTTACAGTGTTGAAAACCCATCGCTTTTCAAGAGGATCATGCTCTGATTGCAAACAAAGACTTCCAATTAGTTAACATAGATTCAACTCCTTTAGGCACAAAAGAGGCACTGCAAAGTCAAGACAGTCATGCCATTATCGTTGATTCATCACTACATTTATGTAACTTGGGATGTTCTAAAATGCTCATATACACTAGCTGACTCTGCAGGTATGATCTACTCTCTTACGTCTCACAATGACAAGCAACCTACCTTGATATTACTGACATCCATCATCTCTGCCTTGAGTTCCACCACCAGCCGCTTGGCATTGGCCAGCTCGCCCCGCAGCCGTTCATTCTCCTTGACCAGCTTGCGCTGGCTCCACTCCACATCATCCCTCTCCTTCTGGAGGGCAGAGCGCCCTGCCACACCCTCCTCCAGAGAAGCGATCTTCTTGCGCATCAAGTCGAGGTGGAGGTCTTTGCTTTCCAGCTGCTGTTTCAGGGTCTTGACCTTACGCTGGAGAGCATACAGGTGTGTGTTCTTGTCCGCCACCAGCCCGCCCTCATGGTTGGCTAGCTGTTCTGCTCTGGACAGCAGCGTCTCCCCTGTCATGTCAAAGCCGACGTCGCGACAGATGGTGTCGACGTTCATCACGTTGGCGAGCTTCTCCAGGAAGGCCATGTACTGCAGGAGATCACATGATTAGAATAAAAGCCATTTAGTGGTTATTACATAAGAATATTATGGCATTATTGCACAGGCATCTTTAGCTGTCTGGGCCCTCTATCATTGTAACTTTCAATAAAGAAATCTCACAGTTTTATGAATGTATTTCAGAGGCTTACATCAGCTATTCGTGTTGAGAAAGCAGCACTATTCAAGCACTGCCGGTAGTAGCTCTGAGGGTAGTCTTAGAATACCAGCTGCAGTATAAACTGCCTTTTTGCTTTAACCAATTCTGATATTTAATGTTTAAATTGTTGTCAGAAAACGAAAGGCATCACAAAGGCATTATAAGTCATTGACAGTTCACTACAGAAATCCTGCTGTAAAGATTGGTTGACTACCCCATTTTTCTATTGTATACAGAGCAGCTCATTTCCATTCAGAATGGAAAACTATTCAGTACATTCTATCTTAACTACACATTCTCTAAGGATAGTGTTTGATGTGTGGCTGAATTACTGGTGTCACTTCTATGATGGTGTACTATCTTATTTGGAAAAATTATGACACTTGCATTTCATCTCCTTTGAAGCCAAGAGACAGGAATAAAAGATGAGTGAATTCTCGCATTGCATCAACAATGTCATGACAATGTCATAAATGCTAGATGCTCCACAAAAGGATTGCAGGAGATTGTATCAGAAAAAAAAAATCAGTCAATTGATCTATAAAAACACAGAACCAAACAGAATAATGACACTCTGGATTGTTTGACTACTGAAATGGCCATACATGAGCATAAGAGGAGGATTGGTGGTAGAAGTGGTAGTGGTGGTGGGGTGGGGGATGGATATCAAATCCAGCTGTCTCACCTTTTGCCTCTCCAGCCGCAAGCTCTCCCTCAGGGCATCACTGGACGCCAGGCCATCTTCCAGCTCCTTGAGTCTGACCTGGGAAGAGCCGATGTGGTTCTCGGCCTCCCTGGCCCGCCGGATGGCTGCCTGGTGCAAGTTGGCCTGGCTCTCCAGCTGTTCAGAAAGATGCTTCACCTTCCTCTCCAGGTTCTCCACAAGCTGCACAGAAAAAAAAAAAGATTGGTTATTCAGTTCATTTCTTCCTTATTATGACTTGTGCAAACCAGTTAAAAAAAAGATTTTGAATGTTGTGCTTCCTATGTAAGGATTACCATGAACCCAGTACTCATGATACATAAAATATGAACAATAGTATCTAACAAAAATATCACACTTGTCAAACTACTATGTCATTATATTTAAAGAAGAACTCGCTGTATGATTTTAACAAAGTTAAAGCCAAAGCCTCATGTCATATGATAATGCTGACACAGTTCTTGAATATTTGTTTTGATGATCTGTGATTCATTCATCATGGCTAAATTGTATCTATTCCTGGTTAGTATAAGTAAAGGTGCCACATTTGTATTATTAATGGGTCCATGTGAAAAGGGTACCATATTTGACATGATCATCATATTCTCTCGGAAAAGTGACAGATTTCGGCCAGACCAGTTACTAAGAATTAAACTTTGTAAATTAGCACTCCCATTACATTAACACAAGTTAGTTAACCACAGCTCCTAGTTGCTTTGTGGGACTCCAACTTACTGAATCACGATCTCCGCTGGCCATCATGAGTGCTTTGACACGTTCCCTGATGGTGTCATCATGTGCACCACAAGGTGCAGCGCCACCCTGGGACAGAATCAGTGCCAGGGACTCTTTGAAGGCCTTCAGCTCATTCCTGGCCACCTGGGCATCAAACTGTGTGCTCTTGTAGTCCTGTGACAGTGCTGCCAAGCGAGCCTCCCGCTCCTCGAATTCCTGCCGCCTGGACGAAAGGGCATTCTTGTGCGCCTCCATGCGCTCCTTCAGTGCCTTGTTCTCGTCGAGCAGACGATCGCGCTCTCTGTACGCTACGTCCCGCTCCTAGGCATTCCAAAATTGACGAGACAAAGAAGGTTCAGGAGATATTCATGTGACTTACATAAAGTGCGGCTTAAAAAATTGTAAACCAGTCTGTTTTCTTTAATGTCTACAAATTTACACACATCACTACTTATGGTGGCAAATCCATATATCATGAATACACTCATATACTAGAGCACAACAGTATCCAGTTATATTAAGCATTTTTTATTCTATTTTTTTTTTCACCAAGACACAAGAGAGACACATACTACAGTTAAAAAAAGAAAAAAAAAAGAAAAAAAGGTTTCACAAGAGACAACAGTGGCCAATATTCTATCACAGTCTTACCAGCTTCATCTTCTCCACCGATGTGGCATTGGCCAGGTACGTCTTCTGCTCCCGTTCTATTTCTCCCACCAGCCGCTGAATGGTCTCCCGGCTAGCCTTGGACTCCAGCTCGCTGCTGTTGAGGGTCTCGGTCAGTGCAGACAGTTTTCCTCGCAGCATCAAGTTCTCCTGGCCAAGTTCCTTCATCTGTACAGGTGTGCAGTAAAAAAATGTAATGGTCAGTTTGCTTACTCCTATTATGTGAAGATAGGAACTTGTCCAATTGACACCAAAAAAGGAGACACAGTCTATGGTATGTAAGAGAGAATGCACCAATGTAAAAGCTAAATCCCCACTTTATCTGTACATTGGAACGAACATTATACAGTAGTACATAAAAAGTAAGACATATTTATGAACTGAGGCATAGCAGCTATAATCTTGGAAAATTTTGTATAATCTTATCAAGTCATGTATGATATATGCAAAAAGGCCTTTGTGTATGGCAAGGAAGAAGCACATGTTTATTGTATGTATGAATATATCATATATGTATTTCTGAAAAAAAGTATGAAAAAAAGTATGAAAAAAAAATTAGGCAATATCCCTTTCATTAATCTATAAATCAAGTATTCATTTGTCGTTAACCTTCCATCATCGTCATTACATAAAAAGACATAGTATATGTTTTTATCATGACCTTTTTATCCAATCATTTTTCAACCTTATTGGAATATATTTTGAGAACCATATGTTTTTGAGGCCTGGTATTTCCTTATCAATGTCACTCAGACAGCCATAATTCATTACCAAGTCATCTAAGGGAGGGGGAGTTAGATGTGGACATGACAGATCACAAACCTTTTCGAGAATGAGATCTGGCGAATCATCTTCCAGCTTCATGAGGTCTCTCAGCTGCAGAAAGACCTGGTCAAAGCGTCGCAGGCGCACCCCAGACTTCTGTTCCAACTCCTCCCTCTCCATGGTGAGATCACGGATGCGGGCCTCCAGCTCCAGGATGCGCTCCTGCTGCTCCTTGGACTCCTTCTGGAGGGTGGTGATGGCGTACTCCCCTCGGGCGTGGACCCCCTCCAGCACCCCACTCTGATTCTCCAGGTCGCTGATGCGGCCCTGTAGGGACTGGATGAGGACCAGGTGCCCAGCTGCCTCACTCTTGTACTGCTCCGACTGAGCAGCTAGCTCCTTCACCTGCAATTCGCGGGCAGCAACCTTGGCATGGCTCTCAGCGAGCTGTGTGTGTGCGGTTAACGAGATCACAAATATGAAAGATTACTCTTGCCATTCCTCCATCTCTTTTCAACTTCTTAACTTATTCCTCTTTTACTTTATCTTTAGATAGCTCTCTACATCTGTTTCTCCTTTTTTTTTCTCTCTCTCTCCCTGAGCGTCTGAATGGATATATGTCCATAAATCACAGGACCTCTAACATGTTAATATAATGTGGACGGAAATAAATGTCAGCCAATATTTTACATATTACCTGGTTTCAATAGCATATGATGTACATAAAAATAATATCTGAAGCATATTATACAGTTAATATATCAGTGTACAGATAATTTCAACTATCAGTACGATTATCTATTTAACAAATTCAATTAGATTCTGACAGAAGGTTGCATCAAAATATGCCATATTTGCTTAATCTAGCTTTTCTATAAACAGTAAGATAAAATGTTGTCCTTTCGATTTTCTACATCCTTTAGATGTGCCAACTGTATCTCACACTCGACTCTCTAAAAACAAGAATAATCACTAAATCAGACAGAACACCATAATACTCCTTGCTAATAAGGAAATTCATTATGAAGTAATCCATGAATAAGTGGGCACTATGGAGTTTTCAAAAAATTAACCATCCACATTAAGCTAAACTAAGCTATGTCTGATCAAGATCTCCCTACAACCTCTTGCAAATGGAGTCTAAAACGTACTCGGTCATTTGAATACTGTATACGCCATATATTTCGCGAGTCTAAATTTTCGCGAATTGGGAATTCCCCACAATTTCGCGAGTGGTTAAATTCGCGATTGTGGAGGCCCGCATTGAACGGAGAAGTGTACACGCGTTCGTCACATTCACATCGGGATCAGAGTCAATATTTTGCGTGTCTTTAATTTCACGAATAGCACCTGACTCGCGAAATTCGCGAAAATAAAAACCTTGCGAAATATTCGGCGTATACAGTAGTCTGTTTACACACATACCTCGGTTTCGAGTTGTTCATTTTTAAGGACCACAAGAGCAAGGTCCCTCTTCGATGCTGCATCACTTTGCAGCTTGAGTTGTGTAAGTTTGGCGGACAATGCTGCATCTGTGTGCAGACGAGAAGGCTGCATAGAGAATGAAGGAGATGAGTAGAAGTTAGCAAAACAACAACAAAAACTATGGAATGACTTACATACAGAACAAAAAGAGCATGAAATGGCATTGCTCATCAGTCATGATCATGCACAGGTACATATCAAACTTATTCTGTAGTTTGCATTCAAACACAAACATGTTCAAATTTATGAAATTCTTCCGTCAAGTTGTTTTTGAACGCAAACTGATTAAGAGACTGCCCTACATCGATGTAAATCAGTTGCAAACATTATGTTTCTTTTTATTCTCTATCAGGAATACAGTTCAACAAACAGCCAAATGCATCTAAAAGTGAAGACAGACAACAATTAAATTACAATCTGCAATGTATAGTAAAGATATAGCGAGATATAGCTCTTGAAATAGTTCAATCTTACCTTTTCCTCAAAAGCCACATGTTTCCTGTGCAATAAGATATCACCCCTGGAAATAAAGCCAAAAAAGGAGTAATAGTCAGCATCATTTATTTCTCTCTCTGATGTGACTACTGGTAGAATAATGTATCTATAAATATAGCACTCATAAAATTCCTTGTAGCAGATTTGTGATGGTCACATATGGTCAGAAAATATACACAGTACCTTCGTGTTTGCAGAATATATGGTTTTAATGTGAATTTATTGTTTAATTTTAAAGGCCATACAGCATGCATGGTAGAATAATTTACAAAGGTGAACCATAAGGTCTGTCAATGAGAAAGAAGAAAAAAAAAATCAGCATGAATGTAAAAGCTTATTAAACATGAAAATACCACTTTTACCATGATTCACATAAATGAGATATACCATAAAATAATGTTGTTGCTAGACATCAAGATCTGTGTTTTTAACTGTTACATGTACACACCTTTTTGTCTCACCTGTCATTACTTCGCCTGCTGTTGGTAATCATGGATTTATGAGGAATATACAGTATATACAACTGTATATAATCAAGGAGTACATCAAGATGTGTAAAGTAATACTTTACCTTGATAAATCCTGAATGAGTTTGTCCTTCTTCTCACTGTCTGCTTTGTACAGTTTCACCTGCTCTTGCAACTGGAATACAACAGGGAGAAAAAGTCATTTTCACCATAAAACTGGTTTCAAGTCTCATCACATACGTTGTAGAATGTAATAAAAATATATACAGTGGGCATACAAACAAATGATTTACGAACGATCATGGCAAATTCTTTAAGGTTACATATGAAGAGTTTGTTCGCAAAAACCGGTAAGTCCACTTTTGAAGATTTTGAGGTACGGTCCTCTATCATAAAGTACAAAATAATACCTTTTAAATGATATATCGGTCACTACATATAAAGGTACATTTTTGAAGTTATGGTCAAAAGAAGCACAAATTTTCTTATTATTCTCTTTGGTTTTTTTTACCTTTAATCGCAAATATCTCCATTTGGCAAATATGGACTTATCGGTTTTTGCGAACAAACTTTTCATATAACAGTGTGTAAATAAATACAGACTTAATATTGGAGTCAGTAGAGTAAAGAAAACCCTGCCCCAGGAGAGAGGCAGGCCCAATTAGCATTTAAAATTAACATCTTTAGCAATAATGAATTATTTTTCAACGATGAAACCCTTGACTTCTGAAAATACATTTCAGATAATAGGATGCGCACTCTTCCCACAGATTGCAAAGACACCAACCACAAAACCCTACATTTAACTTCAAACAATGCATGTACATCAATCAATTTAGTATCCCTGGATGTACTCTTGACCTTGGGTGGAAAAAAAAAATCCTTTACAGATTTTATTTCCATTTAACAGATTTGGATTTAAGGTGATGTCTACAATGTACAAGATTTTCTGGATGTAAATCTGGCACAGTTGTGCCTTGTGGTCAGTGTAACACATACTGTGTGAAGTGCACTAGCTTACAGCAAATTGTGGTTTCTACGATTCACGATTCAGAGCAGAGATTATGCTCAACATTAATGTGTTTCCACGATCATTTTCAATTCATAATGTGATAGACATTAATTACTACATGCTTAATTGTACTCATACTGTGACATTTTGCGAGTATGCCCAGAAGAACACTGTTTAAAATAGAAATACTTTCAGTGATATACGAAAGGCACACGACATGAAATACCTCTTCATAATTTTATTCATCTATTCTATCTGCATGTACACATGTATCTATCTCTCTAGTTATAATAAATTACTGAACGGTAAATCTCCGTCCTTGTTTGTTGTTTATTTCCATGACGAAAGTACGGAATTGCATAATTTTCCATCGAAATTACTGCAGAGTAGAGCAACTTACATCTTGTACGAGTTTCCTGGACTGTAACGGGCTGGCAAAGGGTGAGATACCAGTACCGGCAGTGGGTGGCGATGCAGCAGGTGCCGACCGATTGTGAACTAATCGCTGAATTTCATCGTCTAAAAGTCGTAATTCTGATCCTCTGCTTAATCCCGTAGCCGATAATCGGGGAAGACCGTCTTCGAAACGATCCCTGCTATAGTAGGATGCCATATTTGCAACGTCTTAACGTAGAGAAATAATTATACCTGTTGTCGTGTTTGATCAATACATCTGAAAAAGAGCAAAATGCATCAGGAATGCGCATATGCAATCGTACATCTCAATGAAGCGAGCTCGCTGCGTGGTAAACACTCGTAGTACATGCAGCATTGGTGGTGCAAGGTGTACACAATACAACCTTTGCTAGGCAACAGTGAAACACTGCACCGACAGTGGGTGTATGCAGTAACCATGTACTGCAGGGGGAGCGCACGGCACAGTGTGATGAGTGATCTGAGACAAATATGCGTGATGGATGAGATTTAGTGGTAGTTGCTTCATTCACACACACGCGTTACAGCCAAATGCTCAATTGAGGGGGTTAATTAGTTACTCTTCATCAGTGTGCAATTTTTGTATGCGTTTTTCTAAGAGTGTGCGTCACGACTGTTCTATAAAACCAGTTTGAGACAAAGTGATGAGATAGCTAATTAACATTCCCAAACTGATGATTATAATTAATTATGGAGTGAGTATATCCTAGTGAATTCATATCTGATAGAAGCTGCCTCTTCTACGTTTTCTTTTAAGGCCCCACAGAAGAAACATTTATCGCTGAAATAAAACCATGCATGATTGATTTGAATGTCAAGACATATCTATTCTTTTCTTTTCTTCCAAAACCAAACGAAATGTCCTTCTGGACAACTGCAATTATATTTACCTCGCAGTCAAAATTCCTTGCAATAAATCTGCACATTGCACCAGTAGGCCTATTATACACTTTCCACAAACAGCACAAGAGTATATGCGATTTCTATGAAATTATTTTTGAAATATTATGCACCTTATTATATGTGACATGTATCTATCAAATCCTGTACTGCAATAAATATGTAATGTTGACACTTTTTTTTTCAACCACTGTTTCAAGCAATTGCTTGTGATTGTCTCGCCATCAATCAGAATTGTACAATATTATGTTTCTTCAAACAAGGCTTTGGGTTTACTGAATATACACTATTATATAGTTTGTTTATCATTAGATAACTTTGTCATTTCTATAATACATTTTAACTCTTATTATGAAATTATTACAACTATTACTATACTGGTACTACTAATAATAGTAATGATAATGATAATGATAATCATCGATCATCATCATCATCATCATCATTATTATAATGATAATAGTTACTTAGCGCTTTATAAGTGTAAATAAGTAACTGCAAACAAAAAACAAACGCGAAACTGCGAAAGACCGTCTTATAACTAAGAAAAAACAATCCCGTAAGAAAGTATTCGTGAGATTTCCCCCTAAAAATAGGACGTAAGTGTCATGTGAAGTGCGTTGGAATATTATATGCAATCAAGTAATTACAATACATGTACATCAAATCCGACATAAGAATTGGAGGAATTGAACAAATCTATATATTTTGGGTAGATTCAAGAAGTAATGTGCCATGAGAGCAATTTGATGTCAGTGAAGTACAATACATGATTATGATAAGCAGCGTTAAAGATGACACAGTATCGTGGTGTTGTATTCCGTTGGTCTTTTTTTTTTTATCAGCATGGAAGGTGAATACATTGTAGTCAACGTTCAAGTTGTCGTACCTTTCTCGATGATACAGGTGAAGAAATTTTGCACAAATTGTTTAGTCAAAGACAAGTGATCATTCTCTTTTCATTCCATTTCATTTGTTCGTTACTTCACCTTTTATTATTTTTCCCCTTTTTATTCCATTCCATACGTTGCTACTTTGTTGGTTACTCTGGTTCCTCCCCCCCCCCCCCCCCCCGCCTTCAAGTCTGATTAAAGAAGAAATGGGAACCGCGCCATCAAGTGGCAGAGAAGAATAAGTCACCTCTTGTCAAGTTGCGCATAGATGGTAAGCTATTACAGTTTTATGGGGTAGGAAGTGATAGTGCGGTGAATATAGATGTAATTCACGTGCTGTAATAGATGGAAACTGTGTATACCCCTTGCTTCTTGACGTCGACATTAACATAACTCATTTTGACTTGCACTCATGATGAAATATTTCAAGAAAAATTTGATGCGCTGGAGTTACACTTACATGCAAAGTCCTTGGAGCTTCCTCATCTTTAATGAGTCCACTGATCAAGCGATTAATGATGTTCCAAGTGTTTTCAAAGTCCTGTCTTTAAGATACCTTGACAATATGAACGTCATTAATTCAATCAAATTTATTTAAACAATTTACATGGTCATTCGGTTGAAACTTCGTGGGTAACCTTTGTGAAGGAATATGCGGAGCGACGAGTATGATGAATAACGAGAGTTTGATTTGAGAATAAATGCGAAGTCGAAGAGAAGGAATTTCGAACATTCTGATATATAATTATTCATTTGTAAACTCTGTCTGTCTGTCTAAGACTGTCTAAACATATCGTGGGTATGAATTACTCTGAGTTTGATAAGCAAGTAAGGTAAGTTTTGTGTTGTGCCTATATAACGCTTTGAGAAGTGAATAAGAAAACCCCCTTCATAGGCTGGATAAAGTGGTAAAGCACATTACATGGTATACTGCTGAGACTGAGTAGATCATTTCATCGCTCATAGTTTGAGACCAACGGAAAATCTGCTGGAATCTTCACAAAAACTGTACTGAAAACCTTGGGAAACTAGATGTAAAGTGCCACTATTGTTCTCTGATAAAGTGCTACGAAACACCTCAATTTATGACCGGTGTCATGGCAACGAGACGCTCTTTCCATGGTAACCGGTGAACCCTGACACCAGAAAGTCAAGCTTGCACATACCTCACTCCGTCGAGACGGATTTGAGGTGAGTTTAGTCCCCGGACGCTATCGAATGTGACGAATGTATTATTAGGACGGAGAAGAGCCATGTATCCGCATGATCTCAAAGAAAGTCGCTTGCGTGGTGCTGGGTTGGGTAAAGTAACCATCCAATCAATGTGAACTGAATTTAAGCGAGGAAACGGAACAAATCTTCGGGGAACATCGCTCAACAAAAATCACGACAACTTCGACTGGCGGGCTCTCGGTCAGTACGTCGGAGAGCGTCCACGGTGAAAAATCAGATCACTGATTGACGTCATGGATGTACCACTTCTGAGCTTCAGAGTACATTGTATAGTATAGTACAAGGACATCCAAGAAGACGCACAGTTGATGAGGAGCACACGTCGCGATCACAAAACGAGGGCAGCTGGATCGGTTGCTAGTAAGTTTCGATATCAAGATATTAATATGTTTTAATTTCCCATTGCAAGCTTATAAGAATATACTGTGCCATTTACCAAGGAATTTGGAGATACAGAAAGAGAGAGAGAGAGAGAGAGAGAAGGGGGCGCGGAGGGAGATGAAAAAACTCGTTTCTTTCAGCCAGAAAATGATATCGTATTGAAACCATGATGTTCGATTCTTAACATCACTATTATAATGCTTATGCTCCGTGAGAAAGGGAGACGCATTTTTTGTTTACAATCTCACCTTTGCTTGGAGAATAATCCTTTATCCCCCACCGAACTCCACCCCACACGTTCTTATAGGTCATTGTATCGACAAATTCTTTCATTTTTTCCCCCACCCCCTCGGCATTGAGACTGCTTTTATAGTCGTAATTCAACTGTTACTCACCGATCCGTCTCAGTGTTGAAGATGCTCACGAAGCCATGACGGAAGTAACAAAAGAGCTTAGTTAGATCTCCTTTCATTGTGCCCGTGGATCCTTTTTATCCGAGGATTGTCTGGGCAGAGTCCTTCGTTACTATAATGGCCTAACACGCGCGTTGTGCAAACGAGCAGTAAACTTATATTAAACACACGGGCTTGATGGACTAACCAACTAAGAGGCTGTGAGACAGGAAAAGTAATCATGTGAATTTTGTTGTGTGCATGTTGCATTGTTAGGTCAAGCCCGACATTATTTTATTCGTCTTCCGATCACAGTCACACCACTAAGCGGGACCACCACGTTGATTTCTGAGATGTAACCGGTCAGTGTTGACACTGAAGTCGAATCGAGAAGGCTGCATGGTTGTTTGACATTACCTTTTGTGGAAACGTGGAGTGATATTCATTAGACAGCTGTAAGGATCTGGGAAGATGCGTTACATTCATTATCATCGGACTGGATGTTTGTTTTAATCGACACATTTATGACGGGTGAGCAAGAGTAAAATTAAAAGTATGTTTATAATAAGGCAAACATGTCAAACATAGCAAGCATGTCATGCAGTGTTCGTCTCGGTGAGTTTAAAGAACCATGCTTCCGGAGTTGCTCATTAAGTATCTGGGTATGATTTATGTAGGCCTATTTTGTTTTGTATTTTGCCCTCTAATATTTTATTTATCTACTTATAGTTGTAGAAATTAGTTTCGTTTTCAAATCTGTTTTGTTGTAAGATTTGTTCTGACTGCATGGTTTCCTCCTGGCAACGCCATCTTCATCACAGAAGACTATGACATTAATTTGTCAAAACAATAAAAAAATGTTCTCTCAAAAAATACTTGTAGTGGCACATGATGAATAATTCAAAGGTCTAACGACACGTATCCACGCTGAAATTCAAGGATAAACAGCTGGAATTGAAAACGAGTGCAAGTGCCTCCATTGGAATAACAGGTACGATTTCGTGTCGTCATCATCATGATAGCTGCTAGGGAGTAAGCTATAGTAACCAACCAGGAGAAATGCAATTAGATGGGGTACACTTAATGGACATGCGAATATTAATTAGGCGTTGATGACGCAGAGACAGAGTTTAATTGATTTTTTTCCATCACATCAAAACAAACCCATTCTTTATGTTCAGTGAACAACACCAACGAAATCAAATGATGTCTGTGAAGTGTTGGGATGAATACGAGGTACACTAATTCTTCTTTTTTTTTGTGATTTCCAAGTGTGCTTTTATTCTAAATTAATACTGACCATCACTGCGACCATGGGATCAAAATGGCAATCATTGACGCACAATTTGTTCTGTCCACCACGTCAGAATCTAGTCTGGACTTCCAACCGATCTCGTATTTGTTAATATAGGTAATATAAGTTTTTTTTTTTTTTTCTTCTTCTTCTTCAACACAACTGTCCCATTCCAAGTGGTTTTGATGTGCGGATGTGTTATTTCAGCAGGTATTTTACCACTCCCTCCGTTTTAGAACGATGATGTTTAGATGGTTTTCTGTTTGATTATAAAAAAAGAATAAAAATAAAAGTCACTTTTTTTTTTCAGATATGCGTATATTCTGCATTTGATATACGAACGGGTAAGTTATAGAAAAATGTCTGCACACAACACCTTTAACATGTACAAGAACAGATGCAAACGTACGACGGACCAATCCAATGTATGACATGATATAATTATTATAAGGCACCCTCTCGTACTCCTTTATCCCGCTTATTGTGATCGGACATAGAGAGAGAGTGTATTTCCTCTTCCCTGTCAATGACGTTGCTCTGTGCACACTTCAATCATTATAGATGATATACAGTGGATAACATGATCCCATCACTGACATGACTGAGTTGGCGGTCATACCAGGCTGCGATCATCGTCACCACCTTTCTGATTAAATCTCAGACAGTTTTGTCGACGTAATATACTGGGCGTGATATGATAATATCTTCTTCTCTTTTGTTTTGTCATTTATCTGTGCTTTGTCTTCATTTTATTTTAGCGCTATCTCCTCTTCAACCACAGTCTCTTGTTAAAGGGATGGTAGAGTATTGGTGGAGATGAGTATTGGGCTTTTAACTTTTTTTTTGTGAGATACCGAGAAATCACTTATGAAATAGAACAGAGCATACCATCTTAAGAAGAATTCAAAGTTTGTTTGATGAAAATCGGGTTTGGAATGACTGAAAAATCCAAAACAAAGTAAAACAAAGCGTTCGTAACAAAAGGCGGGTCCCATATTATATTAGGATCGCTAGTTTTGGATATCTCAGCCATTTCAAAACCAATTTTCATCAAATAAACGTTGAATTCCTCATGGAATTACACGCTCTTTCATAGGTTTCTCATTATCTCACCAAAATATGTCAGAAACCTGAAGCATAGGTCTCAACCAAATCTATACAATCCCTTTAAGCTAATTCGTATCCCCTTTCTGTCATACTTTATTCATATCCTGCGATTGTTTGGGCGTATGAGAATGAGTGTGAATAACTTGCATTCTACTTGAGCAATAATTATCTTAATGATAACACTTGTCTATATAACATTAAGTGGTATGTTCAAACATTGGGTCACATGGTGTCTCTCCGATACAGAGTCTCATACCAGGAAGTAATCTCACTCGGTATTTGTTCATGAGTTATTATGACCTGCTATTTGTGTACTTATCCTTTGGAACCGATTTCTACGATATACTTTTTGTACCCCAATTCCAGGTGGCGTAGTTCGAAGGATGTAGACTGCATGTCAACACTAGAACAAGGGGAGAACTTTGTATGCAGTGGGTTCCGTTCTGCGAAAAGAACCCCAAGAAGTCGCTTGTCCTAGAGAAGCCATGGGAGGTATGAATGATGATGATTCCAGGATGTTGCAGAGTGTTGAAAATTGGAAGAATCTCTCATCTTCGATTTGATTGATGGTCCTGACCAGGCAGAGCGCAGCAAAGGAAAATGGCTCAAGATAATCGGGATGTTACAGCGACTTCGAAACCAAGAGGTAAGTTATCAGTGAACTGGCTAAAAGGTTTTGCAAAATTTGAAATCCTGTACACTGGCTGAAGATTAATTCATTCAAGTTAAGCTCTTATAGTCGATGTTATATCAATAGCAATCTCGTCAATTACCGGTATTTAGCCAGAATTGATAATGTAATCATCTTATGGCATAGTGACATAATTGAGGCCTTTGAAATATTGTTTGACGCGCATACGTGTTATAATATCGTGATTACTATATATTTCAACTTAAATAAAATGTAAAAATTGATTAATCAATTCCTACAGTGCCTAAAGTGTGGGTCATATCCCGATGTTATGATACAGGGAACAATAAACGTCAACATAGCGTTACTATTATCTCAGTGCAGTACGAGAAATTTTCTGTGGTATCATAGAGAAATGCCAAGACAGTCTCAACCCACCGCACCCATTTATTGAGTACTACTGTAATCCATGCCAGCGTCATTGGAGTAAAAAAAAAAAAGGATCTCCTTTTCTATTATTTTTCTTTTTTGCTTGTTTCTCCTCTGAGAACATAAAGCTACAGAATCAATAAGTACCAACTTAATCTTCATATCAACATGCTGTCAACCTATCATCAGACAGGACATCCATAAAATTAATTACTAACGTGTTCTGCTGCTAATTTCTGACAGACTTGAGAAGTCGATTCACAAATGTAAGCAGACATGCTGATGATTAGGTGGATTCGTGATTAAAAAGAAGTGTAACTTCAAGCAGGAAAAGGAGCAAAGTGTAATACGACATATTCTTGATTTTATATTATTGCTTGCTATTTTGCTTGGTATATGATTGTGTCTGTGTGTTTATCCATTTGGGGTGCTGTTCGTTATTCCGAAGGGTCGTTAATCCGAAACACGCAAATTCCCTATACCTACAGGTTCGTTAATCCGAAAATGAAAAAGGGTTCGTTAATCCGAAAATTTGTGGCGTTATTCCGAAGGTTCGTTATTCCGAAGATTGGTTAATCCGAAAATGAAATTCGGAACAATGAACCTTCGGAATAACGAATCTTAGGAATAAAGAGCCTTCGGAATAACGAACCTTCGGAATAACGAGCTGTAACCATTTATTTGTTATTCTGTAATGGGAGGGTAGGATAAGAGAATGGCAGACACGATCTATATCATGTTTTCATGATTAAGTATTGAGAGCCGAAGGGAGCGTGTATGGTGCTCTATAATTTCGCACTGTAGGGAATGACGCTAAATTTATGAGCCAATGCTTTACATTGCTTATATTTGCGCGCCCGTATAAAACTATCACAACAGCGGAGCAAGCTCGCGATAATGTACTGGAAGCATATTATGGCGGTAGTATATAATGGACGTTTAAAAACCAGCAATCATTTTACTGTTCGCGAGTGAGAAAAGGTCGCAATCCAATGGGGAGTTATCATTGGTGACGTCGTAAAAAATAGGTTCGTTCCAAAGATCAGAGATGATGAAAAGAGCTCTTTTTGCGGATAAAAGGATGGAGGATTTATTATTTTAGTATGCTAGCCGTTCTTTTTTTTTTCTTTCGAGTGCTTGACGTTTTATTTACGAAATCATTATTGTACGACAGGTACAGTGTATTGGTCTATGAACTTTTTTGAATCATTCCAAAGGTTTGGCTATCCCAGTGGAAGAAATAAAAGAAAAACAACAAAGTAAGCCCCAAACTGGGTGTAATATTTGGACAGTCTACGATTACACTCATCTCTATATTAACTAAAAACGGATACTTGTTTGTCGTCAATACATCGCGGGCGAAGTACAGGTGAACAGTTTCAGGTTTTTCTCTGCTTTCATTGTCATCAATATAATTGCCTTTTTTTTATATAATCTTTCGTATTTCTTATATCAGGCAAAGGCCAGGTGATAAAGTTACGAGGGGACCATAAATTATCCCCATGCTGATAGGGTGGGGAAACGAAAGGTTGCCATGTGAAAATTAAAAGATGGTGGGGAAGGAGTTGAACGTTGATGAATTAAAACATTGATAACATTTTTTTTTTTTGCGAAAAAAAAAAACTTACTTTCGCAACTGCTAGTACTAATAATATAGCTTATAGAAAGAGTAAAGCGCGCACTTCACGCAGAATTGTCTTGCTCGCTGCTTATTAGCAGGGAGGTACTGTCTGGACGATGTATCCCAATACATGCTCTGGTTGTCCACCCACCAGTTAATTCCTATACAAAGACTACTGTTTTCGAACATGGGCAATAATCGATTACTTCACGGTAGAACGCAAGAAGACTGCTGCTCTTTAAGTAATGCCTGATAGCGCTACTATTACTTTCATATGGTTGGCTCTGAGATGCCTGATTTAATTTTGGTCGCTACAGCAACTGGTGGCATAGGGATGACGTGTGGGCGTACACAATGCAACGTCGGACGCATGCGCACAGTGACAACGAGGGAAGACAGTCACACGATGTCATGACATTGCCTTTAATAACACACACACGCATATACATAATCATTTTGTCTTTCTTGATATTTATTGATTTCATTGAAATTATTGAATGAATCCCCTAACCCATTCTGGGTGTAACATGAACAAAAACAATATAAATACATTTCAAAAGCACAAACAAATCAATTTTCAATTTTTACAGCAAATGATCTCTCTCTTTCTCTTCAACACGGATAATAATTCAGTTATAAATCAATCCCACTGGTGATTTCTTCACGAGAAAATAGTAACATATGCCAACACATATCCCTTGAATATGTTGGATCATATACCGTATTTCATTTATAAGAACATATATATTAAAACAACCCCCACATTGTACAAATCTAGAGTGAAATCATTCATAAGACCCAATCAGCCCTCCCCCTCCCAGCCAAAACAAATCTTCATCTATCATAGATATTTAATCCTATACCAAATAATGTAGGCCTATATAATTTTTTACAATAAATTCCTCCTTCAAATTAAATCCCAATCCCACCACCCCGATTCACCCAAAACCAGAAGCAAACCTACACCCACACCCACCCACCCACCCATACACACACACACACACACACACACACACACACACACACACACACACACACACACACACACACACACACACACACAAACGCGATCAGTGAAATACAAGAATTTTAATGTACGCCTTTTAGGATAATAATACTTTCAATAATCTCTCAACAAATGGAAGTAGAAAAAAGTAGCAAAGTACCTGGCAATTAGTGGGAAGGAATGGTAAATGATGGTTGTTGTAAAGCAGAGAATTTGCATCGGTTTATAGTTCAAGTTTTGTGCATAATAATTGTTACAGTATAATGTGATATTGATGCTGGCGGTGAAAATCAAGCCAATGATGGCACAATAATCATGGACATTTTCATTATCTGTTGAAGCAGCAAAGTGAAAGGTCGAGAACTTATTACAAGCACTGCTCGAATACCAATGCATCCGAATGCGAATGCATATGCATCCGACAATGCGGCAACCTATGAAAGTGTCTATTTCGACATAGTTGACGGACTGAAATATACATCGTCATTGTTGACAGTAAATATAGAACAGTAACAGAGTCAAAAACCGTCGAATCTACATGTATGACTGCAGAACTACAAATCTGAGCTAAAGCGTCCGTGGCATAATGCGATTTTGGGATTTGTTTGGTGTTAAAAGGGTTAATGACTATAGTCGCTATTGCGATTCTTATTTGCATTGCTCGGTGTCTTGGTACTGGCCAGTAACTGCCCACTCATGGTATAGGATGGCTGCAATCACGGTATTGACTCGTCTTGTTAAGAAACCACTCAACGAGGTCGCTGTCTGTCTACACGCCCTTTTTAAACCATCTTCGATCCGCTACATCGATGCAACTTCCCCTTTTGACACCCAGCCGATGCATTGTTTTCATTGTGCATCCATGTTTACCGATATGTTTGATTTTCACCCTCATTGACTTGGTTTCAAATGACCATTATATGTTTAAGGCATTGATTTGTGTCAAGTAGGCTTTTCTCTCCGCCATTCTACCCTATTCCGTCTTCTGAATGTACAAGGCCCACTTGATTGGAGTTAAACAAGCTGACTACATCGTTACACTTTGTATTGTCTCCCGTTTCGCTTCTCTTTCTGTATCCTTTTTTCTTTTCTCCTTTAAATTTGAGGCAGTTCACACTTATCAGAGAAACAAGAGATATAAAGAGAATTTAAGTTATGCTCTCGCATAAATCGATGCTTCGTGTAAAATGTACTAGGGGAAACAGGATGATCAGCATGTATAACGCGAAAAACTCCTAGACAATAGGAAAAGAGTGATAAATTCATTCGTTTTCTCCTCGACTGCGAGGGAAGAAAACTGATTTACAGAAGAGACATAAAAGTTAAACCATGTTATGTGCGATTTCATTTTAATATAATGAATCTCTGGTACACGAGGACAACTGGACCCCATGGAAGACCAGCTTAACATAGCTGAATATGGGCTATCCAGCCATCTTCACAGATGGAAATGTACAAACAAACAAACAAACGTCATATTGCCCGTGGGAAGTCCTTTACTTTGGCACAGTAATAGCACATTGTTAATGATAAACATAGATCCTCTCCAAAATAACGCTATTTAAAACTTAAGAACCCTGACAAGACTAATTTTCTTTATCTTTGACAGGGAGCTACCTGGACCCACTGAAGGCTTGTGCCTTGTCGGGAGAAAATGGCGTACCCGCTGGGAAATCAGAATCGGCCACCTTTGCGAAGTACACAACGATCATTAAACAGTCGAGACGGAACGCGTCGCGGGCTTCGGTGCTCAACGATGTCGAACGCAGCCGATTCGAATCCATCGTCAAGCGAATGGAGAGCGAGCACCTGTACCACACGGCCGTGCTTGATCGTCAGAAAAGACAATTCCGGAAATCACTGGAAGTGTTGGAGAAAGACAGAAGAGCTGTCAAACATTATTTTGATAAAGGTGGGAACTGGGTCGCCACACCCTTAAAACTCGTTGACGGCACGACGGTGAAGAAAAGGCGGGGAGATAAAGGCGAGTCTCTCCTGCCTCCGATTGACCCCCTGGCAGCAGTGCAGGAAGCCAACGCCGGTCAACAGGGCGCCCACGCTGGCGAAGACGGCACGACCGTCAACGAAAGCGACGGGAAACGGGCGACCACGGTCGACGACAGCAATCAGACGTCCAAGGGTGACGAGTACGAGAGACAGGTTCCTGATTTCCCTTCCCGTCGGCTACAGAGCATGCATTCTATGCCTGCGCTGCGTTCCAATTCTATGCCCAAACCTCCGCAGAGGTTCTACACGGGTGACAATATACAAACAATGCGGGAAACGCTGATGTCGGGCACAAAGGAGACCCAAACCAACACAGAAGTTGATCCAAACAAAGATTTAAATACTAACAAACTGTCGCTGTCCATATGAAATTGTATATTCAAGCTCTGTAAAATCTACGCAAGAGGAACGAGGATTTCAAGTGGGCAGCGAAAGTAGCGCTTTATTTACTCTATAGCGCGTTTGATTATTTAGATAAATTAAACAACATTGTATTATGTTGTGCTAAATGGTTTATACGAATCGGTGCTCATGATTAGAAACAAATGCTATCTGTGTAGAAATTCAAATTACTATTTTTTTAATCATATTTCTTTAATATTCATTTAAACCTCGCAACTCATCAATTCTTCTCCACAAAACCAATTTCGCAAAGCTAGTTTAAAACTGATGTACAGGGACCATCATAACCACACGGAAAGCCATGTAAAGGACTTGCTGGACAATACTTTCAAGTGGAAACGAACAATTAAAAAATAATTGTTTGTCAGTTTGCTTATTTGGAAAAAAATACAGCATTCGAAGCAGCACGAACATATTTTTCTTCTATTGGTGGTCCAAATTTCCGTGGAACAGCTGCCATTGTAGCTGTAATTACTCTGCTTGTACACTTTTTGGTGGTGTTGTATTTGATGAAATCGTGATAGCCGAATCAGTATGCAATGCCATGTATCATGTTTTTATTCTATTTTTATTCCATTTTTATGGTTTAAAAAAATGAAGGCGAAGGACGCAATAATCGATGACGGCAAGCGAAATTAATTGCTTTTGCAAAATATACATGCAAAAGTAATGAACTGGTTAAAACGAATCTTAAAACCATAGGTCCCAATTGAGTCAGGGTTGTTTGTTTTAATTTCCGTACAGAAAAAAAAATACATGGAAAGAAGAAGTAGAACAACAGTAACACTAGCCGATCACCAGAAGTGGAAACTAATATAATAAATATAAATGTCTGAGGTTATACGTCTGGTCTTCCACGAGGCTCGTCGTGATTGACAGAACAAAATTTGATATTCTGCGCAGTCGGCTCACACTTTATACATCAGAGTCTTTTTCGTACGCAAGAAACCAATTGTAAGAACAATACCATCATAGTAATGGTATTAATTTTAATGTATAAAGGTGCATGTTTAAGAATGCTTTGTATATTGCTGCAGGCATATTGAAAAGTCGGGTCACTGAAGTCCACGCTCGTTTATACACAAAACGTAAGCTGTTTACTTCACTTAACATACAGCTCATTTCGAAATTGGTTATTATGTTATAAATGTATACCTATACAGGCTTGGTTTGAAGAGGTGTTAGCATAAGTGCAGTATATCTACAGAAAATAATTTGCGGTGAAATCGTCATTTTAACCACCACTATGCAACGTGTATAAAGACGCATTGAGTTAAAGTTAATAAGAAGATAGCTATACGATCACATGGGTGAAAGGTGCAATCACACATCGCCGGTTTAGATGGCGGTTCATGGCGGTTCAGCCTGGTTCAGCAAATCGCCGTGCTCCGTACACCGTACACAAACCCTGGTCATCCGTCACTCATCCGCCATGAACCCCGAGAACCGCGGGAAACCGCGGGGAACCGCCAGAAAAATTAAACATGTTTAATTTTTCATGGCGGTCTTGGCGGTTTGAAATGGACCGTGTTCACACCGCCGTTCATCGTGTAAAGAACGGCATCCTCCGTGTTTGCACCGCAGGATCCGTGATAATACCGTGTTAACACCGCCATAATTTTCAAGCGAAAAGAAACAATGAACTTAACAGAGAATAATGGCTCCGGCGACACTTCGTGGCGGAGCAATAAAAAAATGGAGAGAAAAAAAGCAAAGATGAACCCATCATCCAAGATCTGGTAAATATATTGAATGCTGTAGTTTCATTATTTCTTTAACACATATACAGTTACAAATAAAGTTTAATGTTCAAAAAGCTGTTAGGTATGTTGAATAGTACACAATTTACATCAAAAGGTAAGTTCATAATTTTATTAAAGCTTAACAGCTTTTAAGATGGCCAGCAACGTGAACCTGATAACTTATACACAGAAAACTTATGTAAATATGTTGGGTTCTGCTTTCGTGATTATGTATGCCTTTTTGTAAGACTGCATGTTGATACAGATATGTTGAAAGTTAGGAGAGTAGAGGGAAAAGCAATGTTGAAACTTGAAAAAAAAAAAAAGAACCCACCATTATTATGTTACATGAACCTGACGGTAAAGAGGAAATTATATATGCACACATACTCTATATGCTTGTTTGATAATGTATAATGTACATTATGTCATTTTATTGACTGTTGTTAAAGATATTATCATTATATTATCACCATTGCCGCTCTTAATAGCGCATAATACCTTTGGCAAGGTCTCTATGCGTTTGAGAGGGGGAACAAAGAGATAAACAGGAAAAAGTAATTTCAGAAACAGCAACATGCTGCATAAATCATCATCTACAATCACTATGTAACTATTTTGCAGATAAGTTAAAAAAAACATTTTTGGAATTTTTGATGGAACTTGCACATTTTATCACTTGGGGTGCTGTTTCACAGTTCTGGGGCGGCATAAACTACGTTTGCCATAGTAGTTTGTTGTAATGGATCGGGGTATCACATACAGATTCCCCTTAGGAACTCTCATAGGCTCATATTTCACGAGGAGCTCTGAAAGGTAACAAGGAGCAATTTTGTGAAAACATGGATAAACAAGCAACAACATCTTAAATTCAATACATGAAATAATTATGTAAAAACTTAATTGAAAAAAAAGAGAGATGTTGAAACAAGCAAGTACTTGTACATCACTTGATTAATAAACCTGCAAATGAACAGGAAACTTTGGAAACTATGTTGGATTCTGCTTTGATATGTATGTCTTTTTAATGACAGTTAATACAAATATGTTAAAAATTAAAAGAGAAAGAGAAAGAGCACGTTGAAACTTAAAGATAATTGCTTGTTGCATCACTTATATCAATTTGCAAAACACAGGGGGCTACAACGTTTCATAATTTCTTTAAAATTGTGTTTACCACCAAAGCAAAACGCTCCTTGTTGAAACCCATTGAGGACAAGTGAAAGGGTTCTGATTGCATCCAACTACATGGGCTTGGTATGGACTCCTCCACCTTCCGTGTCAATCCGCGTTTGCTCCGTGTTCAAAACGTGTTGAGAACGTAGTCAAAGTGTTTTCCGCCATCATTGGGACACGGTTCACGGCGGTTTGAGAACCGCCATGAACCGCCATCTAAACCGGCGATGTGTGATCGCACCTTAAGTGACCAAAATACGATATTGTTTTCAATATTTACCAGACAGCTCAATCAAATCTACTGGGTGAAAATTGCG
The DNA here is from genome assembly GCA_033980235.1 of Diadema setosum. NCBI lineage: Eukaryota > Metazoa > Echinodermata > Echinoidea > Diadematoida > Diadematidae > Diadema > Diadema setosum. The sequence continues at coordinate 41,794,141 of CM067059.1, forward strand.
TGAAAACATCTGTAATATTATTTCAGTGTCGCCTGCATGGCTGAGCAGGCAACGGTTTCCTGCCAAATTTGAAATTTCATAAGTTTGTATTGTTTCCTTTAAGAAAGAGATCACCCTGGGATTGTAAGACTATGAATATCGCTATACCTTTCTTGATATCTATAATGAAAAACAAAAATGCGTCTTTGAAGTGCAACCTCAAATTTGTATACTTAGAATAGCGAATACCTATAAGTACAAAGAAAGTTAAAGGCAAATAATCATAAAGTTTTAACAAGCTTTCACAAAGCGGTGTCCCCGGTCACAATTACATAGCTAGAATTAGGTATACGATATGCAAATAAAATAAACTAATGATGTCATCGCCTGACATCTCTCCCATTGGTTAATACGTTTGTTTCTGCATGATTATATATATATATATATATATATATATATATATATATATATATATATATATGTGTGTGTGTGTGTGTGTGTGTGTGTGTGTATACATATTCCTGATCAATGACTTAGCAGCAACAACGAAATTATTACAACTTTGAAAATAGTTTGATGAAAGAGCTTCGTTCTTCTTTCTAAATGTGTACCACACAGGGAAATTCAGTGATTTTTTTTGGTTTGTTTGTTTTTTGTTTGTTTTTTTTGTGGCGCAAGCGAATGGAAGGCCATCGTCATCAACGCATTTGATATGCATGAAATTCGTTTACCGTATATACTTTTATCGTTACATCAATCTGTTGATTGCTGTCAGGTTGAACAGTCAATTCAGTTCAATCTAATAGTGGTTACAGTCCAGTCACATACGTTAAAACACGAAGGGGGTATGAATTCAGAGTGTAATTGTATCCCCCAATAGCTCCTTACATGTATGTAACAGTTATCAAGGTATTTCATATGCCAGTGTTTTTATTTACTTGCTTATACAGTGTATGGGAAAGCACAGAGCTGGTAACAGAAAGTAATGTTTAGATCATGAATGATGTCATATACGTATGGACTTGTGCCAAATTAATTGGGGCTTTAAATATGATTTTTTTTTTTGTCCGTAACACAAACGCCCTCCATATAATGCATCAATACTGGGTTATCAAAACAAGACACTAATTTGATGCAAATAGTGAGTGAGGTGTTTTTTTCCCCCACTTCATGTCCAAATATACGTATGTAGTAAAGATTTGTGATCAGGGCCATGTAAGACTGGTGAGGGGGGACGAAATCATCCCCGCATCTGACTTCCATCGGAAGTATTGAAGATAATTGTGGATGATTTGTAAAAATATTTGAAGCTTAAAATCCAACGACTACCTAAATTTTCATGTCAAATGATATGAAATTTTTATCAATATTTGTTTACTTTTGCATGATGTCAGGACCAAGTTAAACGCGGAGTTGATTGCAACCCAATAAGATAAGAACATGAAAATATATAAAGAACCCCACCCTCCGAAGTTGAGAAAAAATAGATATGCGACATTGAGACGAATATGGATGTACAGAGTATTGTGAGTATATTATGTATCAATACTGCCAAACTGAAATATATAATACGTTATGTACTCCATATGGTAGAGATACTGTACATTGCATGCATCAAGCTATATTATGTTTATTAAAGAAAACATTGTATCTTTGTGCCATTATACCAGTATAAAACATAAATCTGAATTTGTTGGGAGTCATTTTTTTGTCCAGCGATTTATCCATCTAGTTCTGTCCTCTTTGTCTCTCATATATATATTTATACAGGGCTTGACATTACTGGCTATTAAAAATTGATGTGGGGTCACCAAATTTCCAAAAAGGCCATCTTTTGGTGGCCCATTTTTTGTTTTGTGTCAGGTTATTTAGCATTTTCAGATTCTATCGGCCCTAATGGACCACCAGATAAAACGTTGAGCCCTGATATATACATGTGTGTGTGCGTGTGTGTGTATATAATTTTATATCTATATCTATATGTATATATCCGTTTGGTCACCAAAACACAGGTACGCCTATATATATATATATATCTATATATATCTTGTATATATTGGTCTGTCACTTCTTGCTTTTTCCAACAAGGCAAGTGCCAAAGTGTGTCTCGCCCATTTGCGTAAAAGAAATTAATGTTTTTCTATCTCCCGGAAGTTCATTGACCCAGCCTATGACCTTTGATCATAATCGAAATGCGCCGTAAAAACTTAACATTGGGCCCTAAAAGTTTGTTGCCCTTGTCTGTGACCTTTGACCTTGTGGTGACCTTAAACTCTTCAAGGGACATCTACCATCCAAGTTTGGTCACAAACAGACGTATGGATCAAAAGTCTTGAGCCATAATCAAAAGCGCCGTAAAAACTTAACATTGAGCCCTAAAGTTCATTGACCCCTGCCTGTGACCTTTGACCTTGAGGTGACCTTCACGTTTGGTAAAAGGTGTGACTTTGTTTATCCACTCTTCCCTCCAAGTTTGATTAAAATTGAAGTCCTCAGTAGAGAGTTATTCAAGTTTTTGTAGCGTTACGGAAGGACGACAAGACGCCGCAGGCTCGACAAAATGTAAAAAATTGCTCAAGAGGAATGCGATACACAAATTCACACAAGACAGCATAATAATTCGTCTTTGTACATTCGCTTTTCAGGAAGTGCACAGTTTTTTTAATATCCATTCAGCTACACTATTAACAGTTTGGTCATATTCATATTCAAATGGCAGCCAGTTAACGGACACCTTGAAGAACCGGAGCACACCTCCTTCAGCCATATCCTTCTCTCGTCTATAAAAAGAAGTAGCAAGTCATTGCATTCCTTACCATTATCCATAAACCTTCATCTTATTTAATTCAGTAACAGGTTTTTGACTTAATTTAACAGCAGACAAGGCAGCAAGACACAAAAATGACTTTCATTTAAGTTTATACCTCATAAATAGAATTTGGTAACATTGCGGTCAGATGCACATTAGATTTGATTATGACGACTGAACTGTCATGAAAATTCATTTGTGTTGGGCATCTTCCAGCCACCCTGGCTTAAATTAGATATTTTTACAAAAATATTCTGTCTTAGAAGTCGTTGACTGAAATACCCACTGACAATATTTAGCATTTTATCAGCCATGACTCTGAGGCACAAAGTCTATTACTTACATCACATCACCAGAAGAATGGAATAGTTACCATGAGTTGTTCTTATAATCTTGGAAAACTTACTATTTTGCAGTGAACCATTATTAAGGACATGAATTTAATGCGATGCATTTGCCATCTGAATTGTAGTGATATGTCACAAAGTCCTGCACATGTTAAAATCCTCTGAAGGATGTACATTTAAGGGTAATAAATATCACAGTCCACTGATAACACATTTGCAACCCCAATATAGATATTGGACCTGTGATGAAAGTGAAAAATACCAGTGTTTCTTGTTTTCTCCTTTGTAATGAGACAAATAAACATGACCATTTCAGTCTATCAAGTTTGATTTTCTACAACAGAAAAGTCTGAATGAAAGCATAATGTTTATCATATACTTAATCACACAGTTATGAATCTGTACTGTCTTTTCAGCCAGGAATAACACTTATCTTTACTCATCATTTTTTTGAGGTAATAATTCTTTGGTTTTATCAACACATTTTGAAATTACCTCTTCAGACATTTCAAGCACCATCATCATTATGTGGGTTACACTTGGATCAAAAGTCATATTACATAGTTTAGTTCGTAACGGCTCATCAAATGTACATAATCATTAAGAATGACAGAATTATATATAGGTGGTGCCACACACTTTCATTAGAGATGGCAGCAATCGAGTCCCTGATATGAAATCAAGACCTTAGTGAGCTCCAGGCTCCATACATACTATGATTTTTTTTTTTCTGTCTGTCAAAAGTTTGTTTCCTCCACAGATTTACAAGCATCGATTTCAGAAACCTTTTTTTTTTTTTCCTGCATGCTCCATACCATTCAGCAAATTGACACAAACAGTCAAAATACTGATCACAGGAAATCACACATAAGATATAACCCAAGTTCACTTGGAATCATGACCACTTTCCTTCACATTTATATCTTAAATATACTGTTATCAAGGTGATCGCTGTCACCTCTCACATGCATCCACGAACAGAATATCCAATATCAAATGAACAATACATCCACATAGCAGTAATACATGAATTCTAATTGCAACTTTTTAAAAGTTCATCACGTTTTTTTTTTTTTTTTTTTTTTTGAGAGGAATGGACTAATTTCCTGTACTGCATGGCAGTGTAAAAATCAGATTCTGCCCAGCCAATCAGCTTTCAGACAAAACCATCATAAGCCCATACAGAGGCTATTAGTTCATACATCATCAAAAAAAAAAATTAAAAAAAAATGCATGTACACCTTGCAAATGTACAGCAAAACATGTACGATGTATCTTAAAAATGATTGTGACCATTATGGAAAAAAAAAACAGAAAAAATGTCAGTCTTATAATAATTTCTCTTGCAATGCACCAACCCTTCTTGCAAGCAACTAAGCCATCAAATTTTCATTTGTGTAACACAGTGGCATGTTTGAGCACAAAAACACAAAGCAAATATTCCAGGCAGTAGGCCTATGTTGTTGCATGTGTATACTTACAAGTAAAACTACACGACAGCATTATCAGCTACAAGCATTTTGTATAAATGGACATAATATACAGATGTGAATGTTATGACGTTAAAACCTTGAGGAGCAAGAGGAGTACTTATCACACACATTCTGAGATAAGTCTACTCTTTTAATATGTAAATCTAATGCCGGCAGGATGTGTTGACTATGGTCATACAAGTACATCTGCTACAGAAGTCGATTACTTTCAGCCATACAGAATTCACACCTGTCTCTAACCACCCTAAAATGCCTGGCAAATTCAAATACTTTGTATATTTAAAAAAAAAAAAACAATAATAAAAACAATAACAACAAAAGTCGATTACTTTCAGCCATACAGAATTCACACCTGTCTCTAACCACCCTAAAATGCCTGGCAAATTCAAATACTTTGTATATTTAAAAAAAAAACAATAATAAAAACAACAACAACAAAATACAACACCTGCAATAGAAAGACAAGAATGTAGAAACACAAAGGATGCTATGAATGAAAAGAAATGGGTAGACACATGTCACATCCCAATGGAAAAACGTGAAGAAACAAAGTTAACAGGAAATGGGACAAGCAAAATATAGCATACAGCAGCTAGGAACAGCATTGCACTTATCTAAGCATTAAAAATAAAAATAAGGAGCCTGATCACTAGATGAACAGTAAGGAAGACATTTAATCTGTTTTGACCAACATTATACTTGTTTATAAAAGTGAATGTCAATGCAATCCACAATGAAAATTCTGCCAACATAGCTCTACCTATCACGGGTATACATTGGCAAGAATAAGCCCTGACAATAATAAAGTACAAACCACCCCCCCCCCCCCAAAAAAAAAAAAAAAAAATCAAAGTCTAATCACATTTAGATATAAAATAAGATAATGAAAATAAATGCTGTACACATAAAAATTTGGCACATAAAATGATGATAGTCATTCTTTCCACACACAACAAAACGAGATAAAAAAAAAAAATCATTTGCATACATCTAAACGTGTGGAACTGCTGGTCATCAGTATCGTCCATCTTGTCCACTGATGTGGTCAGTCCTTATGCGGTTAATATCCAACAGCTTTGGCCTTGTTGATGCCATCCTTCAGGAATTTGGCATAGTTGGTCACCAGTGGGTCTGTAAATGTGCTGCAAAAAGACAAGGACAGCATACATCCAATGAACTCGTGACTTCAGCTACAAACTCACAACCCTTCTAGTTTGTTTGGCTCAACTTTTCAATGTGCAGCGACATGTGCAACCCATGAGGCTATTCATTCCCTGGGTAGTAAAAACAGGCACTATACTGGAACAGTTTGGTTGATGAAAATAGCTTATCAGAACATGTCACTGTTAGAACCTTACTTTCCCAGATGCCCGAAAGCATTAGCAAAGAAGTCCATCAAGCCTGTTCATTTTTAAAGAGATGGTATAGTATTGGTTGAGGCGAGAATTCAGCTTTTATGTTTTTGTGAGATACTTAGAAATCAATTTGTGAAATGCTAAAAGGGCATACAATTCAAAGAGGAATTAAAAGTTTATTTGCTGAAAACTGGTTTTGAAATGCCCGAAATATCCAAAAACAAAGTAAAACAAAGTGATCCTAATAAAAGGTGGGTCCCACCCACTGCTTGCGGAGACACTAAATTGCTGACATTATAATCTATAGAATATAATTCACAGTACATGCATGCTTATCTTAGTCTGACAAGAAACAAAATTGATATGACAAAAATTGGAAGGGCCAAATGATGACCTTTCCTTCTTCAGTTGATTCCCCATTCCATAGTCCACATTGTTCGCCAACTTCGTTTTTCTCTTTGGTTTCATGAATCTTCATTTCTCTCTCCTATCTCCATGATTTTCCAACCTTCAACTCCTCCCTTTTCCCCTTCCCTTCTATTTCATTTTTCTCCTCCCAACGATGTCCGAACATCTTACTTGATTCTCACTCTATTCTTCCTTACCACTCTCTCTGTTCCCTTTTCTACGATCTCCACTAGTGCAACTTCAACTTCCAGCCCATTACTGTCCCCGCTCTTCACTTTTTGCCCTCCTTACAACCCCCATGTTTTGCTTCCCTCCTCAATTCTCCTCTCTCTACGCTCTGCCAAGCAACGATCTGGATAAGGACTACATACACATGGTGTTACCGCAAACCTAACAAAACTGTGTTCAGTTGCTAAAGAAGAAAAATTAATATGTTCAAAACATCCTTACTTTCAACCCCCCCCCCCCCCCCCCCCCAACCCTCCAATGTGGGGTTCTGCCATATGCAAATGCCTTCTTGTTTCAGATGCATCATGAGATGACTAGATAGCAAGCTGGATCTGGTCTGGGCTGCATCTAGCTTTCAGGACCAGCAGTGACAACATTCACTAATGTGAACAGGATGGCTAGAGGAAGAAGCAGCACATGCCGCAGAGCATGCCAACCAACTATTAAACCCAGGTCATGTCTTTTATCCAGGAATATTTCTGGAAGATTTCTTTGTTTATCATCATGTGACCAGCACATTGCAGCGTCACAGCGATGATCCATGACTTGAATGGCTGCAAATCAGTCTAATTGAGAACATGTAAACTCTTTACATGCCAAATTCAAACTGAGGAAAAGAGTAGTGATGAAAAAAATGCATGCATTAATTGCATTGCATTGCAAACAGAAGCGACAGTGCTACTGAGCTATCCCACAGTGCATCTGTGACAGGGCTAATCAATGGTACCTTGAATACCTACACATATACATACACACAAAGTAAATCAATTATAGTACCACGGTGCACTGGTGATATTTTTGTCAATTAAAGTCCTCTGACTGAGGTGCACCTTCAAGAAAATTAATTCACAAACAGTTCAGATTTTTTGCAGGTTCAATAAAATGTGGCCAACCAAAAAAAAAAAAAAAAAAAAAAAAAAAAAAAGGGAAGGAAAAAAAACATGTTCCTAAGAAGATGCATGGACACTTACTCCATGATGCCTGCATTATCTGTGTTGCTGGCATCCAGAAGATCATTGGCATTGATGTCGTGGACTACGGTTCCATTCGGAAGCAAGACCAGCATTACCACAGGGAAGCTGTTACATAACAAACACACAAACAACCAATCAAACATGTGACTCTAATGTCCTATGTCTGATGAGTGATAACCAAATACAGGTGCCCTATGCCATTACTCTGCAGGCTTTTAAAATTGTTAGTTATGTGACAGTGATATAATAAAAAGTGAGATAATAATTAAAAAAAAAGTTCTAAATCATCACATATTTTGTTCTGAGAACTGGGTAAACACAAAGATTTAATTCTTAAAGTTCATAAAGTTCACCTTTTTCAAAACATCATCCCTCAACCCTGTTCACACAAAGCTACGAGGTGGTATTTTCTTCCCACACAAAAGTGTGGTGGCTGCCCTTTAAATGGAACAATGCGTCAGCAGGAAAACCGTTTTCCAAAAATGAAATTGAACCTTGATCAATAACAGGAGGCTATGGTCGTGCCGTAAGTACAGGAAAGTAATTAAAATTGGCTCATCATAGTGGGCATTGTGTTTGTGTAACATACGTGACACATGGACTATGTACCTCACTTGTCTGCAGCCTGACATTTTCCTTAGTCAGCATCTCACAAAGAAATAAAAAAAAAATGACTGTTCTTCTGACTTCAGTGCCAAGAATAATGGACACTACAGTCTTTATACATTTCTTCAGCATTTCATATGATGTACCTTTTGCCTTATTTCATATGTATCTAACCCACTGTTATGACATCATAATGCAAACAATTTTATCAGCCTATTTCAAGACACTCCATTAGACCTGATAAAATATTACCAAGTAGGATTAATCTTTGTATAGGTAAATATAAAGAATTTAAATACCTTTAAGAACTAAGTTTCAATTTGATAGTGGTATGATCTCAAAAAACTCTCAAAATGTCTGAGCCATAACTTGGCTGGGACATTGAATCACACCTTGGGTATTTTCACTTTCTGCAAGCCTCATGGGCTGATGTATCCTGTTTCCCTAAGGCATGTGCGACACAGTGTTAGACAACATTTAACTCTCCACAGATCACTGTCTTAAAATTCTAAGACTATCACAAGATCATCTTGCTTTAATGACACTGCACCTACCTGTACTTTTCTAATGACAATGTAGCAAGACGCGCATACTGGGGGTCATACTGGTTTTCCTGGACGGCCTCCAGGTCAGCGACCAGGGACCAGCTGCTGACGAAGTGGTCGCCAAGCAGCTTGAGGACGGGCGGACTTTCGAGAGACGTCTCTCGCAAAGTCCGCCCGGAACCTGGGCAAAAAAGAAAGCGTGATGGATAGTTGTGTTAAAAAAAGGGATAAGGAAGTAATCACTAGCATCCTGACTAATATTTGTTGCAAAAAACAAAACAAAAACAAAACAAAAGAAATCCTGCTGAAATAGTTTGTAATTACAGGTACAGTCAAACCTGTCTACAGCGACCACCATCTACAGCAACTACCTGCCGTATGCGACCACTAAACACAATTCGCCCCCAAGAAAAAAGCCATGTTACCAATCCTGTCTATAGCGGCCACCTGTCTACAATGGCCACTCTTTAAACCTCCCTTGGGTGGCCTCTACAAAGACAGGCTTGACTGTACTTTTTATCATGAGGGTAATAGTATCATGTTGCTGACAAGGAAATCAACTCAGAACGCAAACTGACAATCAAGGCTCCATATTGATTCAGCAGGAAACACTCATGGGTTATTTTTGTTGGAGTCATTTTGCTAACTAAAGATCACAGATCTAGAACCTAAAACCTAGCTGAATTCCACAATATTGAAAACAGTGTCCAGTACCCTACTTTGTTAATTTGTGGTCCTGACCATTTCTCGACTTTTAAAAAACAAACATGAAATCAAGGTGGCCACTGCAGTACTGGGGCAGTTTACAGGTGGACAGTGCATTGGGCAACTGGAGAAATGCAACACAAGTCCAGATACTTTGGGAATATAAGATGTCCAACAAAAGCATGATCAAGGTTTTATGATTAAAAAGCTGAATGAATTAGCATCTGCACTTGCTCCATCTCAAAATGACAACTCAAATATCTTATTAGCCCTGTATTTACATGCTGTTTGAGTTTTCTTTACAACTGACTTTTAATGAAAGTTTTTGAGCTTGCAGCCGCATATTTACATTCAAAAAGATAAATACCCAAACTTTCTGACATTTTTCTGTGAGAAATTAGATGGAAAATAATCTACAGTCATATCCTAACTGCACATGGTGCATGTTGATTTGGCTGTTGACTAGAATAACAGACTTCATCTGACTTATCCCACGGTATATGGGATGCTGTCAAAACTTTGGTGATATCCATGCCAGTGTGATCGATCTATTAACCGTAACCAATGGACGCTCCTGTTGAAGAGACTTTGATCTCTCCCTCCCTCACCTCAGCAGGACTGGTCATCTAGTGAGCCCCAGAGCATGATGTGATGTACAAGCCTGTTACTGGCCTGAGCCTGCTTGAAAGCTTGGTCAAGTGGCAGGTATTCAATCTGCAGAGGAAGGAATATAGGAAATGAGTAATACAGCAGCAAAAAACAGAAAGGACATCTCTTTAAGGTCTTCATGTCAAACAACCCACCACTAGCTACGTACTGTCAGTGAATAAGCTGCTGTGTAAAATCACTTGTAACATCCTGTCATCATGACAAGGTCTGATATTTCAGAAGGAAACCCATCCCACCTAAAAAAAAAAAAAGAAAGAAAAAAGTACTGTAAAATTACACTGATTACATTGACTGGACAAACCATTATCTAGTGGGCCAGTTTGACCTCTTTAATGTAATGAAGGGATGAAATTGTTCATCAAATGATGCCCAAAGGAGGACAGATATGGCTTTGAGAAGAATGATACCCACTTTTTAATAGCACAAATATACACGGCAAAATTTTGATATACTCATCTACCAGTGCATGTCATACTCTCCTTCTTTTTTTAATCTGCCTTTGCGATATATGAGCCTATATTGTGGCTACCGTTTGTGGAAACAAACCCTGCTGGATGTTTTCAAGAATCGATGACCTTTTCGGGTCAGCCACTGTTTATCATGGCACCGATATGCCATTCACTTTGGAACTACGGGAATGTTTGGCACAAGCCCAACTTACACCTGGTAGCATAAAGACCACAAACCAAAACCTCCAATCGTACCCCACACATTTTCAAGGACAAAGTGAATCTTAAAGTCAAATGCTGTGATGCAATATCTTCATGCATAATCTTCACTGCCTGGGCCCCGTTTCAGAAAACTTGCTGTCAGTGACAACTTCTACATTTTCTGTGACAAATTTGCTCTCAGCCAATCAGATGCAAGAATTTCAGTAGCTTGTAACAACTATCACAACTTGTCACAGATAACATGTTTTATGAAACAAGGCCCTGATACCACTAGTAGCTGCAATACATGGTATTTACTGTGATATTGAGCAAAAGAGAAGGCATCACATTGTGATAGAGAAAATAAGAAAAATCACTTTTAGAATGAGAGCAGAAAATCCTGTTGCACCTACAAAATAAAAAATACAGAGGGTAAGACTCATCTCTCATTTGCATACTAATCTCTTTTTAACTTGAACTGTGACATCTGTAAAAGCTCATTACATAATCTATAACAAAAATCTTCCTATTTCACATTTTATAAGCACACCAGTGGGTATGCCGCCCTTACACTTGCATATATTTTCACACTACACTGCCCCTGCAGTACTGCATGTCAACATATACCATTTAGTGACACATGTTCCTGCATACTTCACTCAACATTCTGTTGTTTCTCACATCCAGTTTAATCCTAATGCAAACTGGTGTGCCATAATTACACCACGCTGGTGCCAAAATTAAGCACAGTTCACACGCTGTTACAGAATTGCTATGTACAACAACAATTGGCCGGTAACATAAACACAGCAGCGTACCATAATTATAGCAAGTGGATTGTTCTTCATCCAAGGACATCATCTGGGCCCATTACAGAAAAAGATTCGGCAAATTGAAGTTACCAAGGCGATCGCTTAAGCGCTAATGGCTAATTGGTCGTTTCCTAGTTCCTGAAAGTGGCTGCAATTATTACACCATACAATGATTGCATGCCTGCTACGACAGCCAGGAAACAACCAATGAGTTTCGTTGCAGTAACTGCAATAAATTGTGATTTAAAATAACTGCAAACGTGTCGATGAAGAGGGCCCCTTGATCACAGAATTCCTCCCCCGCCCCCTCGTCATCTAGGCACGTAATGGTGCAAGAAGGAAAGAACCTATCTTTCATGCCCTGTCACCTCTGATTGAAGATGTTTCTCTCACAGAAGCAGAGGTAACATAAATACCCATCCCATTTGTACATGCTCCCCGCTGTTGTGGTCTGGCAAGAAAGATGATTAACCTATCCTTCCAGCAGACTGATTTAGGGATTGTTCAAACTAGATTAACAAGTATCTTTTTGATGACTTATGACAATGCTGCACACTGGCAATGCTCCGGCGGTAACTGACCAGCAAAAATCACTGTCAGACCAGTAACTTTTCAGGAATAGACCAGTAAAAAATGGACAAAAACTGGGTACCTACTGGTCCGACAGACAGGCCGGACCAGTTAAACAAGAGACCTGCGGGTCTAGCGCTCACCTGAGTATCGCAAGTTCACCTTTCATGCAGTCACTAATCTAAATTATTCACAGCTCTACCAAAATTTGACCAGGCATTCTCAAGTAGAAGATGAAAATGTACAATAGGGGCCCAAATTTTTTAAGATTCCATAATTTGGGGGGAGTGAGGTCCCCTGGGGCCCTCTGGGTGGGGCATGGTGCTCATTTTGATAAATTGAGATCCTGACCCCCTAGGGATGCTACTTGCCAAGTTTGACGAAAATCCATCATGAGGTTTTCAGGAAGAAGATGAAAATATACATTTCAGGCCCCCATTTGGACCTTCCCAACCACCCCCCCCCCCCACCCCTGCCCTTAAGAGGGGCACCCCTGGATCTCCTATGAACAAACTTGAAACTACAGTCATTAATGTACTCATTCATAGTATTATCTTAGCTCTATAACTTCTGATTCTAGAGAAGATTTTTAAAGATTCCTTCATTTGGGGGGGTGTGGGGCCCCCTGGGGGCCCCCTGGGTGGGGCATGGTGCCCATTTTAACAAATTGAGATCCTAACCCCTTAGGAATGCTACCTGCCAAGTTTAGTGAAAATGGGTTATGGGGTTCTCAAGAAGAAGATAAAAATGTACAATTTAGGTCCCATTAGGACCCCTCCCCATCCCCTCCCCTGGGTCCCAAGGGGGGGGGGGGCACCCCTGATTCTGCCATGAACAAACTTGAAACTACAGTCATCAATGTACTAACTCATAGTATTAACTTAGCTCTATCACTTCTGGTTCTAGAGAAGATGAATTTTACAGATTCCTTAATTTTGGGGGGTTTAGGGCCCCCCCCCCTGGGGGCCCCCTGGGTGGGGCATGGTGCCCATTTTAAGAAATTGAGTTCCTAACCCCCTAGGGATGCTACCTGCCAAGTTTGATGAAAATCGGTCTTGGGGTTTTCAAGAAGAAGATGAAAATGTAAAAAGTTTACGCACGACGCATGACGGACGCCGGACGAAGGGCGATCGCAATAGCTCACTTGAGCCTTTGGCTCAGGTGAGCTAAAAAAAAAAATGGGTTAGTGTGCAGCCCTGCTTATAAGTTTTGGTTTGGCACCCAAAGGCAGCCTAGACCACAAATTCCAATCACATACTACTAATTTGTCAGAGATATGTGATCTGGTTGAATGATTAAGTGTAGATTTTGAGAGATGTTGGCATTTCTTTTTGTGTGTTTTTGCAATCAGTATGACCAAATGTTTCTATTTAGCATGGTGAGCAGGATTATTTTGTGTTTGTTTCTAAGACGAATTAGACTCAGATGTTTGCAATAGCTACTTTCTTTACAAATAATAATGCAAAATGCATGAAATAAAATGACTGTTCGAGTGTGGTTTTACACTGTAACATTTCTTTACTCTACAATGCAATCAGCACGACAGAAGGGAGTTACTAAACAGCTCATGATTACCAGGAAGTCAAAACTCAGTCTTGTGAAGTTCTCCTGAAGTATTTCTTTTTAAATAAAAACATACCTCTCCCTTTCCATCACACCCACACAGATCTATCACGCAATTACAAAAATTTTCTACGTAAAGTACTGATACTGAAATTCCTCCCCACCTTTTTGAAAGGGTACATCTCTACTTCCAGCAGCCCAAGGGCCTCCTCCATGCTTATTTCCTGATCCCATGTCATGTCCTGCCTTCTGCCGACCGGCTCGATGGGCTTGGAGGGCTGGAAGAGGACGTCCCCATTCTCAGCGTAGATGATAACCTGGCTGGACGGCCTTGGGACGGTGAGCTCCATCTGGGGCATGTAGCCGATGTCCACCTCCATGTGCTCCACCTCATTAGGACCGTTCATCCACTCCATGTCTGCCAAAGTGACCAATATCATGATACACACAGACAAAAGTGAAAGAACAAAGACCAAAAAACCCTCACCATAACAACAAAGAAATATGTGAGCAATGCAAGAGCATTTAATGTGTATTTCTCACATATAATAGTCACATACAGATGGTGAACTTTCACTTCAAGTTAAGCTAACTTCAAGGATAAGCTCTTGTCCCCTTAACTTCTGCATACATCCATACGACGAAGCTTATCAAAGGTAGCTTATCATTGTTGATAAGCTCCTGCTCAAGATGTATTTTCTCCCACTTGATATTTAAGTTTCTCCAGGTCAACTTAAATTTTGTCATGTATATCCAAAATTAGGTTTGATGGCACCAGAGAGCATCAATAAACCTAGAGATTCCAGGGCCCTAAAGCCAGCCCTGGATCCTGACCACAGAGGGACCTTGCACCTCGGTATGATGCAATTTTTTGAGTAGACAGAATCTCCAGTCTTCTAGGGGCCTAGTCAGGAGAATCTACGCTTGAGGTCAGTCGTTGATGAGACCAAAGTGTAAAGACCTCTTCACATGTAACCGATCATATCATGTGCATTACTGATACTGCTTTGTGAAAAAAAATGACTACTATTAAAGGTAAACATATGAAAAGGTGACAAAGAAGAAAAAGAAGTAAAAACAGGAAGGATGACGAAAAGGGAGGTAAAGAAGAAAAAAGTATGAAAAAGGGAAAAATGATAGGAAGGAGGGACAGGGTGAGAAGGTAGAGAAGATGAAGAAGAAAAGAAAGAATAAGAAGATGTCTGCTAGCTCCACTCACCAACATTGAGACTCTTGTTGGCAGGCACGTACAAGTGAAAGTGCTCAATGTGTGAGGCATCCTTTCTCATGACTATCTGACCGGTGAATTGAGCTGGGGTGAACCAGAATGGATGGTTAGGCGGCTCATTCAACTGGAACTCTGCATGAATTCTGTATGCGTGTATGTGTGAGAACCCCAAAATAGAAAATTTGCATCAAATGGCTTTTCACAATCTGGATCTGGAGATGCATGCCAGTGAAGTGATGAATAACAATGAAAAATAAGAATTTCATCACACAAATTTTGTTAATTACTTACAGACACAGCTGAAAGTGCTGTAGCTCTAGAACTGAGGCCTTACCACTTCAAACTCAAACCGACAATGAGTGACCAAATAGGTCTTGTGTCCAAACAACATATTCTTGGATAATTCCATAGAAAATATCTAAATATAATCAACTGCTGATCAAAGGACAGATTGCTATGTAGTCAGTTTGATTTTTTTTTCTCTTGCTTACTGGACATCTTGCACCATGGAGCCCTGAACATTATTTGATAATGACAGAATGGCACAGTTAAAATTCTTTTCATCATTCAATCAAGTAACAATTGCCAGAAAAAAAAAAATAAGAAAAAAAAAAACATACATTATAGATACTGTACACCATACAGATGTATATTTAGTGAGTCTAGTTCTCCATGAATCAGGACTTCCCAACAATTCCAGAAGTTGTCAAATTCATGGTGATAGAGTACAGTATCACTGCACACCTTGTTCATGTGCTGTGTATTGCGTACCAACACGCACTTATGTGGTCGCTTTCATGTCCGGCTCGGAGTTAATATTTTTGCATGTTCTTAAATTCGCAAATAGCACCTGACTCACAAGATTTACAAAAATATATACGCCACAATAGCATATACAGTATTTAAAGTCATATCATTCGTTCTTACAGACCTATACCCCACAATAGTGTATACAGTATTTAAAGCCATATCATTCATTCTTACAGACCTGAAGACAATGTCTACATAGTCTGCATTCTGAGCTCGAACGAGTGCCACGGTGCCCTGGGGGCCAAAGCGGGAATAGACAAAGGGCCTAGGGTGGAAGAGACTCAGCAAACGGTGGATGAGAACCGCCTTGCCATTGACCCGTGGCGGATAGTAGCGATTGCTGGACAGCTGGTTGGTGAACATGTTCAGCTTGGACTTGACGATGAAGTAGGGCTTGCCCACTGCGAGGGAGCCGCCATCGGGGAGGAAGGAGCGGAAGGTGCTGCTGGGAAAGGCCGTCACTTTCTCCGTCGGCTCCTTCCATCTGTCTAGGGTCGCCAGAGATGACCTGCTGCTCTGTGGGTCAAAATATGCACAAATCTTTGAGCAAGTGAACAAAAGGAACCTGGAAAAGTACACACACCTTTGTCCAACTCTACAAACACTTTATCTGTTTGAAACTATCTTTGAGAGCTAAACCTCCATCTTTGACCAATCGTATACAGTATAGGACTGCGAGATCTACCCTGACAAGATTGCAGGGTTAAATTTTCTATCTACACTTTTAATATAGGGAAGCTATTCAGGTAATGTTATTTCAAGTAAACTAATGAGTACTTACCACTAGATATGATTTGCAGTGAAATGAGGAGAGCAACCAACTCAATGGTACACTGGTATGCAAAATTTCAGTATACCTAAAGGCAAGGCTTAACATAGTGGTGGCTTGATGGGCCAGGACCACAAGGAATAGATGTTGGGCCACCATAATACTTAATTTTGTATTTTTTTTCTACTTTCTGTTCACAGGATGTTGTATTCAAATTCTTTGATTAATCCTACTAATTGCTTTAATGTTTGAATAAATAATTTTTTTTTTTTTTTTTGGGGGGGGGGCACCAAATTTAATAATTACACCACCACCACCACCGAAAAAAAAGAAGTTATTTAAACATTTAGGTGACCCGAACAGGTCACAAAAAAAAAAAGTTAGTATGGACCCCTGCCTAAGGTATGCAATTTCATGTTTACAGACAAATGTGCAATTTACAGTACAAAGTACTTCAGAACGTCCTTTTTACAATGGGGGTCTACTACAGGTGCTGCACATAGCTTGAATGTCACTGCACATAAATGAATTGTCTGAGAGACATACCACTGTACTAATGGAATGTCTGAGAGACACCTACTCCACAGTGCAGCTAGCCTTTAAACAAGGCGACTCGCTCTGCGTGCCCCCGTATAGCGCGTTTACCCCACAAACCTGTTGGCCGGCGAGTGGAGCGAGCCGCCTTTAGCCACTCGTTCAGGGATGTGTACTTTTGTCGTTGTTGTTGCTTTATATTCTTTGACAAATTTGCATACAAATTTGACGCAGAAAATACACACGGCACCAAGGCAAGCCGCGCGCGCTTGCTAACAAATTTGTACGCAAATTTTTCAAAGAATATAAATTTGTTAGCAAGCGCGCGCGGCTTGCCTTGGTGCCGTGTGTATTTTCTGCGTACACATCCCTGAACGAGTGGATAAAGGCGGCTCGCTCCATCCACTCGCCGGCCAACAGGTTTGTGGGGTAAACGCGCTATACGGGGGCACGCAGAGCGAGTCGCCTTGTTTAAAGGCTACAGTGCAGCAGGCTCTGCTACATGCACATAAAGGTCTTGACCTGTGCAGGGAGGTGCTAGAGAAGGAGAGGCAACTAAAGCTCTCATTTGAAGTCATGCGCGGCACCGCCGAGAAGTTATGCGTTCAACTACAGGTGTTACCCATGTGCTTTGACAAAAGAGAGCATCAATAATCGGGACTAGCGCTCTCACATCTAGAAATATTTGTTCCTACTGCAATTCGCTCTCTCTTTCAATGTGATGGCAACAATGAATTTGTGTAACTTGAAGTGGAGCAGCGAATTAAAATGCAGTGTAAAACTCACAATTTTAACAGCAAATAGTTTAAAAACAAGCTGGAACACGCTTTAACGGAGTACTTTATTTGAAAGATCAAAATATCCCCTTATTAACAGATAGAAAATTAACATGCGGAAATGTGCGCATTATAGAAAAAATTAGGTTTTTAAGAGGGCCTAATTTTAATTTCCTTTCGATTTGTGAATTACGAAGAAACTAGAAATACATGTTAATAATATTGAATTCTTTCCTAAGCTATGCTATATCAAATAGAGTATTTCATTTAAAATTTTGCGGTGAAATAAAGCTTGTAATTCAACGAAAGGTGAAATGCGTTCTTCGTCTCCGAACTTCGTATTGCAACTAGAGCGGTGCCGAGCATGACTTCAAAGCATAATGGAATGCTAGACATCCCATTGTAACGCCTTGAACCCAAACATGTGTTTGCATGAATTACGAAGAGTTGCCACTCCATCTCTGTAACACCTCCCTGACCTGTGTGTCTACAGATTGATCAACACATACTATTGGAAGTTGTGGTCCTCATGGCATTATACAAAATAAGCCAGTCTGGAGTTGGCTCATGTGCACATGGGTACAAATCACTTTTTTTTTTTTCTCTCTCAGTTGGTAATTAGCAGGCAAATCACTTCATTTTTCAAAGTGACAATTAGTCATCCCTATCAACATCTTACTCCCATCCTGTGTCATAATAAACTACATTGCTGGTAGGGATACATATATATGCAGACATGGTACCCGGTACGCACAAAAAATTTCAGGAAGAATGTGAAAAGAGAAGACATTTAGTTCTAAGACTATTTTGCAGGATCTCCAGACACTGATAGATATACTTACTGACTATGACATGCAACTCTCACTTTGACACAATTGACACTGTAAAGGTATAATAGCTCCACTGTCATAACAAGGATATGATGCTTTGGAAAAAAAAAGGATTTGGATTTAGAAGATTTCCTGTGAAAACAAAATATCCACTGATTCATGCAGGTTTTTGGGCAAGTCATCATGATACACTTGTGAGTGTGGTAATTTGTAGCTGCCATCAAAAACACTACACAGTTTTACAAACAGGCATGGATGACAGCAAGTTTAGATATTGTCCATAATATATCTTAACGTTTGAAATTATCATGAAATCAATCCAATGGCAACTGCCATCATTTGTACTCAATTATATCAACTGTAATGCTGTACAGCAGATTTACTGTCAACATCTTTTTTTTTTTTTTTGTCTTAATGTGTATGTTGTGTTGATTACATTCCTAAATATCATTTCAGACCAGGGCCCCGTTGCAAGAAAGTTGCAATCAATTGCAAATAATTGCTAATTTTGAAACAAACTATTCTGATTGGCTCAGGGTCTGCCCTATTAAGAAGACATGCATGCAACAATGATTTTGATTGGCCAGTGACAATCAGTTGCAAGTTGCGTTTAAACGCAAAGTTTCTAGCAACGGGGCACTGTTCTTTCACAAGGAATTTTCTCTTTCCCAACCACTGCATCAAGGGGAAGAGAGAAAAGAAGGAGAGAATTCCAATATCTCTAAGAAATAGCTTGGCTCACAGAGCTGTCATACCATACTGTTTTATAATAAATACAAATTGTTAATGCTGCAGTATGTGGTAAATTTATGTGAATTCTGCAATCTCATACAGGAAAAAAAAAAAGGGGGGGGGGGGTGGGGGTGGGGGACATGTCACTTGAAATCAAAGAGACAGACTGACAAAGATTTCCAGGTATACTACCAGGGCACTGTTTTATGAAAGTTGTCAGTCTCTGACAATTTCAGTTAAATCCTTGGAATTGATTGGCCTGAGAAGCTCTGGTCACTGACTGTTACTGTTACTATGGTAATTGTCAGAGACCGACAACTTATCAGGGCTGACAAATTCCATGAAACCGGGCATGCCCAGGTACTACCATCAGGAAAAACAACAACAACAACAACAACAACAACAACACACACACACACACACACACACACACACACACACACACACACACAAAATGGCACACATCACAGACCTATCATGAAGTGCTGTGGTTATTTTGCTACAGAAAGTATCATCTTTTCATTATTAATTTGACACTGCTGAATTTCAAAACATATCTTATATTACTATGAGAGAAAAATAGGTTGCCAATTTAGGGATCAGTCATAAGGTAGATATTGAGAATTTTTTGGAAATTCTGCATCCAAAGCAATAACAAGTAATACAAGGATACAGCACTGAACCACAGGTATGTAGGTTAATGTCATAACTGCTCAATATTCACCCTATTCCCTCACTTTTGACATCCATTCCCCTCCCTTCCCCCTTGTCATACTGTACCATGGGACATTTGACACACAATATCAGCCCTGACTCACTGAGAGTCTGTCAATTTTGTCAATTATGATGCACACATGATTGTAGGGGCCTACAAACCTGGTTTTACATCAAAGGCACTTACCTGTTAAATGTACATTGGGCACTTGCATTAGCTGCCCGCTCTTAACACTGTAAGGAAATTCCTCGGAACATTCTATTGATAATCTATATCATAAAGAGTTATGTCAGAGAGCTACATTTTCATATTGTTTACATGAAACTGTACTACTCTACATGCAAATTCAATGTGTGTAATCTATTTCAATGAAGAGTATTTGTTTTGCAGAGAGAATGTACATGTATATTACAGACATTTCTCTAATTTTTTTTTTTTTTACTCTTTGTCGGTAAGATTGCTTGCACAATCCAAATTATCCTAAACACCAATAGAAACAGAAGGAACCAGTCTGGGATTTGAACCTGTGACCTACTGCTTAATGGGTAGTGGCACTACAAACTGAGGTGAAGCCAGTTCATGGCAAATGGGAACTGTTTTTATGATATACCAGATATGACATGTCATGATAATGTTGAGTATGATGGTAGATTGCAATTGTGATATTTCTTCCCTTTTTTTTAAAATATCTCACCTGGCACCTGGCACATAAAAACATTTTGCATTAACCCATCATAGACAAACTGATTTCGCAATATGCATTTCCAATTCACTCCAGCCTGAGAATACTCAGGATTAGTCTTCAACGGGTTAAGCTTTGACCATAACAGTTATCAAATGAAATGCTATCACCATCACACAAGACACTTCAAATCACATGAATGGAGGAGAGATGTGCACCGCATTTAATGTACACTTGTATGGAGCATGACAGGATGTTTCTAATTGGTGGAGGCTTCAGAAGTTACATAGTCTACAGGTAGTCGGTGAGGAAATCCTTTGCCTAATTCAATAATATACTTTAAAAAAAGTTGCAGGTGCACTGTGTTGGCGAGTACTTATCCCTAAAATATTCTAAACGTAGCAAATTTTGGCTTACATACACAGCCCACTCATGAGCTCTCATCCTGTTTTGAATGATATTGATGTATAACAGGAAAGAGGAAATCTGTTACAGTTAGAAACAGACATAGCGTAACTGAGAAGTGAAGGAGGAAATAAAGATAACAAAAAAGATCCTATGGGGCTGGAGGCCCACCCGCATGACATGATAACTTCAACCTTCATGCAAGCAACATGACAGCATGTCAACCACAAATCACTGTTTACAATGTGCACAGGGATCCTTGGAACAAACTTTACAAACTCTACACTTCCACTAATTCTGCATTTGAACTCTGGATTGAAGGATGGTTTCTGCCAAATGTGATCACAATGCAATTAAAAGAAAGTAATGAAATGGCTAATATTTCTCAGGGGTATATAATAGAGCCACCCTTCAAAGTGCCATGAACAACTGTTAGCTTTCAGTTACTTAAGTTTCTACGCACACTTGTTTAAAATACAAGAAAGACAAAAATTCTAAAAGGTTAGGGATTGACAGGCAATGTGCAATGTGCAATGGACAAAGAGCGATCGCAATAAATAACTTGGCCACAGGTGAGTTAAAACTCAGATAGCCAGCCTGTATCTACAAAACAGTGAACACAGCTGACTATAGAAAAGAAAAGCAAAATATCTCACCAGAAATGACATATCTTTGGTCTTCGACATGGTCTCTTGGCGCAGTGGCTGGAATGCTGTCTCTACAGTCAACACCTCTTCGGCAGGGTCAATGTCCTCATCCCCGTACTTGAAATCTCCCTTCTGGAATTTACAGAAAACAGAGCATTAGGAAAAAAAAAAGAAAAAAAAAAGAATGTTAGTGGGCACAGTTTGAGAAGTTTACATCCTTTCATGGACATTTTTGTATGGATTCTTCGCATGTACACTATCTTTTGATATTTGTAACATTATGATATATGTAGAGTATGTAACAATTATCAAAAGCACAAAATCAGCAGAAAAAATGTACAATACAGACAATACAGAGGTCTGCAAATTCATCATTGTTATAAAATATATCATTCAGTACATCATCTGTTCCTCTACCTTGGCAGAACAGCAGACCACTGGTGGAACATTACTACTTTTGATCATTACAAAATTCCATAATAAAACACATGTGTGAGTATGAAAGCCATCTCCTATGGCAGTGGTAAGTTATCTCGTGAAAGTGACCTGAAGGCCTTATCACCTGCACATATCAGCCTGCTATTTTGTTTGACCATTTCACAAGGATTTCTTGCGACTATCTAGAGCCCCGTTTTAACAGACCTTACTAGAGGCAACACCCTATAATCCATATGACCCAGGTTTGATTCCTGTCTAGCTAAGCAATGTATGTAATCACACTGTCCCCTCTGGTACAGGCAAAACTCTCGGTCCCTGGAGGACATAATAGAGGTTCTGTGTGTGAGAGAGTCACAGCCGCGTGTACAGAAGATCCAATTTCACTCAGTCGTCGCAAAGAGCAGGGTGCATAACCTGGTAAAGTGGTCTGCCTCTTATCTAACTGGACCCTATGGAAGACTGGCTAGTGCAGCTGAATATGAACTATCCATTAGTGTCCAGCCATCTTCTAGCTCAGATGGAAAATGAAAGAAAACAAGCTAATGTTGGGCTGGGACTCAAAACACATGCGTTCATAGAAGCCTGTGGTCTTCATCTTTCTTAACCCGTTGAAGACTAGTCCAGAGTATACTCGGGCAGGCGTCTATAAAGGGAAATGTGCTTTATAGCACAGCCAGCTCTTCCTCAACAGGTTAAAGACCCTACTACTGTGGGGATTCATGGAGGGGGAAGGCCAGCCCAGTTTGGATCACAATGTTTGATGAACATCCCCGTAACAAATTGTGTACAGCTTCATCAGTGATCTCTATGCAAGCACACACACAGCAGCAAAATCTCAACTGGAATCGACGGTTAGCGATGAGCGTACACTTTGATGCACGTCGTCGCTGACTGGTGCTATTTGTGGTTTTTGTATGCACCCCAGTGGGCAGTGAATGAATTGAACCATCCATGTTTTCCCCACGCTACTGGGTCTTTATCCTTTCTGAAAGAAGACTGAGAAGCTCTGTCAGACTGTGTAACATTGAATCACACTACGGTACGTACACAGCAGGTTTGCAATAAAGAGCAGGTTTGCAATAATGAGCATTCTATGCCCATGGATCCGGACTGATGATCATCAACTTCTTGAAGCTAGTATAGATCTTCACTGCCTTTAATATCACATCATGACTGCACATGAACCCATTGAAGATGAGTTCGAAGAATACCTGGTCAGGTGTCTACGGGAAATGCATGTTACAGCAAAATCAGTCCGTCCACAATGGGTTAAAAGATATTCATATGATGTCTATGTACAGATTCCAAGTTGCTAAGATGCAATATTTCCATTGCTGAAAGAGGTCTCTTCTTTCTGATGCAAGCCTACTGCATTCCAATGGTAATTCTCCATTGGTGGCTGTGTTCCATGATCATCGAACAAGAAGTTTAGTCAGTGCTTCATCATCATCAGTTTGCATGACATCAGACTCAGAAAATTCAATAGATTTATCTCCGTCATGACTGTAAAACGCATGCATTTTGCACACTCAGAACAGGACAGCCTTTGAAATGACAGACAATACATTGTCAAACTGTATTCACATAGTTACGTAACATTACATAATTGAAGAGCTGAAAGTGCTACCTGCATGCAGTGTTGGTTGTGTAGGAAGGGGGACAAAATCTGCTCATGCTTGGATGCCCACATAGAAACGTGTGCACAATCACACAGAAAGACCAGCAATGTTTGGCCTAAAATGTAACTATAAAAACTTTGGTATAATGACCTTGTGTAGATTGTGATGAACTTTGAATGTTTCATTCAACAGCCAGTCTCAGCTTGATAAAATGTGATTCTTCAGACTGTGTAGTACAAGTTGAGGAATTTTGATGCAACCATGGAGCTCTTTTTGGTAGCTCCATGGTGCAACATAGCTGAATAAAGAAAGAGTTTGACCTGCTTCCTGTCTCATCATCTGGCTCATTATAGACCAATTTCTCAAGGAGAATCCTTATTAAATCATAAATCCTTCACAAATTCATGGGGTGAGTTCTTGAACACAGACAAAACATCACTGCACAGACGATTTCTTTCTCTACACAAATCAGGGAAAATGCACTTGGGCAAGGTCATTCAGACTTTGCTGGTCTGTGATTCATAGTTAATTAAAACTATCTTACTCTTTTGAGGTTTAAGATGTGATCAAAGCAGATCTCAATCGGCAGCATTTTCCACTGAGCCAAGAATGAGACCTAGCTGGTGGCTATGAATTTGTCTGGGCACCGTCTGTTATGAGTGATATGAATGTGCTCACCTTGGCTTGGGCATGATGATCACCTGTTGCTGTCAAAAGACTAACTACACGCAGCCGCTGTCGCAAAGCGACAGCGCTGCACCTCTATTCCTTCGCAGACGTTGTTATGGTTCACTGTTTCCTTCATGAATATCTTTATTAATCGTGGAAAACTAAAATATAAGGAATTATCGTAATCTATGACCATCATTCAATAATCAGTATGCGATTTTTTTTTTTCAATTACGTCAAAAACTTACCGAAAATCTGTGGCTGAAATCAGATCTGTAAACGTCCTTACTGCTTCACTCCTCATCTGCGTGTTATATGAATGGCATTCACTCTCGTATACTACAACGTAGGTAGTGGGGGCGGAAGTGATGAGATAGTCGAATGACCCCGACTAAAAAAGGTCAAATCATTGCCGGTGCAGCATGCGCGGATCTACTACAAGTTTTACGTAACACATGAAACGCACGGGCGTAGGGCGTAGGGCGTAGGTAAAAAGCAACCACTTCTGAATGCGCATGCGTGGTAGTTTGTTGATTTTTTGAAGCTCTCGAAGGAAAAGATGCCACCGCAAGATCTACTCCGAAAAATTCAACAATAAGGTCTGGATACCAACAAAACGCCGAATTCAACTCAACCATCAGGAAAATATGCTGTAGGTAAGTGTTGCAATTATATTACTCTTAAAATCATACAAAATAAAAGGTATTTTATGTGATTTTGCCGTCAATAGTGACGGTCGTTTACAACGTTGAAACACTAACACATGTCAGACCCTGTGCGCAGCACAGTGTCTGGTCAGGCTATCAAAAGACTAGCCCCTACTACACAGCATGCGATTCATATTTGGTCATTTACCTCCCACAAGCGTCTGATTTTAACCTATTCACCCAAATCTAACACTTTGTTCCGGTACCTCTAAACATATTGATATCATTCCATTTTTAAAAGTAATTTTTCTAAATAATTAAACTATTAATTGTGAAATAAATTACACTGTATTCCATATGTCCCCTCCCCCCCCCCACCCCAGTAACCCCATGGCGCTCCTTGTACACAGTAAGTGGGAGCTTCGCGTTCCAGCTGTTCGCAGTTAATGGCACTCCTGTGCTGCGTACAGTTGTAAACTGTGCATTATTATATTTTAAAAAAAAAATCTAAAAAAAAAAAAAAACCAAACAAACAACCTAGACCATCTATGACAAGGTGCGCGTGCATTCAGTCATCATGGCCGGTGGAACCATAGGGGCTGTGGGGGCGGGGCTTGGGCCCCCACACTTTCTGTGCACCATATACACAGGAATACATATGAGGCGTCATCACTTTGGGCCCCCACACTTTTTTTTAAACCTGGAAGTACGTAAGTGGCACTAAATAGAAATAGATAGAGATCTTCAAGTGTGCAGTGTGCGCATAGGGTTATGTTTTTCCAGTGAAGCCCCCCCCCCCCCCCAACCCCGGCGCGGGGCGCTGTAACCAGTATGGGTAGCTGCTGCGGTTGACCGAAAGATCGGTCTGTATCTGTCCGTCGGGGAATGTTCTGCGGAGACTGCGTCTGGCTTCACGGATCCCCTCCGTATACAGAGGACAGCGTTAATGGCAAAATATAAAAAGAGTCCTCCGGACAGACGGATCTTTCTGTCTACTGCTGCGGTTACCCCCCACTTTTTTTTTTCGCTTGTTAGCTCATGAAACCTGGAAGTGGGCTCCCCCACTTTTGAAAACGCTCCGCCGGTCCTGTTTATGTTGTGTCAACATGGTCAATGCAATTGTATTTTGTTTACGGTCATATGAAGTGTTGGGGGCGCCGTGTTGGGTATTGAACCCTATTGAAACTCAAAAACATATACAAAAATTACAAATAAATGCCCAACTTTAAATTTACCTCTGTCTCATCAATCATGTCCAACCGCTCCAACAGGGGTTCAAATTCAATAACGTTGAGGTACCCATCACCGTCTCTATCGTACGCCCTGAAAACGTTCAAACCTTCCTCGCCAACACTCAGCTGCATATCCTCCATAACATATCTGTTGTGTATCAACCTGCTGACCACACGACCTGCTACCGCCGCCACGACAGCAACCATCAGCGATATCACCACAACGGTCTTCCAGCCGCATCGTGCCCGCTTGTGGCCTGGGGGAAGTAGTGGGTAGTCTGTCTGAGTCGAGGTGTTGACGACGGTTTTCAGAACAGGGCTGCCGTCATTCGCCTCCTGTCCGCCATGATCTGGCGGCCTTTTTCTGCTTGTGAGCGGCATAATAACCAGTCGACTACATCATCGAAGGACATGTAATGACTGAAAAATACAGTTCATACCACAGAGACTTCGAATGGGGACCCGGTGGAGCGATTAACAAAGTCGCTCACCGAAAGAATAGATCTGGCAATACTAGCGGTGTGAGCGTACTCTGATCGCACGCTGCTAGCTAGCTAGCTGCTGCGCTGCACGTTTGCCCCATAAACCCGGAAGTAAGCAAAATCTCTTGTCATGATCTATTCTCGGTTCTCAGACCTATTTCCCCCATCCGCCACGAGAAAGAATTATGAATAATCATGCCTGCGATGCCTCTTTACTATTTTTTTTTTTAATAGTAGGGCCTACCTGACGTGACAAAGCATGACGAACAATCATTTCGTAGTTTAATTGTTTGTTTGTTTTTTCAGGGAGGTGGAAATTTCCATTTTATGGTTGTTTCTGCATGCCATTCGGGGGGCCGGGGGTATATGGCTTTTGGTTTACTGTTTTCTTTCTCATTTTTGGTTTCTACAAAGGATTCCAATTCACCATCTGTTGATCGGTCTGACAAGGCTGTTAGGCTTCCTTTTCTTTTAAATTTTATTTTCATCCTGTGTAAGTATATGCCTATAAAATGCAATCACATAATGAATCTTAGTGTTATCAAGTGCGAGCGTTAGGAATATAATTACTTGTACATTATTATAAGCGAAATGAGCGGCCGACGACCACTAAAAACAATTCCTAGTCTCCGTGAGAAAGAGCGTGTTCCAAAGGACCTGTGAATATAGTGGCCACCAATTTTATTTTTCTTTCGCTTCTCATGGGTAGCCGCTATAGACAGGTTTGACATACTAGTATTTGTTAAGTCATTTACCATTTTTTTTTTGGGGGGGGGGGGGGGGAGCAGCTGTGAAACATGTGCCTAGTAACGCGGCTTGTAAAACCACGTCAGTGGCACGTGACAGGACGAGCTGACGCCATCGTGACTTTAGGCCCAGTCAGCCTTTCGATGGAATGAATATTATACAGATAAGATAGATATAGATTTTCAAAATTACTTATCAATATTTCGCTTCAAATTTTGACTTTTTTGCCAAAATAGAATTATATCAATACATTTGTATAAAGGTCTGAATAGAAGACAACATGCGATCATAACACGTGAACCTCTGGGATGTTTCAGTATCATGTACTAGGACCCCGTTTACAGTGCGAGGCTCGGCCGCGGCTCGGCCGCGGCCGAGTCCAGCCCCGCTTCAGTGTAAACGCGCAAAAGGCCAAATGCGAGGCCAAAATTGGCCTCGCATTTGGCCCACAGTAAGAGTTCTGTGATTTGGCCTCGCTCTGGAGGTGGTCTCGGCCGCGGCCGAGCCGCGGCCGAGCCCGGCCTTTTCTTGGTGTAAACGCAAACTGGGCCAAATGCGCGGCCAATTGCGCGGCCAGTTTTAGTCTGGCTTCCAAACCCTCTGCCTGTATCTTTCGCTGTTCAGGATATTAACCCCCTCAACGTCGAAAACTAGTATAGTTTAAGGTGGTTTTGTCCTGCAAAGGATTTTTTCCTTCGGCAAAGGCCTTTGCCCGAACGGCGACTTCGTCGCCACGGAATTCAGTTGGCAAAGGGTCTGAAAACCAGACAATACCAAATTGCGTTAGTTTACAAGCAGAGCGCCACTACGACCAAATAATGAAAGGTTTGAATCGAAAGCGCGGCCGAGCCCAGCAGTGTAAACGGACAAAATTGCGAGGCTCGGCCGCGCAATTGAGGCCGGTTTCGGCCGCGGCCGAGCCGCGGCCGAGCCCGGCCTCGCACTGTAAACGGGGTCAAACTCTCCATCCCTCAAAAGAATATGCTTTTAAAGGACAAGTTCACCTTCATATACAAATAGATGTGGATTGAGTGAAGGCAACGATATTAGTAGAACACATCAGTGAAAGTTTGAGGAAAATCCGACAATCCGTTCAAAAGTTATGAATTTTTAAATATCTGTGCAATCACTGCTGGAGGAAAAGACTACTACAGTGTATGATGTCACATGCTTACAACGATAATACAAGAAAAATGAAGAGAATTTCACAAAACTTGACTTTTTGAATAAAGTGCACATTTCCTTCGACCTGTTACTGACTTATGTTCGGGATAATACTATTCCCCCTGACTTCTGAAAGAGAGAAGTCGAGTGTTCTTTTATTATGTGAGAAAAATGAAAATATCTTGAATTTTCTTTATACTTTTTTCTTTTTTCTTTATATAGTTTTACTCACAAACTATAACATTCTTGTCATCCAGCCGTGACTGAGCAGAAACTTCAAAAATTCATAACTTTTGAACGGATTGTCCGATTTTGCTCAAACTCTCACTGATGTGCTCTACTAATATTGCTGCGTTCACTCAACCTACATGTCTATGATGGTGAACTTGTCCTTTAAGTTCCAGCGAATTTTGTGCCTGATATGACAATCAACCTAACAAATGAGCGAAATCTTGGAAAATGACGTCATTGTTGATAAGAACTGTTATAGGTGCTTTCCTCAATGATGTTGATTTTCTTTATAATTTCCTTATATCGTTCTGCACATGTAACATCACAAGCTGAACAATCTAATATTGCCGCATTCATTCAATCCACATGTCTACGAAGGTGGACTTGTCCTTTTTACTTTTCACTGTTCCTTCTTTTAAGGATGATGGGTACATTGATACTGGTACATTAGACATGGGGATGCGCGTACTGAACTAAAAATCAAAATTAGGTTCTTGACCATACAGCATGTCTAATATGACATATAAATGAAAAAAAGAACTATAGGGTACCGTCTTGAAGATTATACCATATCAGTTTCATTTTGTCGGCAGTGATCGGAAAATAACAAAATCGGCTTTGCAGTGAGTGTACATTTTCAAATAGGCCGACTTTCACAACTATAACTTAACTTTTGCACATATTTCTTGACGGGATTATATCGCATGCTTTTTCATTGGATGAAATTTCATTTTCGTTCACAAATTAACAAACACAGTAGTTCATGATAACAGCGTTCAACTTTAATTAACAGATTGCTCAGAAAGGCGGCTGCATCGAACCCTGATCATCAAAGGCACAATATTGCACCTGTGGAATTCTCTTGTGCATCAACAGAAAACTGACAGTTGTTTGAATAATTTCAGCAAGGTGGAACTCCATCTCTAAACCTCCTTGGTGTAGCTGATAAATGTGTAAATTGTAAAGTCAGACCTGTCTATATAGCGGTCGGCCAAGGGAGACGAAATAAGTGGCCGTTATAGACAGATGGCCGCTAGAGGCAGTTTTCTTTTTATTTACGCTCTTTTTTCTCTCGAGGGAATTGTTTTTAGTGGCCGTAAACGGCAGGTGCCTGCTACAGACAGGTGGTCGATAAGACAGACTTGACTCTTTTTTTTTTGGTATTGTTTGTAATCATGAAAATCAATAAAACATACAAAAAAAAAAGAGACAGACTTGACTCTATATTACATCATTCAAGGTCAGCGGTTTCCGACGCATAACGATTATACACACACTGCTGTATGGCCATCTATCGCTGGTCCTCTTTCTCGCGCCTTTGCCTTCGGCAAAGGCGGCGACTTCGTCGCCGCGGACTCCAGTTGGCAAAGGGTCTGGAAACCAGACTATCTTCAAATGGGCATCAAGTCCCCACATAAGTAAAATCTGTCTTAGCGGCCACCTGTCTGTAGCGGGCAGCGTTTTTTTTTTTTTTGTTTTGTTTTTGTTTTTGTTTTTTTGTTTTTTTTTTAGACGGCACAGATTGGGACATGGCGCGTATTAAACCTATGGGAAACACATTGGGTTAGGGTTAGGGTTAGGTTTAGGGGGTTAGGGTTAGGGTCCCCAATCTGTGCCGTCTAAAAAAAAAAAAAAAAAAAAAAAACACGCTAGCGGGCACCTGCCGTATACGGCCACTAAAAACAATTCCCTCTGAGAGAAAAAAAGTATGGCCTATGGTATTATGTTAGCGGCCACTTTTTTCGTCTCCCTTGGCTGGCCGGCCGCTATAGACAGGTTTGACCACAGGTTTGAAGTACAGTCTTCTTCTTCTTCAGAAGAAGGCGGCGGCTGTACTTTCCATATTGATCCAACAGACTCAGGCTCAGCCATCAGCTGGTGGTGCGTACATCACACAGGTTCCCCATCACACATCACAGCAAAGATCATTATCCCGATCCTACACACTACTGTATTTACGCGTAGAGAATACGTAGGATCTTTACAGCCACCGCACCAAGCCACGCCACGGTGGTCTGCATCGAACGTAGAGGAACTAGAAGAGTTTAGTAATCCTTTGGCTATCATCAAGTCAATGCAGACAGTGAATATAGCTTGATATAATATTCTGCGGGCTGTTTTTACCACGAGGCGTAGCGATAAGGGCCAAGTTCAAGAGACCACGAAAGATAGGGGCCAGCAGGAACACCACCGCCTCCTCCAGTCCCAGTGACCCGGTGCTCCCCCGCCGCCCTCCTCGCCCTGGCGCCCCGATAACAGCGCGGCGCGTGACCGCACACAAGGCTCCACGGGCGTCGGTCGAGAGATGCCCTACTCATCTCAGTCCCTATCATTGCTATTGATGGGTCCATAAACAATAAAAACGATATCTTAGTTTGACAGTCTTACTCGGCCATTGTGATTCATCATACACCAGTAACCAGTTGTAACACAACATCATTGTTTTGCTTGACATGATATCACTATTATCAGGTCTTGAGGTAGTCGGAAAATTCAATTCCTATGCAAACGTGACAGATTGTTTAGACGTGTAGTATACCGTAAGCATCTTGGAGCAGTTGGAATTTCGAGTTCTAATTTATGTTGGATGGGCATGCTAGAGCTCCGCATCTCTGGGTGCTCAACAAAATAAATGAAATGGCTCTCCGTGCTGTGTGGATCATCCCGCTGCCAGGGAATGGACCAAAAGCAGTTGTATTTTCAAGGTGTGTTCACAACATGCAAAGCTGATCTTTACATCTGTTTTGAAATGTATGACTATGTACAAGTATGATGACTATACTATAGATAATTATTTTATCTTTCTTGGCAAGCAGTATCGTGCAGTTGCTTTTGACTACCAATTTCCAAAAATGTGGCTGAAAGTTTACCACTCATATATGTAACTATAAAAGTTTACACAGCCCAGTCACACAGCGTCTGGTCGGGCTACCATTCATGGTCTATAAAGTGTAGAGTCAACCTTGCCTAAGTCTAATCTATTTGGACTGAAGAAATAGCTTTGACTTAAAAAAATTGGACTTATGAGGGATTGAAAGCAATAATAGAATATAAATTATATAAATACTAAAGAGGAGAGGACTTTAAAAGACCTTAGACTTGGGCGATTATTCATCTTGTGTGAGGCCGACTTAAGCAAGGTGACTGTATGTCACTCTCACAGGCATAAATAAAAAGCAAAAATACACTAGTGGTAGAGAAGGAAAATTTGACTCTGGTTAGAGTTATTTTTGGGGGAGGGGGTACAAACAAAACTTCCCGAACAAACTGAAAACAGCCAACCAAAATGTCTTTGAAATTTCATAATCATAAGCAGTTGAAAGCTTTTGCAATTCCAATGGTATGTTTCTCTAGAAAGTTTCGTTGAAAGAGAATAGTGAAATATGAATAAAACCAGTTACGACTCGTGATGAGGCCTTTCTATGTGCTATGAAGTCATTTCATGTTGATATGTGTGGAAGCCCTTGAAAGAGAGCATACATGTGTTGAAATCTTTTAACATGTTTGCCTTATGAGTTCTGCTATTGAATACCTTCTGGATATATGCCATCATGCTGAGTTAGATGTGTCATAGCATCACTCTAAAATGATTACCAGTACATGGTATCAGAATATCAATGAATATGACATCCAGGCAGCTTACGGTTACATTTCACCCCCTCATCATATGTAAGGGGAAACAAAGAACTTTAAAAATGCTGAGGCACTATTTTTTTGAAAAGTCAAATACTGTTTTTGCAGTATGATTTGTGGTGTTTTTCATTGTTAATTTCATGGGTCAACTGATAATTGCAAAATGTACAAATATTGCCCCCTGTGTATACATTTTATATCTTCTTTTAATGCATGGAAATATCTTACTTTTTGTCTGAAATTGGAAAATACTCATACCTCACTTTGTCACAGTCGTGGGTCTTGAATGTGAGTTCAATGAATTGTGTTATTTTTTCACATGTCCTCATTCGAAGAATATAACTCTGCGATGTATGATATCCATGGATGTTTACAGAAAATATCCCACAGTGGAGAGGAGGGCAAGGATCTTTGCAGTCAGCCAAGAAAACGGTGACTATGTGAGAGTGCCGAATGAGGAGGTTCTCTACCAAAACGTGTTGGATAAACTGGGCTTCAACTATCCCTCTAACAAGGTAGTAGGCATGCAAGCATCATGCTTTGATCAGCATTTGGGCTTTTCTTTCATTTTTGTTACAAACCTAAGTTGTATCCATCTGATCTAGTGTGTTGGTTTGTAATGGCTTTTCCAAGATGAAAATTCCCAAAATGTCAGATTTTTGCCATGATTATGATTTGTGTGTGTATGTGTGTGTGTGTGGGGGGGGGGGGGGGGGGGTTGGGCATGGGGGTACATTTTAAAGGTAAAAGATAATTCTCGTACGCCTGCAGAATTGTTGGATTTTGCTCCAAAATGTAAACGTATGCCTAAGAAATTTGTGGAATAATGCTTAGCAAGATATTTGCTGGGTAACAATGAAAATGTGAAATATCAACAAAAGAGGTTTTGCTGGAGTCGCAGTCTCAGAACGGGGTCAGGCTAACTCGGACTCGGGGACAACTCAGCCATGCTTTGACGGCAGGCTGTGTTTTCCCTCTGGATTATACAGTGTTAATTGGACTATGGGAGTGCTTCACGTTATGGCTGGTCGCAGTTTTGGGCTGAGTTGGTACAATGCGCGGCGCATCAAAGAATCTCTTTGGCGCACATACAAAATGAACGTGTAAACTGTCTGAAATAGGGCCGAGTTATCCCCAAGACTGAGTCAGCCTGGATCCTTCTTGAATAAAAGTTGGTATACCAACATTTATTTTTGATCTCAGAATACTCCAAAACAACTCATCATCCCAACAAATCGCGTTAGCCAGATAAGTTTTTTGGTAGACTCTTTTGATATATTGCAAGCAAATATGAAATGATGCAAGACGGGTTCTCAAACCCTTACCAGATCTATGTTTTCACTTTAAGTATGAAAGTAAGCAATGATATTGGTAGATTGATGTACATTGTAGATGAAAGATAGCATTGAGCAGTGATCTATTGTTCTGAGTCTGATTGTGTCAGAAGTGTTCACATGTGTCTTTCTATGATGACATTGTATCGTGATGTTGGGTAAGGACCAGTCACATGTCCATTCTGTGCCTTCTTCATCCTGCCCCTGACAGTTTATAGCTTCACGAGACAGCTGTGACAAAGCCTTCCAGAAGCCTGTCTTTGAGGTGACAACAAAAGAGGGGAAACTCTGGCCTGTCATAATGGTCGAGAAGGTGAGAACTTGAGAAGGGACAAGATTGTCAGTGAATACATAATTATGCTTCTTAACATTTGTACCCTTATAAATACATGTGTATGTACCTTTCAAATTGACTTTTGATGTTTAGTGAAATCTAGTCTATTGACAGGTAAAACACTACAGCTTAAGAGTGAAAACTGCCAATGTATTTACTCTTAGTGATTGGCTAGTAAGTGATTGGTAAGAAATCATTTTGAAATTAGGAGCATTCATAAAACTCATGCAGGTGGACAGCATCTAGTGGTGGATTATGAATTATTGAAATTCTTGTGTTGAGACACTACCCCCAGCCTGAAGAATGCGAAGAACCAACTGAACATGCCCATAGACTTTAAAAATTAAATTTGCCTTCTCAGTTTTAAGCTTTAATCACCCTAGTAGCCATCCCTTCTATGGGGTGAGTGTGTGTTTGGGGGGGGGGGGGTGGAGGTATGTAGGGACGTACTGGTAGGTTTAACAGGTACATTTCCTTCCCCTTGTGTGTTTCAATGTTAACACAGAAAATCAAGAAGTAACCCTTGAGAACAATTCTTCAGACAATCACTTATCCCATATTGATATGCACTTGAACTTCGCTTTTGCATCTTCTCCTTGATCAATTCAAGTTTGTGTGTAGAATTGTTATTTTCAATGAGCTGGCATCATATTTGATAGCTTTTTCCTAAGTCAGCGCACACATGTTGTCTATGAGAACTCTTTTTTTTTCTTCTCTCCTTCTGACTATTTTACAGTATGGACTCCTGTTTTGCTGCTTGCCACTTGTCGAGTCATCAACATCCGCAAGGCCACCACTCATTGATATGTAAGTTTTTGATTTCAAAGAAAGAAATAGAGAGTAGTACTATGCCATGACATCATTCCTATTCTATGATGTGATGATAACCTTCATATGTGGATGGTAGAACCACTTTTTACCCAAGCCCTGATTTTGTTCTCAGAAACCAGCATGGATGTTTGTTATTGAGCCTCCCGTCTGTTTCACAGTGACCCTTGGCTATGGAAGGCATCATCATAATGCTAAAACTTCTTTTCAGACCACAAGTTTTGTTTTGAAAAAATTATTTTAATGATGAATTTATAGCGTGAAGGAACATTAAGCTTGGATATATTATTGAAAAGAAGCTTTCTATATATATATATATATATATATATATATATATATTTTTTTTTTTTTTTTTTTTGGGGGGGGGGTTTATTATTCTAATTGTGCAGGAATACATTTGTCGTTATTTCATTTTCCACAGACCTGGTGTCTCTGTAGGCTTCTCTTTGCTATATCAACTGGCAGACATCTTGGGTTCTCTTCCAAGGCACTTAGATGTGGTAATGTAGCCATCTTTGTTTTGACAAAAACCACAAACATCAACTGCTTAACTTTTGAAAATGTCTTGAGATTCTCATTTATTGATCAAATGTTTATGTTGAATGGAAAAATGTTTTTTTCTCGTGAATTGCTAAACATGTTTATTTTAATTGGTTGTTTTTTTGTTTTTTCTTGTTGTTTGTGGTCTGTTCTGCCATAGTTTTTTGTATATGATTTGGCACGCCGTACACCGGGGTACCGTTGTAACCCGGGGTACCGCGTTGTATAGCGCCATCTCATGCCCATCATGCGTATCTGAATTCAGATACGCCGATTCTGAATTCGGATACGACAAAGTCGTCACAATGAACGAGCACCATAGGTGTTTTTCGAAGTACACTTGCATACTGCATGCATTATTTATGCATAATCACAAATAAGAAAACATTTTTGTGCTTAATAATACTAAAAAATATTTTGACACATTTTTTGGTAAGCCAGGGTACAGCGCTGAAAAAAAAAAAAAATTAATTCAACAAAATGGCGAATTTTCATTTGGTACCCCAGGGTACCAAATATTGCATCATATAAAGAGTTGTAATGATTTCCAAGATTCTCTTCAAACAATAGGTACCGGTATTCAAAGAAAGAAATATATGCCGTAGAATCTTAATGGCAAACATGCTGGTACCATTTTAGCAGAAATTTGTCTAAGCTATGATGATTTGTTATTTTATGATATCAATTTAATTTTGACTGTTGTTAGGTGTGCTTGGTTTATAAATAGCCCGGTTCACACGTACACCAATTAGCGGGATACAAATCTCGAGATTTGCATCGCGATCGTCATCCCGAGTTTTTTGCACGTGTGGACAGAAAAAACCCGAAAATTAGCGGGATAAGCATCGCGATGCTAATCCCAAGAAATCTCTTGCGCTGGTTCGTCAATTAGCGGGATAATTGGCCTCGCGCTGGTACGTGTGAACGGTCGGGATTAGAATCTCGAGTTTTTACATCCCATCATGCAATGCGCACATCACAACAGCGAGGCCTCTGCGAAGAGGTCCTTCACCTCTTTGGAGCACAACAACAACAGCGCGCGAACCACGCCACTGACGCGTAAAAGACAATGGACAAAGGTAAGTGCACGCAGGCAGTGATAGAGAAGGGCGATGTGTGACCCAGTTTGCAGGCTTTGCTGTTATTTCTATCGGCAATTAGCGGGATAATTCGGTACGTGTGGACGCTCGCAAATTAGCGGGATACCGATCGCGATCGCTATCCCGCTAATTTGGTACGTGTGGACGCTCGCAAAAAAACTCGGGATGTGCATCGCGATCGTCATCCCGCTATTTTGTACGTGTGAACCCGGCTAATATGTTATTATCACTGAATGAGGAAATCAAAATGATTGTCCGGCAGGATTTGAAAGAAAAAAAAAAGAAGAAGAAATATCACATAATTGTTGGCAGTATTGCCGTCAAGGCCTGTATTATGTGCATCGCAAGAGATCTTTTTTTCTTGCTTTATGAAGTTAATCCTATGAATCTTTGTGATCAGCAGGTTTGGAAAGATACTATACTAAAGTCTTATGAACATGCAAATAATGTTGTGATTCATTAAAGATTTACATTTGAAATTAATGTGGAGTCTCTGTAGCTATGAATGTTTTTCTCTTTGCAGACCCATCCTAAACTCCAAGAGTTGAACAACTTCCTGAGCCAGGCTGCTCCCTTCGGTACTGTTATAGATTCCAATCCCACCACAGTAAAAGCTGCAGTCAGTGGCAGGGTTTGCAGCCAAGCCATCTCTGCACATTCAAAGGTATGCTGGTTGCCACTCGTTTCCACTATCTTTGGAAATTATAATCTTTGCGACTTTCAGACAACTGGGAATGGGATTAAATGAGTTGGAGAGTTGCATTAATTGGCCACTAAAGAAGCAATTGAATGTTCGTACGCAAGCAACCTATATACCGATGCCATCACACATTGTCATGTAGTCTACAGTCTTACTTCAGATTAAGATGCACAGTGATCCAGCAGACATCTTGTTTGCTTTGCAAGTGTGTTCAATAATTTGTTAGAAAGTTTTGAAATGAAGGTTTAGTACTACTTGACTTTAGGTTAATATGCACTCCTGACATGTCTCCTAAAAGTAACCCTTGGTGATGTTATCAACATTCTTCTTCAACTAAGCAACCGGCATGGCGCCCAGTTGTCCCAAAGAGCAAACCTCTGCTTCACTTTGCCATCACAGAGGAGATGAGAGCTGTCTTGTACAACAGAGATGACATTGACGATGTGTACCAGCTGTTTGGTGCCATCACATGCAAGGTAAATATCGGTATGATTGCTGCTCATTTGTTTAATGCTGCATACTTACTGTATGATAAGTTGACAATGAATTCTATAATGTGGACATTGCATTATTCTGGTCTTTTCCAGCATTTTACTTTGATTAAATAATAGTGTACTGCTTGTTTGTTACAATTCTCAGTGTTTTGGGGATATCATTCATAACTCAGAAATTAGCCAGGAATACTAGTTCATCACCAAAACCTAGGAACCCCACTTAGGGAGAATGTTGCAAATCGTAAGGAAAAGCAAGATTGCATGAGCCACTTTCGTTGGTGGAGTAAGCATCAGTGAATGGGTTGATCTGTTAAGAATGGAATGCTTTACTCTGATACAGGCTGAACTGGAAGGTGCCATGCCAGAGGTGACCGTCAACCTGACAGTCCCCCAGGACTCCACCCCCATTGAGAACCTCGTCATACATTCTTGTGTTGCAGCATCAGATCCCCTGAATGTCCAGCCAGGTCAGTACCACAATGTGCTTGTGCAAAAAGAAAACACCCCACCCCCTGTGTGAGAGAGTTGGCTTGTTAGTGTATGTTTATGTCAAGTACAGAGTATTTTGAAAAGCAAATTTGTGTTGTGCGTTTATTAACTTATAATAGGGAAACCATCTGATTATTTGATAAGAATATTCGATCTGTTTGTGGGTCTGCAAACATTCTGGGGACATTCCACTCATTTCCAGGGACAAGCTGTCTATGGATTTCTACCATCCCTACAGGAGTGGAAGTGTCTGCTAATAAGCCAAGGAATCAGTGACTGTATAACCCATATATTTCGCAAGTCTAAATTTTCATGAATTAGGACTTCCCAACAATTTCGCGAGTGGTTAAATTTGCAGTCAT
This sequence comes from Diadema setosum, assembly GCA_033980235.1. Taxonomy (NCBI): domain Eukaryota; kingdom Metazoa; phylum Echinodermata; class Echinoidea; order Diadematoida; family Diadematidae; genus Diadema; species Diadema setosum. The sequence continues at coordinate 41,833,025 of CM067059.1, forward strand.
GGAATCCTGTACTGAACGGAGAAATGTATACAGATACGTCACATTCATATCGGCAGTAGAGTGAATATTTTCACGTTTTTAATTTTGCAAATAGTAGCCGACTCGCAAAATTCGCGAAAATAAAAACCTCGCGAAATATTTGGCCTATACAGTGCACTATCTTTCAATATAACCAGGTGCCTAAATCAGCAGATACTGTGCTGTATTCTGCACACATAACTTATGTCTACAACTGTACATGCACTGCACAGTGAGTGTTACCTCTCTATTTCAAGTGTGCAACATGTGCAGTGTGTTTGTGTTTGTCTGTGTGTGTGTAATACGTACAAGAGAATCCTCCAAGAGCTGTTAAGAGAAGCATTTTTCAATCTTCTTGTAATGAACAGATCAAGTAAGGGATAAAATGACAGTTTTACCAGCAAAATCCTCTTGTATGTAAGAAATTTCCTTGTGTGTTTCTGAAATTCAGCTTGCTATATATAGTGACTTGTGCTATAGATATGCATGTTGAGATATCCATACTTGGAAAAATACAATAACAATGAAATCTTGTAGCCGTGTTCATTGTAACAATGATCACAGGTAACATGATTTGGTCCACACTTGCAGGTGAACTTACATCAACCGTGCGCAAGTTTCACTTCAATCCTCCTGCCGAGATGTTCATCCTCTGCCACTACACAGCCACTGCTCCAAAAGAGTCCTCGAGCATGACCTCGCCAGCATCAACTTCTCGACCAGGATCTGTTTCCATGGCAAGATCTGCCACGCCCACTTCCATCACAAGGTCAACAAACTATTCATACAGGGACATACCCCAGGAGACTCCCACAAGAGGGATGACAATCCGTGAAATCACGCCGACTTCGGACAGGTCAGCATCACCCACTCCTTCTCAGTTGTCGTTCCAGTCCATGGCCACGCCTTCTGAACTGCCAATCAAGGTGGCGTATGAAATGACAGGTGATGAACAGGAAGTGGAAGTGAAGGTCAAGGTGAAGCTCAGTGGCAATGTCAGGAATTTCTTTGAATACCTGGAGGTACAAATTCCATTTTTCAACAGGTAAGAACCGCTCTAGGCTTTTATGCTAGAATGATATTTGAGTTAGTGTACACACCAAATATTTCGTTAGGGTTTCATTTTTATGCCTCCGCCACGAAGTGGTGCCGGAGGCATTATGTTTTCGGGTTGTCCGTCCGTCCGTCCGTCCGTCCTTCCGTCCGTCCGTCCGTCCGTCCGTCCGTCCGTCCGTCCTTCCGTCCGTCCGTAATGAATTTTGTGGACAAGGTAACTATCAAAACCTGTTGAGGTATCCTAATGAAACTTGGCATGTATGTGTATTAGGGGGTGAAGTTGTGCCTATCAACTTTTGGGTGCACATGCTCAAGGTCAAAGGTCAAAAGGTCAAGGTCAAATACATAAAATTTCACTATTTCCACCATATCTATTGAATGCCTGAAGATATTTTCTTGAAACCTAGTGTATACATGTATTACCCAATTAAGATTCTCTGGTGAAAGTTTGGGTCATGAGGTCAAAGGTCAAAGGTCAAAAGGTCAGGGTCAAATACATAAAATTTCACTATTTCCACCATATCTATGGAATGCCTGAAGATATTTTCTTGAAACTTAGTGTATACATGTATTACCCAATGAAGATTCTCTTGTGAAGGTTTGGGTCATGAGGTCAAAGGTCAAAGGTCAAAAGGTCAGGGTCAAATACATAAAATATCACTATTTCCACCATATCTATTGAATGCCTGAAGATATTTTCTTGAAAATTAGTGTATACATGTATTACCCAATGAAGATTCTCTGGTGAAAGTTTAGGTCATGAGGTCAAAGGTCAAAGGTCAAAAGGTCAAGTAAAAATATTAAAACTTTTTTTTCTCCGTACCTTGGAAAATTGTTCAAGGTATCTTCATGGAACATAGTATATACATGTACTGACTGGAATTGATTGTATCTAGAGAATGTAGGGTTCATGGGGTCAAAGGTCAGGGGTCAAAGGTCAAGTGCAACACTTCAAAATTTTACTATTTCCCTCATATTTATGCAATGCCAGCAGGGTTATATTTTTTTTTTTGCACTTGTTGTATGCATGTGTAACCTAATAGAAATTCTCTGGAAAGGTTTTTATCTTCTTTTTTTTTGCCTCAAAGGTCAAAAGGTCAAAGATCAAGTGAAAGTGCTGAACTAACTTTTTCCTCCATATCTCGGAAGTGGCTCAAGTTATCTTGAAACTTAGTACATATTATGCATGTTCTACCTGAAAGTGATTATCTTATGAATTTTAGGGTCAAGGGCCAGATTAAAAATGGTAACAATTTACTATTCAATTCAGAAATTCACACCAATTCTCCACACCTGTACCTTGAAAATTACTCAATGCCTAAATGTATGAATGGGTCAAAGTCAAGTTAAAGTCCTTAAATCCCTAGATACATGCTCTCCTATTCATCCAATTAAATCTAGGTCAAGGAAGGTGAACATTCAACACATTTGTGAGAAATTTGTTATTTCAATATTTTGCCAATTTTGTGAAAATGTAGTCACACATTGTCCACATGTACTATCTAGACCTATTGGGAAAATCATGTATTATGGCGGAGGCATACCAGTCGCCAAAGCGACATTTCTAGTTTAGAATTTTTTGAGCCAAGTGCTATTCGTGAATTTAAAAAACACATGAAGATATTAACTCTGATCCTGACATGAATGTGACATGCACGCATATATTTCTCCATTCAGTACTGTACTCCACAATCGCAAATAAAACCATCCGCGAAATTGTTGGAAAGTCCTGATTTGTGAAAAATTAAACTTGCTAAATATATGGCATATACAGTATGTTGTAATCTGTTACATTTTAATTTCCAAAGAACTGTTATTAATGGTTTGATTACAAGGAAACATTGTTACACGAGGACCTGAAAAACACGACATCTGACTTTTTTTATCAAGTTCTCACCATATTGGGTACAAAATCAAATGTCAAGAGTTGGGACCAGCAACATCACCTTGTTTTAAAGAGGAAATCCACTGCAAAAATAAATAGACTTCCAAAGAAAGAGAGAAATATTCCCTACAGAATGATAAAAAAATGACAAAAATCAGACAAGAAATAAGGAAGATATGACATTTTGAAATTTCACATTTTTATGGAAAAAAATTTCTTGACCAGTCCTTATTGGTCTGATAATGAATTATCATAACATTTGTTGTTGTTGTTGAAAAGAAGTCCTTGGGATGTTAATGGAATATTTCCCTAAGCAATTCAGGGACAGCGTATCATTTAATTTCAAATCATTTGAGATTAATATCTTGTTTGTTGACACACGATTTGCACATTTTACAGAATTCATTGTTATTATTTTTTTTTATGCCTCCGCCACGAAGTGGTGCCGGAGGCATTATGTTTTTGGGTTGTCCGTCCGTCCGTCCGTCCGTCCTTCCGTCCGTCCGTAATGAATTTTGTGGACAAGGTAACTATCGAAACCTGTTGAGGTATCCTAATGAAACTTGGCATGTATGTGTATTAGGGGGTGAAGTTGTGCCTATCAACTTTTGGGTGCACATGCTCAAGGTCAAAGGTCAAAAGGTCAAGGTCAAATACATAAAATTTCACTATTTCCACCACATCTATTGAATGCCTGAAGATATTTTCTTGAAACTTAGTGTATACATGTATTACCCAATTAAGATTCTCTGGTGAAAGTTTGGGTCATGAGGTCAAAGGTCAAAGGTCAAAAGGTCAGGGTCAAATACATAAAATTTCACTATTTCCACCATATCTATTGAATGCCTGAAGAGATTTTCTTGAAACTTAGTGTATACATGTATTACCCAATTAAGATTCTCTGGTGAAAGTTTGGGTCATGAGGTCAAAGGTCAAAGGTCAAAAGGTCAAGTAAAAATATTAAAACTTCTTTTTTTTTTCTCCGTACCTTGGAAAATTGTGCAAGGTATCTTCATGGAACATAGTATATACGTGTACTGACTGGAAGTGATTATCTAGAGAATGTAGGGTTCATGGGGTCAAAGGTCAGGGGTCAAAGGTCAAGTGCAAGACTTCACAGTTTTACTATTACCCTCATATTTATGCAATGTCAGCAGGGTTATTTTTTTACACTTGGTGTATGCGTGTGTAACCTAATAGAAATTCTCTGGAAAGTTTTTTTTTTCTCTTTTTGCCTCAAAGGTCAAAAGGTCAAAGATCAAGTGAAAGTGCTGAACTAACTTTTTCCTCCATATCTCGGAAGTGGCTCAAGTTACCTTGAAACTTAGTACATATTATGCATGTTCTACCTGAAAGTAATTATCTTATGAATTTTAGGGTCAAGGGCCAGATGAAAATGGTAACAATTTACTATTCAACTCAAAAATTGCACTTTTTTTCCACACCTGTACCTTGAAAATTACTCGATGCCTAAATGTATGAATGGGTCAAAGTCAAGTTAAAGTCCTTAAATCCCTAGATACATGCTCTCTTATTCATCCAATTAAACCTACGTCAAGGAAGGTGAACATTCAACACATTTGTGACAAACTTGTCATTCCAATATTTTGCCAATTTTGTGAAAATGTAATCACACAGTGTCCACATGTACTATCTAGACCTATTGGGAAAATCATGCATTATGGCGGAGGCATACCAGTCGCCAAAGCGACATTTCTAGTTCTTTTTTGCTCCCAATGGGATCTGATTTATGCTGTCAATGTTCACTATTTCCAATGACTGACAAGATAAACAGTCACAATGACATTTTGTAGTGGATGTCAACAGCCAAAAAGTGCCTTCTCTGTGTTTAACATGTTTGTCTTCTAGAAATAGACAACAGAACACTTCTTTCATACACTGCATTCAATTAAATGCTTAGAACCATAGGATTTGACTGTTCATGTAAAAAATCATATTTTGCAAGAATCAAAGTACCTTGTTTTTTTCCCCCCATACATTTCTTCAACTGTCTCCACCTTACAGGGGTGTGGTCATAGGAGTGGATGTCAACCCAAGCATAGGGAGTGTAGTTTTGTCTCAAGACAGACACACATTGGCCTGGAACCTGGGCCAAAAGCTGCCCTCCCGCACACTGGAGGCCAGTCTCAAGGCCAGTGTCCAGTTTGGATCCCGGGATGAGCTGGACGACAAGAAGGACTCTTTCTGCGTGGGACTCAATACCTATGCATTAGTGAGTAGGGTGCCAGATATACTGACTAGTCTTTAGGGTTAAAGGCCTACACACTGGATAGTAAACATTTGGTTGGACCAGGCCCTAGTGTAGACCAAGGGATGGTCCTTGAGCATATTCATTGTGAGCACTAAGCAAGGACTTTGCAGGGTCTGTGACTTTCCATCATGAAGGACAAAGTCATTAGGTTTTGAAAGCTGAGTTACTTTAATAGTGTTTAGAATTTGCCAACAGCTAATGAGAATCACGTACTACAGACAACTTGGACAGAAGCAAACTCAAGCTTAGTGAATAGAACACTCAACTGTCCTGCATGTAATGCAAGTCTCCAACAGCAGTGCTGAATAATTACTTCATATATATGTATGCCATATGAAAGTAACTAGAAATCAATTTGAATTTTTTAACTAAATCTCACAAGACCAATGACATCCAGACATTTTAATAAAAATTGTATAGAAATTTGTTCCATAATGCATGATGATCCACCATGTCTTTTGCAGCGATTATGAAGAATATTAAAGTTGATTGACAATAAAATTCTACATCTGTTCTTGTGTTATTTTTCCACAGGTCTACTTCAAGATTTCTGACTACACACACAGTGGATGTAAAGTGGATGTGAAGTCAGTGCAGGTCCAACCAAGCTCAAAAGCCAAGGTGACAGCAGGTAAGCCGAGGTGTCCACTCTGAGACAAACTGGAACATGCTACCCAAAGATCTGGTCAACTGCCCATCTACTGACCAGTTTGTATAGGAGGTCCAGCACATCCAGCTCCGTAAAGAGGAGATGAGCTTTTTGTCTTGCACCAGTTTTGCACCCGAGTATTTTGGAGATGATTTGATATGGCAGGGCATGCAGTACACTAAGCCTGAAAATCAGTACCTAATACACCACGAGATGGACTGTATTTTCCAAGAACAAGCTCTTGATTAACTCTCATGAAGTAGGCCTGCATTTTTCTCTCTGGTTGATTATCACAATCATCTTAGATTTCTATAAAACATTGTTAAAATTATTTCAGTAAGATTAGTTTAAATTGTTGTCTGCACAAAGTACAGAACACAAGTTCTGTACTTCGAAACATTCTATAATGCACTTGTCAATTCATGCAGCATTTGTGTAATATTGTTTCTTTCGACTCTTTCTTCATTAAATCCGCAGTTCGCGAGTTCATGACCAAGGAATACAAGGTGTGGAACTCACAGGGAGATGTACTTTCTTGCCTTCCCCCAGTACATCAGGAAACATGACTCTCCGGACTCCTTTCTCTTTTGCGTTCCACAGAACAAATTATAATCCCCAGATGTCTGGCATGGTTTGGCTCTGCATCACAGTGTAGTATCATTTACACATATTTGATTTTATTTGATCTGGCTATTTGAGTCAATGGTGAAGAAGAGATGTTAGAATCACAAACGTCACAGACACTCAAGCACCCACCACACAGTAGAACATGCCCAGTACATCTTTCAGAAAAAAGCAGCCCTGACTGCTGCCTACATCTTCACCAGTTGTAACTGAGGAACAAACTTGTTTTGTGATTTATGATCAGTGTTACATGATAATTGACACCAGTCTTCACAACAGACAGCAAGTGTAAGTGACTGACTTGCAATCTGGGGGGAGGGGGGGGGGGGTGGGGGCGGATTCCGCCCCCCCTTCAGATCTCGCCTATGGAACGCGCGATCGCGCCGAAAATCGGCACACGCAATGCCCGCGACGTATGCTATCAAAATGTATGGTTGCTTTCTCCGAAAAATTTTTCTTATATTTTATATTAATTAATTATTGTAATTTATGCATAAAATCAGTTTGGGGCTCTAAATCACTTATTAATGCTCTAATTAAGCTAATTTCTTTTTAAAAATGTTTCTTGTATCATTCTCCTGAGACATAGGATAAATAAAGATCTGTATCGAAATTAATTTCTTATGTATTTGATTGTTTTTTGAATTTCTTATGTATTTCTGTGTTTTTCGACCTTTTGTTTTTGTTTGTTTTTTGGCCAAAATTTGTCACAAACATTTTTCGAAGCTTTATTATGCTAAAATAAATTAATTTCGTCCATTCTAAGTCAAGATATGAATTTTTATGTTAAATAATTGAAAAAACACAATTTGCATTGGATTTGTACACAAAATCACGTTTTGGAGCAATTTTGGGGTTGACAAATTTTTTTCGAACGGGCGTCGCGTCAAAACGGTACGCGCGGGCAAAACAATTTTGGTCTCAAAAGTTGCGCGATACTTGAAAGAAAAAAGTCATGAAACATCGCGGCGAGAGCTTATCGCGCTGCGAAGATATTGCGCGAAACGTCGAGGGGGCGCGGATTCCGCCCCCCCCCCAGCCTGATTAGGGTTAAGTAAATAAGACATTGCTATACACTAAAGGTCTTAGGAAAATGACACTATATTGTTTAGTCAAATTTTATTTAAAATTGTTTTATTGTTGATGCTGCTGGCACAGTACTTGAGCACATTTGTGTTTTTCATTCAGTCTCATTATTACATTGTGTAAAAACAATTCTCCATGGAGCTGGGTATGTATTGAGGACATGATGTTATATTCTTGCATTACCCCATTAGGTATGCATTGTGAATTTGACACCATCATGAAAATTCAAGAAACATCTTTGTTTTTATATCTTTTTATGTTTTAAAATGCTGTAGGTAACTTACTTAACAGCCTACTTCCCCATGCTCTTTGATTTGAACTCATTCTACCAGCTTGCCAGGGGACTCTGATTTAATCAACACCCACACTCGCGCACAGAAGAGTGGATAATACATAAATGTGGGCAATAGGTTGGACAGTGCAATTCCATGACTAATTCATGTACACAGAATGCAAGATCTATTGTACAGTTATCAGGGATGTGAGATTTAAGTTTAACCTGATCACAGACTTAGTTACTCTGCCCAAAGCCTACTTTTCAGACTTTTTGCAGTTCAAGTGCCTTGAAATGTTAATAGTTAAAGGCACTTCAGACTTTAATAAAAAAAAAAAGATTTCAGATTTTTAAAGATGTTTTTCTGCAATTATACACTCACACCCCTGAGTTATGTGAAAAGGATCTACATTACAGGTGACTCCTGTTATAATGAAATCCTCAGGACCGGCAGTTTTCTTTCGCTATACTTGTAGTGAAATTTTGTTATAGTTGAACAATAAAGTATATAAAGATATATACAAGAAGACAATAATTTAACTTCACATTAATAACTTAATTCTTACTCTGTTGTAATGAGAGTTTTGTTATAACCACATTCGTTAAACCGGGAGAGCACTGTAGAGTAGTACAATTTGTAGTATTAAATCTATATCCTATTTAGAATGGCTGTCTCGATATATGCCTGTCATTTTCTTATACATGTATTGATGTGGCATACAGGATGGCTTTCTTGTTCCATACAAGGGACTAATACTTATGTCATAATGTCTGCAATTTAAAATCACAACAGGTAATATTGAATACTCTGAATGACACACACTTTGCAATAGTTGTTGCTGATGCTTTGTAAAAATCAAACCTTGTTAAATCCTAATACATGTATCATACCAGTACCAAGAAATTACCGACGAGCATGAGGAAATTGTAGCTACAGTCAACCTTGCAAGTCAAATAATCACCTAAGTCAAAGTTCTTTTCAAGTCTTCTTCTCTTTATATTCTGTTGATTTTAATTTCTCAAAAGTCAAGTTTCTTTAAGTCTAAGTTATATCTTAAGTCCAAACCGACTCGACTTCTGCAAGGTTGACTGTATCTTCGCATTTCTTCGCATTCCAAAATGTGAACTGAACTAGCATTGTTTAACTTGCTGTACTGTCAGATATGTATACCGGTAATATGAAAGACAGTTGACCTGATTCATACATATCTACTTCAAGCCATATCTTGGATGCGATGAAAGGACAAAAGAAAGCTGATCTATTTTCAGCAAATGAGTCTTTATAGACTAAATGCTACTTTAAAGGTACTAACCCACATTTGCAAACCCACGAAAATCAAAACTGCATAAAACAGGTCCAATATGACTTCAAGTACAAGTTATAACAGTAACATACCTCACCTGTCGCTCTTTGTCTATACCATTCGATAAAAGAGAGAAAATCATTGTTTTAAAATCAATTTTCAAACCGCGTCAACCCGACCCAAAATCGAATTACTAGCGCGGGCTATAGCTACGTACATTGTACATGTAACACGTACGTGGACCGGAGCTAGCGAGCGTTATACGCATGCGTACGGATTACGGTGCATTTTCATTTATTTTTATGAAAGTAATGGACTAATTGGAACGAAATTTTGCACAGGTGTTACTGCAATCATACCCAAACTCCATGCTAACTATGAGACCAATTGCTGCAGGTTTACAAATGTGGGCTAATACCTTTAAGCAGAGACCAAGAGCACCGGTAAATACCCAGGCTTCATAGCTAACCTCAAACCAAAACTGATGCTCAAGGTAATGTGACATGCACCTTTTAATACTTAAGGGGAATATCCAACGTCATGGGATGATGCCTTCACCTTAGCACCTCATCTTTAGTATTTACATGAACACTGGATATGTTCCTCTGGCATTATGACTTGGAAGCTTTTTGAACTCAGTTTGAGAAGGAGATACTTCATACTCCAAAATGGATACAATGATAGCCACGAGACACTGTGCATTCAATGTGACCAAAGAGTGTGTAAAAGCAAACTGGTGTGCATGCAAAAGCATAAAATGTATTTTAAAAAGTCATGAAGAGTTACCCATGATGTAATGTGGTACAAGATACATCGTATCATATCACTGCATGCTGTAAAAGCTTTTAGCTTGTCGACCAACCATTATTCTACAAAATTCTGATTTATATATCTTCGTTGCTGATGACAAATGGATCTTAGATGTACATGATGCAAAAGTGAACTTAAGGAAATTCAGTGCACACTCTTCTTTTATAACTCCAAACAGATTTGATATGCATAAGGTGAACAGTCATGTTCTTCACTGTCACTTTTGTGGTTATAAGTGGGTTTCATTTTCATCCATCAAAGATTGACAGGAAATTATTGTGGGGCTTGATGACCATTTACAATCTTTATGTGGGCTACAGTAGGGTGCTTATGTATAAAAAAAAATAAAAAAAAATCAAAGCTGAGTTCAGAATATTTAGGACAAGTACTCCCTTGACACATTCTGTGCATATCTAATATTTTATGTCATGTTTGTCCTGTCAACAAATCTGTTTGTAAGATTTCTCTGATAAAACTCATATTTTTGTATATCAGCAATAAAGAGAACTGGATACCAGTTACACAAGGAAGTTCAGCCGTTTTTCATAAATGTAGCATGCATTTTTTGCTGATGATCGGGTGCTGAAGAATGCGCAAATAGAAACAAGTCTATTCCACCATGGAAGATGTCAAGAGTGTCCCAATTCCCAAATACAGATCACCACTGACATCGGACAAGCAAATAGAAACAAGTCTATTTCGCTATGGAAGTTATCAGAAGTGTCCCACTTTCCAAACACAGATCACCACTGACATAGGGCAAGTTTCCCAATCCTAATTATGATCGTGTCGGCCCTTGAACACTTTCATCTCAGACCATGGGGCGTGACAGTTGGACAGGCCCTCCCCAAACTGCAAAGGGACTACGTGTCGGTGTTCTCCCGTATGCCTTCTTTGCCAAGTCTCTTGAGGTCCTTTAGGCCTTCCAGGGACAAGTATCTGATCTCACAATGTGGCAAGGCTGGGCCCAGGATGCCCAGGACACCGTCCATGTCCTTCACGGCTGGCAGGTCACAGAGGAACAGCATCTTCAGTTTGCTGGCATGGGACAGATTGTGATTGGAATACAGAAATACTAGTAGTTTCTTACTTTTTGGTGCCAGATCTTTCCTCGCTTTGCTTGTCATTAGTGTTTAAACCACTCCAAGCTTTCAATACAACTACAAAGAATGAAGGTTGTCTTTATGCACTGCTATTTCATTTTTGCTCATTAGGTATTATCTCCTAGACGAAAAGAAAATACGCAAATGTTTTTCACATCAAAACAATCTCAATCAACTTTATTGATTTCTATGCTCCTTTTTATGCACATTTTTATTCTCAAAGCATTGGAGCAATTAACATCACCTTGTGCAATGACTAGATTTTAAAGATTTTATCACTACATACAACACCAGGAACAAATCAATTTCTTGATATAATATGTGTAGTTCATATAGATGGTTTTCACTCAGAGAATGGTGAAAGTTTATACAGGTTTTTGTTTTGTTTTGTTTTGTTTTTTTAACAGGGTAGTCAACATAGTGCTTGAAATTTGAATGTCATAATAAGCAAGTATGGTGACCAACTTTCTCAAGTATGTGTATGAATTCAAGCTATCTTGGCAAGCAGGGAGTATGCAGTGTTGTGTGAACCAAATACCAAACTTTGGATATTACAAAAGGTAAGTAAATTTCCAAGTTTCAAGCATGTACAGTATGATAAAGAATTTGAACTGTCAGGGCAAGCAGGGAGTATGCAGTGCTGTGCCATGAACCACAGACAAAGTGGCACAGATTGGTCCAAATATCGTGGCATGAAACTTACTGGAGATGAATCAGGTTTGTTAAACCCTTGTCTGTGACATCACCACAGCTGCTGATCTGAAGCTCCTCCAAACAGTCTTTTAAATAGACCAGTTTTGACACACATGTATCCTGGAGATATGTGCAGTGATGCAGCTTCAGGTATCTAAGATGGTCAAGTCCCTCTGTTGAAGGGGAACAAGAATACAAATGCAGTGATCACTGAGAAGTTCTGATTGGCATCTTCAAGTGGAGAAAGTGGTGGAGGCTTCTTTTTTTTTCTTTCATCCTAGTACAATCTGTGTGCAGGCCTTGACATAAACTGACATATAATATTCATTCCACAACACACAAACAATTTCTGTAATCACATGATGAGACAAACATCAACATCTACAATGTGGTTGCTGTTGGTTTTTTTTTTCAGTTGTCATCCTGTATTAAGTTATTTCACACAGTGTTTGATCAGTTTGACACTTCATATGGGAACCAAAGCCTACTGGTACATACCCATTGCTAGCCAGCCAGCTTCACTTGATGACTATGAACCCCTACAGGTAATACATGTGTAGTGCTCTTTGCAGGTCTTGACGGCCTCTCTTATTTTCTCAAACAGTGCATATGTCTAGTAATTTAAGATACCAGCATTTTGAGGCATTTACCACTTTGAATATACATAATAAACACAATAACATTATTGGAATATTAGAGTGTAGTGCTCATATCCCTCAAGAGGTGCTGCCATTTGCAATGAGCCCATTTGCCACCAAGACACCTCCTTTCCTGTGCAAATATGGGCGATCACCTTAAAGCCAAGAACTTACTAAAATGCTCGAATCCTATGTGCATGATGCAGGAATCTGTGGCATCGACCTCCACTAGCTTCAACTTATCCTTGCCCCCAGCTGGTAGGAGGTTGTAGTCTTCTGTCCACTTCTCAAAGTCTCTGAACCTCACTGCAGCACCGCAACGGAGCAACCACTCGGCAGCAGCCCTGTCCGGGCCAACTTCACGAATTCTCGATCTGTCTACCCTGGGGTCATTGTACAAAAATGACAGGTTATTAACTGAACTAGCAAAGGCAAAGAATAACTAAACACAACACAAAAATCACTGGTAATTGTTCACTGTATTTAGACACTAGCACTTTTGAAAATGTGATTGTGTAAATATATTGTGAACTAAGACACACAAAAAGAAAACCACTCAAATATCCATTATTGCCACAGTATTAGCACACAATTATACAATTGCAATTGAGACTGCCAGTTAGGATTGCACTATGAGGACATGGATTTGAATGCTTTACTACATTCTGTAGAAACCCAAAGGCACATCTTTGGCCTTTGACATTCAATCTATAAAAACCATCATAAGTGAAGCAAATATATTTGGGATACTCTACTGACAGTTCTTGAGGACTAAGCACAAAACTGTTTTCAGTACTTAAGTTCAGCTGAAGTGCATTTTTAGGACAGGAGTGTGTGTGCTACAGGGAAGAAACATTTCCATTGTATTGTCCTTCATCTTATGCAGATTATTACACAATAACTAACTGACAATGTGATGGAGTAATACCTCAAACATTTTAGTATCATAATTTTTATTTCATGCCGATGAGAAACTAATCTAATCTTGAGAAGAAACTATTTGCAGATCCTGAGGAGAAGCACAGAAAGAACTATAGCCACCAATTAATGTAAAATCAGACATTTTTGTAGGCATGAAACTTTCACAAACTTCATGAAGAGCCAAGATTCACAAAAGTAAAGTACACACAAAGTTTTGTTGTTGTTGTTGTTGGTTCTATGCCATGCATTGAATGCCAGTGGCAATTTGCAGGTTTCATGCTGTGAACATTTCTGGTTTCAGAGCAATTTAATGAATTTTTTAATATGTACAAAGAAAAATTGTGAATAATTGTATTGGAAAGTCACTAATTTGTCTACTATCAAAAGAAATTGGCTTGTGATAGCAAGTCATGGTCACTTAATTAACACAAATTTGTTTTTACATATGCCACTTTTTTTTTTTTTTTTTTTTTTGGGGGGGGGGGGGGGGAGGGAGGAGTTGTAAACACAAATACAGAAAAAATATACGAGTCCATCTACTCTATCCATTCCATAACTGTAAAATGTCAAGAGAACTGGGATGAGTTGAATTCTGTGATGATATTTTCTCTACACCAAGGAGGTACTAGCTAGGGTCACCACCTAGTACTTCCTTGGGTGTACCTGCTCTTTATAGGCCACATTAAAAAAAAAAAAGACAAAAAGATGCCACCTGATAAGAATAGAAGCAGCATTCAGACCTACCAAGTCTCGCACCTATGCGTGAGACTCATGCCTAATCGGGGGTCTTTCTACATAACATTTTTAACTTGAGCCTTTCATTTAAAGTTCCTGTTCTATTATTTTACTACACTGAAAAGTATGACTCACTGGTTGAACACTGCATTCAGCATACCCCAAAGGGACCGGACTCCATACTGCTGATGTGAAGGCAAGCCTTGACAGAGGACACTTCTGACAGGAAGCTTAATGTGAATAGGGGGTGAAAAACAACAACAATTAAACATGTCACATGCCTGCATTCTCCAATCCAGTGTAGGACCTCTTCATGCACTCAGAAATGTACCTTGCATATAGACCAGTACCCATAGATGTTCTACACAGGGTTTTCATTTGTACAAAGACCAGTGATAACCATTTCATGTGATTTCTAATTTCTCATACCGGTATATGACATAGGACTGGGGTAAATAAATACTTTGTAATGTCCTCTTTTTTTTTTTTTTTTTTTTTTTGGGGGGGGGGGGGGCAGTTGTTCAGGCAAAGGTCTCCATAACTATACACAGCCCAGTTGCTGTAAGTATTCGCACAGCGTATTAACAGCGTCTGTTCGGGCTAAGGTCTCCAATACATTGACAAAGGCACAATTGTTGTCAAGAGTATATACTGTGCTAGACTTCCATTATTGCTTTTTAGCAAGACAAACCAAAGGCTAAGCTACAGGATGGCCACTTTGAATGCACCTGACATTGCAAAGTGTAAAAGATAGAACGCCTAGACTAGGTTGTTTGCAGTAACCATAATAATGAAAGTGCAAGTGTGAACATGTCAGGACTGGAGAGATTCCCCTAGGAGGTATAGAGAACACCTCCTTGGATTCCCTTTGTTTGTAGAGAAGGCTCTGCTGTCATCTGAGAACTTTCTGTAAAAAAAAAAAGAAAAAAGAAAAACAAAACACACAAACACACAAAACAAACAACTAGAATTCCAGCAAGTTGGGTTTGAAATACATCCAGGAATTACACGGTGTGGAGAGGAGCGGAGCCCATGAGTTCGGGTCTAGGAAACATCATGGTGTAACTTTGAATCATAATGTCCATGAATAATTCAAACATAGGTGTAGATCTAGTTTCAATTTTTGGTAATACAAATTACATTTTCGTGTCATAATGTCAAACTGCCTAACCATGTCTTGCAGCCTTGCCCTTTATTTGACTCGACTCTCAATCACCATACCTTCACGACTCAGTTGATGCTAAACTGTTTGGTAGTTTTCTAGACTATGCCCGTGGGCTCGCGACAATTCAAAACAAGTAGAGTCTAGGTTTATAAATGTTGACACACACACAGTTAGAAGTAAAGTTTTGATATGAATGGCTCATACCGTCATGAACGAATGTGACGCAGTTTAATATGGCAACAAGAATTCTTTTTTGTTTGTTTGTTTTTGTACCTGACATGAATATATACACGTCGGACTAGAGAAATGGGCACACTCACAATACCTGACCAGAGCTGCAGCTGTTCACTAACTGAGCTGCGTTTGCACAGAAATACAGTGAGAAAGAATTCAATGGCAACAAAATACAAAATGACAGTACAATGAGGAAAATTCAGGGGATTAACTTACCCGGCTTAGAAGAAATGACATTTTCAGGTGAAAGATACGACTTCGTTCCAACTCCAGCAGAATGTATTCTACAGAGACTTGTAACACTAGACTACTAGTTCAAGAGACGTCGACTGCAGTCAGTGTCGCGTCGTCTGCTTCTGCTGGAAGCTCGTTTAGATTTACAGTACATTTATTTATTTATTTATTTATTTATCTATTCAGTCTTTTTTCAACAGGGTAGCCCCATCAGTAGGCAGGTACTGTTCTTACTGGGGGCCCTGCACAAACAAGCATTACAGTTGACAAAACAAAGACATATACATCAAATACAATACACTGTATGTGGACAAGTACAATTCTTCCACCGAGTCCCCTACAGATACAGTCACACAATAACTATACACTGACAATTACACGCTTACTAGTCAAACAAGCAATAATAAACATGGTGGGCCTACGTATCTATCATAACCAAACAATTAACCATAAATTTCATCAAAAATTAAAAAATGAACCCAACCAGCAACCATCTTATTATATTCTTACTATAAGGAAATTATTAACATAACAATATATTACTCAACATTAAATAAGTACATACTGCCCACTGACATTCACATATACAGCTGTATATCATATCTCTTGTCGAATGCTCAAAATCTGAGAAAAATAAATATATCGGTAATTTCTGTGATTGTCAGTAAAAACGCTGTTGCCATGGTAACACAATGTATAACATGAGAAAAAATGAATTCTACACAACTATGATATCATAGATCATATCATATCCCAAATTTCAAATCAAATACTCAAAAGCTAAAAAAAAAAAGCAATATTATTCTATAATTTTCATTCAAATGATGTTGTTACCATGGCAGCACACTTTTCAACTACAACAAAAATTTTAAACATCTAAATCGTGTAATAATCACATATGCCAAAATTCCAAACCAAATACTCAAAACTCGTATGATGAATTAACGAAATCCATAATTTTTTATATAATCTTTCATTCAAAATATACTGTATATACATTTCAATCATTCATTTCATGATTGACTCAACCTTAATACTATCTATTTCTTTCCAAAACATCAAATGCGTCTCCTTCGAACAACAGATTGACGCTAGGGCACAGTGTGTGTTAAAACGGTGTCAAAAGTTTGTGGTCTTTTTCTCTGGATTGATCACCATCACGGAGCACGGACCACCGTTGGAGTTTTGTTGCCAATTTACATCTTGGGTAACATAAAAAAAAAAAGTTCAAAGGGGTAATATAGTTTTTGATTGAGATAGGGATCAGCTGTTAACTCTTTTTTTTTTAATGTGAGATACATCAAAAACCATTTTCAAATATGAAAGAGCATAGACCTACAGTTCACAGAAGAATTTATTCAAAGTTTGTTTTATGAAAATCGGTTTTGAAATGGCTGAAGTATCGCAAAAAAAGAAGTAAAACAGAGTTATTCTTATAAAAGATGGGTCCCGCCTTTTATTTGGATTGCTCTTTCTTCTTCTTTCTTTCTTTTTTTTTTTGGGGGGGGGATATATCAGCTATTCTAAACCAATTTTCATCAGATAAACTTTAAATTCCTCTTAGAATTGTGTGCTCTTTCATATTTCATATAAGAGGTTTCTCATTAGCTGACATACACACAAAAAAAGAGAAAAATGGAAATTCCTCTGAAGCCCATAGATCTCACCCAAAACTATATCATCCCTTTTATTGCAAAACCATTAATTTTCTAACGCAATGAAGGAGTTTTGACTTTCTCAGAAGGCTGTAGTTAATATACGGGAATAATCCATGTCAGTAACACCGTAATATACCCTGGAAGATACCAGTAACACACCGAGGGAATGTGTATAGGCCCTACTTTTCATAACAACTGGGTGAAAAATCGGTTACAGCTCGTTATTCCGAAGGTTCGTTATTCCGAAGGCTCTTCAGTCCGAAGATTCGTTATTCCGAAGGTTCGTTTTTCCGAATTTCATTTTCGGATTAACAAAATCTTCGGAATAACGAACCTTCGGAATAACGCCACAAATGTTCGGATTAACGAACCCTTTTTCATTTTCGGATTAACGAACCTCTAGGTCTACATAGGGAATTTGTGTGTTTCGGATTAACGAACCTTCGGAATAACGAACCTTCGGAATATCGAACCTTCGGAATAACGAACAGCACCCGAAAAATCTCATGTACACTAAGTATGAAAATGTTAGGGTGATGGGCGGCATAATGTAATACCATAAGACTGCGTGTGTAGGTCTAAACCTTTCTTATCCAGCCAGGGCCAGCCATGACGGAACTTGGATTTATGCAAAGACATTATTCTATGCTGAATTGCAGCATTGTTCCGGATGATTTCACTATCGTTGTTGACTAATAGTTCTGCATTCATTACGAATCCGATACCGTGACAAAAATGATGTCTTTTCAGTTTTAACTTTCTGTAAGTGCAATGTTTAGGATTGTATACATTGGTATAACTAGAACTATCACATAATTACTCCGCTCCAGCAGCTCAGACTTCTATGAAAAAGAAACCAGGGTTTGATAAAGGGTTTGTGTGTGTGTGTGTGTGTGTGTGTGTGTGTATGTGTGCAGTTGCCATGGCAACGCCTTGTCGGGTTCAAACACAAAGAGTGTCCTATAGTTATAACTACACCTATAGATCATCATATACAAAATTTGAAATAAATTTAGTAAATATACTGTGTAAGTATACATTCGCTCCAAAAGGTTTGGTATGGTCATAATATGTACCACATGTTATTGTAATACACTGGTTCCCCTCTGTACCATTTGTGAATGTACTTGTAAATACTGTATATAATTCGTTTGTTTGTTTGTTCTTGTGTATGTCACCTGCTGTTTGTTTTTACCTGAAAGTTTATGTATGTATTGTATTATTGTATACAGGGCTTCCTTGAAAAGCAGGTCTGCTGGCTGTCAGCAGAACTGAACGGAATGTCCCTGTTAAAAGATGTTGTGAATAAATAAATAAATAAATAAATAAATAAATACATTGTGGTTATATTACCATGACAACGCTTTGTATGGCAATTATGAAAATCAGGTCATCCACATCTATACCTCATTGTCATAATCTTACCAAATTTAGATACCATGCTATTTCAAAATTGCACAACTATATAACTTGCCACCTCAGGTGGTACCATGATAACCCATTTTTCGGTTCTTGGCCCATGGACTATTAATTTCTTTTCATTTCTTGAATAATGAACGTTCGGAGTAATGAACTTTTAATTTCGTATTAACGAACCTTCACACTAATGGACTTTCTTTCATTTTCGGTATGTCGAATCTTAGGAATTCAATAAATTTCGGAATAACGTCACAAAATGTCCTGATTAACCAATATAAAAGTATACAGGGAATTCATGCGTTTCGGAATTGCGAACATAACGCGATTTTTGTCTAAAGGTTAATTCTCAAAATGGTTATCGATCATATATTACGTTCTCTCATTCGTTCTCTTAAAATGCACGTAGACGTCATTATCATCATCACAAGTATTAAAGCTTAAACAGATTGGAGAATGGAAAAAAATAACAACAACAACTTTCACAGCATCTTGAAGGATCAACTCATTTTGTCTTAAAAATCCAATTTCCCACTTTCCTCATCATTTTAATGACCTGGGTAGGCCTTGTAATTTGTACAGTAAACTGAAAGGTCCATGGGCAGATATTTTGCTCCGGCATGCCTCATCATAAAATATAATCTGTTGATGTCGTTATTATGCTGGACGTAATAATGGGGCTTAATGGATAACATGGCAATAAGTATATTTGTTTCTCCTTGCCATAATGCTTGTGATGAGGCCCTATTAATCACGAGAACAAAATCTCCTTACCAGTAACCAGGTATGCATCCTTGAAAAAGTCAACTAAACTAAATATCTGACCGCATATTTTTTTTCCATGTCCCCATCATGAATTCCAAATTCCGTCCGATTTAAGCGCGGGTCATTATGCATGTACAGAGTTTTTGGTTAAAACTATGGGCGGAGGTGACTCAAAAATACAATGTGTACTATTCACTGAGGGATGCAGCCCCGAAGTGAATAGCCCTTTCAGAGGCACCGATGCCAATAGCTGTAACCAGAAATATTGGCATAGTATATTTGTTTTAAATTTTGGATAAAAAAATTAAACATTAATGAAGGGGAATATTTGAGGCAAAAAGTCGTGCGTGGTAGATGCGATGTTGTCGATGGATACTACACTGACGGTCTATACGACTCATTTGAGCAACGCATGATGTCAGACTCCTTGCTTTGTGATGGTAAATAAATTTATTGTTTTGTAATTAATTGTCACATTTGACAAACAATTTGACGGTGCGAAGGTGCGAGCGATGTCAGAATTGCTTTGTGATGTGACATTATTTTGCAAAATGGCGTCATAAAAGTGACGTCATTTTGCAAATAGTACGCCATGGAATGTCAAACATGAGAACATTCTGGCATAGCTGAAAACGCTTTTAATCATGGTGAAGCTCTCTCAACCAATTACTGAAGCTCTTTCAACCAATAACTGACGGTGGATAAATTTTTGCCCCAAAATATGAAACAAAATAATAATCAACTAATTGATGTATAAATTTACACTCCCGATTTTTCCTACTAAAAAGATATAATTTAAGGTCCGGATGTTTGAGACTTTTACAAGACTTTTCCAAGACTTTTATGAACCAGATAACGATGTTTCTGTCCAGAGCATATTAGCTTCGCACTCTCCATGTATTTGAGATTATAACTCCTGTCATGTACTACAGTTTTATACATGCCGATTTCTGTAATAGAACTATAGTTCGCCTATACGGTCCCTTTATACACTTTTCGTCTATAGCTTTTTGCGACATTTTTATGTGTCTAGAAAGGTCAGTATCTTCTTTTTCCAAACACTTCAGCTCAGACTTAAAGGAAACCCAAGCCCAATACCGGGACTGAGTGAAAGCAACAATAGTATGAACATGTACAGTGAAAGTAAAAACAAAAAAACCAAAAAAAAAAAACACCCCAAAATCGGACAGTCAGTTCAAAATTTATGAATCAGTTTTAAAGTTTCGATTCAATTCAGTTCAATTCAAGTCAATTCAATTCAATTTAATAGTTTATTCATTTCCATCCAAAAAGAGAAAAACGTGATTCAAAGCGGTATACAAGTTGTCAATTTGACTTTCATTCATTAAGGACAGTTCATCGAACACAATATACAAGTATATGCACAAATGATATCATAACCTCCCTCAAAAAAGAAGAAGAAGAAGAAGAAGGAGGAGAAGAAGAAGAAGTACTGTATAGAAGAAGAAGAAGACTACAAAAAGGTGCCGTCACCCTGCCGTCATCGCTGATGGATGAGAAGACTATGAACCAAGACGACATTATGGCAGTGGCGTATCTAGGGGGGGGGGGGGGGCAAGGGGGCACCACTCCTTGGGGGCGCAAAAAACGAAAAAAAAAAAGAGGAAGACGAAAAAAAAAAAGAAAAAAAAAACGAAGAAGAAGAAGAAGAAAAGAAAAATGAAAAGAAGAAGAAGAAGAAGAAGAAGAAGAAAACTCGCCCGGAAGGAGAATGGTGTGGGGGGGGGGGGGGGGGGAGTGCAGAAAACCAAATCAAGCAAGATAAAAACAAAACATGATGATGACGTAGACAAAATGACAATGTTTGTTGTGTTCACACAAGAATTCCATGTTCTGTAAGCTGAAATACAAACATTTTTGGCTCGCTCGCTGCGCTCGCTCGCCAAAATTTATATAAAAAAAGAAAGTAAAAACAAAACGTGATGATGACGCGGACAAAATGACAATGTCTATTGTGTTCACACATGCCATTTTGTATTTAGCAGGAAAAATGTTACACGGAGCAGCGACTGCAATTTCATTCGTTCTGAACGATCGCCGATTGGATCAAAAGAGGACGCCAACTGTTTCGAACATACGGGGGGGGGGGGGGGGGGGGGCAAAAAAAAATCAAAAAGATAAGAACAAAACGTATGACGCGGATATATACAAATTTCGGCTCACTCGCTCGTACTAATTTAGAGTATTTTTTCAAGTACTCAGTTTGTTGGTATATAAAAATCGTTATCTATAAAGCCGTCACTATATCTTGATTAGAATTGTAAGATTTGATAAGCAAAAAATGACAAGAATTCCATGTTTTGTAAGCTGAAATACAAAAAATTTCGGCTCGCTCGCTGCGCTCACTCGCCATAATTTATCAAAATTCATTACATTTAAATCACCCTCAAAAAGACCCCCTTAGTGCTTGAAAAAGCATATCATGTGGACTTTGTTTAAAGTCCGGGATGGGGTTGGGGTTGAACACTTTTTCAGAAATTAGGGGCGCAATTTTCGCGCTTGCCCCGGGCGCCGTTTTCCCTAGATACGCCACTGCATTATGGACAATGTTCAACATAAAAAAAAAACACACACACACACACACAACACAAAAAAAAAACAAAAAAAAAACAAACAAACAAAAAAACCTAAACAGAAACTTCGACATATTGTCCGTTTTCTAATAACACCGTCTCAGAACCCGCAGTTACGCATGCATGGTACAAAGGACAATTTAGAAAGTAATGAACCATGTATGCGAGTCCGCGACATATTACTGGACATGTCACTATGGGTCCTTAATAAACGAGAAAAAAAGTTCAGAATCCGAAAATATCGACCAGACTTTCACGGATGTTTCTGTCTGGCAAAAGGCAATATCTCTCCGCCTGTTTTCACTTTAAAATGGTCCATAAAAGTTTCCCCGGCATACCACTTGTATCACTGGCTCTCATACTCAGAAATACGTGCACGTACATAATGACAATTTAAGATTAAAAGTAAAACTTCCACATGACTTACCCGACTTGAAATCCTTGCCCCGGGCTCTGGCATACACGTGCATGCATAATACTGAGGACAGTGGATAATGTTGGATTTTACCGAAAAATAAAATAACATAATGTCTATATCCACTTTCCTATAAAAAAAAAAAGGAAAAATGCAAAAATGTCAACTAAAACTCTCACTTGTTTTTTATTTGTTTGTTTGTTGTTTTTCTGTTACTGATCCAAATAGTGCAAACTTCCTTTTCTTCGATCAGGTTAAAGATAATGCATGATAATTCCAAAGTAACCCACGACATGATGATGAAGATAGCTTCATAACTACCACCTTATGCCTTCGTTCTATGTCTTCGTTTGCCTAATTTAACTTACCAAGAAAAGAAAAATGGTCATGCGCAATATCTGTCGCTTGAATTAGCATTCCAAGCCAGTTTGTTCTCACACAGTGCCGTGATGCCCCCACAGCAGCCAGTTCCTTTTACACTTTCCTAATGCTGTAGTTGTTATTATTGTTGAGAAGTTGTCGTACGCGTACGTGACATCATTTACTACTTAGTAGTACAGTACTCTCCGCATAATCGGGTAGGCTCGGGCAGAGCGTTTCTTACCCGATTAAGCGGAGTACCCGATTAACAGAAGAACACGTCTCATTCACAATTGACACACACAATGTGTATGTACATGCATTGTACACTGCACCAAACACCTACACTGTATGCTGAACACGCATGCTTGCACTGCACATTATACATACATTACACTTCCTCCGTCACGAACAATAATTTACCCTTTTTTATGGACAAATATATGTCTTGAGAAAACTTTGATGTTTGACTATAGACTCTGGCGCTCTAACATGAAGGCGTTTTCCGAAATGAACATGTCTCTTTGCGTGCACTAGTCGCGTAGAACGTCGAGTTACTTTTCGAGAATTGACTGGGGAAGAGCAAAATATGTTGCATGGGCTGATTTTCTTTGCAAATTTCTCGTATTGTGAATGTTGTTGCGGAGCAAGGGAGGAGCGCAAGTGTGTTCAACTCCTGTCTGTCTATGTCTAAGAGTGCCAGTTACATGTGTAATGCTCGTTTACGTGTGGCAAGTCGGTACAGGTACATGTGTTTTCATGTTTGATCACTCCCCAAATGATCGGTCTTCTTTGCAAATTAGGCAGAGAATGCGATTAGCCATGGAAAATTTGACATTCATGATTCTTAAAGTGTTATATCTGTGATAAAATGCGGGAAGAAATTAGATTAGAAGAAAATTATTTACCCATTTATGCGGAGAGGCAACCCGATTATCAGGTAATTTTAATGTGCATTGGAACTGATTTTGACATTACTACCCAATTAAACGGAGTACCCGTTTAAGCGATACCCGATTACGCGGAGAGTACTGTATTTCAGTTCACTCTGCATGCATTACAACGGGTAATCCGATGGCACTCGACTGATTATTAATTCCAGTACTGACATCGTGGTGGTAGTATTATTTCAGGTTTACGAAGGTGACAACCAAAATGTCTTCTGTAGAGCGAAACGTTGTGGAACACCTCTACAAAGTTCTTGTTATTGGAGAATTCGGAGTTGGTAAGTAGCCATTGGTTGTGACTAATATCAGTCCCACTCGTAAATATGCATGTAGGGCCTATTAAACGTTAGTGTCCCAAAACCCGCACTGTGAGTTAAATTTCATCGTGTCCAGTATATCTCGCCTCCTCGCTTCTCTCTGCTGAAAGGGGATAGGGTAGAATCTCGTTGATCCTACGAATAGCATATGATGGCTCCACGGAGTTGAATTACTGCCAGAAGATGTATCAGGTGTCCTAATTCGTTTAGTACATTTATAATTTATAGGCTCTAACGTTAGCTAGTTCATGTTCATGTTTTTCCCCCTTTTCTCAAATTGAACTGTGATTAGTGTGGGTATACTGTGAAGTAATGGAGTCAAAAGGGGCCTGAGCTCTCGATCCTAGCACTAGCAGAATCTTCGTCAGAGGCAAAAAGACAAACGGGCAGGGACAGCTACAGCAATCACATTTATATAAATAAAGGACTTCACACAACAAGAACAGTCAGGGACAGGCTACCTAGGAATGCTAGGGACACATAACAAAGAAAACAAAAACACATTTGTGCTTACTATGCCCATTTATGCTTGCTTATATCAATATATATTCTTTCTCTCCCTCGGATTTTGTGCCCCCCCCCCCCTTCATAAATTATGTACTTTAATTATTAAAAATTATTTCAATTTCTTTTATCAATATCTTTATCACTATTGAGCACTATGATATTATTACCATCATTATTGTGTATATAATACTTTGATATGTTTGATTAATTGCATTTGTTGGTTGACTCTCACTTTCATTTTGCCTCCACTTGGTTATGGTACACCTTTTTAGGGCTGGCTGTTTGCTCAGACCCCCCTCCCCCCTTATGGCCTTGCTAGTAATTGCTGTTGCTATTCCACTCTTTTCCTTTCTTTCACTTTGTTGTTCCTTATCTTGTTTGATGTTGCCTCCCTGTTCATCCTTTTCCTTCAATGGTTGCCCCCATGGTCCTGCAGGATCATTACTGAACCTCCTCTGCCTTTTGTCTGTCCACCCTCCTGCTCTAAAATCCCCTCCTTTTACCTGTTGGGCTTCTTGCCCATGACCACCTGCCCTCTCCTTTTGTTTTCTTTGTTCTGTGTCCCTAGCTGTCCCTGACTTTTCTTGTTGTGTGAAGTCCTTTATAAATGTGATTGCTGTCCCTGCCCGTTTGTCATTTTGCCTCTGATGAAGATTCTGCTAGGATCGAAAGCTCAGGCCCCTTTTGACTCCATTTTACCCCGTTGGCTTGCCACTATTGGATAAACAGTTTTCAGAAGCTTTTTTTGCTACACTTAGTGTGAAGTAATTTTAAAGTTCCGAGCGAGGCTATTTCTATTAGGCAATCAATCTCGAGCTGTCTATTTTGTTTTACAGGTAGATCTAGATTCTAGATGTATGTGGTCTATTTTATGTAAAAAAAAAAGTAGACTAATGGACTAAGCTAAATAATTGATGACTTTAGCTAGACTTAAACATTGGTTAGTACCTTGGCTGACTAGCTCAGCTCAAGTCGAGTGTTTTTTCCCAAAACCAGCCAAATTATGTCAGATGAACACTAAGCAGAATGTCACCAATTTGTTTCCAAGCAACCTTTAAATTTTGCCAGAGTATGACTGTGAATGTATGTGAAAACATGATAACATTTAAAGTCTTGAATTCATTTACAAGGAATAATTGTTGATAGTCACACTGCGAAGTATTAAAAAAAAAAAAAAAATTGTGTCATTTTGCAAGTTGACACTATCAAAAGTATTGATAACATGGCTGCATTTAGTTTCGTAACCCGTTGAGGACAAATCCTGAGTATACTCAGGCAGATGTCTATGGGAAATGCATGTTGTAGCAACATCAAACCGTCCTCAACAGGTTAACAGCCATTATTGTGACCTACAATACAGCAAATTTATGCATACTCTTAGGTTCTAAATCATCGTAAGAAGTCACAAGTTGGAGTCAAGCAATGAATTTTAGTTTCATTGGCAAACATCTAAGTGATGGTGGTAGAACATACTTTTATCATATTTATCATTGACATGAGAAATACATCAAAAATATATTTTGGCCAATAGTATCATATACCCTTGCTTTGCAACACTTGTGGCTTCTCTCCCTGGTAAAACTACATCATGCATGTTCCATAGATTTTGCTGCATAGCCTTTATTCAAACTTGAAAATAAAATAGTTGGATTTACACAAGAGATAAAATGTCATAGTTTTGTAATGAAAAGTGTGATTACAAGATTCATAATTTTAGAGCTGTTATGATTTCTCTGTTTCTCTCAATATCATTTTTTCCTTCTTTTTCTTCCTCCCCTTTCCCTCTCCTCATCTGCCCTGGCTGATGTGTTTGACATACACAGGAAAGGTAAGATGTTTCATCTTCCTCTATACTTTTAGGGAAGAGCAAGATCGTTAGACACATACATCACAATCAACAGAAGTGACATGGATTGCACATTTGGGCAAAAGCTCAAGAGGGTTAAGCTCTGCAGATTTCTCAAAATTTGTTGCAGTGGGTAGTCAACCTGATGCACATTTTCAGGAGCATCCTCTGAACCCTAACAATGGGGCATCTTTGACATCAGAAAGTGGAGTTCTTTGTGTTTTGAACATCTAAGGATGATTGTTTAGTTGCATATTCAGTGACCAGTCTAGCATGACTTTTCATAATGCTTTGTATCAAAGTGGTAGCCTCAACTCTTACATCATATATCTTTATCTTTGGAAGTTCTCCATATTTGAGACTACTCTGAAGTTGGTATTCAATGTGTAAATTTGCAAAAGTGTGGATGTGAAATGTCCTGTCAGGAATGGCTGAGCACTAGCTGAAAGGGAAGTTTATTCTTTGTATGTTATCAATCCTGGATGACTCACATATATAGTGTATCAACAGTGTGTGAAATGCCACCTCTGAAAGAAGTTTAGTTATCAAATAAAATGTGTGACATTGGTAAACTTCGTAGTAATTAAGACACTTTGTATTTCAAATTATCAGGCGGGAGATGTTTATTATTAGGAATGTCAATTAGCCATCATTCTATATAACACAAGGGAGAAGAAACATAATTTGATGGGAGAGGAAAGCAAGAGAAAATACTTTAGGAGTACTATACTTTAGTATTTGTATTGAATACTGTTTGTTAAATCACATGATTCCAAACTACATGATCACTGACATTGAGTGGAGGTAGGAATTTTCAAAATGTTTGCATGTGTTGTCTGAAAAGTTGCTATGATGTAACAAATAGTGAGAAGCTTATCAAATGTATGGCTTTAGACTTTTTCAAATGAAAGTATGACTATGAGGCAATATATATCGGTTCTAGCAGTCAAATCTGGTACTGACAAGAAGTTCGATATCTGGAGCAGACAATTATGTGGCTTCCATAACAGAAAATAGAGTGTTGTATGTATAGTGAAAGTCAAAGGTCACAGTTGAATGTTTTTCCTTGTTACAGTTGTTGGAGAAACATTTTTTGTTACGATCAGCATTTTACATGGTCATAGTGTGATGGTCAACCTACTGATTAGTACTGAAACAAGATCAAGCAAGTCCAGGTCATGATCAAGGTTAATTCTGCAATGTTGATATTTGAATTAGTGCTCAGTTTAAATAGGAAAAAAAAAATGTTTTGTATTCTGTTTTTCTTTTAGATGACAGTGGTGCACTAAAGATTTTGGGCTAAATTAAGTGAAACCTAATGGCTAAAGGCCATGGTCAAACTGTAATAGTCTGGAGTATCAAGAACTGAAACTTTGAGTTTGAATTTATATCAGTGTAGGTGTAGCAATTTGATAGTATAGCACGGCGATGAAGAAATGGATAACGAACAATGTATTGTATATTGATAATAGAGATTAATATGCTATTTCAAATTTTCATAATTTGCTCCAGTCTAAGAAAGAAGTATGAATTGTGTATATTGTATGTGTACATCACCATAGGTTAATACATTGTATCATAGGGTAATTGGCTGAACAAATGCATTGCAAAAACTGGTCATTTTTTTAAAATTTTTTTTACGTGTGATGCATTATCAAAATAAGATCCTTTATCATGTAATCCAAAGCCTTCGTTACCAGTGCAAAAAGTTGTTGTATAACGTGCAAACTTAAATCTCATCAAACTTGGCATGTTGTTTCACACACTACAAAACCAGGAGAATCAGGTCATTAGTTTGTCCACGAAAATCCTGTAGATGGCAGTTAAGTGTCAGATTGATATTACCTGTATCCAAGAGCTCATTGAAAGGATTGGTGGTAAATCAGACTTTAGATTGGTAGAGTTCTTCTATGCATGAATGTACAATGTATGTTCTAAATCCATCCTTTTTTTTTTGCATTCTTTTTTGTGCAAAGTTAACTGACAAGAATGTAACTGCCAAGTACTATATTACAAACTGTCAGTCATTAAATGGATGGTATAGTGTTGGTTGAGATGGGGGATTACTATCAGGTTTGAGATAATTAAAAATGACATTTATGACATTAAAGAGCATATGAACAATACCAGGAGGAATTCAAAGTTTGTTTGATGAGAATCGGTTTTGAAATGATTGAGATATCCACCCCCCCCCCCCCCCCGCAAAAATCAACAACACAACAAAGTGGTCCTAATAAATTTATTACAACCTTTTTGTTTTTTAGGCATCTCGGCCATTTCAAAACCAACAATCATCAAATAAGTTTTTATTAATGATTGTGTGCACTTTGTAATGTAAGTGGTTTCTAATTACCTTGCCCCCCCCCCCCAAAAAAAAAGAAATTAAAACCTCAATCCCCACATCAACAAAAACTATGCCATCCTTTTGATGTGTCTTGAAATGTTTTCATCGGCTATTTCTCACTTCATTTTTTGTCGAGGAGACTAAGGGATCACCTGCGGCGTCTGTTCTTCGGTCATCTGTCCGTCGTCCATCCATAAATGCTACAAAAACTTGAATAACTCTCTATTGTGAACTTAAATTTCACTCAAACTTGGAGGGAAGAGTGGTTACACAAAGTTATACATTTTACCAAACATGAAGGTCACCTCAAGGTCAAAGGTCACAGGCAGGGGTCAATGAACTTTAGGGCCCAATGTTAAGTTTGTACGGCGCGTTTCGATTATGGCTCATAACTTTTGATGTATCTGTCCATTTGTGACCAAACTTGGATGGTAAATGTCCCATGGGGAGATGAAGTTCATCACAAGGTCAATAAACTTTTGGGGCCCATGATGTTAATTTTTTTACTGCGCGTTTCGATTGTGGCTCAACTTTTGATCCATCATGTCCATTTGTGACCAAACTTGGCTGATAAATGTCCCTTGGGGAGTTGAAGGATACCACAAGGTCAAAGGTCATAGGCGGGGTTAATGAACTTCTGGGATTTAGAAAAACATTAATTTCTTCTACGCAAATGGGTGAGACACATTTTGGCACTTGCCTTGTTTTTCTGTGTTGCAGTTCAGTCTGTATTACTCAAACCATAAAGATACAATTCAACTATGTATTGACAGGAGATGAAACCCAAGTTTTGTTTTGTCCATGATGATTTTGAACTTCATTGTGATGAAAGCGTGTATGACTGATGAAATTGTCACCTCAGATCTATTGAATATTTGTGGTTGTTACCAGTAATGCTATGTGCTTAAAACTTGTGAAACTTTAAGATTCCATAACTTTCTTATTTCTGGTCCCTTTGTGATGACACATCTTACCATTCAGTTGTCTGATTTTACACTGTTTATCAAAGACGATTCAATCATAGTATGGAATCGCACTTTTAAGATGAGTAAAGGTGCTGCAAGTGTATGTCATTAAGTTTTTTTTTTCGCTGATGTATCTTCTTTGTTGTATTATTGCCAACAGACATCCCTCATTAGGAGATATACAGAAGGTAAGAAGCATGCAGTCAGTTAACTCGTGAAACGTGCAAATGTTGGTAGTCAAAGGATATCTCAAACGTCAAATTTCTATACAAGCCAGCCCGCTCCTGAAGAGACAGATAAAGAAATCTTAATATCACATTTTGCAAAATATTTATATTTGACAACTCTGTTCAGCCATCTTTTTATTCTGTTTTGCTATTCCAGCAGAATAGGCTAAGTGTTGGGCATAAATCTGTGTATCTTAATGGTACATTCTGTGAAATTTTGTATATGTTCGGGTATTTTTGTTAATGCTATTTTGATATTTCAGCAGACATAGGCAAACTGTTGGCATAAGTCTGTGAAGCCTTTCTTTAAAAAAAAAAAAATGACTCAGACCCACCCTTAGAAAGAATAAACTTCATAAAAGGAAAAATGCAAACAATGTCATGATTATTGAAGCAATTGAGAGAGCTCTCTTACAGCCCCTAAAGATTGCCACTTAAGACTACTTGCTTTCATTCAATTTCTTATGGGACTTCATGATGTACATTCAAAACAATTTTCATCTTAGTAAGAATTTTCCATTTTGGGATCAAATATTCAATTTTAAGCAGCTACCCATACTCACATTTTCTACCTTTTCCGATGATGACAAGGGATATGCAGGAAAGGGAGTGTCACAACAAACAGAGCATGGTGATTGGTAATTGATTTCTCAGGGTGTAATGTTTTCTATCATCTCCTGATTGGATTGCAAACAGGCTACTTCTCCCCCAATTACAAGCTGACAATAGGCGTGGACTTTGCCCTGAAGTCACTGGATTGGAATGAGAGCACGAGGGTCAATCTTCAGTTGTGGTAATTCAAACAATTCTAGCATTTCCGGTTGCATGGAGGACAACTGTGTGGTGGTGTTACACTGTCATCATTGAGTGTTGGTGCATTTTGGATGTTGATCCAGCATTGAAATTGTAATGTAACCAGATATTAAAGGGACACCCAGACATCAAATGGGCATTCCAGATAATTTTCATAATTACACATCATGTAGTACATAAATTGACAGTTTCATATAGATTTGTGGAATTCATTGTGGTCCTTGAACATAGAAACCAATACTCTGAAAAACCTTAGACAAATTACACTGAACAGTGTTGATGACGCAGAAGGCTCATGTGTAGCAGTGTAATTTCATTACAACTTCGCTTCCGTAACATGTTCACCTGTGTAGAATCTCTGCATGCCTTCTTCTTTTGTTCTGCTTCCTTGAGCCTCCAGTCATGCATTTCGTATGGTGAGGCTGCCATGTCATCATACTTGTTCATTGCAATTTGGTAAAAATTTTGAAAACATTCTTATTCCTCATCCACATCACTGTAAATTTTGAAACTCGGTACTCAACAGAACCAACTCATACAGTGTAGCTGTTCAAACGTAAAAGTCTGAAAATCATCCAGAGGGTCTCCGTTAATGAAGTGAGAACTTAACTTTGTCAGTGTGTGTAGCTTGACAAAGAGAGGCCTCTTAATTTGCAAGACTTGTAGTCTCTTTCAAGGACTGTTCCTTTTTAAGGATGCATATGATTGTGAGTGGTTCAAAATTGTACAGGCACTAGTGAATTTGTGAAGTTTTGTGTGAATTCTAAAGATAGAAATCAAAAGATCTACACACAGTGTTGTGCACCATGTCTTGTAGCAAAGAATGAGATGTTGATTGTTTTCTAGACTGTGCTTTATGTGCATCAATAAGGTGATGATATGGACCTCACTATACAGGTACAAGGATGTAGAAAGGGCAAGTCTCTGTTTTATTCCACTCTGTTTCAGAACAAAGCAAAATCAGGAGTTACACTGTACCAAAACTATTCACTGTAGTGGCATGTGACAAATAAACAAGTGTTACCCCCACCCCACCATGAATTTCCTGTGGAAGACCAGTATGTTAACTTTGATGTTTTTTTTTATTATTATTATTTTTTTTTACAGTATGCCCTCGACCTCC
This sequence comes from Diadema setosum, assembly GCA_033980235.1. Classification (NCBI taxonomy): domain Eukaryota; kingdom Metazoa; phylum Echinodermata; class Echinoidea; order Diadematoida; family Diadematidae; genus Diadema; species Diadema setosum. The sequence goes on from CM067059.1 coordinate 41,865,023, forward strand.
AAGGTTGTAAGGATAATAACAGACCATTAATGACAAAACATTTCCCTAATGAACTTTCAGTTTCTTTAAAAGTGTGCAATTTATTATCTCTTCCCCCCCCCCCCAACTGATCAATGTATATATTTACTTCTGTTGTACTCTACAAAGGGACATTGCAGGTCACGAGAGATTTGGACACATGACCAGGGTGTACTACAAATATGCGTGAGTACAGTTCATGCAACTTTTATTAACCCTCCCTTGACCACCCTTTTAAAATCCTGTTGACATTGTGCATAGGCATATTGCCAACAAAATGGAAAGTATCAAAGAGGTCTGATATATTCAAGGGAGAGGGTTTCCATTTGCTATCCCTTATCCCTTATAAGCATCATCTCCAAAGAATGTGGGAATGGAAATTATTTGTGTGTTTGTTTTTTTTTTTTCTCTTGTATGACAAACAATGGGGCAGAGGCGTGAAGCTAGGTTTAGCCGTAATCTTTTCTCTTTTATTTCTGTTTTTAAATGTGCATATAAAATGTACAAGTGTTATCAGCTATGAAATTTGAGTTGCAGCATGCCATCATGAAAGTGTGTTCACTATTGTTTTTGTTTTGTTTTGTTAGTTTTTTTCTACTACCTGGTATTGTGTACTCCAGTTCATGCATTCATCTGGTCTGAATGCCAGACGAGAAGTACTTGATAAGTTTCAATTTGGGAAATGACTTCTGCTTGTATCAAATGCCTGCTGGACAAAGCAAATATCAGCCCTTATCTAAAGTCACGATACTGAAAGCAATATGTTCTCGGAGGTTCTCTTGTTGTGCATCCTTTTGATCCAGCTGTAACAATTGAAGGAACTGTGACACCACAATTAAATGTGATCAGTTTCTGTTTCTCAAATAAAGAAAGATTATCTTTATTGCCCACACTGTGCTTCCTTGGTCAGCAGCAAAGTGGTTATGATCATAGTTTCACATGTGAAAGAATGAGTCCATGAACATTTGATGGAATTCAATCAAACTTGGTACAGTGATATGCTTCGAGAATGTTTAATTCTGGGCTGGAATCGGTGATAGGGTGAAGGTCACATTCAAATTTTGAAATTGAAAAAAAAAATGCTACCAACTTCTTGGATATTCTATAGATTCAATAAAATCTGATTTAATTATATATATATATATATATTTCAGCAGGTAGGATGATATATCATTTTAATAATGTGGCATGATACAAGAGAATTGGTATGTGCGTTGAATTGTACCTGCTTCTATTTGTATTCTTTGTGTAAAGAAGAGTACAAAGTTGCATCTCTTCTTTTCAGCCACTTACAGTTGTAGTTTGTAATTTATCTCCTGCCATTTAGATATGCTCCTTTTTTTCCATTGGATACTTTGAAACTGATCCAAGTGTATGGTATCTTTTTCAAATATCTTTTCTGTCTGTAGAATTGCAGCTGTCATTGTCTTTGACCTGTCAAGGTAAGTCGGCAAACTAGCATGAGACTAACATGGGGAATTATGAGTACCAGGTACATGTATACTACATGAAGATGCACCATTTATTGGAAAGGTTGTGCCTTACATCCAGAAGAGCAGCATTTTGAGTTTTTTTTTTTGTTTTTTTTTAAAGGGAAGGTAAACCCAAAGAGCAATGTGGATTGAGTGAAAGCAGCAACATTAGTAGAACACATCTGTGAAAGTTTGAGAAAAAACGGACAATCGATGCAAAAGTTATGAATTTTTAAAGTTTTGGTGTTGGAACCGCTGGATGAGGAGACTACTAGAGGATATGACGTATGAGTGGACAACAATACAAAGAAAATATAAAGGATATTCAACAAAAATTCACTTTTCTAGAATTATGAAAGAGCAGTGGACCAACCGCTTTCAGAAAGCAGGGGGAATAATTGCTACCCTTAACATATGTCAATATCAAGTTGATGGAATTTGTAATTTTCATGAAAAATGGAATTTTGTAGTATTTTCTTTATATTTTCTTGATATTGTAGTCCACTCATACGTCATAACCTCTAGTAGTCTCCTCATCCAGCGGTTCCAACACCAAAACTTTAAAAATTCATAACTTTTGCATCGATTATCCGATTTTCTTCAAACTTTCACTGATGCGTTCTACTAATGTTGCTGCTTTCACTCAATCCACATTGTTCTTGGGGTTTATCTTCCCTTTAATGATAACATGTGCATGCTGGCATTATGTTCGAATTTTTAGCTCACCTGAGCCAAAGGCTCAAGTGAGCTATTGCGATCGCCCTTCGTCCGGCGTCCGTCGTGCGTCGTCCGTCGTCCGTCGTCCGTCGTCCGTCGTGCGTAAACTTTTACATTTTTATCTTCTTCTTGAAAACCCCAAGACCGATTTTTATCAAACTTGGCAGGTAGCATCCCTAGGGGGTTAGGAACTCAATTTGTTAAAATGGGCACCATGCCCCACCCAGGGGGCCCCCAGGGGGGCCCAAACCCCCCAAAATTAAGGAATCTGTAAAAATCTTCTTCTCTAGAACCAGAAGTGATAGAGCTAAGTTAATACTATGAGTTAGTACATTGATGACTGTAGTTTCAAGTTTGTTCATGGCAGAATCAGAGGTGCCCCCCTTGGGACCCAGGGGAGGGGGGTGGGAAGGGGTCCTAATGGGGCCTAAATTATACATTTTCATCTTCTTCTTGAGAACCCCATGACCAATTTTCACCAAACTTGGCAGGTAGCATCCCCAGGGGGTTAGGATCTCAATTTGTTAAAATGGGCACCATGCCCCACCCAGGGGCCCCAGGGGGGGGGGGGGGGGGGCAAACCCCCCAAAATAAAGGAATCTTTAAAAATCTTCTCTAGAATCAGAAGTTATAGAGCTAAGATAATACTATGAGTGAGTACATTAATGACTGTAGTTTCAAGTTTGTTCATAGCAAATCCAGGGGTGCCCCTCTTGGGGGCGGGGGGGGGGGGGGGGGGGGTTGGGAAGGTCCAAATGGGGGCCTGAATTGTACATTTTCATCTTCTTCCTGAAAACCTCATGATGGATTTTCGTCAAACTTGGCAGGTAGCATCCCTAGGGGGTCAGGATCTCAATTTATCAAAATGGGCACCATGCCCCACCCAGAGGGCCCCAGGGGGCCCCCAATCCCCCCAAATTAAGGAATCTTTAAAAATTTCGGCCCTTATTGTACATTTTCATCTTCTACTTGAGAAGCCTGGTCAAATTTTAGTAGAGCTGTGAATAATTTAGATTAGTGACTGCGTGAAAGGTGAACTTGCGATACTCAGGTGAGCGCTAGACCCGCGGGTCCCTTGTTAAAGTATGCCTTGTGGTAGACACATTTGTTACACTGTGTAACTCTAGCTGCACTGTGAAAGTAAGTTTTACACACTCCTAACTCTGGGTGTCTTGTCTGTTATAATATAGAGATGTCAAACTGTATCTACTCATGTGAATTTTACACCTTCATGGCTGTACAGTGAGACTCTGAAAAAAAAAAAAAACCCAAAAAACTTGAAAGAAAGTGAATATCGTCGGTTGAGAATGATGAGGGCGTTAAGTTGCCACAAACTGATAGTGTTCAAGACAACTTAATGCCCTTCTCATTCTCAACAGACGATATATGTAGAAAGAACATGCTAACATGAGGAATAGTCTAGTGCTAATTGTTGGTAAGTATTCTTATTGACTGTAGAATGAATTTATGCCTTTCAACTGTGTTTTTGTCTGGCATGGGGGATATCCAGATTAGAACAGATCAGATTGGTCAGCATTCTTTGCAGATCTTTCATAAAGAAATAGAATTTGAAGTTTGCTGAGAATCAAATATGGAACTGTCATAGCTATGTATGGCCTGCATTGTGCATGTGCGTGCATTTGTCTAATACTCATGTTTAACCAGTGTTGACAATCTATTGAATGCGCACGTCATAATCCATGGTTGTAGAATGGATTCTGAGTGGCGGCATGATACCACACATCATTTCGAGTTTTGAATTAGGGATCACTCCTGCTGAACCATGATTGATTAAACTTGGGTAAAAATAGCTTCACTGTCTCTATGAAAGAATGTCTGTTTCTTTGGAATATGACATTTAGTCATTCAGAGACCTAGGATTAAAATTACATCATGTTTGTGAAGGAAGAAATTCTTAGTTTGAAAAAGCTTATGTTATTGATGTACAAATCATATGCATTTCTTACAAGTACCCTCGGATTACCGACTACCCATAAGTGAATTGACACAGATAGAGATAATGTATCATATACAAAATAATTATCATCTTTACATTAAAGAATAGTAGTATAAAGTATAATAACAGGAGAATCACAAAATGGAATTTAAATCAGGTTTATACCATATGATGTCATTTACAGTATTAGCAGTTTTCCAAGATATCCCTGTTTTTTCTCAAGAGAGGCCATCCATCAGTACTTCAAACTGAAATTTGGATTTAATTATGATGACAACAATGGTCAGTTTATGTGCTGACATAGTAATGCATAACCTGTTGAATCATCTTTTCTTCGTATTTTAGAAGGCCCCCCCCCCCCCCCCATTTTGGCTAACATTTATAAGGTACAGTGTTTAAAACTGAATAGGTCTCTAGGAGAATAACATCAGCACCAGTGAGAATCAAACATTAATCTGGGTTCAACTTCTAGTAATGGACTGAATGTGTATGTTTTCCAGACCTTGTGATGGTTTGCATTCTTTCTCAATTCTTTATCTCCATCATAGACCTGCCACATTTGACTCAGTACTAAAGGTTGGTATGAATAATGATAAAAGTTTGCTGGATTGCATTGTGGAATGATGCACTAATCTGTTTTATCTGTGATGAATGCATTTTATCATACAGAATGTGTATTGAACAGTAGTGCACACCCTACATCATGCACGCTTTTGTTGATGACAATTAATATTCTGGCACTGAATGTTTTTAGCATTAAACTGTAGTAGTGGCCATGGAAGCAAGCGTGCATGTTTTTGTGTGTGTTGCATTTTGAGAACACTCCTGTGTGTGAGAATTTCCAGTTGCTCTTATAACTTGAAATGCTGTTATAAAGCCTTACATTGTATGTTCACCAAAATATGAACTCATTAGGCTCAAGGTGATAAGATGAAAGAACAGTAAGTAGGAAAGAAAAAAATAATAACTCTAATTTTCAACTTTTGGTACATCTAGTGGATGTCATATCAAAACTTCAATATGTTGAATCTTCCCAAATGTGACTCCAACAGCTTGAACAACAAATGAAAGTTGACAGATTTCAATTTCTACTGTTTGTCATTTTTTTTTTTCACGCTCCAGCATTGAAGTGAGTAACAAGTGCAGTGATAGCACTGGAAAACAAATACAAATGCAGTTCAGAGTACTGAATAAAGTAGGATTGTTTAATGATGATGAAGTGTAGGGACAAGACAGCTAGTATCATTGTATGAAAGTTGTTGAGGACATGATGTGAGTAGAGTCACAGGAAGTCATATTCATGAAAAGATGTCATAAAGTGTGTTTTTATAGCACAAGATATAACATAGTTTTGGAGGATTGATTAGATGTTTCATGCACAGCCACAGCCCACATCCTGTTGCAATATTGTCCCATTGTCAAGAGGAAGGAAGATGTAATGTTTTTTTTTTTTTTTTTTTGCAGGGTTTCACTCTCGCCAAACTGCCTAATTACGGAATACCTACTGAATATGTATCCTCAATGAGGACACATTTGCTGAGCAATGTCGGAGCAGTTTGTTTTTGCTGTTGTTTCACTGTGTGTTAATTGTAACACCTAACAAGTAAACCCTTAACAGATTGCATCACATTCATACTATATCCTCTTGGATGATTTTGTTAGGCCTTTAAAGAGAGCACCCCTGCTCTTTAGTTAAGAATTGTTAGAGACGTGTAGCTAAAATTTAAACTGCACATAGGGCATAAAGGTTCTGAGCCTCGTTTTGTCTGCCTTTTCCTTCTTCATATGAAGTGGTCAAAAGATGTCCACGAAAAAGTGATGCTGGCCAATGAACAACCTGTACCAGTCTTGCTCCTAGCCAATAAGGTATGATGAACTATAAAGATGCAAGGTGTCTGTCTACCATGTGCTGAATTTTCTCACAAAGATTCATGTTCCATTACTGTGTCTTTTGTTGATATGATATTGCATTATCAGATCTGTTATTTGTGTTGTCAGATAAGGAAATTTTTTAGTGGAGATTCATGTACAGGTCAATGGGATACTTGTGAAATGATGACATCATCAATTTCTTATTGGTGCTGCTGATATCACCGTTTCATAAAAAAAAAAAAAAAAAAAAAAAAACCCAAAAAACATTAAAATTAAATTGCATTCTTTAGGGTATTTCCAATTTTCATGAAACCTCCATGATTCTTCATCATATTTTCCGGTATTTGTCTAAGCCAACTTGAACATGATGAGGAGTTGTACGTTCAGCCACAGTGAGCCCTGCTGTTTTTTTAATCTCGACCAGGTTCTGCAAATGAGAGCAAAGAAAGAAAGCTTTCTGTGTTAAGTAATACCGTGAACATTTGTAACACTGTCTAAGGCGATCACATTGTAATGGTGTCATTTGCAGCTGTCGTAATAAGTGCTGAACACCTTGCATGCTACACAAGAGCAAAACTTTTGGTATGTTTTCCGTGAAATGCAAAAATACTGAGACCGAGCTCCCAAACTACTCTGTGTCTTCCATGTTGAGATAACCATCTCCTCTTTTTTCATGAGTTGTCTCTACTATGAGATCTGAGTGAAATTAAATGAAATCACACACCCTAATCCCTTTTCTGGTGGGTTTGTTTGTAACATTTTTTTTTTTCTCACTGTGATATGGTCTGTGCTTGTCTTATGTAAAGTTACACTCTCTTTCTCCTTCTCTTCCTACCCTGTTCCTCCTCCGCCCCCCACCTCCACCCCAACCCCGTCTACTTGTCCTCCCCTTCCCCCATGCCTTGACCCCTGTTTACTGATAGTGTGATCTACAAGACACTGTGATCGACGCAGATATGCTGGATCAGTTCTGCCGGGCAAATAACTTTATTGGTTGGTTTGCAACATCTGCCAAAGATGACACCAATGTCAGTAAGTAGATCAGAAACCTGAAATCATTCCTAGTTTGAATAGCAGTGTGTGTGTGTGTGTGTGTTTCCTAATAAACTGCTCCAATCTGGGATATTTTAGTGTTACACTCCAGTCAACTGAGGATACATTTCACATTTGGCATAAATTCTGCCCATATGTTCAGAATGTGAAAAAAAAAAAAAAAAAAACCCTCTTACAGCCCTAGGGGTACCTTACGGGTATATAATGTACTTGCTTATTCTGCATATTTACTGTAGGACCTGTATGTAGACATATTGCTTTCACACCATTCAAATGAGGAAATTTGAAAATTCTTACACGTATCTTCGATTGTTGTGTATGCACCTATACACAGCATGAACCCTGATTTTTTTTACTTACTGAACTGAATTTAAGTATTATTTGAGGGTATTCAATTTCATTAGGTCAATTTATCAGAAAAAAAAAGAAAAATAGTTTTTAAGAGACTAATAATGGAATATGCCCAGTTACCTTGAGCAAACTATCGTATCCTGGAATGAAGCGTCTTACGAGAATGTGTGTATGTTTGTGTATGAGAGAGAGAAAGAGAGGGAGAGATGGAGAGAGAGAGAGAGGAAAGAACTCTACAATTATTTTGAATTTTATGTACACACCATAAGGCCAATATTGAAAGATTTGCTTGTCAATCAAAACTTTGACACACACTTACATTTAAGAGTTCCATCACCTTTAGCTCTGCAACTAGGGCAAGTCAGAATTTGTGCAATTTTCTGGAAATAGTAACTTCTTGTCTAGCTTTAAATGTAATTGTCCCTATTTTGTGCCCTCTCACATTCTACACTAGAAAAAAAATGAAGTACTTCCCCAACTCCCCTCCCCCCCCAAAAAAAACACCGACCGACCGACCGACCGACCGACCGACCGACCGACCGACTGACGGACCGAGGGACGGACTGACCGACCGACCGACCGACCGAACAAACAAACAAACAAACAAACAAACAAACAAACAAACAAACAAACAAACAAACAAAACCCTGACAGAACCTCCTAGCACAAAAAAGAGACAAATTTGACAACCATGTATACATTTGTTCAAATTGCCTGGGAATTTAGATAGGCATTATGCTATGATGGAAATTGTGATCGGTAGTTTGGTATTAAGGGAGAAACAGTTAATGTTTTTGAATTTCCGGTGGTATGTTTCTACAAGGCATCTTTTAGTGGTCTTCTAGACAGTTGCCGTGCATATATGCATATGTATGACCCGTTTGTATGTAGCACTCAAAACTGATGATAATGAAACAGAAACTAGGTAATTATAGACCACAGTAAGCCAAGTCCATTGAAGCCAGCTATGAGAATTCCCCAGCACACTCCCTGATTACCAGTTACTATCATTGTGGCCTGTGTAGCCAGCTGTAGGGTTCCCACACACCCACATTAGCCACAAACTCACGATTGCACCTTTCTGTTAATGGTGCCAGCCATTTGGAACAAGATTAACTGAGAGTTTGTGTATTCTTCTCCATACTTCTACTACAAAAGTAGGGGATTTGTGATAAAGCGGCATTCAATTGTCGTTGGTTTCCATGGAGCTGGAAACGGACGACAGGTGACGGGCTGCATTTACACTTTGCCTCTTCTACCATTGATCGCCCCCAGTGTACCTATTTTTGTTGCTCCACTGCCTATTAAAGAAGAGTGGTGGTTCCCTTTTCCACTCTTTAATAAATCGTCTGGACGAGATCAATAAATCAGTGCTTGATGGATGAATGCAGGATATGTGTACAGGTGGTTCAAGTCTATAGAGCCATAGGTGTCCATTGACTTGGATCAGCTAGGTCTCATAATTGCCAACGGTACACTCTGCCAGTTGTTTGTTTGTTTGTTTGTTTTTTTTTCTGCAGTTCTTTTGTTTTTGTTTTGTTTTTGTTTTTGCCAGGGGGTGAGGAGGGTGGAAGATAAAGCAGAAAACAGGATTATGTCTTTTCAGGTTATATTTATATGCTGTTCTACTCACTTGAAACAAGAGTTTGTTGTTTGTATATGAAAGAAAGGCTGACTCAGAGATCAACAGAACCTGATTAATGTACAATTGTACCATATGTCCCCCCAAAAAAAATTACAACGGGACCCTCCGCAATGGTAACTTTAGAAATAGTCAATCAATCCAAATAAAATTTCAGGATACGAAACTATAACTTATTACCCACATGTTACTGAAAACCCCATCCGATTTACTTCAGTGGTCAAAGATAAATGAGGAGTTTTGTAGAGCATGTCAGGAATCCCTTCCCTCCAAGTTCTGTCCATTGTGTTCACACATTACGCACTACCACCACGAGTGCTAAATTTGGAAGAATCAGACCCATGACATGCTTTACAAAGATCCACATTTCTCTGTGACAACTTAAACACATTTAATGGGGTTTTCTGCAAAATAAAGCTCAGATGTCATATTTTAAGACCCTGAAGTATCATTTAGACAGTCTAATCATATTGGAAGTTTTCAATGCAAAAATTTGATTGTAATTTTTTTGGGGACATACTCTACAAATTAAATTGCAGCATGCTTCAAAGTGTGTAACTGAAGTTATTAATGTGTTGCAGTATAAATTCTCTCTTCAGTACACAGACAGAGGGAGAAGTCTCAGTATTAATGAAAGTTCACAGAGTTACTTGTCTTTTGCATAAAAATATGAATGGCACTGGGGACTGAGCATTTTGACACTTGTAATACAGTGCATTAGTGCCATGTCATAGGTACGTCAGGGAATAATGCTGCTTAGAAAGTATATTGATGTGAAGTCCGGACCACATTTCCTGTAGTAAACCTTGATGAGAGTTTGATTTCACTGTATTTTTTTTTTTTTTTTTTTTGCACAAACTGTCCTCTTAAAATTAAGTGGTAAAAGTGGGCTGGCAGGAAATAAAAAAACACTACTATGGCCTTTGTGTTGTGACTGATATACATGTGATGGTGGAGCAGATGCACTTTGTATGAGACCATCAAACTGTCGGTGTAATCAGTTTTGTTAACGGAACACAAAAACAAGTCATGTTTCATATAGTCTTGTGAAAGTCTTCATGTTTGATTTTTTGTTTTCTTGTCGCCACTTCTCGTATACATGTATCTTTGTCATAGTTGCTTGTCTGTCCATGTTGGTGTTGTGGTTTGTTGATAAGTTTCCAGGCTGTGTCGTGTGTTGTGCAAATGATGTTTGTTTGCTGACGATGAATCAGTAGGTAAGCAGCATCTTTTTCATGTTACAGCAACACTCCCAGGTTGACTTATCTTTGCCTGCCTATGCCCAGCCTTTGTTTATCTCTATCCAGAGCAGCATGGACTGCAATATGAGTATTCATCTGTCATACAAAATACTTGACAGAGAGGACAACTTTTTTGTCCAGGCACTGCATGAATGTGTGCAATGTTGGCTAACGGACAACAAATTTCTGGCACAAAAAGACAGAAAGAAAAAACAAAAGAGGCATTAAGTTTGTCATAAGCTTGATTTATTCTGGGGATTAATTGATAATGATAAATAACACGAGATATGAAACTCGTCACACTGAAGACGAGTTAGGTGATACGCTTGGGGTCATCAGATGTCGGTCATCCGTGATCGACAAAAAAAAGAATGTAATATAGCACCTTGAAGTTATAATGAGATACTTAGTTGAACTTTTTTTGGGCCCTCATTATTCAGATCACATTTGTTTTTCTGTCACACAAACTACGTGGAAATTTTGTGCGTGTGCGACTAAGTCGATTTACGGACTTTTTGAGTACGTACAGTGCATAAACTTAGACCCCGTTTACGGTGCGGGGCTGGGCCGAGCCGCGGCATAACATAATGGTGCCCAATGTGAGGTTGCAACCTGGAATTGGTATAGTATCAAGACTAACAAATTGTAGATAGTTGGAGCCGTCTGTGGTAAAAATCTCTTATTTGCGTGTTTGGCTGCATTAAGTTAGGAAGGCTCCCTCTGTGTCTAGAAAAGAGAAAGGTCTAGCATGGACAATGATTTACTGTGCACTACCGAACCTGCACTTGCAAAGTGATTTGTCATTGGATAGAGCAACATTACAAGAGTGAGGGACATGGTATGCTGAATCGGGTCTAGGGCAATTAGCCCCTGGACATTTTCCCTGGATCCTTCCCCTGACCCTAACCCTAATCCTAATCCTGAACCTAATCCTAATCCTAACCCAAACTCCAAACCCCAAACCCTAATCTTTACTCTAACCTTATCACTAACCAGTATTTAGCTTGGGGGGGGGGGGTAATTGCCCTGATACAGCTGAATCATGGCTTGGGAATGCCTATTTTGAGATATGAAAAAAAAAAATAATGTGTAAAATCACGCATATGATGTGTTTATGAGCTGTCTTTTTAAAACATAATATGTACAGATTACAAGGAAATGTGTATGATTTCTTGATTTTGTGTGTAATAAATCTGCTTTGTATACCTTGTTTGCATTGAATGAAAGAAAAAGTCACCAACGCACAAGATTAATTTAAAAAGTGTAAAAACATGTTGCAATGTGACACAAGGATATTGTATAAAGTCAAGGCTGCACTGGTTATTCAAACCGCCCTTTCTTCGATACCAGGTAGTTCTTGCTGTAATCTCCATACACCTTTCCTACTACAGTTGTATGTGTGTACTGTAAAAACAGAAATTTTCGCTTGCATGTAACTTTTGCGAATTTCATGAGGAGCCAAGATTTGTGAAAGTAGATGGATGCAAAAGTGTTTGTCTACACAATGCACTGAATGCCAGTAGTGATTTGCAGAAGCTTCTTGTCATGAAAAAGGCATTCACATCCAATTTGCAAAAGTTTCATGCCGCAAATGTTTACTGGTTTTACAGTACCCTATGCTGATTGAAGTGAACTGTCGGCAGTGATTATCATCATTTATGTGCCAGTTTGCTGACATTTTTTTTTACCCCCTTCACATTGCTCTTTGCCCCTCTCAGCCGATGCCATGTCATACCTGGTGGAGACCATTCTGCAGCTCACAGCAGAGGGCCAGAAGCCCCAGGAGCACATATCAATCCACCAAGACCAGGACTATCTCAGTGCGGCGCAGGAGAACCAGAACGCCCAGGTATCGTCGTTCAGGATGCAGCAGGAGAAGAAGGAGTCCAAGTGCTGCTAGCAAGCCCGCCCTCACGTGACGGATTGCCAGTTTGGCACAGGGAGGGGAACCAAGTGAAGCCAAAGTGAATGTTTCCAGGATTGTGTGGATTGGTCAAGAGCTACAGCTTAGGCAGAGGCGAGTTTGGTGAACTTCTGAACAGCTTGAAACATGTGAACTGAAATGTTGAGACGTGACAGCGTGTGGAGATTTTCTCGATGGTGTACAATGGAAAGTCTAAATGTACAAACTTGTGAACAGAGGGGATGTTCTGTCCCAATTCCTAACTCACTGTTACATTGCTAGAGTAGGGGACCCTCTTGTGGTGAAGCTCTAAACAGACCCGTAGACCTTTGTCTCAAACAAAAGTGCAACTACAAAATTGTAAAATGTCTTGCATGGTTTTGGTGACTCAGCAGTGCAAATTGATATGATATAAAGACTTCTCGGGATGTGGACAGCATTTTACAAAATAAAGAATGCATGGTGCTTGGATGTACATGTATGTTACTTGAATGTGTTTTAGTGTGTGTATGCGTGTGTGTGGTACCTGATGTTAGTTCCTGAAACCTATTGCATGTACAATATTTCAATTCATGAATATCTGATTGTGGCATTACATTGAGTGAATAGCTTCACTCCTTCATACAATGTCATACACACTTTTATGAGGCATTGTGTGTGTAGAAGTTTTGTGACTGTCTCGCCAATATTTAGTATCTCTGTGTGGGAACCTAATGGGTTGTGCACCATTTACAAAAGGGACAAGCTTCACACTATAAGTTATGTTAACTTTTTAAAAGGCCCTTTTTATGTAACTTACTGATGGTCACAATGTTAACGCTTTAAGGGATGATACCCATGCATTGGATTATGTTGTAGATTCTATACAGTGTTTATTAAGGTTAAGGAATCTGGCACATTAGTACATACTCCTGTGCTAGAATTGTGGAGTGCTATAATATATAATGAACAATAACATTTTGTCTGCATCCAATAAATGCATTGATACAATTGTATTTAGAGGGTGCATGGCAAATAATTTGGACATGTCCACTCTTTTTTTCATCAGTATTCTCTTTTTTTCAATGGGGTGGGGGGTTGTGAGTAAAGTGAAAGATATCATGGGAGATTACTGTATACGCCATATATTTAGCAAGTCTAAATTTTCGCAAATCGGAACTTCCCGATGATTTCATGAGTGGTTAAATTTGTGATCATGGAGTCCCGTACCGAACGGAGAAATGTATACGTGTACGTCACATTCATAGCTTGATCAGAGTCAATATTTTCACATGTCTCTAATTCCGCAAATAGCACCTAATTCGTGAAATTCGCGAAAATAAAAACCTCGCGAAAATCCGGTGTATACAGTAATAGCTCACAAAATATGGGATAGTGGATGGGAGATAAGACAGTGTAGATGTCAAAGGGGTATGCAGTTGGGGCAAAAGATAGTTTTGTATGTAATATATTTTTTCATATGCGTGCACAGTACTATCGTGTGTAGAATATGGACAGGGGAAACATGATAGGCCCATGGGATTATGTGCATGATACATGGCTGTTATCAATGAAATTAAAGCAAGCATATTGTGCAAAGACCATCATGACATTCTCATAATTATAAAATGCTTGAGAATTCATTACCTCATTCGTGTACATTTTGTTGGGTATTCCAGGAAAGTTGGAAGAATGGAACAGCAAACGGCATCAAAAATGTTTCTGTATTTTTTTTAAAAATCCTCTTCCATACTGAAGGCTATCTGCTTGTGACACCCAGCCTACCCCTTTGTTTTCATTGTTCTATGTGTGTAACCCTTCATGGATAGCACATGTTATGTTGTTATATGTCTGTAGTTCATATATATTTTATGTATGCTTACTTTTTATGTTTGTCATTTTGCCTCTGCTGAAGATTCTGCATTTTCTTTTTTTAAAGAATAATGATGGAAACTTGCATTCCATATAAATATATGAACAACCTTGATTGAGAAAAATGGCAAGTGTGATCTACCTAATTAAACATTTTATTTCAAATATACAAATTGACATGTGTTGACATAATCACATATTACCTGTAACGATGTTGACTTGGTATTTTGCTCATTAATCGTGGAGGTAGCACCTTGCAAAGTGATGTAACGGTGTAAGCCACCATGTCCTCAACAAATAAGTAGTGCCAATTATTAAAATAAGCAAGGCAGTTCATCCTTTTCTTTTTTTTTCCTTTTTTTGGCCAACTTCTTCAGAAAGGACTTCAAACCACCAGTCCTAAGGTTGCTCACTGATAAGTGTGTATTTAAAGCTTCCAACTTGATTCAGCATGCAAAACCAGAACTGTAGAAGCTTTTGCACAAATGCAAGTTAAAGAATTACCATTACTGCATTGTGGCCACAAGTATTTCACAATATGATTGCAAAACCCTTTATCTATAGTTCAAGCACCTCTGTACTTCTGTGTGTATGTGTGTATGTGTGTGTATTCATTTACTCTATGCACATATCTTGTTACTGATGGATAGAAAGTGGTTTTGTCTGTTGGTGGTATTATCCATCAATTTTAGTTGGTGGAAAAGAGTCAATTTTCTATTGACAGGGTTTCTATTGACAACACCTTTCTCTTGTATTTAACTTTACAGTATCTCCCCAGCGGTCGTAGCAATCACGTTTCAGGCCATCTTCGGCAAAATGGGATGGATGTGAGACAATAAGGGGGGGGGGGGGCACCAAATTTTTAACCTGTCAAAATATTTGCCACAGCAGTCACTGTGTGTGTAGATGAGAAGCCTAGTAGGCCAAAGTAAAATGGGGTGAATGCAACAGAAGGTGGCAGGACGTAGGAGGCAGTCACTAAATGTGATGTTGGTCTGCTCTGGGAAGGGAACAGTGTGTTCTCTGGCATCTCACGGTCGTTTCAATTTTTGTCACATGCTGCTGTGTTTAAGTGCAACTGTTGCCTAATGGTTGCTGCGCATTTCATCATGTTTTGCCACGTTTTGTCACAGTTCTCACAGCTAGCTAGGGTGTATGGTAGCCAATTTGTTGCATTCAATCATGGCTTTTCATCGGGGCATGTGATGGTTACCCGCCTGGCATGCTATGGCACACTGCATTTGGTCTGACATGTGGTGTGGGGGAGCATACAAAAGCAGGGCAGCAAGGAAGCTTTATTTAAGTCAGAGTAATAGAGGTCACATTACTGTATATTGACCAAATTTCCATGGCCAGGATTACCAACCTTGTAAACAGCATTGCATTATTCTTAGGGCTAAAAAGGCTTTTTTTGTTTTTGTTTTGTTTTGAAGGGGGGGGGGGGTGGCAGGGGAAGAACAGTATTTTATCTTACTTGTATTAAGCATGTACAGCAATACAGTTTCAGAAAAACAGTATTTTCCCTGAAACCTGCAATGTTTGTGGCATTTTTGCATTACTTTCTGGCAAATGGGGCTGCCATGACTGCCGGAAACATATTGTAAATTCTGCATTATGTGCGATGTCATGTTTGGGAAATATGTCATTATCATATGATCCGTGTCATTTGGATGCCATGGCTTCTGCTGAAACTGTCTTGGAATGCAGTGGCGGATCCAGGGGAGCACACCGGGTGCGTGCCCCCCCTTTATTTTTTGTGAAAGTGAAAGCAACGGAAATAAAAAGAAAAATATGGGCATGTGCTGCGACCTCCCTTTAATTTTGTAAAGGCACCCCCTCTTTATGGAATTCCTGGATCCGCCCCAGCAATAGATCATAACATGTCTAAAAACAGCATTTTTGGAGATATTTTGAGAGTGTCCAGATACTCTTGGGTTTACAAAGGCAATAGTAAGGAACAACTGACAGCAAATGCTTTCAGATGGAATTAGTCTCTGTGATTTGCTGGATGCTCATGCCAGCTTGTATGTGAAGGCAGTAACCACTTATGTAAATGGAGAGTAATGGGTCAGTTATGCCAAGCATCAGATGTTCTAATCTGAAAGTCATTCTGTGTAGTAGTAGATACCTATATTTTCTGGAATTCACTTGTATTATGTATTCGCATGTATTTATCTTTCATTGTAAATGACTGACTGACTATTCAAGCGAGGAGGTCAAAATTTTCACCTCCTGCAGACTGTTTGTGTGCCATTTCTTTGTGGCCTATACTCCTGCTCACAGCTGCTGTAAAAGCGGATATTTTTCAGCGACAAATTTCTCGCGCTCGACCGGTCAAGAAGAGTTTTGTGTTTTTTGATGCCGCAAAATCAAGACATCAACTACAGCAACATATGGCAAGCAAAATATTTGCGTACTTTTATTTTCGTGCTAGTTTCTGGTTGCGCGAAATGTGCGAAAATAGCAATACCACAAAAATTTCCACTTTTGCAGTACTGGCAGTTGCATTTTTCTTCATTTCTTATTGACTTCTTTTGTAAAGTGGAGTTCATAATTCATCGTTTCCTATTTGTTTTCGTGATATATTTTCAGGTTAGATTTTGTTTTCATTGGCAGTACCTTAAAATTATCATATTTTTAGTGTGCAACAGCTATTCAAGTTTTGAACAGATTATTCAGGTTATCTCAGTATGGAAATTGGAGGAAATCACATAGGAAGCAGAAAAATGGGATGCTTTCTCAGTGAGTAGTGAATTGTACTGTGAAAACATGACAGTAACCAATTACTTATAGCATTTTATAAACATCAGAGAAGTTTGAGGGCCCAATGCCTTATTGCTGTTGGCAATAATAAGATGTTTTATATAATTTAATCTCAAAATTAAATGTTTATCAAGTCCAAGCACAAATATCATCTTGGAACCGTATCTCCTAGAGATACTGATCTACACAATAACAGCTACAGCTAAATAAAAAGAAGATTTACTTTAAAGCCTGCAAATATGCTAGAGATTTTACACTAAATACAATAATGATTCTTTGGCTAAAAACTTCAGCAAAGAACATCCTGAAAAACAGATATGCCTTCCTTGGTATTCTCTGCAGGCTAATTGTATATATATTCAAAAGAATTACTGGTGGTTTTATTGTCCATGCAGATCTTTAGGGAACCCCTCGTTCCCATCCCCAGAATCTGCCCACCAGTACCCCCCCCCCCCCCATTCCCAAACACACTCACACACTCCCACATAAGGACCAAGATATAGGGCTGACTCAAGTCAACATCCCCCAACACAGCTCTGGAAGTGAACACCCTTCTCTTGTGCCATAAAACCCAGTGCAATAGCCCAAATAGTGAAATGGACAATCCTTACGATGCGGGAGTTGCATGCTGGGAAGTAATGTTCTTAGGTAGATATTAAAACCTCTAACGCTGCTGTCTATGGGAAATGTGATCAGTGTTGTGAAGAATTTTTAACGTAACATATTTTCAGCTCTGATATTTTCAAAGCTTCATATTTTCGTAACATTGGAGTCTTTAGTGGCACTAGAACCATGCAGTTCAGATTTTTTTTTTTCCCAAACTGGAAACATTGTTGACTGACAGCTTTATTGTAAGAAGAAGAAGAAGGAAAAAAAAATCCCATTATCATGCAGAATAGGGCTAGATGTCATTGCCACAAATGTAAATCTAGAATACCTTGTGCGAATTCATTGCCCTCTTTCGTGAATTTTCAATAATGAATCGTGTCTCTTCGTCAATCTAGCCTGATTCAATGCTAAGACACCTTTCTAGGTGAGAGCAATCCTTGAATGAGGCAGGTGTTTTTATTTTTGACGCATTGTCCGTCATTCAGTGCATCAGATCTGATCAAACGTCTCAGCGTACAAGTTGGGTCTTCATTGTGAGCGAGCTGCTTTTATTAATTTTAAACTGCTGTAGGTTTCCCCTACCACCCACTCAGTTTATTCTCACGGACAGGTGGTGGGGGGGGGGGGGGGGGGGAGAGGAAGGGAAGTAGAGATAGTAGATCTGACTACCAGCAGTAATAGGGTGTAGCAACTAGTGTCTAGTGAGTTGATCATGAAGATTTATCAGTGATGTATTCAAGATTTTGCTTCTCTTTTTTTGTTTCATTTTGCTTTTGAAATCATATTCTCTGTGTTTAAGGGCTTTCTCTGGGTCATTCACACCCATAACATTGTGGTCGAATGTTCAGTGTTTCACTTAATGGGAAAATTCATCCTGATAATACATTGCTTTGTATGAAAGCAGAAAAATCAGGGAAGTAGATCAAGGAAAATTGGGGAAAAAATCAGACATACCAACAACAGAGTTATGAACTGATAAAGTTTAGAAGGTGAGACAAATCAGCAACTCTGTGTGATGTGTGTGTTGGGCAGCTCTCCTTTGTACTCAAAATTTCACTAATTTTCATAATTTCTCAAATATTCGGGCTCAGACAGAACTTATCCGCTGAGGAGGACATGCAAAAACAGATTACTCTTATTGGTTACTGAGAACAGGTCTGAAGAAAAGAGAAAATTGAAAATTGCTGACTTTTCGTGCATAAACTGAACGGAGAGCTGTTAGACTCTTATGTCACAGAGTTGCCAATTTGTCTTACTCTCTAAACTTTATCAGTTCATGAATTCTTGTGTGTGTGTGTGTGTGTGTGTGTGTGTGTGTGTATTTGTGTATGTCTGATTTGTTTCTCAAATTTTCAGGGATTTATTTCTCTGATTTCTATGTTTTCATACAAAGTGACATGATGTTAGAATGGACTTTCCATTTAGCAATCACCACAGGCAGACATCTGCCAATGGAATATTTTCTTGCACAAATGATTCTTTAACTGTCATTCCCATTGGCCACTCGTGTGTGCGCACAGTGTCAGTGGTAAGTTTGCAATATTGTACTGAGACAATTGACTCATACTGTACGTACATGTATGCTTCCTCGTGTGGAACACAGTTTATCATTTTTTCCTCAAATTGGCAAACTTGTTCAGTAAATTCCTTGTGGTAATGTGTCACTAAAATTGATGTACAGATCAGCGTTGTTTGACAGTCGTCATTGAAGATCATTACCAGTGAAGTGTTGACAGAAACATGTCGCACCAAGTGTCCGTTCTCATTTGGTGTTGGCGCACCTAGATGAGAAATAATGGCATCTAAATCATTCCTAACTCATTCCACCCCTCTCCTCTGTGTTGCAGAGGCGATAAGGTCTGCTAAGCTATCATTTGTGCATTATTGTCTCATATTTCCGAGTGCTGTTAGAAGAAAAGTTGTTTTCAAATTGACAGAGCCCCAGTGGGACATATTCATGAACCTTTAGAAGAGTCGAGTCTTCTTTCCGTCGAGTGTCACTACTTAACTCTTATTACAGAAGTGAAATACACATATAACATGTTTTGATATGTTGTCTGTGTGTATAGATGTCAGACCAAATAAGTACAATATTAAATGGGATCATTTGTCTTGTGCCCTTCTGAACCGTGTGATGTTACATAGTGTCTCAAAAAAGTGCACCATTATTGTTTCCACTTCTTGTTTACAGATTATGGAAAGTGGATTGCTGTGCGAGACCAAATAGATATGGGTTCTATCATGATATGTGTTATGAATGTAGTCTACAAGTCACTGTTTTGAAAGCTGATGAATATGGTGTATATATTTAAAAAAAGGATGAAATCAGTGAATTCCAATATATTTTGATACATTATGATTTTGATACATTATGAGTGTGATCTCCAAAAGTACTTCCTGTGTAATTTCAGTTCAGCCTTACTCCACCTTTCGTGATCAGATTATTTTTCTATTTCAAATTATAAGATAAATTTGTATTTATAAACTTTTCAAACATCCTATTTTTGTCTTCTCTGTGTTGTTAATCTCAGTAGAATCCTGACTTTTAAGTCAATTAAGTACTGTACTAGCTATCATTTATACATTTTCCTCTTTTCCTATGATTTCATCCACAAAAGTGGTAATGATTCAGTGTCTGCTAAGTGTGAGGAAAAAAAAAAAGAAGAAGAAGATATCTGTATTTTGTGAAGTAAGATTGATATTTCAAATTGAACTTAAACTGATAAAGTGATTCCTGGGTTGTCAATACATGTGTGGACAGCCGACCATAAAACTCTTCAAACTGCCCCCGCAAAGCGGGGGATCATCTGAACGTAGGGTCAGTGGTAGCTACAGTAGGTTGGGCAAGCTTTGTGGTTGCTAAGGGCAACTTTTACGAACAAAGCATGCACAAAATCTGAATACGTTACAGAACTGGTCTGTTTGATAAGATGATGTTACAATAACCACAGCCATGGAAGGGATTTATGTGTACTTGACCAATGTGGTTAGAGTGTCAGCACTTTTTTTTTCCACTTAAGCAGAAAGGCAAGAGTGTCAAACTGATACCACCCTTGTCAACCCTATAACATCTCAGTATTGTAAGAGAATATTGAGCGATAGAGTGGCCAAATTGTTCTGGGTGCTAGATGTATTAAATGCCCACATTTTCTCCATAATAAAAGATTTTATGAAAGATAGGAAAGTGAGTATTTACAAACCTGCAAGTGTTCAGGTGTATAAAACTGGTACAGTCATTCTTTATTTTTTTTATTTATTTTATTTATTTATTTTTTTTTTTTTTGGTGGTGTGAGTGTTCAAAAGGAAATAATGTCAGTGATTTAGGAAGTGTGATCTTTTATTATTTAATAATTAATGTTATTATCAATGCTAATTATTCACAATGATATGTGCCCACATGTTCTGTGACTTCTTGCATGTAATAAAAAGGAAAATGAAACTTTGCAAAGAGGTTTTCCAAAATCACTGGTGGGCATTAATGTTATGTGACAGAGGGCAGTATATTCATATAAACGATAGTCATAAATGCAGTTGAATCTATGACACAAGGCAATATAGTAAAGAAAAACATATTTTATGACTCATTTTTTTTTTTTTTTTTTTTTTTTTACTCTTTCAACAGGATAATGAGATGTGACTGTGCTAATGCAGAGTTTATGTAGTGGAAGATAAAAAAAAAATGTTGACTACATTTCTCTTTGTCGTGATATGTGCCTTATCATTTTATCTATCTATGGCATTGATGCAATACTGAGTAGATGTACATAGCCGAGTGTATTTCCTCTTCTTCATTCATCTATTCTACATTATGCTTAGTACTAATAGATATTTACCCCTGTATATTTGACTCTTATAAGAGTGTACATAAGAGAATGAAATAAAAGCAACTCTTAATTTAACTTCATCGATTTGCCTTGTTTCCTTTTATTGTGTGCTCAGTTTGTATAGTCATACAGAGTGAACATGTTGCAGATTCTGATTAGTCGCTCTGTAACTGTTGCAGAATGTAGGAATCCCATTCAAATATGTCACAATTCCCTATGGTGTTAACTTTTTCCCATGAAGTAACATGTTGAATGTAAGTACACTGTAAATAGCAAAGTGTGATTATGTTAAATGCATAATTATGTTCACATGCTTGTGTGTGTGTGTGTGTGTGATGCTTCATAATTCTTGACATGTGCTGCAGCCTCGCATATTTCAACTTACACGACAGTGTGTATATATATATATATATATATATATATATACACACACACACAGTCAACCTCACCGAATCTATTTTGACTGAAAAAAAAAAATAGCTTCAACTTGGAGAAATTTCAGCTTATGAGGGATTAATAAAATCAATAGAATATAAAGAGAACAAGACCTGAAAAGGCCTTTGACTTGGGGAATTGTTTGACTTACGCAAGGTTGACTGTGTATATATGTATTATAATACATGTGTGCATATATGCACATGCATATAATGTGCATTTATATACACTGTATAATATATAAATATATGACGTATACATATCAGGACTCGACATTAACGTTATTCTCTGATGGCCCGTTCTTCTGAGACCATTAAAATGTTTAAATCTGAAATTTTGGTGGCTCGAAATAAAAGCAAATGTAATAATCCATTTTGAATCTTAGTTGCCTGGTCCACCCACCAAAAGATAGCCTTTTTTTTCAATTTGGTGGCCTCAGGCAAGTATAGCCCTTTTTTTTTTTCAATTTGGTGGCCTCAGGCAACCCACTAATGTTGAGCCATGTTTGTATACATATAAAAATATATTCTGAAAGTTACTGTATTATTCACTACTCGCAGCACTTCAACGATACACAGAGCACAGGAACATTTTTTTAATAGTTCACTACAGGGATATGCCCAAGTGTCTCTTGTTCACACAGATGTGAATACAAGCCACACCCATCATTATGCATTACATGAAATCCAAACACAACACACTTTCTTACACTAAAATTTACAGAAGTAAGCTTTTTCTCACAAAATATGCATGAAAGCAAAAAGGTAGTTCGTTTATTATGCATAAGGTGCAAACCTCTATTTCAAAGTATCAGAATTAGGCCGTGAACAAAGCACAAACAAAGCACAAATTGAATCATATCAAAGAAAAACAAGAAAAAAAGATTGATCACTGCCAATCATTTTTTTAATTGCTGGATGTTCCATTTGCAGCTTCATCTGCTTTCCAGTTTGGCCCAATGCTTTCATTACATTTCAATTTCATGAAGCATATTCTTAATGGAACTCCCAGGAGAGGCCATGCATGGCCATCTTGAGTAGTAAACATGGCTGGTATCATTACTTGAAGACTTCTACTTTGTGATAATGTAACACTGACAGTGGATAGACTCACATGAGTTAATCATTGTATTTATAGCAGCTGCTTCACGTTTTACTTTAATCGAAGTCAAAAGTTTGGCAAATATTCGACACATCTAATTCAAGTAATGTATTAGTATCCATCACTTGCACTGATGGCTTTATAAGCTACACAGCACTACACTGTCACTTGAAGTCTAGTGCCGAAGAAGAAAAAAAAAAGTCAAAATCCAGTCTCACAACTTAATGAGGAATAATATCATCATGTTTAATGCAGACAGTCATTAATCATATGGCAATATGGATCATCATAAAATGATTGCTAATTGCCAGAGAGTGAATACATGTACAATGTATGTTACACTTTCATTTTGTCATACGCGTATAGGTTATGATCGGTGTTTCTCCGGATCAGAGCAAACTAACACGGTATAATTTGGCACACGGGACTGTAATAATGATAATTACTTAATGTACCATCAAATAATGGAAATCCCTGCTACCATTTCATATACAAATGATGTATATCATACATTCAGCCATAAGAAGCAGTGTTCTCTTTCTGTACTTATGACATATGCTAAAATGCCCAAATTTGCCTTGGGCAGATCGAACTGCTCGAAATTTTTGTGCACCATTTCTATCAATATTTTTGAACTGCTGCATCGAAATGAATTGATTATTACATATTGTAGCAACACATTTCTCTGATTTAAATGAACTCTGTCTAATGTATCTGGTGACATTAAAACAGTTCAATTACTCTCACAAAACATATTCTTTGTCCTTCAGCAATGGTTGATAATGTGGTTGCATGTACATGTAATGTCTCAGATCAGGTAAGGTCATGAGATCACTATGATTAGATGCAAATTTAAGTTTGATCAAACTAAAGTGAAATTATGAAACTAAAGTAAGATTATGAGCAAAATACAAGTACCAATCAAGCTCAGTGAGACTTTTCAGAACAAGGGAGAAATGGATCAAAAAGAAAAATACTCTGAAATAAAGCAATGCCTTCATTTTGCACCTGAAAATTATATTTGAGCAATTACTCAGTCACCATACACTGTACATCACAGGGTTTAAATGTTTAATCCACACATTACAAATGCTCAGTTGCATAGTAATTATAATAGACACATACACTGTACTTTCTGTTTTCTGGTTGCAACACACATTATCACATGTAAGCACTGACCCTGAGATGTGTCACACATATATACCACTCCACACTATCCTTTGGATAAGAACAGTATTTGGTCTGCAGTTAATGCTGTACTTGAGAGTTTTGCCATTTCATTCAAAGAATATATGTGTCATTACTTACATTAAATATTAAAAAAAGTTGAATCTGTTGGACTGAACCAAAGCTCAAACTGGCTATAATTGATTCAGCATAAACTGAACTTTGTGTACAAAGATCTTTGCACTTGTAACTTGTGAGTTAGATGAAATTGAATTACCGTCATTCTTGGATGATTAATCAATAATTTCAGCTTCTGAGGGGAATGAAAGAATTTAAGACTAAAAATACAATTCAGCAAGAAGAAATGTAGCTTGTGCACGAACACATTATGTAATTACATTTGCTCCCATTCTTACTAAAATTGACATGTTGGGAATAAACTGAAAATATCCACATACAAGAGAAATACAATCGAAACAGAGCACGATGTAAGCCAACAGATAAAACTCTAATTGAATGAAACAGACCAATTCAAACAAGTATGTTTACCCACCCACCCAACCCCCTCCCTCCAAAAAGGAGCTTCATATCTCACATAAAAAACAACAACAAACACTAAGTTGGTCATATCTATGTAAAATCAAATCATTTCATATAATATATGCTCAACTAAAGTTATGAATTCTGCTATTTTGCTTATTCACATGAATAGACCCTTCTGTAGTGCAAAAGTGTCAATTACACCCACGATCCAGTTTTTTTTTCAATGTACAGTGTATGATTACTTCCACCATTGGCCCTACAGTATTTATGGATGTTCACTGAAGTCACCCACATTCAAAAATAACTTCCCAAATGAATTTTGAATGAACTTGAAATGTGTCTATCACCCTCCACATGTTGTGGTATTTCATGAATGGCTAACGCACAACATACCAATAACGGGAAGAACTTTGTGGCAAATAGTAATGACCTATGTATGTGTGAACATCAAAACATGATGGCAATTAATACGGCCACAGAGCAGAATTCATACTGAACTTACAAATGGTGTCCTTGGAGAACTTGTCAGGAAGTATGTAGGAAGGCAAGACATCAAATGCAAACATTCTCTCATAAAGAATGCTCACACACACAGCAGTCCTGATTTAAAAAGAAAAAAAAATGAGCTGAACTCGCTGGAGGGATGGACAATGGGTACTACCTTCCGTACTTGGCTTGCTGCGCCAACATCCCTTCATTCTGCTGTACCTGGTATTCTTGGAAGCGCAGTGATATCCTTTGGGTCATTTTCAGGTACTTCTCCATGCAGTTGAAGGAGCAACGCTTCTGCAGGTATCGGGGACATAAAGACATATCGAAGCAAAGTGACTACAGGTTGTACCTGGTACACTGTACTGTAGCTTCCAGTTTGAAATTGAACAGCTCTATAGGGAGGAAATGCACACATGGGCACTATCCTTTACAAGTCATGTTACAACACTGCAATAAGCATGAATTCTGAAATAAGTTGTGCTTGTCCAGTTGTACTACAAATACTCTAAACAATGTATTTTGTATATCTGCTTTTCAATCTACGGTACAAAGTGAGAAATTGTGACATTTACATCCAAGTAATTATTTATCTCTCAAAAAAAGGCCTGATGCTAGACACCTGTTTAATACACCAGGTTCAACACAGTGACTTTCATATGACATAGTGTGTACTGTAGGCCAATTACAAAAGTTAGTATGTACATGTATTGCATTATGAAGTCTTACTGAGCTACAAAGTGAAGGACATTTATGCATTCATTTCATTTGCACAATAAATGTAATGACATGTGATCAGACTGGTAGGCCATCTTTTGCCAAGGAACTAATGTATAGAATACATTGACAAGCATGACAGAAAATGTAAATATGAATAAGAGGCAGTGTCTGGCAAATGAAACTTTTTTTCTTTTTTTTTTTCACATGACAGTAATTTTTTGTTGGTATACGGTGTTAAAAAGGCCACCTCCAACTATAGATATGCATTTAGCAGTATGAATTGCTATATTGTTTGAAGGATAATAAATCTCAAATATATATGTGAATTGAGAGAATGCAGTGATATTAGTACAAAACATCAGCAAAGCTTGAGGAAAATATGACAATCTGTTCAAAAGTTTTTAATTTATAATGATTCTCACATTGAGTTGTCTTTATTGCTATCTATTGACAAATTGACCTCGATTGATGTACAAATACACACTGATCCATTCAGTGTTTTTGAGCAAAAGCCATGATTACAATTCAAGGAAAATAAAATAGGCTTATATACTTATCATCCAAGCAGCTTTTAAGTTACCTATTTATTTTTGTATACTTTTGATTAAATTGATATAGACAGGTACACACCTCACTGTCTAGCAGTTTTCTACTCGTAAAATCCCCAATGCAGTCTGAGAAGCAGGCTTCTGTCAGCTTGTTGTAGGATTGCAGGAATTCCTTCAGCTATTAAATACAGAAACAAGACATTACAAACGTATGAAATATCTGATAAATTGCACCAAGCAAAGCGATTCACACACAAATGCACACACATACACAGAAATGGCACTTTTTCAATACATGTGAACAAGATGCAGGGTCATATATGGTAGCTCTATCATGACCTTTTTTTTAACCATTCAGATCTATATCTGAACCTGACATAGCATCTGTATAACAATTTCATACCAAGCACTAACAGCATTGAAAACTTAAGATAAGAGACATTTCTCAAGGTTATGCCAGTAACGAACCTAGATGTCCTTTAGTGTGTGGCTACAAATGAATGATCAAAACTGAATGTGCATCTGGACCTTATACTAAGTTATAGTTGGTGTAATCATCTGATCAAAATCAGATATCAATAAACATAGCAACAAAAACAAAATACAAGTTTTTAAGAATCAATCTCGAGAAACACAAAAATGTAGCATACATGCATTCATTGTGCATGTACCAGATAATCTAATGCAAAAATTATATATAACATTGAATATCAATTACCATATTGTCGCTGGGGCGACAAGACCTCGTATCTCAAAAATGTCAAATGTTCAGGAGAGCCAAAATGCATGGCGGCCAAAGCACTACACTGAATGGGATAGCAGTTCCTTTGACATGCCGTGGTGGCTTCATTCTTGGGGTAAGACAGCTGGGATTTGGACAGGACATCACTTAACCGATTATTTGACCACTAATGCAAAAAAGTCATTTTCACCAAAATTTTAGATACAAGGTCTTGTCACCCCAGCGACGTTATATTACTGTGCTGTACAGTACTTCTGTACCCAGTCTGTCTAGAAATAAAGGAAAATATGGCTGGTAACTTTGCAATATTTACCTGCTTAGCATCCATTTGAGGCTGTGCCATGGTAACAGGATTGTTCAGTCTATGGTGTCACTGTCCACTGGTGTTCACTTTGTGAGATCGACCTCTTGTCTATATCGCGATGGATCTTTCCTCTGGATTTTTCAAGCATGAAATGAGAAAGAGATGAAAATATTATAAGTTAACGTTCAAAATTCTATTCAAGTCAACAGCACACATAAAGCACCTTTAAAGGTGTTCTCAATATGTATTACAATGCCCTGCTTGCAGGTTGTGTGCGTAGTTTCTTTGCAAAGAAGATTGAACCCAAACTTGCACAAGACACTAAATCAGAAAAGACAAGATTACTAAAAGCAATTGTGACTAAATGAAACGATAATGCACTTTCTCTCAACCACTGTCCCTGAAACAAAAACTGCATCAGCTTGTACACATCAAACATTTTGATGAAAGATATGTTGTAAAAGACATCATAAAGCTTTCTTTTTTAATATATCTAGCTTGTTATCTCCGGTAGAATTCAGATATTACTCTGAACATGAACTGGCAATAAGATTCATTGCACTTGGCTGGTCTTCCGATGTTTGCATTTTAGAAAATGAAAGACAGGCTGAATTACTGTACACACTGACAAAAAAAAAAAAAAAAAAAAACAAACAAAAAAAACCCCCCAACTTTGGAAGATCTCCTCTGTAGGCCTATATTTGAAAGTGTGTCAGCAACAGCAGCAAGTTCATAGAGCCATAGAAAAATAAACAAACACATGTATATTCATACCCCCATACCTCAGAAAAACTGAACACCATGCACACACAGAAGTCTTACACTGTACATCTTGGCAGGACAAAAAATCAACAAACAAACAAACAAACAAACAAGCAAACCAACAAACAAACAAACAAACAAAGAAGCAAACAAACTTGCCTTTTAGAAAGAACCTGGATGGATGATGCATACAAGGGGGAAAAACTGTATCCAAGAGTATATAATTCCAACAATGAGAAGTGCCATGTACACTGTGCAATGTGCAATACATACACTTGTATGTACCGCTATGCTACATCCAAAACAAAATTGAGGTCTATAGATGATCCTGAATTACATGGCTTACTGTCAGGACTGACATCCAAACATTTTCTTTGACAAATTATACGAACGATGGACAAGCGTTGAAGCTCTCTGTCGAAATCGCTGACTTTTGTATGCATAGATGAATGGATTCACAGCTGTGCTCAGCGCCAGTGTTATATTACAGACCCTGGACAACAGCAAGAATACTTGCAATTCTATCAAATGTGCATTGGAAATGTAAACAAAGTAAACGATGCAGGTTGGAAGGAAGCAAAAAATGAAACTCCCGAGGATGAGACCGACTGTTACAGTGGCCTTGATATCCCTCATGAGGCGCGGCTTACGCCTCGCCCCATTCTTGAAGAGTACGGCAACCTCCAGCTGGGCCACCCGCCGTGTTTGCCGTCTGGCCTCGCGGAACATGACCAGGTATAGGAAGACCAGGATGATCAGTGGGAATGCAAAGCACACGGTGAAGAGCAGGATGAAATATTCCTGGGGTAGGAGCAAAAGATAGCTGCAGGATTTGATTGGGGCATCGAGCATGTTGTACCAGCCGAACTGGGGCAGCAGGCCGATAAGGAGGCCCATGCCCCATGCAAGGCCGAGGTAGACGTTGACGCGAAGCTCCGACATGATGACAAAATATCGCAGAGGTTGGGTCACAGCCGTGTAGCGATCCATGGCTATCAGGAGGAGATGGAAAATGGACACGGGAAAGTTGACCATCAGGAGAGTCAGGGTCCACATACAATTGCCGTGCTGACTGATATCAAGGGTGTTCGAAAGCGCAAGGCACACAGGAGCAAGAACAACATAAAATAGGTCCGCAAAAGCCAGACTGACAATGTAGGTATTGGCTGGCACTCGCAAAACGGATTCCCTCTGATACGTGAAGATAACCAAGACATTTCCCACTGCATTTGTCAGGACAATCAAACCAATGATCACATCAATGACCACGTCGGACATCATCGAGACTTAAGGTCCTATCCCTAGGTACCGCAGCTCCCTAGTCCACAACATCCATAACTTTGAGATGTCTCTTTTTCACGCAGCCAAAGACCAATCACAGTGAATGGTGTGGATTCGTTCATGGTTACCACATCATCTGCACATCATCGATCAATTTATCCTCTCAAGACCATACCCTGCAAATTTGACGGCATGGAGGAGAAAGCTGCACGCATCCCACCGTCGCCATGACAACAAGAATTGTGTGTACCCTATCACAGTGAACTAAACTAGGGCTGCAGGTGTTTCTCTCTTTTTTTGACACTCCCCTTGTTTTTGCCTCATCACCTCCCCTTTATGACCACGAGCGGGAGCTTTTCCTCATCACCTCGTGCCAGGAAGTGATCGGCAGCAGCACAGCTCAGCTGCCGTTGGCAGGAGGTGGAAACTTGACTTGCCTCCAACAATGCCTGCCGGCTACCCTTTGATTGAACCATCAGAAGACTGACTGGTGGTTATCCACAATGCAATTACAGACGGTTCAAGGTTTATCAATAGGCATCAATCACCTGACACACATTATACTTCACGTAGCAATTGTTGCCATGCCACATCACAGAAGTTATTGCTGGGATTGTCACTCTCTTAACAATAGACACACGTCATGATTGTTGTAATATTAGAGAGGGACTAAAACAATAACAACTGAATAATTAGGAAATTATAAATCATGGCATGATAATGTGACCTTTCGTACTATTGATCAACTGTGACATTTCATGCCAAGGACTTGTTTAATGGCATATCAATATTTCGCTTTTATTTTACTTGATTCATATATTACCATTTTCTAGACTGCTCTTTGATGTTGCATGGACAATACTATTCCCTTAAGTATCCAAGAATAAACAAATTCTCTGGTAAAATGGCATTTACAAAAACAAAGATTATTTTTTTAATCACAAAACTGAGAAGACTTGTGCAGTCATACAAATATATGTGATTGTCAGGCAACAATGACAACCATTTCAAAGTACCTAGGATACGATACAAAAAAAATAGTATTCTATAGAAAAGATCCAAGTTTAACCAGTTTCACAGACTTCCTGTTTGCAAGCAAATTATTACCTTTGCTGGCTGATGTGTGTGAGCATTTTGACAGTAGCTGGGTAAAGTCACATTGATATAAGGTTGTACCTGACCCTCTCTAGCTTCGCCAGCACCGAATCTCATCTGTTGGTATCAGTCCTCTACTTAACACCTTGATATAATACGATGAGATATCAGGGTGTTGATTTAGCTGGATCGATAGCATGTTTGTCTCCCAATCCAAATGACCCAGGTTCAATTCCCGAGTCTAGCTTAGGAATGCTGTGAGTAATCAAAACCTTCCCTCTGGTAGAGTGGTATTAGAAGGAAACACTATGTCCCTCAGATACATGTTTGTAGGACATAACATGGAGGTACCATGTGTGAGAGAGTCACAACTCATGCACATAAAAAAATCCCGCTTCATTCATTCATCACAAAAGAATAGGGTGCATACATGTAACCCTGTGAAGTGGTCCATCTCACATCTGACTGGACCCTATGGAAGACCAGCTAGTGCAGCTGAATATTGGCTATCCAGCCATCTTCTCATATGGAAATTGAATCAAATAATATTTCACATGCTAACATGTTTACCTTTGACCTTTCAGATACAGTTAAACTCGCCTAAGTCGACATCGCATATGTCGAATAATCGCGTAAGTTGATGATTTTAAAAAGTCCCGATTTTTCCCCATTGACTTACGTGTATTAATTCACTCACAAGTCGAATTTTGTAAGTCGAATACTCGCCTAAGTCGATGAAATTCCAAGAACACTTTCACGGAAAAACCATTAAATTCACTGTGCCTAAGTCGAATAAGATTTTATTGTGCAATAAATCACTCTCAAAATCAAGAGACGCCAGTTTTTGTTTACATAAGACCTAGCCCGACCAGACAGGTGACAAAAAAAAAAAAAATGATCTAAAGTATCAAAATTCAATGCGATCGCATGCGATTGTGGAACTCTCTTTCGTACAGTATTTGGAGGTCCACTGGTACAGCCCTGTCGCGCTACGTACGTACAGCGACTGGGCTGTGTATAGTTGTGCGTACAGCGACTGGACTGTGTATAGTCTGTGTATGTTTGCAGTCTGCGCTGTGCAGTGGATATATGAATGAAGCTGCTGAGTTTTCAAAGCGGAAAGTAGGGGGAAAGTTACGGGCACGGGTAAATCAGAATTACACCTCTACACGCATTTCAAGCCACGGCATGGTAAACTGGAATCAATCACTGCTCAAATATCGTTCATATTCACTTCCCCAAGGTTTAACAAGGGTGTAAAGTAATCGGACCTGTGCCAATACTAATGCACTGTCCATGCAAATTTAGCCGCGGCCCTGCCGGGCGACCCGTGCTGCGGCACACCTCTCCAGCTCTCGGCTCCAGAGTAGACAACATACTTGTACAATTATACATAATGTATGTGTGGTGTAACTGTTGTTCAGTCGATTTTTTTTCGACTTACGCACAAGTTGAAAATCGCCTATTAAAGTCGATGTGTTTTGCTCAGTCCCGAGAAGATCGACTTATGCGAGTTTAACTGTAGCTAGATTTTGCTGATCATTGGCAAGAACTGCTTTGTATGCATGCATGTGACTGTCATAGTCCATGGCCTGAATTGAAAATGTTGTGAATAATAATCTTATACATTACAAGACACTATGACAATGGGTAAAATCTAGAGTCAGAAAAGACAAGTTACACATGAGCAGTAGCTCGTTCTTGGAAAACAATGCTTTCATACTGTCCAGAGGTGCTGTGAGCTCGAGTTTGCTCAAGAATGGCCATGCCATATTTTCTTGGCACCATTAACAATGCAAGGCAGAAATGTTCTTAATAATAATATTAATAATAATATCAATAGCACTGCACAACCCCCCCCCCCCCCCAAAGTTTGTTCCATTGTCTCGTTCATTAGGAATGAACACAATGATAGTTCACTACAATGTACATTTTTGTACATCATGCAGTGATTAAAATTTCAGTGTAGTGTAGTTTCAGTGTAGTGTAGTGTTGGGTAGACTTGCAGACTGTGTGAACATGTTGTTTTTGGTTGGAGAAACATAAAAACTGTGACTATTACCGGTACTGGTGCAAGTGATCGAGAGAGCTTACTGCCGATTTCCATTAAGCTCTCCAAATATGGGCAGACATTCAACAGAGTGATGTGATGATTTAACACCTGGGTTTATGTGGATGAAGTTCTGCCACAAAGTACCGGTACTTCATATAAAATTTAGCATCACAAGAAGTTGCAAATCAATTCAATTTACAGACACAAAGGTACAGCCTAGTACACCTCATTTGAAATTGATTTACAGCCCTTGGCACTAACTGATACTGATTTGTTTCGGGAAGAGAACCTCTACGTGAGGATGATCTACAACCGTCAAGTCACAAGATTGACAGAGCTATACAATATGAGCATGAATTCTTACCTACATTGTACACACATCACATCTTGCATAATTTTATATCATTGTACTGTATATGCTCAGAGTAGACAGGCCCTACAGCGCTGTACCCAGTGAGCCACTCACTGGAACATTGATAAACCACCCAGTGAAAGTACTTCAGTTTGAATGGAAAAAAAAAGAAGAGCAGATACATTTCTGTAAAGTACAGTGAAATGACTCAGGAGGAAACTCCTACAAGTTGCAATGTTGACCAACTATTGTGTCTACAGTATTTATAGTTCATCCAGTCCACGGAATGTGACGCATATACTGTACCAGGGCCAGCGGAACCGGCCCTGGAAAGTTTTGGTGTTGGAACCGCTGGATGAGGAGACTACTAGAGGTTATGACGTATGTGTGGACAACAACTTAAAGAAAATATAAAGAAAATTCCACAAAATTCACTTTTCTAGCATAATGAAAGTGCACTTTACTAACTGCTTTCAGAAAGCAGGGGAATAATCGCTACCCTTAACATATGTCAGCATCAACTTGATAGAATGTTTAATTTTCATGAAAAAGGAATTTTTGTGGAATTCCCTTTATATTTTCTTTATATTGTTGCCCACACATGATGCAATAACCTCTAGTAGTCTCCTCATCCAGTGGCTCCAACACCAAAACTTTAAAAATTCATTACTTTTGCATCGATTGTCCGATTTTTCCTCCAACTTTCACTGATATGTTCTACTAATGTTGCTACTTTCACTCGCCCCTACATCTCGGCATTGCAATTTGGATAAATGGATTAACATGCTGAAAGCTGAAACATGTCAAAATACATAAACTGTAACTTCAACTATAAAACAGTGCACGGCCCCTTAACCCCTGAATTGCTGCCAGTCTAAAGTTATAATAATAATTGCTGCTGAAATAGAGCACTTTTAGAGGTGCCTGAATTTATGTTTGCTTGTTTGTTTGTTTGTTTTTTCTCAGCATACGCAACTTAATAGCGTGCCATTCACTCAGGGCACTCCCACAGTGCAGTGGAGACAGTAGTACAGTGGAATGCCCTAGCCTAGGCTTACCACAGAGATGTCACTCAAGGGCAAGGCCAAGGGTTCTCTTTGGTGCTGCAGGCTGCAGTAGAGAATTAGGCCTACTTCCTAGCCTAGGTAGAAAAGCTGTCAGTCTGGAGGCATCTTTTTTTTTTTTTTTTCCTTTTATAGTTCTCCTACAAAGGGGATTCAGTGAAGATGCAGCATATCCCCGACGATAAATAATAGGCCTACAGACTGATCTTTTGATCAAGACAAGATTCTATGTTGTATGCTACATTGAAACCGACACACCTCTATCTATAGCACTGCACTGCGCATAAAGAACAAAAATGCATGCACGAGACTACAGTTGTACGCACAGTGTGGTTTGTTTTTTTTTACTCTTCACTGGAGATTTAAATACAGGTACAGTTGAACCTCTCTTATCCGGCCTCCCATAATCCTGATCTCTCTATTATAAGGACGCAGTCTCGCCATGATTTTTTTTTTTAATAATTACGGGAGGAAAGGGGGATTCCCAACTCCTTGAGAACTCCTACACAAACACACATGAATTACATATTACTTCGAACATGATTAACATACATTACATCAAATCTCCTTCCAAATTCTTGCAAACATGAACCTCTATTTTGGGGTCTGTTACTGAGTGTAACAATGAAAAGGTTGCAGTATACACATTACTACATGTGGTACTACAATGGGCTACATCAGTACATGTGTACAATGTATGTATATATGTACATTTATATTTAAAAGCATTGAGTCTCCCGTATCCGGCCAAATCCCTTATCCAAATGAGCCCCGGTCCCGACTTGTCCGGATACGAGAGGTTCAACTGTACATCAAAATATTATTGAAAAAGTCGATAATAAACAACAACAACAACAGCAAAACAATGATTGATGATATATGGTACCATAGATCATGAATTAAGCATTTAATATGAGCACTGCAAATTGTATTGTCAATAGAAGAGTAGGGGTGTCGGTTTCAAAATAACTGCGCAACTGAGTGCGTCAAAATAACAGTTTTCACCCACATGTTTGAAGTCTCAGTTATCTTAGGCTGCGTTCGAGCGTGAACCAAAAGCAAACTGAACTACAGTGCACTCCCGTTACAATGAACACGGCTATAACGAAATAACGTTATAATGAAGTCTTTTCCAAGCGCCACTGACAAAGAAAAATAAAAGAAATGTGCTCCGTTATAACAAAATGCCAGTCCCGAGCATTTTGTTATAACGGGAGTGCACTGTACAGCGTACTGTACAGTACGTTGTGCCAGATTTAGAGTGTTCAAGTGCTCTGTTGAGAAAGCGTACCTCATGAGCTATTTTTAGAAGAGGTCAAGCAATTTGTAGCAAAAAGGGTCATTCACCTGGCGCACTTGAACTACATACAGCTGTCCTGAACAAAGAGAATGATGTCTTTGCATTGTGACGTATGCGCATGATACGCTCATGCTTTACAGTAAACTTTTGGTACGCTTTTGATACGCTTTTGGAGCACATCAGTAAGTGGTCCACTTTTGGCTCAGTACGGTACACTTCAGGAGTGTTCGAGTGCTCCTCTGGCGTGGGTATGGCATGCGCATGGGTCAGTAGGTAAACTTACAGTTCGCCTTAGGAGCGCTTGAATGCACCCCTTGAGAGTGTACAGGGTACGTCAAATCGCATTTTTAAGATGCGCTTGTGAATTCAGAGTATTTTCTTTACATGTGAATCAAATTTCAGGCAAAGTGTGAGATATTGATAAATCTATTTTGTTAATTCTAATGACCCATTGATAAAAAAAAACATTAGCGTGTCGATGTATTAGACACCCACAACCATACATCCCATCCCTGGCACTGCACTGCTACTGCGGATCCCAATCTCCAATTCCCTCGCTCGTCTTGGCCTGCGCTGCCCGTCTAGTGTTGCAGGGTTGTAAGACAACATCATACATGAATTACACTTAAATTTTACAAGTAGGCATAGAAGTCTATATGAACGACACATGAACAGAGAAATAACTGTAGGCCTAGGCCCCTACATAATTTACTCATTGTTAACCTCATCATGCTCATAGAATCTAACACTCCAGACCAGTTTAATATTACCAGTAAAATTTTATTAAATGTTAAAGCAGTTCGGGAAACCCACTCACAAGGGGGGCCCCTCCTTATAAGTAACCCGTCCCCCTTATAAGTAACCCCGTCCCCCTTATAAGTAACCCCCGGGGCACCCCTTATAAGGAGTCTCCACGCTTTTTTGCAATGCGACGCGAAAATGAAAGGACTGCGGCAATTCGCTTGATTATGTCCATAAAGCTTCACAAGTTTCCTAGTTACTCACGAAATTTGAGCAAAATCGGTTTGAGGCATCATATCTAAAATCATGGATTTAAATGCGATGTCAAACGACCCATGCGAATGCTGAAATGCGAGCGATTACTGGCGTGAGTGTCGCCAGGCGCGGCGGCGCGGCAATGCTTGAGTGCAGACGTGGCGACTGAGTACCCTCAGTACTGAGTACCCTCAGTCGCCACGTCTGCACTCGAGCATTGCCGCGCCGCCGCGCCTGGCGACACTCACGCCAGTAATCGCTCGCATTTCAGCATTCGCATGGGTCGTTTGACATCGCATTTAAATCCATGATTTTAGATATGATGCCTCAAACCGATTTTGCTCAAATTTCGTGAGTAACTAGGAAACTTGTGAAGCTTTATGGACATAATCAAGCGAATTGCCGCAGTCCTTTCATTTTCGCGTCGCATTGCAAAAAAGCGTGGAGACTCCTTATAAGGGGTGCCCCGGGGGTTACTTATAAGGGGGACGGGGTTACTTATAAGGGGGACAGGTTACTTATAAGGAGGGGCCCCCCTTGTGAGTGGGTTTCCCGAACTGAAAGGGACCCTACACATTAGTATTAGACTAGAAACCCTACTTCTATACAAAATAATGTACCTTTTTACCCTTCTACCCGTATGCCATGCCAGCTGCAATGGAGGATTAAACTGAAAATTTACTCACATGATAGCAGATTTGCTGTCTCTTAGTATCACACACACAAGGTCAGGAGTCAGTCATCTGCTTGAGCCTTGGCGACTTTCTCGAACGCGTAGGTAGTGGTAGGACAGCTAGTGCATGCAGCTATGCATGCAGCTATGCAGGCAGTGGTAGCTAGCTTGTGCAGACTCTTGTGGAGACCGAGAACGTGCATGAGTTACGTAATATGACCACTCACGACAGTCGGGATCGCTGATGCCCTCAGAAGACTTTCATCAGTGTTGTGCGTGCACTCATCAGTGGCACGCAATCACTAGTGTCATGCTCTGTAGGACAGCAGCGAAATAAATTTCTTGCGCTTAATTTCAAGTTCTGCCTCTACAGCCAAGGTTCCTCTGATTCTGGCAATCCGAGCAACATTCAATAATTTATCATGCCGCTAAGCTTGTCAAGATTTGCACGATAATCGTCTTTAGAAGCTGTATTGGTGGACATGTTTCATCAAACTGCTACCGGTAAAGTCGCATTCTTACAATCAACTTTTCGTTGTAGGTTGATAAGTCCCATATATAGCTTTTGCTGTAGGGTTCTATATGAAACTAAATAGAATGTTTATTCAACTTCAACTTCACTTCAGCTTCATGCCTGAATCCGAAGTCGATTTTCTAAAAGAGTATAGATCTAAATCTAGATTTACTTCATACTTGTGTGCAAGGGACTTGTCGCTAGGGAATTGAATTGTGCTAGATAACTTGTTCCGACCCATCTTATCTTGCTTAGTTTGTGTGCGTGATCGGTGAAGTCATATTCGATGATACGACAATAGAATCTAGTCAATAGTTTTAGGCAACATTGATCAGTGACAGTGAATAATATATACAAAAAATCAAATGTATTATAATTTCTAGTTTTCTACCACATACTCACATGCATTACTAGCGTAATCAACCTAGTATGCCGCAGGGTGCTTAAATTATATATTTCTGGCTGGGCATGTCCCGGCACTTTCATTCAGCAATAAAACGGCTAATGAACATCGCATCGGCATTTAGCGCATATAGACCTACAATTGTACATGCATGTGCTTTTTACTTTTAGTCCCACGGCCCACTTAAGTTCACCAAGAACAAACAAGTCTCTATCTGGGCAATTCCGCGGTTAGTAACGTTAGTCTGCTAAATCAACCATTTATTCATTTCAAGTCAAAATCATGTTTAAAACATGTTCACCCTTCCCAGGTTTATGATATAGAAAAGAATGAATACAATCCAACAAATATTAGAATTGTTATGGCAACTAAAAGGGCTGGTTAGTAACATTACAAAAAAAGGACATGACAAAAAAAAATCAATGTCTTGTAACAAAAAGTGTGCAAAAATTCAAGTTGCTTCAAACAAAGTGTTGCATTAATTTCAATTATTGCATCATGACAAATGTTCACGTAAATAATTTTAGCAGTTCGACCAATAATTAATCAGTTAGACCCCCAAAAGCATGGTTAGTAACATTACAGTTAGTAACGTTACATTTGTCTGGAGTAATTCCGCAGGTCATTTCACCCTTTTGTAATTGACAAAATGTCACATGACTTCTGGAGTATTTAAATGTATTCATCTTCTACCCTTTAGCAAAACTTTGAGGAAAAATTTTCAAAGGAACCCACTGTAATTTGCATTTAAGTGAATTTCAGCGTCCCCAGTCCCACATGTACATCTTTAATGATGGTTTTAGATCTCGTAAAACCAATAAGTAAGGAAAATAAAAAATCTACTGAACTTGAAAGACCTTGATGATTGGTGAACATCCATGGCATTAGTTGATACCTAAATTAAAGAGTGAGACAAAGAGGCACATTTCTTTTATCCATGCCGTGTCCACCTAACTGCGGAATTGCCCATCTACTCCAATCACAGATTCTTTTACAATGTTTTCAGTATGCATGATGTAAATATGGAACTCTTGCCTAAATGAACTAGAGGTAGAGCGTCTAACCCTAAACTCAGATTGGATCAAAGGGGGGGGGGGGGGGGGGCATAGATATTGTAGATGTCGATGTTTAACATTGTTGTCACTTCTGTCTGAATATATGATTTCACTTACAATATTCAATAAATTTTGTGTATTGTGTTTAATGTGAATTATCAAGAACTGAAATTAAGTAATATCAAATATAAAGTCTAGTAAACTCACATACAAATTTGTAGACAAACTAAAATTAAGTATAACTTAGTAGATCTGAAGACATGAAAAATCAATAAGCATTTTCTTATACTGAAGACTACAATGATAGTCCAAACCACCAGAAAACTGAAGTTCTGCAGGAAGATAATGTCGGAAAATTATCCCTCATAATTGCTTGCCTTATGTAGATATTTACTAACTTTTTTTTTTTTTTTTCATCTGCACTATGATTTGTGCAAAGTACAGCATTTTGACCTCCTGATTTGTCTTGATTTTCCTCATTCACCAAGTGACATGGTTTGGCATGCTTGATGCTGCTTGGATGTGTATGCAGTCAAGCACGCACACAGCTGCTCTGACTCAGTGTGCCAGCAAAATGTTGCCACAGCAGACCAGCACTTTAGGGAAATTTGCCAAAATTTCATCTGACAAGCTCTCGTTTGTGTGCAAAATTTGAATTGTGTGCCTGACTGTGGTAGAAAATAATCGGTTTAAACAACTTGAAAAAGAACTTAAATTTCATAAAAATAAGATTTCAAGACTGCTCTCTGCTTTCTGCTGCCAACTGTGAGTAATTTCACAAAATTGACGGGAAAAAAGTAGCATAAATTGGCACGGCAACAATGATAGCAACTTATTGTAGTTTTACAACTTTTTCTTGTTTACAGAACCACTGCCAGTGATGGTAAGTTCAGGCGCATTATCTCTTTTCCAGAAAAACCACTGCTGCCGTGGTGGAACAGAATTACATTTCAGAAAAAAAGGATATCAAATTACCCTTGTTATAGTTAGCTAGCTGTGCAACACCCAAGCCATTTTTCTGGCAAGCCCTGCATGAAAAATAATGGACATGCGTGTGAGTGCCACATAGTGCCGCGCTGGTCATGACTATTATAATCTATCAATTCAAAATGTAGTTGAACATTCAGATCAAATCCTATAACATATCTTGAACATTTTTTTCATTGTATGAATGATAATAATCATGCACCGATCTGTGTTTAAACTTTATATCTGACCAAAGCAATATACCATTCATTTTAAGAAATGATTTGCATTTGGCAGATTGGACTACGTAAAGTAAGATGAGGAATACAAATTTTGATCAAGATGTGAACTTCCAGAGTAAACTGGGAAACATGATTCCACACTTAATGTATTACACAGACAAATGAAATACAGTGTGTATTGTATATCTTTCTACTTTGTACATTCTATTTATACATAATAATAATTTGATGAGAAATTATTTTACTCATAATGTTTTCCTCTTCTAGATCAAAAGTGTGAGCATTTGTTATGTTGCTGGTGACTGAGACATGGCAGCTTCAGGTCTTATGGAGAATTCAACTTCACAGACCAAGCCAGAGCAACTACCATCATTCAACCATAGCTTGGGTGCTAGGAGCATTGACACTTCAGGTTCAGGAAGTTCTGTTTCAAGTGAGGTGCTTGAAAAGTCCAGAATCAATGTCTTGCCGCATACCAAGTCCAGGCCATCACTGGATGCGTCGGACTCCAGCCATTCAAGCACTGGCTCGGTACGAGTGAGGATCAAGGCGAAGTACCTCAAAGAGAGAAGATCCCCCTTTGAGAAAGGTGACATCACTGCGGATCAGCCTCAGCTGCCACCTGCCCTGCCAAGTAACTTGCCTGAAGGTTATGAAAGAGGGAAGGACACTGCTGATGTCTATAGCAATGGTTATCAAGCTTCAGACCGTCGTTCTGGCATACCGGGATCGCCAGAAACGAGTTCAAAAGTTAGCAGTAGCCGAATGCAGAGTTTCTCCCAATCAACTCCAGCTGAGAATCACTTAAAGAATCTCAACAAAGTTTCTGGAGAAGCTTCGACATCTGGTAATAATACAGGTTAGCTTGCATGAACTTAATTTGACATGAGAAGGGTTAGTTGATTGTTTGTGTATTTCTTTCAAAGTTGCAAGTTTTCAAGCTTTGTTGTGTCCAGAAGGATGTCACTTGTCCACTCTGCAAATCAAGTCAGGGTATACATTGTTATACAGTTGTATGTAGCTTAGAATTGTCCTCTGAGTGCATTCTTGAAAAGAGATCTGATTTTGTTTTTAGTTGCATGTGGAGACACAGCGAGTAGGTGATTGAATGTGATCATTGACCTTCCATGTTTGTAGACTGCTACATCTGTTACTGATGAGTGAATTATTCAGACGCATATCTTTTACATTTATAGACACTTTGCTGTTTACTTTCCATAGCCTTTGCACTTTCATTACACATGGAAAACTGAAAGCAGGTTAGAGAGTGATATTTGATTGTGGGGATGGGATATGCAACCGATGAAATTGAATATCATGTGAAAACTAATTCAGTTGTGTGTTTTAGTTTTGTCATCATGCTATTACCCTTTATTCTGTGAATTTCTATATTGCAGATATTGCGCCTCCTTCAAAAGTTCCTTTTCCAGTAAACAAGGAAACCTATCCTTCCACTAAAGTCAAGACCGCAGCCAAGGTATGTTGTGATATCTTCTAAAGATAACAATTTTTGTTTGTACCAAGTTTACATGATGTGCATGCAAAAACGTGATATCCATGTAGATGTATTTCTTTCACTACCTTCGCACTGCATGTATGTCTATATGCCAATCTACCTGTTTATCTATCATGTAGGATCCTATAGATGTATATATCATATGCATCTGTCCCTAACATTGTATACCTTGGTTTGTGTCTATTCTTTTATTATTCCATCTGGTTGTACAGAGAAATTAATCTGAAGAAAACATTAATGTTAAAAGCTAATTCTATATATTTGTGTGTTATGGTATCAGATGAGTCTAATAAAGTTTTGTGAGATGTTTGATGTGTACAATTTACATATACTGTGTACCGTATATTTAATGAGGATTTATATTTGCAAATTGTGCAAGCTGTCTCATATTTGTGATGAAAACAACTTATTCAAATGTTAATATTCAATTTGTATTATATT
Source organism: Diadema setosum (assembly GCA_033980235.1). NCBI lineage: Eukaryota > Metazoa > Echinodermata > Echinoidea > Diadematoida > Diadematidae > Diadema > Diadema setosum. Next base: position 41,907,059 of record CM067059.1, read on the forward strand.
TTCTATCATATTTTCTTTGTATTGTTGTCCATGCATGGCATTATGACCTGTAGTAGTCTTATCCATCAACGACAGCACCAAAATTTTACAAATTATTCATAATTTTTGAATGGGTTGTTTGATTTTCTGCAAACTTTCATTAAGTGCTCTACTAATTTTGCTGCTCTCACTCAATTATATTTTGGGTGTAGATTTCCTGTAATACCTCTTTTTCTTCTTTTTTTTTCCCTTATTCTTTTTTTCTGATGGCATGAGACATTTTCCAGTCACCTTTAGGTCTGATTCTTAAAAACAAACAAAAACAAAACAAAACAAAATAAAACAAACCAACACATCAGAACATTGATCTGACTGTTGTTAAAGTGTTGACTATGTCATTGATAATTGAAGGCATGATAAAGATTGATTTTTCCTTCTTTTTTTTTCTTTTTGCATTCCTGTGATATCAGTAGCATGATGTGGCAATACTTGCTCAAAATAGCAGAGTAGAGTAGGTAACCTTTGATGTTGTCCATTTCTTTGTCCATTTTATGTTGAAGATACCTTAGATATTTACTAAACCCTACGGTCAAAATCTACCGTTTCTTTTAATGTCTTTAACACCTTCATCATTACATCATTTATGGCATCACTGTGTTGGACTGCCAAATTATAACACAGATTTCATTGCACTGTCCTTAGCAGGCATCAGGCATTCTACGGCAGGGAGAAGTGACCACTGCAATGGGGGCACAGGGTGCTCAGTTGAGTCAGTCCCTTGACGTGAGGGTCATTCAATATGGCGGCAGAGGAAAACGGCAGCAGGTCATGAGCGAGCAGCTTTCAAAAAGGTCTCTGCTTAAGAGTTTGCTAGAGGAATATCACATGATATGAGCATATATTCATATCATAAATACCAGTCAGGAGCATACTGTTGGTATCATTGCCAAATTTCAATATCTTAATCCTGAATCCATACAAAGAGCCTGACATGGAGTCTGGTATTCTGCAAATATTTATAATGGAAACTGTCAATTGGTACGCATTGTAAACAGGATCTGATATTTGCTTTGTAATGATGTCAAGCAAAAGAGCTTTTCCTCAAATCAAAGGGCAGTGTAAGAGCATTTATAGAAAGAATCATAGTGTGTGTTTAATACATCATAAGTACTTATTTCATGCATTGATGACTGGCTGTATAACAATTATGAAATTAAAGATTGGAATGGTAGATTCTGCTGCATAGTTTACTTTTTCATTTTTGACCATGCTCAGGGGACGCAGAAAACCAACTACGACTAGGCATTATAGGTATGCTTGTGTTTGGTCAAACACATTGATTATTCACATCCTCTTTTACAAATAGAGCCACTGTCCTCATAAATTTCCTGTTTCATTTCTTATTTCCCATGGCAGGCATGGCAACACAAGACCAACAACGAGGGTTGTCCAGCCCAAGCTGATAGCGAGCAACAAGCCGACCCCATCTCAGTCTGCCGGCACACACCCTCAGAGTGACTCGGGCAGCATGGTGACAGCATCTGCAGCTGCAGCTGCAGCGGTGGCTGCCACAGTCCCACTGCTCAAGGTCGCTTATTTTTCACTTCTGCAGCTGATGTATTTCTCACTTCATTCCTTGCATAAGCCGTAATTTTGCATCAGATTATACAATGCTAGTTTTTTTTTTTTTTTTTTTTTTTTTTTTTTTTTTAATGCACCAACTTCTGCACTGAGGTCTTATTTGGTGCAGACAGGGCAGTGTGGAATTTTTCAGTTGGAATTTTGATTATATTGAAAGAGTAGAACTTATTTCCTTGGGGCAATCAGAAAATGTTGTGACTAATTGAAGCGAAAAAGAAAATTAAACACTGACTTTTTTGTACTGCTTCCATCTGAAGTAATTTCAGCTCTTGCCATTTGCCCCTTTGAAGCCAATTGCCATAGTGATCATAGTACTTGGAGGAGATAGAAGAAACTGATAAGGGCCTTCAAAAGAGGACATAGGCATCTGGATATTGTTCATCACAAGCTACAATTCTATTTTTTTAATGAGGGTTTGTCATATTCACTGAACCTAGGATTGAATCTGACATGCTTTCAGCATTTAATAATAATAATACAGTGTACTTATAATGCGCCAGTTCCACATAGTTAACGTGCTCAAGGCGCAGTAGAAGAAGTAAGTTATGAAATACAAAAGTCCTTACACAAACATGCACATGAAAATGAACGACACGATAATGATAATGAAAAAATATATATCATAATATACAATTCTACTGGAAAATGGTCATGAACAAATGAGTCTTGAGGGCAACTTTAAAGGAGTCAACATTCGAAATGTGACGGATAGCTTGAGGCAACTGATTCCACAGGTAAGGTCCAGCATGTGCAAATGACCGATTCCCCCATGATTTCTTCGTTTTTGGAACAACAAGCAATCTACAATCGGATGACCTTAAACATCTGGAAGGATTATAAAATGTCAGTAGATTAACATTGTATTCTGGGGCAGATCCGTGTATGCAATGAAAAACAAATAGTAATAGTTTAAATACAATGCGAGATTCAACAGGTAACCACTGTGGTATCATTTGAAGTAGGAGCTTATCATTCAATGGCAAATAAACCTGATATTACCTAGACTGCTATGTTGCTATAAGGGAGGGAATGTTTGCATATCAGCATGTGCCAAAGTGTATCCATGAACAAAATGGTATCTATGCATTAGTGCTTCTTACTTTATGTCTTTTGTGTATCCCTTGTGAATGATGTATAACCAACTATGTGCAGCTGTGTTTCTTAATCTCACCTTCTCACAGACCCAAAGTGACCTTGAGTCCAAGATGAGCCACATCATGGAAAAGCTGTCCATCCTCGAGCATGCTGGCCATGGGCCGCCTCCCCAGCCCACGTGGGCCTACCCGCAGGGTCTGGGATGGGGGGTTGAGGGCCCAGGAGCGCAGTATCGTCTGGAGGAGCTGACCCGACTGCAGCTTGAACATCTGGAGCAGCTTCAGACGAAGCAGCAAGAACTGCAGGTAACAGTGATAAAGATGATTAACCTGTTTTTTTTTTTTCCCCACAATTCAGTGGCTTGAGATTGTGCATGGGGAAAATGACATGATTTGTAAGATTGATGTGATTTGCTCCAGTGTCTGTGATATCATTCAAACTGGCCTGCTTTCATTTTGTCAACATGGTTTGTGTCTGCCTTATGAATCAACTGTTCATACCTTCAAAGCTTATCTACTTGTTTGCAGTTTGATGAATGTTATTGGTAGGTGTCATGTTTGACTTTGTGTGTGGGTATTTTTGTTATTCTTGTTTTCATTCTCATTCTTGATGTGTGTTTAATTGTCATTATCAATGACTATTGAAAATGAAATCAAATCAATAAACAGTCTCTTAAACATGTACCTTCATCTCAGTGTACAATCTTGTAACCACTTCTCAACATTATGTTGCTGTGAATATAAATTTTAGTATGGCATCTTTTGAAAATGAAACCAATACTGTATTTATGTAGATCTGTTAGTATACTTGAGAGAGAGCACACACAGTGTCATCTTGCTAAATCACTTGCATGTAAAATTTGGTCACATCTCAAGATTAATTGAACAAATTGAGGCGAAACAGAAAGAGTAAGTGCAAGTTGTCTTTCTATTTTCATTGACTATCAAAGCTTTAGACAGGCAGAGTGCAGCCTGTCTATGTGAACAGTGTGGTTAATGTGCTCACATTGTAGGGAGACCAAGGTAAGGTATTAATGAATAATGTGTCATTTTCCTTGTATCACCTTTTTCTCTCTTAGGCTGCAATGACGGAACTGTCCAAAGGTAATGTTGCCGCCAGCACTGCGACTGGACCAAGTTCTGCAACTGGTCCTCTTGCCGGTGCCCAGTCCCCAAATGCCATCAAACCATCCTCCCAGAGTCCTTCCAGAGATAGACAACATGCAAGGAGAGAGGCTAGGGTTGCATCAGAACCTTCAGTGACTGCTCCCAGTGAAGGGGCCAATCCAAGTGAGGTGAATGCACTGGTGAACAGGGGTTCACAAATGCATACTATTCCAGCAGCATTTCAACCAGAACTCAATAAGAACAACCTGAACACAGTGGATCTACCGAAGCCAACCAAGCGTGTCCAGTACACGCCGGCAGTAACCTTTCACGGACTCAGTCAGGGGCGCGAGGCTGGTGTGACGAGCCCCGATAGAAGAGGTGGAGATGATGCACCACAAGCAGAAGCATTGAGTCAGGACGATGTCTCGGCCACAAGCAATGTGACACGGGGAACCCGTTCATCACCTCTGGACACGCCTGCACCTCGTAGGCATGCCCCAGTGCCACATGCCAGGGGGTCCAGGACCAGGATAACACACCTAGGTGAGTCTGATGAGGAAATTACAACCTCTGCTGTTGCTCCTGTGCAAATGATCTGTTAAAGTAGACACAAGATCAAGGGCTTGCAGTAACAACAAAAGCAAGATTCTACAAATGTTTAATGTCCCTGCATTGCAATTACAGCCTCTTGGGTATGTATGTAATAGGGCAAGTAGATAATAAAGAAGCTGACCAGGCAAGACAACAATGACCTACATATGTAGGTATTCTGTTATATGTGTAATTCATAAGTGTCAAAAACGCAGAGAACACCAAACCACCGAGGCAAGTATACATTTTTTTTTTCTTTTTCCAAATTACTGCAAGATCTATTTACAGTAAGTGGTTTTTTTTTTTTTCCATTTTTACTTTTTTTTTTGTTTTTTTTTTTTTTTTGGGGGGGGGGTAATGTGGACAAATATCTTTATTGGGTAAGTCACTCTACCTTCTTGTTGATGTTGCAGTATTGAAAAATACAAATGTACTTGCATAGCATTTAGTTATGGAGTAGTTACAGGTAGAGATGGCCATTTGACCTGATTATACTACAGATGTAAAACATCATTCCTTGCCTTTGTTTTATGGAAATGAAGAGGAATAACTTTTTTTTTTCTTTTTTAAGGCACTCTCATAGGGTAACTAATTCTTAAGTTTCATTACATTCAAATGTTTACCTTGATATACATTTTTTTTTGTTTTTTTTTTGTGTGTGTAAACAGTGCTATGATTTATTTGAATTGCTTAGTCTTTTCCAAGATTTTTATGGAATTTGCATGTTACCATGGATTTTAAGATTTTTCTTGTGAACTATAGAAGTGTCTATCTTTTCTTTGCAAATGTCAATGCCAGTGTAGTCATCTCTAGAAATATTGCAATCTGGCATAAATTACCACTGGATTCAGTTTCTGGATAGAGCATCTGAAGAAAACATTCTGATGTGATAATGCAGTGCCTATGTCCTGTACACTGCATGCTTTTCATATGAACATCCAGAATGTATAATACTATGAGTAGTTTTGCAAGTGATAACGGTCATGTGCCAATTTGTACTCTGTGGCCCCAACAAAGTACTGCTCCTCATGGCATTTCTTTCTAACTGTATCAGTTTAAAAGTTGTCATAGATATTTCTATTTACATGAAAACACATATTTGTATAGAACTGGATCTTTAGAGATATGAGTATTGATATTTGCAACAGTCAGGATTTAAACATCTTCTGGTTTGTTAATCTCATATACCATTTTTTTGTTGTTGAGGTTTCAGTTGTTATCACACAAGTTCATTGGTCAATCATGTGTAAATTATTTGGTGGCCTTTTGTGAACTCTGTCATGACATAACATAAGTATGCCAAATTACTTTGTAAATTTGAAAAAAAATTAACAAGTAGCAAGAACTTGAGTATATTAATAAGTAATTGAAGGAGAATCATTTCACATTATTGATAGTAAGAATAGGTTTACTGGTATGCTGTTTTTGCTAAGAGCCAGGGTTGACATTCTCAATGCCTTAACACATACATGTTATGCCCTTTTGTAATCACCAACCTATGGGTGATTACAGATGTTCTGCCATTTACTTCTTGCCACAGTAACAATTCAAGTTGTTTTGTGTCTAGGATGGATAAAGTTACTGCAGAGGTTTCACAGTGGCATTATTTGGTTTTGTGATTCACAAATTTAATTGTTGCAGTCTGTTTTACATGTAATTTGTAAATATTAGACCTTGTTAGGAAGAGTGGAGAGTCATGTTTGTGCATTCTATTATTGGAGTGTAAGCCTGAGTAAACAAACGGTTTTAAAGGGAATCATTTCTAGCAATTACAGAAAAGGGAATGATTTACGTAATAGGATGCATTTTGCCATTCATGGTTTATTTGTTGGTGCCAATATTCTTTGCATTGTGTGTGTGTGTGATGAATCTTCTGCCTCAATGCATGTAAAGAATCATAAAAGCTAACATCTTGTTTTGTTTTTTTCTTTCGTACTGGAAGAATTGTATGCCTCCCTCTGTCTTTACCAATTTCCAAATTTGATAATAAATACTTCATACAGCAGTTACAGCAGTTTTCAGGGAGATGTTGCCAACAGATGAGGTACAGCCCTGTATAACACTTTTTACACCTTGCTTAAATGAAGGTAACTCTGCATATGAGATGTACTCCCTCTACTGTCCATATCTGGACATGTTTACCTTTTCATTTCAGATTTGGGAGAAGACCTAGATATTGTATAAGCTCTGAAAGGTCAGATTATTGATTCCTACAAGGATTTTTTTTTCCCCCCTGCATTTCTTGGAATTGTTCTTCATCTGTAGGGGTTTTGGATGTGAATATGCTTTGTGGAATTGCGTGCTTTTTTCTGTTAAAGATCTCTTGCAGTGAACATGGCATTTGCACAGTTTGTGCCTTCAGTGTCACACATGAGTGTCAGTGCAATACATTGCTAATGACAATAGGTAGAGTAAATAAAGTGAAATACAAGAAATCAAATGTAAAAAGGCAGATCAAGCTGAAAGAAAAAAAGAAAAGAAAAAAAAAGATGATTAAAAAATAGCTCGTGGGTGGAGGGAACTGATTAATACACACAAGCAACTATCACTCTGTGTTAAGGCTAAGACCGTACTGGTTACAAAGCAAACTTGTGTCGTGACATGACTGGGATTGCAAGTACACAGGGAAGTGAAGTAAAACAAACCTCAACAGGCCACGAAATGGATTAACTCGTTGTAAACAGCAACATGTGTTACATTGTCATCACGTATATGAAGGTATAACAGGATGTCATGGGTTCATGTTGACAAGATGATTAAAACATTAAGTGTGTTATTGTCAATGTGATTTTTTGAAATGAAATGTCTGCCATTGAAAATTATTGTTCAGTTGAGTTACTGAATATGCGATATATCCGGCTTACACGTTTCACATAGGGAGAAAAGTTATATCCAGAGACATGTGAAGATTTTAGAAGCATCAATTATAGTTACAATAACATCACTTAAAACAAAATCATAAAAATTTGTGTGATTCATGCTCTTATGAATGCATATGTTTTGTTTTTCTATAGGAAAAGGGCTGTTGGAAGAGATTCTGTCGAGTCATGATGAGGATGAGCGGACGATTGCCAAGAGACGGGGAGAGAAAGGAACAGCTTCTTCACCACAGATTGGCAACTCATTTGGCTTAAGGTACAACTGTCCTTTAATTCATAGAGATGCATGACATGCGCATTGCAGTGTATTACCTAATATGGACACAGGATGGTTTATATATCTCTCACTGATTGGCTGTCCAGAGTCATCTGATCAACTTGTTCTGGCATATCCCAGGAATCAGGACCAGGATTAAGGGTGACGCTCTCAGATCAATCTATTCAGAGCAAATTTTATTGTATATAAGTGACAGATTTGCACGCTCATATCACAATGTACATTTCACCTCAATATTTAAGTATGACCAAGGAGCTTGAAGCTCCTTGGTATGACCAATCAAATGCGCTGAACTTTTGGGTGTGGTATCATTTTGGGACATGTCCTTTGATAATTTCGTCACTTGATAACATTTGAAAACCCTTCAGTACTAACCATCATGTTCTCATCCCTTTTTGTCCAGTGGATGTGATGAGATGTGCAGGTTATATATATATATATATATATTTTTTTTTTTTTTTTTTTTGGGGGGGGGGCTGTTTCATGAATCTTGTTGTGATGCTTGTTTATGTGTTAAGAGCAACCAACGACAGCAGAGGACCTTGGATTGTGTGCCTTTTGGAATCATAGCTGCATGCCAGCTGTTCAAATATCCCACCAGACTTTTAGGGGTGCAGATACAATGTCTGTTTGTCATTTCCTTTGAAGAGACACTATGGGTCCCCCACACACAGCTGAATTCTGAAAAGATGGAGAGAGCTCTGTGCGTCTGTTGTACATGTGACCGCACTACTTCAAATGCGATGAAATAGTGCAAGTGTAAATGCATCTAAGGATGATTTGTGGAAACAAACTGTTAAAAGCCGTCAGTGCGCGTATCAGCTGCTTGTAAACTTGCTTCCATGGAGTTACTCTACTCCTTCAGTCCCTTTCTCCACGACTGAGTGTGTTACACAGCTGTACCAAAATCAGTGGGGTTCAATATCCTCTGTAGTATACACTACAAATTGTCATTTTTGCAGTTAGTCTTGCATCACACATTCTGTACTTTACAACCAGTAGCATCTTTTCATCACACATCATTCCGCTAAGAACCTGCACTTCATTGCCAAAGGTTTTGAATACTGCGGAGAGAAGCCTTTTTTCCTTGCTTGCACTTGGCATGTATCTTGTACTTTTACATGGAGAATATATTATCAGGTAGTGTTATCAAAGTAGAGAATATGGATGGTTTTCATATACTTGAACACCACATATTCTTACAAAAACATACTTCTCAAAAATGTTTTTCTTCTTTTTTTCTTTAAACAGATGACAGTTTCCATACTTTTCCCAGAGGGCCTTAGTGTAATGGTCTCTGAATCCCTCTGTCTTCAGTGCTACACTAGTATTGTTTTCATCACAAAAAAAAACCCAAACAAAACATGAATTAACAAGTCTGCATTTGTCAATATTTCCCTATTTACTATGGGTATGCTCAAGCCTTGTTTTTATTTTGTTGTTATGCATACTACTGATAAAAGACTTTTGTCATATTTTTTTTCCCCATGTGAAACACCCCTGCACACTGCTTGAAACAGATGCATACAGGCATGATCAGATACTTGTCAGTGAAATTCTGTAACAGATTTGTTATTTTGCCTACTCATTACTCCACCTGTCTCAATGCTTTTCACAACGTTGAAACAAATATTGTAATAGAAAGAAAAAAAGAAAACCCTCATGAAATGCCAACAGCCCGAGGCAAATTGATAGAAGTGAGAAGTGTTATGATAAATTATGGATACAATGCGTACGTACTGGGAGACAGATGCAGGCACCGGATTTGCATTCTATCACAATCAAAGGCACTGCCAGGCTTTGCCAGGCATTAATGCAGAGAAACTGGGGCATGTGGGATTACACAAAATTCTACCGAAGACACTTTTCCTGCGCAAAATTCCAGAAGTCTGTCCCTAAAAGTCTGATCCCCACCGATAGCTAGCTGGAGGGGCGTGTAGTGAGGTATCAATATCTTGTGACTACACCTCAGACCCCATCTGCTCACCCATTACCATGTACCTAGTAGTATGCCTGTTTAAATCTGCTTCTATCTGTGGCCCTGTGGCCATGCACCTAGTAGTATGCCTGTTTAAATCTGTTTCTATCAGTGGCCAGCATGTCATTAGCAAACAGAAACAATCTATTTCATCCCATCTTGACGGAGACCTGCACTTTTTGTCGTAATTCCAACTCTTATGTCTATTTGATGCTCCTGTGGCAAAGTAAAATTTCATCCAGTGACAATCTTGTCTAGATTTTTTTTTTTTTTAAAGCAATAATGTGTGCATTGCGCCATCTGTAGTCATATCCACTCTGTCTTTCTCTTCATGGTCTTTTCTTGTTATAAAACTGAGAAAACGGAGAAATAAAACAAAAAACCACAACAGCTGCAAGCCAGATACAGTCTGGCAACGAACGATCTTGTGAAATTTGTTATTGAATATGTTTCAGCATTTTCGCGCATCAGTCCAGGGAAAAATCAGGTTACAGATTTGATAAACAGCTAGTGTTTCAGAAACAAGCTTTTGTTTCCAGCCAATCCAAAGGCAATGTCCTCAAACGGCATTCTTCGTGCCCCGTGTCAGGAAAAAAAAGTTTATATTAAATGTGACAGACGGAATACTGTTTCTGATATCGATCCATTTCTTTGGCTTCTACTCTTTCCTCGCTGCCTCGTGTATATCTTGATTTCATGATCATCGTCAGTCTCAAGTCATATTGCCTCAGGTTGAAACCGAAACTAGTACATTGATGGCGAGCAGTGAGCGCTGGCTGGATTTCTACCTCTGACTCCCCCCCCCCCCCCCCCCCCCCCTCCATCTCTATCTCTTCTTGTCTGTTCCTTTCTTATACTTTTATATCTCTCCTAAACAAGTTTATTTGTGCAGCTCAAAGAAGAGTCGCCACTCCCGGGTGGCAAAATCCAGAGGCAGCCGCATCTTTCAGAGTATGGTCGCAATAAACTTTTTCTCCTTGCTCTTCGCGGTGGTATTGTGTTTCTAATTTACTCACAATGATAGATGGATGAAAAATGATTGATATAGAGTTAACTTAAATAGCATCATGAAAAGTATTTCAAAAAAAAAAATGATAGTGCACTGGCAATGCGGGCAGTGTTCCTGAAGATGAACGATCCCATGAGACCATACGTCAGGCACATTAGACCACTTTTGATTTATCATGCCATGATGGAGGTTTGGACAATGATTGAAATAAATGGTGTCAGAGATGATGAGGCTAGACTGTGTGGCATACTGAAATGAATGGAGAGAAAGAGAAAGAGAAAGAGAAAGAGAGGGGGAATAGATAGAATGATATGACAGAGGGAAGGGGAGTTAAAGGGATTGTATAGTTTTGGTTGAGACCTAACTTCAGGTTTCTAACACTTTTTGGTGAGATTATGAGAAACTTCTTATGAAATGTGAAAGAGCTTGTAATTCCAAGAGGAATTCAATGTTTATTTGATAAAAATTGGTTTTGAAATGGCTGAGATATCCCAAACAGACCGATCCTAGTAAAAGGTGGGACCCACCTTTTATTATGATCGCTTTGTTTTACTTTGTTTTTGGATGTCTCAGCCATTCCAAAACCAATTTTTATCAAATGAACTTTGAATTTCTCGTAGAATGGTATGCCTGTACTCTTTCATAAGTGGTTTCATGGAATCTCGCAAAAAGATAAAACTCCAATCCTCATCTCCACCAATACTACACAATCCCTTTAAGATTTACAGAATGCTCTTTTTTTTTTTTTTTTTTTTGAGTAGCATCTCACATAAGCAAAGTATTGCAACCGAGAATGGTAAAAAACAAGAACAAAAACTGTTAGCTAACAGTTATTAGAGCATTTGGTAGTTTTTGATTACATGAAACCAATACACAAAATATAACAGGAAGTTATTTCTAAGCCTCGCAATAGCATTCTGTGTATTAAAGCTGCAGCATGGTGAGGAGGCCTCATTTATGCCCTTAAACCAGTAGGCCAATAAAAGAAAAATAGTAATGACACTTGTGAAATTATGATTATGCATACACAGAGATTTGATTTAATAACACAAGGCAACTGTCATTCAGCTGTGAGCATATTACTTGTTCTTTTGCCATTGTCTCAGTTGTTATTGGCAATAATCATTCCCAACTAGGCCAGAATTTTAAAGGTGCATGGTCCCGGTGTTTTAGTCAAATGCCTACGCAGGCGCACGGCGCAAGTTTCCTATAGAGACCTATGCTATCGACTCCTCTTTGGCGCTTACGCTGTGGCCCACTTCCTCGAGTCCGAAGAAGTCCGATCCACTGTAGTCAGTGGTCCGATCACAGTTCGGCTCATGCTTCAGTTGAGGGGGATGACAGCTTTAGCAAACTTCTTTTGTGATGTCATAATAAGAAGCACATATGCACGCACCCTGGCATTACTACAGACTGCGTGATGTGCAGAGAAGACAACGAAGGCAACGTTACTTAGCAACACCTACGCACTTTACTCTTGATGAAAGTTCAACTTCGGCAATCTTCGTATCAATGCTAACGGTGATCGGCAGTATCATCAACAGCGCCCTCTACACTACCGGGACTATGCGCCTTTAATGGTTCTTTCTGTGATAATGAGTCAAATGTTTACAAATCTCACATACATGTGTATGGATGGGAAACAAATGTGGCACACAAAGGGTTAAAAGAACATTGTATGATTCTTTCATTGTGAAATATGTGACTCACTTGTCTGCAACTATGATTTGTTGTTGTTTTTGTTGTTGGAAGTAGATGATTGATAAAAGGGTATAATGTTGTAGACTAGTCGCTTATCTCTGTCACGACTGACATTTGTGTCAAATGATTTGTTCTGTTTTCATTTTTGTGTTTATTTCTTTATTAATTATTATTAGTACATTTAGAGGGAAATTAATTCCAGATTTCTCATATTAGGTGTGGTATGATGTAGTAGGTTTGCTGAGGAACAGACTAGGTTGTGCAAAAGGAGTGGCCAAAGTGTTTGATATCAACATAACACAGGGTAGAATTACAGGCTGGAATTACACACCATCAACAAACCAAAGCGTCTTGTGTCACTTTACCTACATAACTTCCCCCAAGTTTGTTTTGTTCATGTCATGGCCAACTTTACAGTTGCACCCATATGATTGGTATGGAGCATTTGAGTTAATATCCTGTTTGGTCAGGCTACATGAACTTTTTCCTCCTTTTTGTTCAATTTCCGCAGACCCAGCAGTTGGATTTCAAGAATTTCTGATATTGTGAAACAGGCACAAAATTTCCCCATGTCGTGACTTGACAGTTTTCACACACGCTTTGGCGTGAAAGTTGTTTTGTTGTGAGATATATACAAATATGCAAATATATGCAAATTCATAGCCAGACTGACATCAGAACGCTGCCCCACTCACAGATCGTTCATGGAGGCCCGATGAAGTAGTGATTCTGGCCGGCAACACAGGCATTTACTTGCCTATATAAACAAATACACTCAGAGAAAATCATGTGAAACCTTGACAACAGTGTCGCAAACAGTTGCCATGCAAAGTACTGAAAACATTGAGAAAAAAAGAAGAGAGCAATGACTAAAGAACCGACAGGCACAGAGGGAAATATGGGGGGTGGGGGGGGGGGAGGGGAGAGAGAAAGGAACGGAGAGAGAGAGAGAGGGAAAGAGAGGGAGAAAGGTCAACCTTATTGTTGATACATCAGATGTCAGGAGACTGGGGCAGTGTGTAAGGGAATCTAGGGGTGCCGATGTCAACATACTCTGCATGCCTTGGAAGCAAGCCTGAGAATTGATGTGGCTGTCTGATCAGATGCTGATGACAAAGCCCACATAGAGGTCATTACCTCTTGCTGTGTGCAAAGCCCTGCTTGTCACCCTTTCCTAACATATCAATTAGAGTCTGGGTAGAATGGCTGGCATGGCAGTTGCACCGTAACAATGACACCACATACCAACAATCCCCCACGAGTGATACCCTAGACCTTGTTGACACTGATGATACTGAAGATGTATTGATGCTGGCACACACCGACATGTAAAATGCACAAAATGTCTTCTCATTTGAGTGTTTGTTAGTGTGTGTGTGTGTATGTGCTAACAGATTTGTGTGTGTGTGTGTGTGTGTGTGTGTGTGAATGTGGTAAATATTGATTATAGGATTATTTCTTATTAGGGTGGCTCTAATTTCATTGATAGTGCAGCATTGCGGTTTATTTATATTGAGAGTTTGATGCACTTCCACTAGAAATCCAAGTTATTATAAAATGTATGTTTCATGTTTGCATGTGTGAATGTGTGTGCTGTTATGTATGACATACTTCTTTGAAGAAAGAAGTTATCTCATTAAAGTTTTGTTTTGATTATGGCATGGAGCTACACATAGCTCCATGAATACGGAAATAGTTCAGTGTCTTGCTGTTCAACGGAAAAGCTGATTGGGCAGTTAATAGACATAATTTCAGATTTGTGTTCCATAAAGGACAAGTTCACCTTCATTAACATAAGGATTGAGAGAATGTAGCAATATTAGTAGAACACATCATTGAAAGTTTGAGGAAAATCGGACAATCCGTTCAAAAGTTCTGAATTTTTGAAGTTTTTGTGCAGTCACCGCTGGATGAGAAGACTACTGCAGTGTATGATGTCACATGCGTACAACAATATAAGGAAAATATAAAGAGAATTTCACAAAATTTCATCTTTTGAAAAAAGTACACATTCCCTTGACTCGTTACTGACATATGTTATGGGTAATATTATTCCCATTGCCTTTAGACAGAGGCAAGTCAAGTGCTCTTATATTATGCGAAAAAAGTAAAAATATGTTGAATTTTCTTTACATTTTCTTTATACTGTTGTACGCATATGACATCACGAGCCTTAGTAGTCTCCTCATCCAGCGGTTCCAATACAAAAGTTTTAAAAATTAATAACTTTTGCATCGATTATCCAATTTTTCTCAAACTTTCACTGATGTGTTCTACTAATATTGCTGCATTCTCTCAATCCTTATGTTAATGAAGGTGAACTTGTCCTTTAAATTGTGTTTGTTTTGATTTAGTGGTATTCTAAAAAAAGCAATTACGAAGAAAATTTTATTTGCTGTGAGTGATTTATTATTGTCATTTCTGTGTTTTATCACAACAATCATGGAGGGATGGTCTTGGGTGGAGTAGAGATGACTGCTGCAAGGTCTTAGCTAGGTTTGGCTAGGTTTGGCTAGGTTTGTGTAGTGCTGCATAGAATTTCAACAGGAAATGGTTGCTAAGGTGGAGTGTGGCATCTCGAAGAAGAGTGGGAAGTTTGGGAAGAAGAGATGACCACACCCGGCTGAAGGGCATCAGGTGATGGATGGGCAGTGCTGATGATGTACAAACCAAAAGTAGGCCTCGATGCTATGTGAGCTTGGCTGGATACCAAGCCTTCTTGTCTTTTCCCCTCCACCATCCTCCCCCCCCCCTCCCCCTCCCTCCCCACCCTCTGCTTGCCTTCCTAAGCTGTATTCTTACTTGCCTCTTCTTGTCTACATAGATTGGCTTTCAGGTAGTTTTGATTCAAGCCTGAGCTATCTATCACTCTTCAGATGCTGAGGCATTGTTGCTATTTTGTAATGTACCCAACTCCATCAAGGTTCGAGTACAACAGTCCTACATTTAAGTCCTAATAACGTAATTTCTACTGTCATCTGTGCTGCATGTCAGTCTGGTCTTCCAGTGTTATTTTCTTTTGAAAGGGAATTACTGGCCGCTTGATTTAGTAATATCAGTGTGGCAAAATCATGCATGAAGTGACTATGTAGTGTAGTCATTGAGATTTGCTCACCAAACCTGTAAATCCTCACATTAGCTAGCTCATTCTCTCCCTTGTGAGTAAACACACACACATACATAAAAGATGCTGCCGATATTGATAGAATTCATTCTGAACTTTAAGGCAATATTCAAGAATTGTGAATGCAGCTTTAATACCACAAACATTATAAGATTATTTTGTAAATGGGTCAGTGTGGGGTAAGTAGTGTGGGGAAACGACACTGTGATGTTTACAGAGGGTCAAAACTCTTGCAAGGAAGTCAATTCTGAAAGCAACTGTCAAGCCCATGCCCTGAAGGTGGGCATACCGTTGAGTTAACGTCGCCTTTAAAATTTGTACCCTCACTCGCTGTCAAGTCCGTGATACCTCTTTAAGGACAGACTCTGGGAAGATGGCCATAAGAGATTTGACGAGCACCCAGGCCAGCTCGCTGCGCTGTGTTGGTTGGATACTGCGCAGTGTCAGCTTACAAATGGATGTGCAACCGCGGCTGAATTTTTTGGACTTGGCGGGAGTGCGGGAAAGTTTGCTCGTCTCAAGTGTCGTGTTTGCCAGCATCGAATGACGACGACTCGTGAGATGTCTACAAACCGCATCGAGTTCCCAATCAGTTGCCCCATCTCCGGCTACGTGATGGGATGAGGGCCGGGTGGGAGAGAAATGGATGGAGAGAATCGAATGAAGCAGTGCTTTATTTCACGCTCTAATTCTAGATTTTCACTTTGCTGCATCTTTTGAGATGGTTCAAACCACTTTTTGGGGTTTCGAATTATAGGGGGGCCTCTGATTCTTCGTGTGCCTTCCCTCGCTCCATCTCACCCAGCTTAGCTTCCCTCTCGTGGGGAAGTCGGCGAAACCAGACTCCCGCCAATTCTCCGCCGCTAATCCTCCGAGGAACCTTGCGCTACATTTGAAACCATTCGCCTTTGCAAACCAATATGACGGTTGTTTTCTCGATGCTGTTTTTGTCGAAATTATGAGCGGTTTCGTATCCGCACACGGCGTAAATCAATACCTCTTTCATCTCACACCAATTACTTCGTGATGCAGACTGACAGGAACGTTATTCGCTTTCATGTGGAGCCTCAAGTTGTCCGCACAGCGTCAAGCATTTTTTCCCTCCCTTATTCTTCTCTCCGTCTTCGAGAGGGACTGTATGGGAGGCTCCTTCCAGAACATTTCAACTTAAATGCGCTTTTCCATCATCGCGTATCGTGATAAAGTGTCATGAGCAACGGGCGCTATATCTTCACCTGATAGCCCCACCGGTGTCATGTCCTATCCCGCTATCGACGGAGTTTCTTCACGGCTCTCTACATCGGTTCTGAAAAGAAACGCGATCTCGCAGTTGATTGCTGGGTCAGTTTTCCTAACAGATGTTTCGATAGCTCTCACGTCTCTCGCTACGCCTTGCATTCTATATCAACCGGGCGAAATAACAAGCTCTCATCTTCCAGAATAGTACCCGGAGGACTGCCGGGCTGGAACATCCTAGCCGAGCGCTCGGGTTCCAGATCGCCGCCAGCAATGTCAGCCACAATGAGGCATTCCTCTCCAGAGTCCTCTAACCTCTTCTATTCGCGATCACCATGACAACAGACATAGGAATTAATCGCACCCCTGCAGGCCAGTTTTTGGCGGCCTGAGATACGCGCTTTGCCGGATATCTCGGCCACTTCTTTATACCGCAAGAATGAGCCAAATCGCTCTCGAATGAAGACTCTTCTTTTTCCATCGAGCTCATCGTTCATCGGCTCTGAGCTGTGCCTCCGAGGCAGCTGTCAAGAATGAAACACGGAATGCCCGCCAGTCGAGTCGTATTTCACCAGAAATATATCGCCTAACGCAAAGCGGAAAAAAATCGCATGAGAGATATTGACACTCTGCAAAATGCCAAATATGACAAGACTGCCACTACACTTGTCACGAATTGAGAAGACAAAAACATGGCATAAATCGAATTTCCCCCAAGAATTGAACGCATTTATTGTGGGTGGTTTAGGATCCCCAGCTTTGTCCAACATGTAGCCGCAAATCGTTTTAATATTATCCGTGTCATGATCGCCATCATCATCATCATCATCATCATCATCATCATCATCATCATCATCATAATTCTCTTCATTTGATATCTATGTACATTTGAACAAATCAGGCCACATGTAAAATGTCCAGAATATCGTAGCGATATAATGCAGTCATATAGAAACTTTACTTGTGTAATGTTTTGAATAACTTCCCGCTTCTCATCCTTCCAGTGACTTGCTTTGTCATGACTGTCGTCTGCCGAATTGCCGTTTTAGTGTATGGCTGAAGATGCCCGTGCGTCACATTTTATTCAGTCACGCCTATAGCAAAATGCTCCAATATATTCCATTAAGTCAGACAGACTTGACACTATCGAACTCATCAACACTAAAAACATCCGTTTTGTGCGCGCCGTGTTCTTGTGAACCACGATGAACTTGTGTCGTAGTTCTCCCTGCCTTTAGAATCTTGCAATGCAACCAACAAATAAAAAGAAAAATGACGTACAGTAGGCGCTTGACATCATGATAGTGATGAGATTTTCTGAATCTCCGGGCTATGATATAGCCTTTTCTGAAAATTTATTTACATTTAATTGTCTAAACTCAGAACTCGCTGATTTGTAAATTGCTAGAATAAACGGCATAACCTTTATCATATTATGACCAACAAGTATACACATTTTGTATCTCACAAGCCATGAGGATAAGGTACTACAATGTATAATGTTATTGTCCCACGCGCACGCACAGTACATCTTTAAAGTTTCCATGCGGGTCAGGGAAGGCGTGCGCGTTTCGCATGCAAATACCGCGGGTCTTTTCTGCTGTCTGTACGTAGACGGATGGCGTCATTACATGAGAATGATAAGGCACCTGAGGGGGAGTTTTATGCTGATCGCAGTGCTCCATCATCTCATGACAGCCGGATTATAATGACCTGCCGTAACAGCGATCCGTGTTTCTCCACCAGAAGGCGCTCCCAGGCATATTGTCGTTTATCAGCGCTACATCTTTCTCTCCTCTCTCCCCTTCTCCATCCTCTCTCTCTCTTTCCTTTTCTCTTCCTCTCCATCTCCCTTTCCGTCTTTTCTCTCCGTCCTGTTTCTTACTCAATTTCGAGAGTTTCTATTTGCTCAACTTGGTAGAGTTTATAGAGAAGATGATGTGGAAAAAAAAAATTGAGAGCAAAACCGACGCGATCATAGCTTGTCTATGCTGTCAACTACCAACGGTATCGATCCTCGCAAATGAGACGCGTGAATTTGATAAAAAGACTTATATGACTAACTAAATTGTATCAAGTCGGTAGCTGATGGTAATTTGAGTGCCGTAATACTCAATAAAGAGCGTTTTGATGTTTTCCTGTTGTGCGTGCTTGTGTCTTCGTCTTTGCGTTGTAGATTTCATCATGGAACTTTGCAAACCAGATCAATCGCACGTCTCTGTTTACATGGTTGATACATGTATTTCTAAGCCACGTTTGTGCTCTGAAGTTATGAAGATTTGAAAGAAATACACACACACAACGCGAATCCACTGCAAACGTACTGACATATTCTTTAAATTACAGAATAATCGCAAGACTGGTCATCAAAATATAGAAGGCCTACAGTGGTCACACGAAGATGTGGCTTGATCTACGTAGTATTTCGTGAGTTTATTTTTTGTTCCCTTCGGGGCGAAGATGAATTTACTAGAATTCAACAAACAACGAAAATACCAACAACAAAATAGCACAGAGCTTATGAGAACACCTGTGGTGAATTGAAGTACATGCGACAGGTACATTAAAATTATACTTTTGTACTCGATTAATGTCTCCGTCCAGTTTATGAAAAAAAAAGAAGAAGAAGAAAGAATATTTGTTCGGAGAGAAATACCATTGACCAGTTTAGCGCATGCACAATGATGAAAAATAACGACATGACCAACGAATTTTATAATATAGATAAAAAGTGCCTTCAGAAGATGAAATGAGAGTGAGGGATAACTCATGCTGAGGGGAAAGAAAGCCAAGTGTGCATTTCTCACATCTCATAAGCCGTACAGCATGGCTGGGGAGATGTGTGAGTGTCCACTGTTACTGTTTAATTTTATATTTTCGGCTGTATCATGTAATGAATAATGTGTCTGCCTATATGTTGATGAGAGATTATTGATAGCTCTTGTTTTTCACGGTTCTCAAAAGATTTTGTGTCTTCATCCGACATACAGGAAATCGTGTGGGTGTTTTTCATTTTTTTTTCTCTCTCTTTTAGTTTTTGAATTCTCTTGTGTGGGTTTACTTGGAAACGGCATAATACGATGTTATCCATGTATCGATTGTCTCCTCTTATTTCATCGATCTGAAAACTCGCGTGATGTGTTTTCTGGTGTCTTGTCCCGCGAGTGAGCATTTGTTGGTCAGTATGACTAGCAGAAGAGGCGATCAAGGAGTACAAAGACAACAACATATTAATCAGATCCCGGTGCGTCTCTTTACCTGCACTGCAAAAAGTCCGGTGTTAAACATGTTAAATATGAAACACCGAGCTGGTGTTAAATTTCCGGTGCTCATTTGTGGTGTTAGATTAACACCTCCGGGTGTCACTTCAAAATATAAAATTGTTTTTTGAATAGTTTCTTAGTCATAGTTACTGTTCTTCTTGTTGATTTTGAACTTTAACAAGACGATCAAGAATTTTCCGATAAAGTACTTGATTTTTGAAAAAAATGTGTGAACACATTTACACCAGAATAACACCAGTTGTTGTGGTCTCCTATTGAAGCTGGGCGGGTGTTATACCATTGACATTAACACCAGCAATATCAAATCAACACCAAGCGGTGTCATTGTTGAATTAACACCAGCGCAGTGTCAAAATATCACCAGTTACAGTGTTAAATTAACACCACGAAGTGCCAGGTGAACACTTTTCAACACCATCACAATATACTTTCTACGCCTGTGGGTGTGGTCCTCTATTGACACTTGATCGATGTTAGATTTAACACCCATGGTGTTAATTCCAACACCGATGTTTTTGCAGTGTGCTATGATGGATTTTGTGATTATTACCCATGATTGTTTGCGCAGCTATATTATGACGCGCGTGGAAACACGAGTATGTTATTGAAGCAGAGTTGAGACATTGTTCAGTCACCGCGGCCAAGTGACTTCCAAAGCTGCCATGGTCGTATTATATTATATCATATTAAATCTAATTCAGTTCATGCTGGATAGCTAGATCTGAAATGGTCAATCAATTTATAAGCAGGTAGCATTTCTCTGAGTAAGGGGATATTACTGGTTCAAAGTTCTAGTCACCAAAATAATGTCAGGTTGCTATATTTTGTTTCTTTGCTATTGGAGAAGTAAGCACTTCAATTGCACTTAGATTTTAAAGGGATGGCATAGTTTTGGTTGAGATGGCGCTTCAGGTTTCTAACTTTTTTTTTCCGAGATAATGGAGAAACCTCATGAAATATGAAAAAGCATATACTAAGAATTCAGAGTTTATTTGATGTAAATTGGTTTTGAAATGACTGAGATATCCGAAACAAAGCAATCCTAATAAGGAATGGGACCCACTTTCCATTAAGATCGCTTTGTTTTACTTTGTGTTTGGATATCTCAGCCATTTCAAAAGCGATTTTCATCAAATAAACTTCGAATTCCTCTTGGAATTGTGTGCTCTTTCATATCTTATAATTGGTTTCATGATTATCCCTCAAAAAGTTAAAAGCTGAATGCTCATCTCACTCAAAACTATACCATCCCTTTAA
Organism: Diadema setosum; assembly: GCA_033980235.1. Lineage (NCBI taxonomy): Eukaryota > Metazoa > Echinodermata > Echinoidea > Diadematoida > Diadematidae > Diadema > Diadema setosum. The sequence continues at coordinate 41,928,219 of CM067059.1, forward strand.
CGATTGCGTAATGAGAAACCTCAAAGAAAAAGATTTTGCAGTGATATTTCGATTCATCTTTCGCGCGCTCCACTGTAACTACACGCGTTTGGCAGCAGTTTCCTCCCTTATGATTGATCGAGTCGTAATCAATCAAGAAATATGAACTGTAAAGTGTATGACAGATTGGGGCGTAACCAGTTAGGTCGTGTCAAGATAGAAACCCAATTACAAACAGAAAGAGAAAAACTGACATGATAAAATTTCTTAATCAAAGTCATGTGATCTACTAAAGATGTTGATGTACCAGTGACAACGTGTATAGCACAGAGTTTCCTATACCAGTGTTCAGTTCATGTCAAGGCGAAATTTGATGGTCGTTAGTTATTTAGTGCCTGTGCCACTTATACGCCTTTTTTTTAAAAGAAAAAAAAGTTAGTAAAACTTTTACAGTCCAAGTTTATTAGACATTCGTTGAAGAATTAAGGATGACATTTTATATAACTTTATTCATTAACAGCGCGTCTTTTGTATGATTTAATTTTAAGAGGGATAAGATTTTTTTAATGTATCTTTCTCCTACTTTACAGATGAGAAAGAATGCAGAACAGAATGAGATGGCAAATAAGTAGGAGTGAAGGATGAAAAAAAAAAGTAATTCTAGATTTTTCCTTGTCTCGTATTATGACGAGACATACCTCTATGATAGGATATGGCACTTGCGTAACCTACACGACCTACTGACCTCTTGCTCCTGTCTTCAAAGAAGCCAGCAAGATGTCACTCGAGGCGATCTCCCGTTAAAGGTCCAGTTTACCTTTGGGAGCAGTGACTTTAAAAATGTTCTAGCAAGGAGCTTCATGAAGCTCCTTTGTTCAAGATATCAGCTTTAATGCGTATGTGTAGATCTGTTGTATCACAAAACATCCTACCATATAAGATGTTCGCAATAAAGCCTAAAATATAAGGAGATATAATTACTTTTCTCAATAAACCATAACTGTAGACGGTTTAGTCTGGAAGCATTCTTTATCATAACTATCGTTCACATTTTGTGTATTTAACAATACATAAAGGGGATTTAACAATACTTAAAGGGGATGGCTAGTAACTGATCAGTGGGAATCAGTGGACATGCTGGGGGAAGATTGTTCCAACCCTTTAACATCGATTATACGGATTCAAATTTTTACAGTGGTTGTTTCTATCCCTAACTCACATTTCAAAACTATCTTAAAGCACTAATGCTGGGTTTTTGTTTCATTTGCAAATGACAAATTATGCCTTTAATCAGCTCTAGAAACAACTCCATCCAGTCGCCACTGATAGAAGGCTACAATCCTTATTATGAATGAATGCTTTCACCACTGATATTATGCGGAGCATCCATCTTCCCGACCATACATAATAAGGCCTCCTGTCAGCAATGGCGGGCGAACACTGCATTTTGTCTCCATCACGACGCAGCACCTGCTCTTTTCTCTCTCTCTCCCTCTCTGTCTTTTTCTCTCTTTCTTTTTCTTCTTCTATCTCTCCATCGTCCCCCCCCCCCCCCCGTAATCCAGGCTCTAGTGATCACCTGGTAACGCTGCTAATGAGCGAATGAAAACAAGTCTAATCTCTTGAGGGGGAATCCCCCAGCCTCCTTCTTCTTTTTTTTTTTTTTTTTTTTTGATAAGTTAATGGACTGGTCTATTGTTCTCTTTGCACGACTAAGGAACGAGAAAGAAAAATATACACGCGATGGGAAAAAAACATTCTCAAAGCGAGCTGATAGCGGGAGTATCAAAGTTATAAGGGATTATAGTATTTTGGTCAGAACAACTCGTCGTCCAACTGAACAGTCTTTGACACCAATGCCACTCGGTGTAAGTAATTGCTTCGTGGAGTTGTATGCGGAGATGTTAAAGGTTTGCGGAATACAGACTATAATATTCCAGCACCTTCCGCACACGTCCGGGAGCGAGGGGGGACGCGAGAGGAGTTCATCTCGATCAAGCGATCGCGGGAAAACACCATGCCAGGAGGACATGTTTGTTATTCTTTGCGCAGCTTTGGCGATGACTGGTGAATTCTTGATGACACCCGCCCCGGGGCAACTCGCCTGCCAATAACCTCCAATTGGTCCCAACTGCCCTCGGTTAAGGCGCCATTTGGAGCGCGGCAAAGGGATCTATCAAATCAGCGGCAATTGATGGATGGTTATGTTTCGTTTCTGCGTCGCGCGTAGAGGCGAGTTAGCACTGGGCATGTTTCCTCGAATTGTCAAAATCCCTTTTTTAAGTAAAACATTACGTAAAAACCCATACGCGAGGGAGCTACTGAGTTTACCGAGGGAGATGAAATTCTATGAAGTAAATGTGACTCATTTCATTTCCCTGTAACTTTCTACTCGGATTACAAACGATTGTCATCATGCACGATACACTATGATATACGTATCATGGTTCCATTCGGTTTGTTGTTTTCACAGTAGAACCATGTATTCTTTATGGATCGTAATGGTGACAGAACTACAATACCCTACCAAAGCATGATGCAGCGTGAGTTTTTAAACACAGTCACAGAAAGCTTACAGGTCAAAGCAAGCTGATTATTGGGGGAGGGGGGGGGGGGGGGGCTACAAGCGGAAACGTCTCTTGTGACGTTGTAATGATTGTGTTTGTTTAGTCTTATTTGGATCCTGGCAAGCAGACAAGCTCCAATCTATGTATTGTTCTGTAATACAACGTCACTTACAATCCCCTCTGGTTTAAATGACCGTGAATCTGCATTTAGTCCTAGGATTATTTGTTTCAAGGAGTATTGTTGTCTTTACTATCTATATACAAATTGGAAGCTGCACGATCTCGAAGATCGTGTTACTGTAATGACATTGGATATACACTGTTATGTTCCGTTGTGTACTCGAAACATTCTGGAAACCTTATGAACACCATTACAGAAAGTTGAATACATTATTATGAGCCGTTATGCATTTTCTATAATGCCACATCAGTGCCAGAAGTTTAATAATGAATAAAACAACCAAAACTTTAGATCAGGTCATTATAAAAACTTGAAAAACAAAAGTTGGTGCCACTAAAAAATCGACACTCTATTAAAGGAAAGATTCCCCCTTAAAAAAAGTAGACATCGCTCATGACACATCATAGACCGACTATTGAATGAAAATACATGTATTCATGACACATGCATTGACGTTGTGTAAGACTCTTGATCTCGCATTGCCACCTGTTTGCGACCTGAAGGTGTTTCATAAAGCTGTTAGTAAAGTTACGAACGACTTACGAGCGACTGGTGATCAGTTCTTTTGCTGAATTATGGAAATTCTGATAAGTGTAGCACATCAGAACTGATCACCAGTCGCTCGTAAGTTGTTCGTAACTTTACGAACAGCTTTATGAAACAGGGCCCTGCATGGTTTTGTTACCTTCAGTTAGCCCGTTCAAATTTAACCCTTCTCGCATCCATGACATGCCTTGTTCGTACAGCTTCCTTGAATCGCAAGTAATTCTGATATGTATGACGTTAAAGTTATAAGCATGATTTAACCCGGATATATTCATCATAGTTCTCTACTAGTTTCAATTTGCAAGGAATCTGTACCGTCTTACAATTACCACAAGTATTTGCTTCCCATATCGAAACCGACGAGTTGCTAGAAATCAAATTCTTCTATGCGTATTGACATTGGCCGTTGCTTTTATAATTACCCTGCGCTGCAACCTTAAGTTCGCTTTGTGTTTGTGAAGTGTAACATCAGCGCTATACGAAAGAAATATGGCTTTGAGTAGATGTTATGAGAGGAAAAGATTTTGCCAGACCCAGTCAACGGGCCTATACATGATACGAGATGTCCGTCTGCCGTGTCGGGACAGTACACATTGTGTATACACGAATTTCCCTCTCGCAGTGCCTATTTTATTGCCGCAGAATTGCCCATGATTTTAATGATGTCAGCTTTGTGTCCCGTTTTTGGGGAGTTTGCCGAGAACGACGATGGAAGAAGTCAAACAGGGCTGGGAATGGTCTGGGTATCGATTGCCTCGAGTGAATGAAAAGTACGCAAGGATACGGTTTCTCGAGTGCGTTATATTACACAATGTCCTGATATTGAACCCGATCTTGGAGCCAGGCATACTGCCTGCGATCAGCACTTCGCGCACTCGCCTCTTAAAGATCGAATTGGCGTCTCTCAAGTGTATTTACTATCATCTATATGTGGAGCTAAAAACCCATTCGATAAACTAGACCATGGTTCTTATACTGCACACCACAAAACCACCACTTGCTATTAAGTACATGATATTGATGTGACACAAAAACATATAGTCACAACAACCGCACGTTCCATCGATATGCTTTGTCCATTAATTGAACTAGAATTTCTTATTCTTTATAGTGTCACTCGCTCAGTACAACTGCATAAACGCGCATAACATTTGTGTATGCTGACGATGTTGAGCGTGGAGCATGGGAACGTACAATCAGAAGTCCTATACACAAACCGTACACATTTTAGGTTACGTCATATATATATAGGGCCTATGCTCAAACCACAAAAATGCAAAATAAAAAAAAAAAAACTGCTCCAACCGTTCGAAGAGTAATACATATTCCCTTTGGTTTGAATTTTAGTTTCTTAAACTGAAAGAATAGTTCGTAGGTAGCCAACTGTCGTAACTATCGTAGGTAGATGTTAACTTAGGGGGATCAGGATCCAGGTAATCATGTCATGAAAATACGTAGTTTCTGTCCAGTACAATTACCTTTACAATGTATTTCATACCAAAGTAAATGAATGGTGTCAGTTGAGGAATCTGACACGTTTCCACTTCGAGCGTTCAAACAGTTCATCCGCTACTTCTGGTTATGAAAGAAATATATCTTGACTAGTCGTTTTTAGGAAGTAACTCAAGGATATAAGAAAGGCTTGAAGGCATACACTAAAATGATTCATTTAGAAGACTCAAGTCATAGACTATACGCATCGGTCTTACTTGACAGACTGACACGCCGCCCGCCCTGCGATGTGTACACGCCGATTTCCGAGAGTGTAGCTTTAAGGATGTAGGATGTAGCGGATGATGCTGAGATCCCTTATGTCATGCCATGGAATCACAGAGGGGAATAGTATGCGGCACCTGCCTGGCGCTACAAGAAATCCTCGCCCCTTTTCCTCAATAGATACGCTTTGAAAAAGTAGGAGGGGGGGGGGGGGAGAAGCGGCGACCAGTTTGACCGATGGTCATAGGATGATGGGGGGGGGGGTGGAGGGAAGCTGATGAAGAAGACATTTCCGGAGGATAGTGACCCAGGGAAACTGCTGTAAAAGATTTTAAAAAAGCAGCGCTGTCAAATCTTAGTGCGTCATGCCACATCGGTTGGGCTAGCACTATTCTTAAAGCCGTGACGACATTGAAAGAAATTGCTGGGGCCATTTTATTCCGTGGTGTCGGTGATGTTTAGGATTAATGCTTGTTATAGCACACCCGCATGGAGAGGAGCGCTCGACTTCAATATACGAGTAGCAGAATATCGTGGGAAATCTCGAAGTGAAGTCGTTCAACTTGTAAATTGAATCGGTAACTCAGGAGAGCGTCGTATATAATCCCTCGCTCGCCCATGTTAAAATTTGATAAATAACGTAATGCTTTTTGTCCTACACGAACACGGGGATGTCAAGCATTCAAAGAAATCAAGGAGATCTATTTCTACCCATTATCTCTGATAGTCGGTTTCATTTATACTCAGGATGTATTCTGAGCGATTATTATTTTCGAGATCTCTATACACTGAGTTCTGTTGCATGTAAATCCCTTCATACGAGACCATGGCGTTGGCCTCTTTGTGATGCGTTGCTTCTCAGAATTCTTTTGACTCATTCTTGTACCAAATAAAATGGGAACACACACACACACACACACATACACACACACAAATAAACCTTGCAGGTATCGACATCAAGAATATTTGCATGATTCTTCCTACTTGATTTCGTATTTCGGGTTATTGTAGGTTTTCGCGGCCAATTTCATGAAATTGTCAACCATTTTCACATAATGTGCATTCAAATTCGTATGTTTGAAGCTATGGAGTGACTTTGGTCAAACGATTTCGCATTGAGTGCTTTCAAATTCGTTTTAAGGCACCCAAATCAGTTATAGTCACAGTTGGTTTTTAACGGACATCGTTTGAGGTTTAATTTGAATGCTCTTTTTGTGAACTTGTTTGCCTATATGCGAATTTGAATATTCGGAATGAGCTGGCGACAGCTTGAAACGAAGTTAAATGACCATTGCCGAAAATGTATTCACATTGAATGAGAATGCGCAAATGCGAAATCGGTTGTCAAATGAACTATGACTATAATTCTATAGATATTGTTCAATAAATATATTCATATTCATTATCGATTAGCACATGACGCTTTGCTATATTATGTTTACCAATCAATTTGATAAAATTCGCTTTGCCTATATGAGGATCTTTTCTAAAAATCGAGAAACCAAAAAAATCCACGGCAACCCGCATAATGTCAATAACAATAACAGACGATCAACAGAGTTGTTTTCAAAAACAATGCCAGCATTTCGGGCAAACATCCAGAATAGTGTATTGGGATGACTCGCGTAGTTGTCATGGTGACACGCATCAAAACCGATATGTGATTGTAAAGTCAAGTTTAAAATCACAGAGTGATTTTAACCATCCCCCTGTATTTGCACGTGTGATGTCCGTATTTCTTTTACTAATTGATTTGGTGTTCGGAACCAAATGCCGCAGTTAAATTCATGAAACAGGTTGCCGTGATCGATGGCTTAGTTTTAAGCCTGAAAGCATCCCAACGGCTTGAATACTACGTACAAATCACTGGTTCTAATGCTGAGCCTCAATCGCCGTATCGATTCATGAATTCGTCTGTTCCATGCACAGAATTCATGTACCTCGTGGCGTCTGAGCTGGTGATGCGACTTATCCCTTTGCGACCGATTTAGGTGCTTTATATGACGGTGTCCCACATATTATATACTTCGCCCTTCAGCTCGTGAATCGTGACCCGGTTCACGTGCGAGTCCAGAGAAGGAGGCCCGATTTTCTCTGAAGTGCCAAAAGTTGAGGCCACGTTAATATCATTCAAACAACGCCTGACAATGCCTGAATGCGGGACAAAAGAAGGCCGAGTCACGATCACCCGGTGCTTATTGAAGGTGTCCCAAGAGAGAGGTGAAGCCCAAAATGTCGAATGAATAAAAGTTCTAGTGAGGAAGCAACAAGAACGAGAGAAGAAGGGAATGGAGGAGAAGAGGTATAGCCTTCTGCCAAGGCCCTCTCGCAGTATGCATTGTGGTGAGCGAATGGGGGCGAACGAAGCGAGCCCAGTCGAGCGCAACAACTCGAGGTGCGCTGTCGCGCCTGCTGGGCTCGCTTCACTTGCCCGTTATAGCTATTATATTAACAGTGAGAGGGCCTTGTCAAAAGGCTAGGAGATGTAGGGCAGGACGGTTGGAAGCTGAAGAGGAAACATGGATTCAGAACTTCGCGATAAACAAGATAAAAGTGGTTCTCTTGATTTGACATCATTTCAAGGAAAAGAGATTTTTTTCATTTCAAAAGGAAAAGGAGTGTTTGTTATAGTGATTCATCCAGATGAACTGATTTCATATCGTCAGGTGCATCACAAAGCTATCGGCCGTAAACAGATACAAAACCACACCAAGGTGAACACCTGATGAAAGATTCGCCGTGTTATTAGATACGTTGTATTGTGTGCCTATATTGTGATGACACATTGTTCTATTTTTTTTCTTTTTTTTTTCACGCGTATAGATTTAAACTATCCACAAACTTTGCGCCACTGAATATTTTCGTTTACTTTTTATGTTCTTGAAAGACTTAAGTTTAGACTTTTTCTTAAAAGTTAAAACCTAGTCGGCAGCCTCTTTGTTGTTGTTGTTTTTTTTTATTTGTGCGTGTTTCTTTGTCTTCCTGTCATTCCGTCTTTGTTTACGTGATAATATAACGTTATGCAGTATCCATGAGGACCGCATGTTGTGATTGCACGCCATGAAGTCTTATTATATTCCACTTTATTTCATTTGCGTGAGATCATTTTACAATGTATTTGTTTAGCTTGCGTTTTGCAGGTCTACTGTATCATATCTCCCTTCACGTTCCTCTCACTGCTAATAGTTCAATAAATAATTCTGCGGCATTAAAAAAAAAATTATTACAAACTTTTGCATGGCTGGATACTGCTCGTATAAGTGTACCATTTTGATAAATCTTATAATGCATTGTTTATTCAACTCCGGCTTCGATGATGTTTATGATCTTCCTGATATCCTCATAGATTTTGGGGCATATGTTATGTTTTGTGGGGGGTGGTAGAGGCTGACAAGTCGAGAGAGAGAGAGGGGGTGGAGTAAAGGAACTATGTCCTCGATAACTCGAGGTGTGCAACTGACGTCACATGCTGTACCACTAATCTTAGCATGTGTCAAAGCTTACATCAGACGCCCTTACGAAGTAACTCGATGCGGAAGGGAGGGCGGGGAGGGATGAGGTTGAGAGGGGTGGGGTTACCGTTATATAGGAGGTATAAGACTAACTTCACCTTTGATATTATCACTTGACTTCGCATACCTTTGGATCAACACCACGGCTCTTCCAATGGGGGCTGTCCCTGCATGTCACTGGTGGTTGTCACTGGTGGTATCTACTGGTGACGCCCTCATACATCGGTATGATGCCAGGCTAGAGAGAAACGCCAAAGAGCTGTGCGGACACGACGATGAGACTTAATAATAATCAGCTGTCGGGTCACTAGCTTTTTTGCCTGCTAAAGGATGTGTCTGTTGGGAGGGGAAGGGGTATATAATTGTGTCAGCCTTGTTAGTGTTTCTAAGAATGAGGCTGTGATGTGCCTCAGTGTATAATAAAGAGTGCATGTTTGTGTATGGATACTTGTGTGTTTTATGTGTATATGCGTGCGGGTATTTGCATGATTATGGACGGATTCAATATTGAGGTATTATTATATTTGCATTTGCATTCTGATAATTCTGTCATTCTGGTTTCTCGTCACAGTAAGTTCTGCTGTCGGAATTTTTTTTTTTTCTCGATGCATTTGGTATCATGATATTTGATATGGGGAAACCGTAGCGTTTTCTTCTTCTTTTTTTGTTTTGTTTCTGTTTTGGAAAAGATAGGTCATAAATGTTGTGAAAATTATGGATGTGAAAATATTGATTTTTCGTTATTAGACTCATGACGCGTATGAAGAATAACAACATTAATATGATGTGATATTCCTACCACGCCCGCTTGCTCATATTTCATTGATACTATTATGTATTCAAAACTCTGCTTTAGAGATATATATCCGTAGATTGATAGCACATGTTACTGGTAGTGGCGGTGTGATGGTTTGATCTCTTCCTAAGTGTATTATAACGTATATGCCAAGCGCACCGCGTATTTTACAGTATCTTTATACTCAGTATGCCACTATGAGACATTTCAATAGTGCTAGACTAGGATTTGAATTGGCTCGGTTCAAGTTCGTTTAAATCGATTTTCGGTTTGGGGAAAAACAGTTGATTGTCGATTATATCTTTATTTCTTAGTTTGCATCCTTAAAAATTCCGAGGCGCCATGAACGTTTTGTAAAGTGAGCAGATCAAAACTAAATACAATCCGACGAAACTGATTATTACTCATGTATATCTAGATCCAGAGGTTACTATTAATGTGTTCATGAGTCATTGGACTTTCACTCACACAACTAAGCTAAACTTGGTGTATTCTTGCACGTTTTCAATCATCACATATTTTTTTTTTACTGCCTATCGAGCAACAGAAATTCTCAAAGATAAGTAAGGCTTCCGGAAACTGTAATCGTTGCACGCTGATATACGCATGAATACTCCCGAGAACCTCCGAGGAACTTTGTTCCAGATGAAGTGATCTGCGTGATTCTTGATCCCTTAAAAATGTGTAGTTTGATATGGCGTTGTCAACTTAAATATCTAAATTGTGTAATGAAATCAGTGCTACCTGTTTACAGTACTGCAGTACCTGTACTTATAATAATGACGATGAGCCAATATGTGTGTCTTAATGTTTTGATACAACGTCGCGTTTCTTTCTTCATATTGTATCGTCGTTCATTCATTTGAGTTTTCGTTGTTCGCTGTTTAAAATGAAATTAGATGAAACAAAGTACAGTAGTGCGGGATGCTGCGCAAGAGAATGGTCGCCACTTCAACCGAGTGGAAGGAAGCTTTCCGAAAGAGCCCGATATATATCCTGCGGCATATTTCACGCGCGAGCAGAATCAAGCTCTGGGCAATCACCTCGATATGCTGCGAGGGGAAAATCAGGGGCGGCACCCGATCTGGGTTCGACTTTAAGGATTGTAGATTCAGCGCGTGTTTTCTGCTCATCGCATCCAGACCTTCCAACCTCCGTCATATCATGAATATAAGGAAGGACTTCATCCATTGTCATCTGACGTAACATCTGCCTGGATATAATGAATTATTATGTCTGGAAACGTGAGGCTATTTCTAGGATGTACTCGTGCTATGGCAGAAGATAAAAGCGAATGTCTCCTCAAATGACGTCGATTGGAAAAATTACCATAACTATTAAAGTATCAAAAGCAGTAAAGAGACACAAAGAGATAGAGACAGAAGGTGGGGGAGGGGCACAGAGAGAGAGAGAGAGTATAGGGAGAGAGAACATGGCAGGATGTCCTGACATTTAACTAGGAATGTTCAACAATGCGGATAATTAAGCTCATTGACTATTGATTATTTGAAATTAACAGAGTAAACTTGGAAACAATGATCACCGGTATGTGCCTGAGTCAGGCAAGGATGTGACGAAAACAAGGACGGGAAATGCTATAAAAGTATACACAGTACTCAATTCTCACCAAGTAGGTGTGTGAAAACTGGTTGTTAGCACATGGAGCGACGTTCGCACCGAATGCCTTGTTGCTCACGACCAAGCTACAGCCAACCCGCAACTTTCCGAATGTGAAATGTCTTTAACTCTTCTTTGTTTGTTTTTATAGTGACAACTTTGAGCAAAGGAATGGGTTTCCATCGGGATTCGAACCCGAGACCTCCGGATTGCTAGACCGGTACTCTACCGACTGAGCTACAGAAAGCCCTAGTTCGGTGTTCGTCTCAGAACCCTTGATTCTCTTTGCTTCGTGTGGTCAGAAGCTATAGTGTGTGTATGTGTAACACACACACATTTACCTGACATACACCCAAAGGATGTAATATACATGATATAATGATAATGTAGGAAACAATGTATATAGTTTATATTTATTTATACATTCATTCATTATTTTGTGTGTGTGTGTGTGTGTTTTACTGATTTGTTGTCGTATAACCACCGACGACAGTCTTTGTGCCGAACGTGTATTGTATAGAGCCAGATTGCTCCTTTAAACAACTCTACGTCGATTTGCAAACTTGCCGGGAAGTGAGACTGCGCGTCAACACAGCCAAGTGGTCCCCGAGGGAATTAGTCGATAGTCAGACAGATAGACAGACACGGCACGCTGAGAACATGCAAATGAGCGAGAGACAGGCGAAACAAGCCCCCGAGTATTGGATTCCTCTAACCGCCAGGATCGAGATCTGCTCCCTTTTCTCTTCTTCCTCTTCCATATCTCTCTGCTCGAAAGGAATATAGTGGACGGAGAGAGAAAAAAGGATGCACGCCTGTAATGTCGACAATGAAGTAAGGCAGAAAAGCCACGCTGTTGTTGCTGTCGTTTTAAATGCGCAAGATGATGTTTTTAGCTGGCCGAGGGAAGAGAGAGAGGGGTAGAAAATGGGTTGATTAATAGTAGTTGTACACAAACGACTTGTGACTGTCCGCCATCGATCAGGCGTAGCACTGAACTGATGCCATCGGAAAGAGAAAGGAGAGAGGGAAAGAATGGGGGAGAAAAAGAGAGGGATAGAGCGAGACAGGGGGGATGGGACTCTCCATGCCCGCGGCCTGCTCGATCTTTACGCGCATCTCTGGCATCAGTCAGATCTCTAAATAGATGCGATCCATACATCATCCCGACTAGGGCGACGGTTTCCACGTCCTCCGCTCTCGACGCCGGTCAGAAACAAGTGGCGACGACGGAGTGTCTCACTTTACATGAGCTAGATGCATGATCTTTCAAATTAGACATTCTTGGCTCTGATGATGCTGTCGGGTTAAATAAGTCCGGGAATTAACGACTGCAATCTCATGACATGCCATTTTTTATCTCTTTTATATACTTTTGGCACACCTGTTGTATAGGCACGTTGTTGCAAGACCACGTGACTATACACTCAAAAAATCATCCATTGGCACTAATGGAAACTTCCATTTCTCTTTCGCATGCGAACAGGATTATATCCATTATAATAAATTAGTGATTTTAAGTGGAAGAGTGCCCCTGTGTAGGCCTACTTACGTTAGAGCATGCATTCTTATGAAATAATTGAATACTACCTCCCCTTGCCTATGTGTATACGATGATAGTGTATAATTATGTGTGCGTGTGTGTATGTATGAATAGATCTCTTATGTACTTGTTATGAGGGGGAGGGGAAACAAACTACAAGTATATTGCATTTATCAATACTTGTTATCTATTACTTATTATCTAGTAAATAAGGGTCCTCGAAGCGACACATCAACTACAATTACACCAACATCTTTCTATTCCATAAGACTTTGATGCAATCTGCAAGCTACATCCAGTCATGCGCTTCATCCATTCATTTCTTCATTCATTCTGATCGTGCAAAACGTGTTTTGTTTTCGTTGTTTTGTGCTCTCTGAACAATCATGGTCAATCAGTCACTAATGCCACGTATAGTCAACGGAAAATGGAGAGGACGACGTGGCAAGTTTCAGCCTTATGGAGAGGTTTGCCACCCAGTCTGCATTAATATTCTATCATATAAAAACCGACCGGAATGGCTAAGTACGGAGCTGCCAACGAGCGTAGCTCCGAGACAATATAAACATCTCCCAAAGCAAGTAATCTCACTTCTTACTGCTTTCTCTTAGTCGTCAATGAAGACACGCCATTGCTAAATCTCCGCAGACGAATGCATGAATAATTGAGACCATACAGGTTTATGTGATATCCTGTCCCCGTTTCCACTGTCAAGTTTAATTGTTCCCGCGGGAATGGCCACCATCATCTTCTTTTTTTTTCGGCAGTGTATTGCACGTGCGCTGTCATATCTTCCCGTCCTTATTTTGTCAAGCATGTGGGCACACAGCAACGTGTTATGTTATGCGTAAAACGTGATGTTCATGCTACTTGTAAATGAAACACTTTTATCTCGCTGCTCCAGCACCCCTCCTCACTCCTCTCTTCCTTTCTCCTCTCCTCCCCCTCCCCCTATTTCTCTTTCAGCTTCCTCGCATTCATGCGTTCAGAATGTTGATATTCTTTAAAGAACAAGTTCACCTTCATAGACATTTGGGTTTTGTGAATGCAGCAATATTAGTAGAACACATCAGTGAGAGTTTGAGGAAAATCTGACAATCCGTTCAAAAGTTATGAATTTTTGATGTTTTTGCTCAGTCACGACTGGATGAGAAGACCACTATAGCTTGTGATGTCACGTGAGTATAACGACATAAAGAAAGTATAAAGAAAATTAAACATATTTTTACTTTTCTCGTGTATTAAAAGAACACTCAACTTCTCTCTTTCAGAAGGCAAGAGGAATAATATTACCCTTAACATACGTCAGTAGCACGTCAAAGAAATGTGCACTTTATTCAAAAAGTAAAGTTTTGTGAAATTCTCTTTTTATTTTCCTTATATCGTTGTACGCATGTGACATCATACACTGTGGTAGTCTTCTCATCCAGCAGTGACTGCGCAGATACTTCAGAAAATTCATAACTTTTGAACGGATTGTCTGATTTTCCCCAAGCTTTCACTGATGTGTTCTACTAATATTGCTATATTCACAAAACCCACATGTCTATGAAGGTGAACTTGTCCTTTAACGTTATTTTCACCCTTTTTGCCGATTCTTCGACACCTTTAGTTGCTATGGGTATTCATGTTATACTGGAATGCATGAAATACTAATTTAACTCCTAATACGTCAGCTGCACGCCATGATGCTTTTTTGGGTGATATAGTACGACCAGTGACCACGCGAGAATTAGCAAAGAGAACGTGAATGACATGTCAACAAAGGCGAGAAACTGACTATAAGTGCGGATGATAGACACAAGTTTATACAAATTTTATTTCACCCCATCTCCATAAAACTGATGCCACACTACGATGGATATGGGCTGCCTAGATAAGGAAAACTACGTGTTCATATTCGTGTTTCTTGTACACCAGTAAAATGTGTATGCCTCCTGTGAACATTCTCCTAAGAGATAATACAAATTAAAATGGCGCTAAGAAGAAGAAGAAGAAGAAGCGAAAACTCAGTATATTTTTATTTTCATGTGTATTTTCCAATATAGTGTAATCAACGAGTGACGCTTCACTCCTGAACAGCAGAAGCATTTCTGTTCAAATTCTACAAAGAGGTACACAGTGCATTTCAAGCCACATTGTTTTCTTCTCTCTCTCTCTCCCTCTTGTTTTTGTTGTGTTTGTGCAGTTGTTCATTGTAACCAGAACTGAAGTCATACACATCGCAATCATGCACCTTTCGTTTATAAGTTTGGGTGAATCACTTCTTTACATCAGTGCTCTGCTACGAAAACGTGACACCTACACGAATTAATCACATTTTTGTCGAAGTGGTACCTTTAATTCTTTGAAATGATAATGTTGAAATAAGTGAGTTTTGTGCGGCAGCACATTCTTAATATTTGCTCTGAATTTTCATCCGTCGCTTCTTGTTCTGTCGCGTGACACCGTGCTGCTGATATTTATGTATACTCAGCTTTCCCCGTTTTCCATGAGAAGGGATGCGCGGGGACTGTCACAGCCGACATAGATATAATATGCAAATTTACACCTGGACGACGAAACGAAAGATTCGCAGTGTTTGGGCATGGCGAGAGAAATCGAACCTCGCGGTTGCGTGGCGACAGTATGTCGCTTTCAGGAACAGGATTGAAACCGCCAATGTCAGTTTGGGTTTCTACCTACCCATGATTACGATTCGGGTCCAGTCGCATTAGTAGGAGAGTAAATACAGTTTTTAGTTAATAAAAGGAACGTTTCCAAAGACACGAAGACACGGCTAATATACACATAATGTTGGAGGAAAAAGTCAGCCTGACATTACACATTTTACACTCGAGTCTTAATTATATATTGATCCATGTATACATAGCAGACCTGGGCCCCATTCAATAAAAAGCTGATATGATAACAATTCTTGCTAGAATGGCAGTTGTCATGGTAAAGACAAGAATCTAGCTTCCTGGTTGGCTGTTGCTATGGGAAGTTGCCATTCCAGCAAGAGTTGCCATCCTGACATCTTTTTATGAAATAGAGCCCAGGAAATTGTCATAACCACTCATTTTTCATGTGTAGGGCCTATATACAGTATGTCCCAAAAAAAAATTACAACGGGGCCCTCCGCAATGATATCTTTAATATAGTGAATCAATCTGAATACAAATTCAGGGTATGAAACTAACTCATTGCCCACTCTTACAGAAAACCCCATTCGATTTGCTTCAGTGGTCAAAGAGAAATACGAAATTTTGTAGAGGATGTCGGGAATCTCTTCTGTCCAAGTTCTGTCTATTGTTCACACACAAGATCATCGAAATGCTAAACTCGGAAGAATCTGATTCATGACATGCTTTACAACAATCCACATTTCTCTGTGACCGCTTAACCAAATCGAATGGGGATTTCTGCAAAATAGAGCTAAAATGTTATATTTCAAGACCCTGAAGTAGTATTTGAAAAATTTAATCATATTGGGCATTATCAATGCGAAAATCTCATTGTAATTTTTGGGGGGACATACTGCAGTAAGTCGCCCCCAAAATTACAATCAGATTTTCGAATTGATAACACCTATTATGATCAATCTGTGTACGTGCTACTTCAGAGTCTTAAGGTATAACATCTTAGCTCTATTTTGCAGAAAACCCCATTCAATTTGGTTAAGCGGTCACAGAGAAATGTGTATTGTTGTAAAGCATGTCATGAATCGGATTCTTCCGAGTTTAGCATTTCGATGATCTTGTGTGTGAACAATAGACAGAACTTGGACAGAAGAGATTCCCGATATCCTCTACAAAATACTGTATTTCTCTTTGACCACTAAAGGAAATCGAATGGGGTTTTCTGTAAGATGTGGGCAATGAGTTATAGTCTCATACCCTGAATTTTTATTAAGATTCATTCACTATTTTTAAAGATATCATTGCGGAAGGCCGCGTTGTAATTTTTTGGGGGACATACTGTACACGCTGATCCGGGAGCACACGTACAGACACAAACAAACGACATTATCTATCCACATTTTTATTCAAGACATCACAAGGCCACTTTGGATAATAGCGGCACTAAGCCTACATGATTTGGTTATCAGTTTATTATTCACAATTCTATAGGCCTAGCTGTTGTCATGAGTTATTCTATGAAATGTTGTATTGCCACCGTCATCATCATCATCAATAAATTATCGACTTCAACTCTTTGCCATAATTTGATAGAGCACTTGCCGTTCATATTAGCGAGCTTTATGTCTGCAAAGCGAACGCTAAGACGACACTAATTAGGCCAAAAAAAAAAAAAAAATGTGTTTTGCACATGCGCGAGAGAGCTGTTTCTTTATTGTCCAACCAGGGAGGCTGCGTTGCCTTGGCGTTCGCGTCGCAGATCTAAAGCTCGCTATCGTAAAGAATGTGACGCTCTTCGGAAGCATTTACCTTCAATGCCGTCCCGGATTTACATGATTTTATACTTTTATTTCCCGAGCTTCTTCCACCAAAAGTAGCATGCGTTGGCGTGCTCTTATACAACCTGACCGTGTAGTGTTTCGTGCGATAGCTGCCATATTCAGAGCTGCAGTAAGCTGTATACACAGACAGGAAAGCATATTGGGTAGAGGAAGTCACGTGACAATCCTGTCAGCAGGGAGTTGGTGAACCGTCCAGGATAACGTCAAACTCTCTCTATGTTCTTGACAGTTTATCACATATCAGGAACTTCAGGAATGATCAACAAAATCAGTGTTTGTCTCACGGTCATACAAAGATATTTTGATATCATGCATTTTCAAATTTGCATTATCCAAGGTCTACAGCGATACAAAGGAACACTTCAAGAGTCCTTAGCGCCATCTCGCTGAATAGTGAACATTATGTGTTTCAGAGCCGCATATCTTTGGGGTTTTTTGTCATAATTCTTGTGACTTTTAGCAATATCAATTTATTACGTGAATTCTGTGGAGAATTTCATACTTATATTGAATTCATGATTTGATACTGTCACAAGTATCACTGTTAGCATTAGTGGGCAGTTCGAGACGTTTTCTAACGGAGTATCAGGAATATAGTAAACCACTGCATAACTTCATACAGAACTGTGCGTGACTCGATGTGTTGTCATGGAAATAACCACGATTCAAACAGTATATGTGTGTCGGGTAGGTGGCACATAGCGATGTGTTCTTTCCTTTTTCCATTTGGTATGCTGGTCTTCCATTTTGGGTCCAGTTGGATGCAAGGTGGGACCACTTCAACGGTTTATGCACCCTCCTCTTTGCGATGAATGAATGAAGCGAAATCTTTTTCCGTGTATGAGTTGTGACTCTCTCACACACGGGAACTCCCATTTTTTGTCCTATCCGAGGGACGTGTTACTGTCTGTATGCTGCTCGTGTGTTATGTCCATCCCAAGCTTGCCTTCGATGTCTCTTGACAACACATAATGTTTTAGCTGTGCATATCTCATGTCGAATGAAGACTGATAAGGAAAGAAGGGATATAACATTATGAGGCTTGTTGAAACGGCAGGATGAAGAGTGAAAACAAGAAAAGTAGCTTGCAGGTATATACGCAATCGAATTGACACATTCTCAGTGCGTGGTAAATGTTTGCGTCATTCAATTGAGCTTAAATCAATTAAGTGGTATTGACATTCATTGGATGCTATTACTGCGTTAAAGGTTAAACTTTGCGCAATCGAAGGTGACTTTAAGTATATGCAGTTTCTAGCATATTGTTTAGTCTAAAAGCTGTAATAACGTGCTTTGCAACTCATTGTGTATTGTGGTATCATTGGAGAATCAGACAAAGAAATTGTATTATCGTAATTGTCATGAGTCGTTACTGTGACTTTTCTCAATCTTTTCAACATTCACGTCCGAAGCAACGGAATCTCATGTACCTTACAGTTCACGTTTCTCTGCGCATGACTCTGCAACATGGAAGTATAGATGCCCATTTTCGCTTGATGTGATCACAACGTAGGGGAAAACGAGTTTTTAAAGGAATAAATTGGCGACCAGATAATATAATTGCGTATATAGGTTATTGTAAATTATGAGACCTAGTAAACCAAACGCCATGACGTTCTTACAGATCTGACAGTTTTTGTTTCGAAGTCGTATAAGATCAAGAAGTATCGTATCTGTAGTTTTGTGTCCAACAAATTGCTTATCGCTTTACAAACTCTGCCTTCCTATTCCGGTCATAAAAGAAATAAAAGGAAAAAAATATGGGGAGAAATATCATTCAGTAACGCGATCTATTATGTGAAAATCGATAGGGTTAGTGTTTTCGGCACTACAGGTTTCGTGATATTGTGTTACTTCTAATGCGCAGAACCTGACACCCAGAAACATCCGCTGCATAGCTCAACTCGATTGCAGAGTTTCCGAGAGGGAAACGTAACCCAAATGGAGACCGTTTAATTAATGCCACTCATATCGCACCGGCTTTGGCCGCGAGCTAGCTCGACGGCGACCTGTCTCGTAGGCTGTTTCCAGTCGGAGCCCATTCGTCACGATATCTTCCACCGGGAGAGATGGATAGTGGTAATTGCTTCTATTGAATGCCTAGAATGCTTCATCACACATTGAACAGAGGGGCGATGGTGCATGCGTTTGAGCTAAAACTTCCCAAATACATAAGAGCACCACCCACAAAATTAGTTAGAAACCTCCTCATCTTCTGATCTTGGTCCAGAATCATACACAGGGCTGTCTAAGTTCTGCTTCCGGATCGCGAGGGACTTACTTTGTGACCTTTATTTTCTGCTTGTTTTGGCGAAAGGATATGCTGTTGTAAAACGAACAGGTGGTAAAGAAAAGAAAAGAAAAGAATAGATAGATAGATAGATAGATACAATGTAGGTAGATAGAGATAGAGAGAGAGAGAGAGAGAGAGAGAGAGAGAGAGAGGGGGGGGGGAGGAGGAAGAGCGTTTGAAATCGGTCGATAAGAATGTAAGCAGAATCCATTACCATCAACGTCATATTGTGTCCTTTACTATCAAGAAGTCGCATTGTCACGTTGCTTTATCACCTCCAATGATATCCGTCAGCTTGGCATGTGTGTGACGTCACAGCGCAAAACTGCTTGTCAGTCTTTTCACTCATGTTGTTCACGAAGGATTTTTAAGAAAGCGTTTCACGTATGTCATTATTTTTTCTCATTAAAGCGCTCTAGTTTAATTACCAGACAGATCATATTCATGCTGTAATAGGATGCATGCTTTGGCGCACAATCGTCATAAAGACAGAATATATCCTTATTCTTCTGCATAGTTCTGTTCAAGTATTGATTACGTTTTTTCTCATTTTTTGCGGCCCTAGTTTTATATCTATTACGTTGATGCAATGATTGAAATATCATGCGAAAGCACCCCCTCAAAAAAAAAAAAAAAATGGGGGAAAAACATGTCATCATCATCTTCATCATAATACGTTTGGCTCCCAATACTTTGGTTCATGCATGTTATATCTCAATCTTAAGCGTAGTGTCATTTGGTTGACAACAACAACAACAGCAACAACAACAACAACAAAACCAAAAGAAAACATGACAAAACAGGTACGCACCCCTCATCAAAGTGTATCTTTCCCCTGTTAGAAAAGTAGATTACTGCAGCGATTTTGCATGAAGATGATTAGTCGAAAAATTTGCAAGTTTCATGACTCGGGCAAATAAAGTACAACGTCAGCGAGTGTTGTATGAAGCGCCCTCTATAAGGTCAAGCCTCCCGAGCAACTACAAACTCTGGTCCTATCGCCTTGTGCACAACATTTAATTGTGTAGGGCGTGTTATAGCGTAAATAGTCCTGTCTTCAGTGGTGTTAACATAATATCACAACAGTCCATACACAGTCACATCGCTGCAGCACGCCATCAGCAGAGCAGTTTGTTTTCTTTTCTTTTTTTCATGAGGGCAACGGCAAGACATTCAAAGACTTAGCCGAAAGTGAACGGAATTTATGGAATACTAGTACTTGCTTTAGTGCTATATACATGTAAGAACAGTCTTAGCTGAAATTCACAGGTTTAGATTTTGAAGCCAATGTCTATTATAGAGATGAAGCAGAAAACTATGAGAGGCTCCGCACAACAAGACCACTAAGCAAGTTAATCTTCCAGTGAACTTGCTTAGGGGCCACAGCAAAGTTCAGTCCGAGGAAAAGAACCTGATGTTCATTTTTAGTCAACTGACGTCGACTTACATTTACAACGGTGTTGCTGGGCCGCAAGATTTGTTCTACACTACACCGTTCTGCTCTACACCGAGCAGCGTTGTAAGGAAAATTATTGTGGCGTCTCCCATATTAATGCAACACTGACTCAGTTTTGTTAGAAAACCCATCTTTCAAGGTTTTCAAAGGATATATCATTACTGAGTTCGTAATTTTTGTCACCCGGAAACATCCATCAATAAAATAATGCTAATGCTTTACCACGTCGAGTTATTGAATCGCTTGTATGGGTATTTGTTGGATATTGACTTGTAAATCTATGTGCAGTTGGTATACTCCCACGATATCCCTGATGTATACTTGCGGTTAATCACCGGCACATTTGCGGCAGACAAAAAGATAGATGTCATGACCACCCCATGACCCATTGACGTCAGTTGTCTATGTCTGCGGTCACACGCGTGAATGCTTGTACAGGGTAGGGCGGGGGTCAAACAGAGCATGACGTTTGCAAATACTTGTATGTCAATTGATGGTCGATTGCCTATTGTGATTATAAATATCTCGTATGTCAAAACCGCGAATGTATTATTTTGAAGGAGCATTCTTGTAGAACTATTTCATAGAACTATTCCATGGGTCTCGTTAAAAAAAAAAAAAAAAATCTTAAAATTTTCCTGTCGTATACCATAACGTTAATAAGGTTTCGTCTCACCTCCCTGGTATCACGGATGTTATATTACACTATACACAGAGGATGTTTGCATGACTCTCGTGTGTGTTAGTTTAATGCGACACAACACGCGCGAAATGAATCCGAAGCACGTCCAAATGAATCATGGGGTGTCGAAGGCCGAAATGAGTCCTGTAATTTATGACTCCTCCACCGTCTGCATGCAGGATGCGTTAACCTGGAACAAGCCGGAAGCCACATAAAACGGTAGTCCTCACACAGCGCGTGGAGATGACGACAAAGCCCTTGAAATTTCCAATCATGTTCCGAATATCAACACCATTAATTTAATACAAAGTCAGCAACCGCGTGCACCAACTATGGGCAATTATCATTGACATACAAAAAGCCGATGGTGGTGACGGTTAACGAGGGGCGCAGTCTGGGTCGAGCTGTCATCACTGATCAGTGACGCAACAACCCGTGTACGATGAATCGTCATTCATATTGTCATAAAAAAACAAAACCGACCGTGTTAATGGCAACATCCCCAATGAACTTCATGAGACTGTTGGTCTTGCTGCTGCGATATATCTTGCTCTTCTTTCAGCATAATGAGAATGACACCTCCCTCCGCAAGGTTGATTGTAATTATTTGCGTCTAACCATACATAGATTTATATACAGTGTAGGTTAAACGTATTCCATTATTTGACTGTGCTTTTTGAGCATTTTGACCTTTTTTCCCCCCTCGAAATAAGCATCAGCTTCTGTGTGGGATATATATATATATATATATATATATATATATATATATATAATTATATATATATATTTTTTTTCGAATTAAAGTTCCAACTTTAGATTATACGTGCAGTATAATATGTCCGTGCTGTGTGCAAGTATAGACCAATGCAAAGTGCACATGTACCTGACATTTACACATTGGAAGAGGCGTGATCAATTGATCGGAAGTATGAAATGACTACATTGTATTTTGATTGTTTATTCAGCACTATTTCAACTTCCCTGGTGTGATGTGACCGTCATGGTATAGCTCACGAGAGCACAGAAGTGGTTCATTATTTTGTTGATGACCTCCACCGTTTACCCCTATATACTCCTCATCCACACTGCTTCGTCCTTTCCTGCTCCCTCCCTCGCTACACCATGCTTTAACCCCCCTCCCCTCCCCGCGCCGAACTGTATCTATATAGGGCCTACTTAGGACAATCCGTCAATGCTATGACTGTCCCGCCTTTTCTCACTATCCAAGCTGTAGATTGTGGGTAAGGCGAATCATATCCACCTTTGTTTAATTCATCAAGCCCCAGAGGTCACATTCCTGTGGTTTTGATGCTGTATCTGTTTACATGTAGCCTATTATAATTTTACTATCAAGTACTTCATAAGTAGGAAATTTTCTTTATTTTGAGCCCATGATAATTGTTGTTCATGTATAAGTGTTTATTTAGGCTTCAAAATTAACAAAGTCTCTTATTTTCCTCAATTTATAACTTTTTTATTCTTAAATTGGTTACATATTCTGGAAGATGTTCCTCTCCATTTGACTTATTTGTAAACAACTGTTTCTGATTTCGTGCAGATCCATTTAATTGTTCTTCAGTATAGGATACACAGTGAAAATCACAGGTTACAATCTAATGATGACGAAAGGGCATTTCTACAGAAAGTTCTTCAGGTTTGGTATATAGGTAAAAGCCAAATTTCGTGTAAACTCGGATGTAAACAAGAATTTTTGTTGTCCTGGTTGAATGTATAGCAGAGGGATATGAACGCATTGTGGTAAAATCAGTTCAGAATTGAGGGAACCGCCTTAAACTGTACCATGGCAAAATATGACGTCAGACACGTTTGTTTACGACCTCTTTCATACTTTCACTCCGGTTGATACTGGATATCGGGATATAGTGTCGCCTGCATGATGATAACTGGATTTGCATAACAGGTTCGTGGTGATACTTGTTGGATTCTGTGTACAGTTTGAGCTTCACCACGCATATCATCGACAGAGGAAGTGTGTACTGGTGACTGATATTTAACAGGAAGAGTTAGCACCTCCCCAAGCCTACCCCCCCCCCCCACGGCCCTCCACCTTTCTATGATAGGTGAATAGATCAAATAGACACAGTGAATAGACATAGTGAATACGTATTGAGGATGTTTTGCAGAGGAACGTTTGGGACTTGTTTGCTGTGCGGGATCCGGATACAACATTAAAAGAGAGAAAAAAAAAGTTTATTCATTTTTGTTGTGTTGTTTATCATTTACGTTCATCTTCTATCTCACTTTGGATGAATCATATACAAACAATGCAAGTACTGAAATTAACAAGGTATAATGATATGGTTAATGAAGGAGACACAATCCACTGTGTCATAATTGAAGCAAAAGAAAAGGACGGCATTATGCCGTTCCAGCCATGAACAACAGGTTGATGTTCGTTTTCCCGAAGGTTCGTTAATCCGAAAATGAATGAAGGTTTGTTATTTCGAAGGTGCGTCATTCCGAAACACACAAAATCCCAATGCCTATAGATGTTTGTTTATCCGAACATTTTGTGGCCTTAATCCGAAGGTTCGTTATTCCAGAGTTCGTTATTCCGAACATGAAATACGGTTCGTTATTCTGAAGGTTTGTTAATCTGAAAATGGGGAAAAAACAATGTTCGATAACCCGATAATGAAAAGAAGATGCGTACTAACGAACCTTCGGAATTACGAACCTTATTTAGTTTTCGAATTAACGAACCTTCGGAAGAACGAACCATCGGAATAACTAACCATCGGAATAACGAACTATGTAACCGAACAATCTCGGAGTTTTGCATGCAGGGGACACTCCGATGCAAGGTGAGCTAAATATACCTCGCATCACACAAGAATTGGAACAATCATCCCCCACCATTCCCGCTGATCAGTTACTAGCCATCCCTTTAAGTACCATTCATAATAAAACCACATTCTTGTACTTGTGCTAATGTGACTCACCATTTGTTTTATTAGACATCAACGAATCGGTATATCATCACTTTCCGCCATCGCTCTGTCGTGAAACCCCGCCATTGTGTTCATTTACTCATAAAAGTCGTCTTGAACATCCTGTGGAATGGCACTTCAAGCCAATTATTCTCGAATTCTTTTCAGAGGGCTTCCTGTGTCTATTTGATCTTTTGATATGCAGAATGATTCAGTTGTCATTATGTGTGACATGTTTTATTATGAATGGACCTCTGAGGTCAAGCAGATTTTTCATTTTTTTTTTATTTCAAAATCAAAATGACAACAGTATCGTCACAAGTCATATTCGCATGGTTTGCTTGCTTGTTATGGCTCCCCCTCTAAAAGGTATCGGAATATATTAAGTACCTCAGAAATGAAAATATAACTATATAGGGTCAAACACGAATGGAAAAATAGAGAAGCTATGTAATCATAGCTTATTTTCCTGTCGCTGCGATGTCCAAAATTGTGGCCGTCTCATTATTCGTATATAGCTTATTGACATAGTAAATGCAAGCCCGCCCAGCCCGCCTCGTTTGCTGGGTAATGTTTGTCGTTGCTGCACGGGCCTCCAAGCGATGACCGTGTCACCGCGTTGTCAAGTAACACTGTCTTAAATCACGTACCTGGATGTGGGTCATATTTACTGTGACATCATGTGAGGCAAAAAACATGTGACGCTTGATATGCACGGAGTGACATCATATCCAGACAGCTTAGACTCCTCACCTCATCCTCAGGTTCTGTCATCCTTAGCCACCCCCCCCCCCCCCTCCACACACACACACACACACAGCCGCGCCGTCATAGCGTGTTTGATACTAGGAGTATATGATAACTGATCGCAGGTTTCAATAGCTCGTCTCGAGTAGTAATGATGTTGACAAGTAAAACCATCGCAGTTAGCAAACACGCACTGCAGGATGCTGCTGAGATCTTTATAAGTCCATGAGCCGAAGTCCACATGCAAATTCCATATGATACATACTACATACGACGGGGGTGGCGGTGGGGCACCGTCATTTGACAGTGCGGAGTTTATGTAATCTCCTTTGTTCCTTTGTTATTGTTATTGAATAATATTATTTTGTCGTACTCGGGCTTAACATGTCAAATGCAATTATTTGCAGTTTTATACCATGACAACCAGTGATCGATCGAAATCGCGATTCATTACGCCTGCTTTATTTCGTCCACTGGTTGATTTTGAACCCGAGACGAACATTGCTCTCGATCACCGACCTTTTCAGTCTCCTTTATTAGTAAGGATGAATGATGAAAAAAAAAAAAAAATGAGAAGCACTGACAAAGTTTCAAATAGACCTTCATGTCGGCTCTTGCTGGTGTCGAAGCGACGTATTAGCATTCCCAGTCTGCATGCCATGTTTTGCATTCTTGAACTTTCAGCAAAAGAAGGACATGGCACTGCCACACGATATTCATTTCTGTGTAGAGTATTATATTTTCCTCGAGCAACGGTCTATACTTAGCATCATAATCCTCCGTGTCCGTAGCGCCTTTATCGTCTCAGCAACCCCCCTACGCAGAGATCATTCAACTTTTATCGGTTATAATATGGCAGTCCTCTCTTTCGCGGAAACAAGGTGGCATGGCAAAGAAAAAAAAAAGATAATCATGGCTGCGGAAAGGATTGAGTCGTTAACTCTGCAGTGAGAAAAAGCATGGGAAATGAGCGTCGATAATGTTTCGACGTGACGTTGACACGCTGCTGGGTTTGTGCATGCGTGGATGGGATGTGCCGATTACCGAGAATATTCTTGGCGGGGAAAGGGCGCCCACGTCAACCTCACGACGGGAAGACGTTGGCGGGCGTTAAAGGGGCACAGCGTGGTTTAAGAGTAATATGATATCATGTTTGATGCCTTACGGAGCATTCACTCCTGTTCAGTTCTGTTTTGTTTTTTGGTTGTTGGGTGTTTTTTATCCAATTTTAACTTCAGTGTTTTTGAATCATTTATTTACCTTAAATAGATTTCCAAATAGTTTTTTTTTTTTTGTGAAAAGCTGTTTTGTGAGTAGCTGTTGACATATATTTTACAAAAAGTGTGTTTTTCTTAGTTTTTCTCCAATTTACGTTTTAAATTTAACCCATTGTAATAATTTTAAAAGTCTTAAAATAGTTGGAGAAGTATATATTAAATCATAAAACATGATGATTGCTGGTGTGTTGTAGCCTTCACCATGATATGGCGTGGTTTTAAGTAAAAGTGGACCAGTGCTATTGTTTGCTAATGACTTTTGTGGTAAAGACACTGGAGTGTTCCGACACGCATAACTTCTTGATAATTTTTTTTTTCGTTTATGTTTTAAAAGCACCCGGCAAAGCATTAATATAGGCATTAAAGGAGAATTCGGCATAGAAGAGAGGGAGAGAGAGAGAGAAAAAAAAAATGAAGGGGGGGGGGGTATTGCGGAGCCATTGTGCAGTCAGGAGTTATGTGTTATTCACTTCAGTAGACCAAGGAGGTAGAAAGCGCGCTCGCCTTGTACCTCCTTGAATAGACCACAGTAATGATAGGGAGCATGATGGAAATAAGCGTTTCATTACGATGTCGCTTCCCTTGCTCTCCACCACCGAAATGTTGAATACGTGTCCATGGTTATGTCAAGATTACAAAGATACCCTAATTATGCGATATTAATGCATCATTATCATTATAATATTCCAAAATTAATGCTTACCATGTCATTCCTCATTTAAAGCGAAAATATGTCCCTCTTCGTTTTGAGAACTTCACTTCCCCCTCGTAGTGGCGCCGGTTCCTTTCACAAATTACAAGTAAAGTAAATGCTACGACCAAGCAATAAAGAGGGATACATTATTGAGCACCTCTTTTTAGATGGTGCAATAAATCCTTACGTATCTGATTAAATGATTTGATTCTTCGTTAAGACTAAAATGTAAACTGCACATAGACGAGAAAATTACACGGCCTTATTTCTCCAACATTTTGTAGAAGCCACTACAAGGCTGCGGTACGCTTATCAGGACCCGACGATTTAATTTAGCATCAAAATACACATGACAGTATAGAGACTCAACACAGTTATGTAATTCCGTTCATTAACAGTCGCGAATGGAGTAGCACAGATTGTAGTTTGTTTGCTGACACGTTATTTCCTACGTTTTGAGTTGCCTTGAGCTTCATCCTGTTAACCTGCGAAGTCAGAAAGCGGCAGGAAAATGACCAATGTAGATGACACCACGGCTCCAGGAAGTGAGGTAAACTGTACCTGCCAGGTGAATTAGGCGAGGAAAACCAATCCTGCGTGCCTCTAAAATTACATTCTGTGTCGTCTGCTTTCTATGGTCACATTCGAGCAACAGTACCCAGGCGCTTACGTCACTTCTGCATGGATGAGATCAGTTTGCAGGAATCACGTTACCTTTTTGCCCTGCCGGTACCAGCAGACACTACTGTCTCCAAAAGTCTTCATCACTTCCTCCGTTTGTTTTATCAATCCCCGTCTGACAAGAAGAGCGAGAGAGAGGGGAAGAAACTTTGTTTGAGCTGCAATTATTCTTTTATCTTAATAATAAAACAATAGTTGTCGTTACAATAGAAATCCAGTGCGGGATCTTTATAATACTTGTTGTTGTTGTTGCTGCTGCTGCTGCTGCTGTTGCTGTTGTTATTGTTGTTGTTGTTGTTCTTGTTGTTCTTGTTGTTCTTGTTGTTATTGTTGTTGTCTCTTTCATCTCCCTTCCTCGCACTTGTCCTTCATACATGACAAGGGCATGCCTTGTATAGAATGTATTACAGGTACCGGATTATCCACTAAATGAATAAATGAATAGAAAACTAATTCACATACAATTATGACAGATTATTGGAGATTTTGTGAGTTGGTATACGATAATGTACGATGATTCTCTTAGCACCTGTGTAGTGCGATATAATTGCTATGTGTCAGTATACTCCTTCCGCGTGAACATGTCGATTTGTTCTCACGAGCCAGACCGAGAGGTGAACGAGGTGAGCTGTGTCGGTCGACTCATGTCCCACAGTATATTTGGTCATCGGCGGCGTCTTCAAGTTGTGTGTGTGTGTGTGTGTGTGTTTTGTTTTGTTTTGTTTTTTTTGTCTCGACAACCTTACAGATCATTCCAGTCATCAAGCGTCTGTCCATTCACAGTTAACCTCACCTAGACACTGCACGCTGTTCGACTGTGATGGTGTATTAGTATCTTTTTGCGGAGTGCCTTCACGTATAGTAATAACATGGAGCTACTTTTAGCTCCATGGTAATAATCAGACCACACTGATTCCAGTGTAGTAAAATTCATTCCTTTCCTCGAAGGTTGTCCCTCGCTGTCGTCTCGATGGTGATTTTTTTTTTCCAGTTATCTCAGCCATCGCTTGTCATTCAAGTCGCAGTGTAAATATTCAGCCCGTCAATTATGCATGAAAATCTTAGCACATGTACAGTGCAGGTAACGGATCTAAATTTTGAAACAGCTGTTCTAAATCATGTTCTTGCTGGTTGAGTACTCATTATTCATTCATGCCCTTTACGATTTGAACCGGGAAAAAAATTAATGAAGCATCGAAAACTTAGCTGAAAACACGCTACAAAATCCTTTCAACGAGAGGAAGAGTGTTGAATTAAAAATATAGTATTACTGTATAATACAGGGAAAACTCCCTGAAGATGTCTGATATGAATTAAAGGGACATTCCAGACGATTTTCATAATTTCACATTATGTAGTACATATATCGACAACTCCATTTATAGATCTCTGGAATTTATTGTGGTTCTTGAGCAGAGAAACAATACTTTGAAAAACCTTAAACAAATTACACTGAACAAGGATGATGACATAGGAGGTTCACATATTTCAAAAATGTAGCAGTGTAATTCCATTACAATACTGTTTGCTTGCGAGTTCACCTGTGTATAATCTATGCATGCCTTCTTCTTTTGTTCTGCTTCCTGGAGACCCAACTCATGCATTCTTATGGTGACTCTGCCATGTCATCATCCTTGTTCATTGCAATTTGTTCTAAATTTTGAAAATATTCTTATTCTTCATCCCAATCATCACAAATTCTGAAACCCTGTCCTCAGTTTAACTAATTTATAGTTGTTCAAATGTAAAAATCTGAAAATCATCCGGAGGTCTCCTTTAAGTTTACCAAAAAAGGTGGACAGTCTACTGAATCTACAGAAGAGTGGCCCCTGCCTCCACCACACATGGGAAGTGAGGGGGGGGGGGGTACTGTTGGATGGATGTCGCCTAATAGTTAGATGAAGTCAGGAGAAGTGCTTACTGCCGCAAGGAATACTACCCCACTTCCATTTCATGCCCTACATAAACCCGACTCCCGAGCCAGCCACCTGCCCTTCCCGTACCGTTAGGCCTCCATGCTTTCGGCTCCTCTTCCCTTGACTTGTGTCAGAGATGCTCAGTTTGCATAATCAATTCCAGAAAACGTGAAGCCGAGTCATTCACGATAAACTGTCCGCCGGAAGGGCGGAGGTACCCAAAAATTGGATATACCACTCAGCGCGATATGTGTCAAAATAAGACCGATGCATTCTATGAGCAGGACAGAGTTCTGCAAGAAAGAAAAAAAAAATCTTAGAGCCTGGAAGCCAGACTACTGCAATTCCGCTAGGTGACACCCGATGCCCGGGTAATCTTGTCTCCCTCTATCTCTGTGAACTGTTCTCCCCGCGCGAATCTAGATGACATCGCTAAATGATGCAGCTGAAAACGAGCCCATCATTCGACACGGCGATGGTTTACGGTCTCGTCTAGCAGGCGTGAAGTGCACCCAGAGGTCGAGTGTTTCGAAATACATCCCGGGGCGAACTATAAAGCTGGGATAAATCGCGGTTTTCGAAATGTCACCCGAGTATGTTGGAGGAGTAAGAAGGGGGAATGGAAATGCCAGCCATCGCATCCTGCACGATCAACTGTTCCGTTTTCGGGCTGTCATCCACCGGATTGATGAGACGGAATCGGATCCTGATGTGAATCACTCATGGGAAGCATCGAAAGAGAGCCGTGGAGCAGCAGTCACGTGGTCTCTACTGCGACGTCATTTGGTGGACACGTTGCCATACCTGATCAGTCACCATTCTGTAAATATTCAAAGATATCTCTTTAAAGAGAGAGAGAGAGATAGAAAAAACTTGAATGTGGTGTATAGGGTGTCATCTTATATACCTTTGTCCAATCACAGACAGTGACTATTGCGTGGTTATGTCACCCATTCAGATTACAGTAGTTAGTTATCTGCTCCAGAGCGATGTGCATAAAATCGAATGGTCCATCAAAATGCATTGGAAATGAAAATGAAAGATTTATGATCGGTATACCAGTATTATATTGTGTACAAAGGTTTCCCCAAGTTTGTTATGTCCACTGCACTCGATCAAGATGCACTGTCACATCAAACAAGAGGCTATCTGATATAGGCTGAAACAACTTACTATACATTGTATTTTCAGAGCTGCCAGGTTTGCCTGATCCTCCTTGAGGCTCCCTGAAATCTCCCTCAAATCGTGATTAAAAGATTACAAAGAGCTTCCCCGATTATCAGTTTGTCTATCTAGATGCACTCAACACCAGAGCATCGCCCTGATTTTACTCTTAAAGGATCGCCCCTGATTGTTGTGTGTGAGCGTTTGTTCGGAGAGCTAAGGGATCGACGATGTAATCATTGCCCATGTACAGTCTATATGATGCAAGGTATATTGGTACTTCATTTTTCATTAATCTTCCTATATACAGCGTGTTGTAGTATTCCAAACTTTATGCATCCCTCGTTAAAGGGGAATGGATAGAAATAGTAAAATTACGAATCCAGGTTGTCATTGATCAGGGTCCCGCGTGTTACTTCCTTTCTGCGCTCTCTTGTGCAGCTTATCTGCAGTAGATATTAATGTAGTGAAACCGTTCTTCTGTCTTAAATCATGCATGACGCATTGCGAAGATGAAATCAAGATGATTTTAGCCATTCAATAGGCGGTGCGCTCATACTAGATTGTTTGTTGTTTATTTGTTGTTGTTTTTTGTATTGCTTTGTTTTGTTTTTGTTCAGATTATGACTGTCGAGAAAAACTGGAAAAAAAGTGAGCGGACTTTGGTAGTGCTAAGTAGTGGTATCGCACGGCAATTTAGATTTCTTTAATGTGATTTAAAGCAAAGAGACTCTTTATACGATACAGTTGGCAAAGGATATAGAAGGACAGATAAATTCCAAGATGCCTGCCACAGCACATGGATGGTTAGATCCTTTGCCGCCATTAGCTGAAGAAGAAGCCGAGTGGTCGTTTCAGTATTGCAGAAAACATCACATTTCTTTATTGATCTATGTCGTCTAGGACAACATACACTTTGTTATTCTGTTAAGTTTTGACAAATCGTCTTTTATGTGATACGTATCGTTTATAGGCCTATATAAAAATTCAATCTCACCGCATTATGCAATTTTTAAATATTTTTTTTTAGTGCCAGTTTAGATATAACATAACGTTTTTCTTTTTTCCCTATATTTGGCAGAAATTGATAACCTAAATGAGACATATTATCGGGTATGTAGACTTTGATCACGAAGCGAAGTACAAAATATTGTGTCAGCGTAATATAAATCGAGTTAGGTCAAAGTAGGTTATAGGCCACGATTATAGACAACAATGTATAGGCAACAATTCTTACCATTTCCATATCATTGCCCAACGTGTATGTGATTTTGGTGTGTGTGAAAAGTAATGTCGAAGGGGAATACTAAAGCTGTTTCGCGTAGAAAATCGTGTAAACCTATCCAGTGCGCATAAAAGAGCGCGGCAAGTTATCATCAATTAGGCCTTCTTTCCTCAGAACCTCCTCAGACAGTATTTGAAGTCAAGCCGTCGTCGGCGTATGATTGATCTTGTCTATGAGCCGTCTCCAAG
Organism: Diadema setosum; assembly: GCA_033980235.1. NCBI lineage: Eukaryota > Metazoa > Echinodermata > Echinoidea > Diadematoida > Diadematidae > Diadema > Diadema setosum. The sequence goes on from CM067059.1 coordinate 41,960,472, forward strand.
TAGCGTTTCTCTTGTTTTTCCTCAAAGTGTTGAGATGAAAATTAAACAACAGCCGAACAAAATGGATTACCCCTCATCTTCCGCAGAAGATAAGGTTAGAGACGGCGTGAATCAGACAGGCTCCCCGAAATTCCAGGGTGCTCGTGGACGTGAGTTTCCGCGTCTCGACCCCCGTCTGCGCTCCTCATTCATTTCGGGCTTAGGCCTCGTGTCTGAATGGAGAGCCGCCTAAATCCGCTGGCTGATGCAGAACGATGTGACATTATCTACGCCCAGCAATCGGCGAACCTCGTGCCCCTGCCTGATGGCACGGGCGACGAGGCACGGCTGCACACACTCATTTCCCTTCCCATCATGTATGTCTTAGTCTGGCTCTAAACAGCAGTTATCATCAACATCACAACATGGGAATGGGGAAGTGTACATACCATGTTTCTATAAAGCATGACAAACCGTAGAGTTATCTCCCTTGCTAAATGATGTGCTTTTTATTAACAGATGCAACGTATAGCATTAAGGCGCGGGGGGGGGGGGGGGGGGGGATGGTGTATGTGAAAATATAATTCAGTGTAATGATCTCCCTCTGTGTTCACAAACTTTGTGTTATCTTCCTTTCTATGTTATCAAATCAACAACAAAACATGGCATCGTCTTTTGCACGGAACCGTCTTAGTCAATGAATTATCACACATCTGGGCCCCATTTCATAAAAAGTTGATATGATAACAACTCTTGCTGGAATGACAAATGTCATGGTAACGACAAGAATGCAGCTTCCTGATTGGCTGTTGCTATGGGAAATTGTCATTCTAGCAAGAGTTGACATCCTAACATCTTTTATGAAACAGGGCCCTGTTGTGAAACCTGATACACTGTTATTTGTTTAAACATTTTCAAAGCTTTTAGGAATCAAGTACTGTTAAAAATCGTTGAGCTGCTCATCATCATTACTTTGTTGTTGTTTTTTCCTATTTTTTTTCCTTCAAGGAAAATGGCTATAGATATGTGTATTGTATCTTACTCGAGAATATCAACCCGTGATTTTGTCAGCATCTTAAATAATGTAGGAAAAATACGTGCAGTATACACATTGTTTCCAGACCACTTAAATTTCTAACAAAACCTTGGAAGAGTTTTATTCCCACTGTTTTATGAAGAAGGAAAAATGTGCGACGCAGCCACATGCTATACCTGTGTTCAATGTCACTTTGAATGGGCTGGGCCCGCCGAGTTTCCCATGTCTGTGGCTGGGTGCAGATTTAGTGAATTGTAAGCCGTCTTATTCGACGTCGGTAAATGCGATTGCGGATGTGTCACCCACTGTGTGGCTGTATGATGACAAGTAACTGACACGTCTCCCGTGCATCTCGCAGAGTCTGTTGAAACCATGGGAGCGAGCGGAAGCGAGAATCTTCTCCTCTTATAATAGTCATCACCATATCAGGTTGGTTGTAATTTACATGCGATTAGCTTCAGGTCACTCACACGCTGTTCAAGGTGCCTCAGAGTTCTTTCTGTGTTTGCTTCGAGTATATTAGAATGTGGGACCGCGAATACAAATCGAAGACGCATTAAATCGCTTCACTCAATGCCCACCTGCTTGAAATGCAATCCAAATGATCATGATTCATCTCTATGGAACAAGTTCACCTTCATAAACATAAGACTTGAGAGAATGTAGCAATATTAGAAGAATACATCATTGAAAGTTTGAGGAAAATCAGACAATCCGTTCAAAAATTATGAATTTCTGAAGTTTTTGTGCAGTCACCGCTGGATGAGAAGATTACTGCAGCGTATGATGTCACATGAGTACAACAATATAAGGAAAATATAAAGAGAATTTCACAAAAATTCATCTTTTGAAAAAAAAAAATATTCCCTTGACTTGTTACTGACATAATATATGGGTAATATTATTCTCCCTGCCTTTAGAAAAAGACAAGTCAAGTGCTCTTTTGTTATGCGAAAAAAGTGAAAATATGTTGAATTTTCTTTACATTTTCCTTTTACTGACAGGCGCGGTGGAGCACCCTAATTATCTCGCAGAAATCCATCGGCAGCCGAGCCTCATTTGCATAAAGTAAACAACATGTACTCGCGTAGTTGAGAAAAAAGTAAACAACTTCTCAAGCTAATAACAATTTAAGGAAACCTATTTTCGAATTAAAATTGAGTTAGTTTGAATTTGAAAACATGTCCGAATATGCACATATAACATATTAAAGGATTTGACAATGATAAAATGTGAAATTTTAGCGAAAACCTGGCGAGCAAAATTACCAAAAATATGCCTCGAAAATCATCCTAAAATTCACGAAGTGTGATTGTGGAACCAAAGCGCCATTCAAACAAAGTACACCGAAATTTATTTATCTGCTTGCATTTTAAATGTCATACCGTAATATTCCCGGCCATGGTTGTGTCGGAAAAAAACAGAAGGTGATGTCCAAAATGACACGAACGCAAAGCGTACAGGTCGGTCCCATGTATATATAATCGCGTGAGCGTTGCATGTCACAGCACACAACGCTTTGCTGCATGCAGCGTGCGGCAAAATTGACTGCGTCACATGCAAACCAACAATGAGCACGAAATCCTGAATCTCACGTACCACGCATGCCCAATATTACGGGAAAAGAAATGACGTCATTTTCAATTGTTTCGCTTACTACAATTTTCTATTCCAAACCCTGTAGAAACATGTTGATTTCTCAAAAAGTACAGGTGGAACCAAGCGAAAACTTTCACCATATATGTATTGAGGCCTGATAAACTTATGTTGTCAATTTCGGACACATTGGAGGCCGGCCATAGTCCAGTCGGAAAAAAACAGAGAGCATGTTTTGCGAGAGGTGATTTTCACAACGCTTTAATATCTCAAGTTCTAGTGCAGCAAATTTCATAATTTTTTCATCAAAAGGAAGGTTTTTAAAAACTTAGATAGTGTGGGAAGTTTGAGTTTACTAGCGGCACGCATAGCGGCACAAGGAGAAGGTGAAGATTTGACTTTTTCATGCACACAGTTTCGGGCAGCCGTGGATGCCCGTTGGAAATTCAAATAGAACGGGGCGATAATGAGATGCAAATTGGGGTGCTCCACCGCGCCTGCTGATGTACGCATGACATCACAAGCTGTAGTAGTCTCCTCATCCAGCAGTTCCAACACAAAAAAAAATTAAAAATTCATAACTTTTGTATCGATTGTCTAATTTTCCTCAAACTTTCACTGATGTGTTCTACTAATATTGCTGCATTCTCTCAATCATTATGTTTATGAAGGTGAACTTGTCCTTTAAGTTTATGTGTGTAATTGAAAGAGAAAGAAAGAAAGTTTGTTTGCTTCTCTTGTGATGGGTGCGTTTGGTATACGCTTGTGTGTGAAGATGTGTTTTATTCGCCGTGTGGGTGTCGTGATTATGCTCGTGTATAATTAGTTTGCTGTACTCAAAACTTTCTGATGGATGTCTTTTATTCAAAATCACACCAAATAAAAATGATAGAGAGTAAAGTTGTAATCACGTTGGGTGCTGTCAGAACTAGACCGAGTAGGGACCGAGTGACAAGCGACGCTGCATGGACGACGGGCAGGATACTGTTAATTGGCACCGTCGACATCCCTTGCATTCATCTCTTCTCCGGTATTCATAACTGTCTCCCGATCCACCGTCTCAGAGCGCGACATCTCAGCAAAACGGACAGTTAGCTCAAATAGGAACCACGTGATGGCCTAATGGTATTAATGAGGAAGGGCCTTCTCACTTCCCCCTTTTTGTCCCACCGAAATGTAAACTAGTACACTACGTGCTTGATGGTTAGAGGGATCGTATAGTTTTGGTTGAGACCTAATTTCATGTTTCTAACATTGTTTTTTGTGAGATAATGAGAAACCTCTTATGAAATCGACGTTATTAGGAATTCGACGTTTATTTGATGAAAATTGGTTTTGAAATGGCTGAGATATCCCAAAAAAGAGCGATTCTAATAAAGTGTGGGACCCACACTTTATTACGATCTCTGTTTTACCTTGTTTTTGGATGTTTCAGTCATTCCAAACCCGATTTTCATCAAATAAATTTAGAACTCCTCTTAAAATGGTATGCTCTGTACTATATCATAAGTGTTTTCTTGGTATCTCGCAAAAAGTTAAAAGCCCAATTCTCATCTCCACCAATACTGTACCATCCCTTTAATATAACGCCGTGTTTATGATTCTTGTAAATACTAAAATGATAAAGAACATACACTCACGCACACACGCACACACACACACACACACACACACACAGACACACCCTAGAAACCCCTTGCCAGTTAGGCCTACTAGACCCTATGCGCACTTTTATCTGACATCATCACTGATGGGGATTAAGGGATGTTCGTCAGCCCAACCCCCCCCCCCCCCCCGGGGGGGGGGGGGGCTGTGGTTGCATGGTGTCATGGATTACGAATTTCAAATATCAACGGCATCATATTTATATGCATATTTAAAATTGTATATCAACTTTACTTGCACTTTTGACGATATCTTGTGCCATGCATGCCATCACGCCTTTATTAGCAATAAAGACAAACAAACAAACAAACATACGTACATACATAGGCCTACATACATACATACATACATACATACATACATACAGATAACAAGCATGCAAACACACACACAAGCCTCAGCGATTTTCTTGTTTCCGAAAACATGAAGTTAGATATACTCTGGGTAAATAATGTAGCACGTGACTGGAAAACAAAAAACAACAACAACAACAACAACAACAAAAACAAACAAAAACCGCCTGGATATTGTTTCATTAGATAAGAATCGTAAAGACTATAGCAGTAATGATCATAAGAGAGAGTGGAAAACCCTGCCCAACATGCCTAATTTGCTGTAGGACTAGCAGTGTTACTCGTGTGACATCCTGCCATGAAATGCATGTCAGGAACCTTGAGTGGCTTCAATGCAGACCTGACTGTCACTTTTCCCCGTACTTCACATCATCTTTCGTTGCATCGTGAAACATGATGGAGCGTGGGCTTCAATCAATGAATCATTGCAGAATCAACGCAGAATTTCACAGTCCATGTTACCCTATCCGTCATGTACCAAGGGAAATTATCCATTTTTTTCCCTGTACCACTCATCGTCATTTCAGTATTTGTTGTACCTTGAATGAAGTATATTGACGTGTATAGTGTGGAGGCGGCAAAATCTGCCGTTCCTCGTTCAGATTAGATAATTTTCTATTCGTCTAGGTATTTTTTGTTATTATTTTCCGTGTTAGCTAATTTTGAACTCTGCACTATCACTATACACCGAGTTTACTAACTTGGGCTCTTATCGTCGGAAATCTTTGCAGGAAAAAGAGATGCTCCCGTGGGTTTTGATGCGTTTCTCTTATATCTAGTTTCATCATATACATACAAATATTCATGTCAATTTACTCAATGATTATCGAAAAATCACGTGACTTGGTGCAACCCTGCCAAGTCCCCGAGTGAATGCGCTCGAGGGTAGCACGTGTATAGTGTCACCGTGGAGTCAGCGGGGAAGACAGAATTTAAAGAGGCGAGAAACCAAACATAATTAGGGCCGGATGTAGGTGAGAAACCGTCACGACCATTCACGTCGATGTAAAATTTGGCCATAATGAAATGTTTTGCACTGTCGGCGAGCTCATGGGATCTATAGAGAGGGCGAAGGGTGGCGTGTATGGGCCGAGCCCTCATCGTAGTACTGGGCGAGCCGCGGAAGACCCTATTAGTTTGCCCCCTTATTCTGCACTTGTTGACTGATTCGCTTTCGCTGCTAATCAGTGAGTCAAACACAACTCACTCCCACGTCATTCTTGGTGAAAGCTGCGCGCCAGAGTTCATTTGGATAGAGCGAAGTAAATAGTTCGGGAGAGTTTGAGAGCAATGACCGACATGTCGGGTTGGAAAAAGAGTGAGAGAGGGAGAGGAAGCGATCGAGAGATGGGGGTGAGGGTGGGGTAGTGCTTGAAAAGTCTTAATGTCACACGTTTGAAAATACAAGCGATAAGTTCCATGGGCTTGGTGTCTAGACGAATAACGTGTGGCTAGGTTATTGACAGACGAGCAGCAGTGTCAGTCTTCCTCGATAAAAAAAGAAAAGAATTAAAGAAGCGTAATCCTCGTGTAATCTATCAATACACACTTGAATGTATAGGCTCATGATCTGAGCCATTTTCCCCGAGCAAGTCTATAAATCCCAACGTACAGTACCAGATGACCTTGGTATAGTTTGACAATATCATTCATTCATTCATCGCAAAGAGCAGGGTGCTAGCCCGGTAAAGTGGTCCACTTGCAAGTAACTACTCACACAAGAAAACGGGCGAAAGATGCCGGCCCCTCGTAGTTCGCCCCAGGTGACTTGTTATGCTGTTCAGTTACTAGTATTAGTCACGAAAGGTGACAACCAGGCACATTGTACCATACGCTTTGAACTGAATTGAATTTCCAGTTTGAAAAATCTGAGCTGCATGACCGTACATGCTGTCAATGTCTCTGATATCGTTTTTCTGTGAAGCTTGGTAAGCAAAGTTTGATAATATCAATAGTTACATTGACACGATGATCCTTAACTTCGAGGATAAGCTCGTAGTTAAGTATGGGACGCTAAGTGTCGCATGCTCTCTTTCGTCACGAAATCGGTCATTTCGTCAACGAAATTGCCATTTCTTCGACGAAATTGTCAATCTTGACGAAATTGTTATTTCGTCGGTCATTTCGTGACGAAATAACCCGATTTTGTGACGAAAGAAACCGTACGACACAGAATGGCGCCCCATACTTACCTACGAGTTTATCCTCGAAATGAATGTTATTATATTGTGAACAATGATGTATTTAAGCTGTAAAGGGTAGCTGTGAAATACACATAACCTGATTCATATAAGCAACGAGAATGATGTATCTTTTCCCATAATAATTTTCTGTATCCGATGACTATAAAATGTGACTTCTTTAGCAACAGTTTACAGTCAGAATAAGCTGAGAAGATCATGTGCAATAGGAGTGTTATCGTGAACTGAACTTAGATATTTATCGCACCCAACTTAAACCTTGAATAACAGCAGTTAAAAAATAACCCTTTCTTTGCCTTTTTTTTTGTGGAGTCCGTTTGAAATGACCGGCTCATAAGAAAGGAGATGACCATTGTCTAAACATACTAATGCATGCGTATTTAGACGGCAGGGAGAAGATTCTTATGTGGAGAAAAGATTCCCCGCTCAGTTAGCTATCATGTGGAATGGGGAAAATGAGTCTTTCCCCCTATGTATTATAGAGTATACATTTTGTTATAAAGAATGCATTTTCTTCATCATGAAACAAAATATTGCAAAAAATATTCAATAATTTCACATTGACTTCCCATGACTCGTACAATTCGGTAACTTATTTCACAACCATAACTGTATTTATTATCATATCATATCATATCATATCATAGCATATTATCATAACTGTGTTATATACCTATAGAGTCAACGTCATACAGAACGGTACACCTCATTGTTTCTTTTTGTTTTGTTTTGTTTTTCTTTTCGATTACCAAAACGATTAGCACGAAAGAAGTTATTGTCGTTCTGTCGCCAATCCTGAAAAAATAAAAAAACAAACAAACAAACAAACAAACAAAAAACGAGGAAAGGAAAAGTGCGGTTGAATTCAGTCCTTGATTTCATCGTATACGCAACATATGGACCGAAATGAGATAATATATGAATCACAACGATTTTAGACTGTACGCGCTGGCTCTCACACGTTTATCAACATCCATAACTATCAAGATTATGCATGTACTTTCACTAGTAGAAAAAAGATATGCATATAGTGACACACAGTCACCAAACTGAGAGCTTAGATGCCTTGCACAACATTCGCCCGTAGTTCAGATCTGTATCGTTCCAGTCGTCCGTTGTCATGGAGATATACCCTCATTTATGCTTTTGGGCCGGATGCATAAACGCTAGCAATTGCTTGTGCTAGCCTTTTACTCGAATCCGTATGCATAAAAACAAGCAATTGTTTGCGAGCAGAAGCTCTTGCTAGCAAGTACAAGCAATTGCTTGCTGTCCGCAAGCAATTGCTTAGAGACCAAGTATTTGCTTAAAAACGTATGCATAAAACATACCTTTTGCTAGTTCTTGCTAGCAATTGCTTACGATTTTCCAAGCTCTGTAAAATGAGCTTGAGCTTTTGCTTATCTGGGACGTTCCCTTTTAAGTATCATTTTCATATTCATGGAAGAAAGACAACAATTGTGAAGGAGTGGTATAAATCTATAAGAAATTACTCTTAGGTAGAGTAAGAAATTTTTCATTTCAACAACGGGAATGTCCAGTGGTTAGCTCGCAAAATTTGATGAAAAACAGGTAGGATGTCTCACTTCGGTGGAGAGCAAGGAGACGTCTCTCCACGTGCGATCTGGCAGATGCGGGCTATTGTAAGCAGTGGCGGGAATCAGCCAGTAATACGAGTGTGTGTATAGTTGTGTGTGTGTGCGTCTGTGTGTGCATTTCATAGCTCTTCTGCTATGTCAGGAAATGTTTCCGCACACACATGCCCTTTCAAATGCATGCTGCCACACTCGCCTTTGTTCTTGTGTTCGCACAGGCGTGACGCTATTGTTCGAACCCTAAGCAATTGCTTGCTGAATGCAAGCAAAAGGTATGTGCACAAGCAAAAGATTATGCATATGTATTTAAGCAATTGCTTGAGCTACACCTTTTACTAGACGAGCTTGTGCTTTTGCTTGAAGCAATTGCTTACAAGCAATTGCTTGTTTTATGCATTCGGCCCTTTGTCTACTTCAGTTCCTTCTAAGTGTTAATCTAAAACGTTAGTCTCTTAGGAGATGTGTGAATGTGTGTATGTGTGTGTGTGCGTGCGTGTTTGTGGGTGTGTGTGTGTGAGTGTGTGTGTGTGTGTGTGTGTGTGTGTGTGTGTGTGTATGTATGTGTGTGTGTGTGAGCGTGTGTTTCCGTTTCTTAGACGCTCCACCAGGTGTGACGTGTCATGAATATCCCTGGTTTGACATGACGGCAATGCTTTTAGTTTCCATCAATGACCATGGCTCTCATTTTATAGGTCAAACGTCAAACTGTCCTTTCAAGTCTCCCTGTATCATTGTATCGGGCACATTAAACGTGTTTTTGTTTCATTTGTTCGGGTTTTTTTTTTTTTTCTCGCTCTCTCTCGCTCAGAAAGAGAATGCTTTCACAGCTATCAACCATTGTGGGCGATTTCCTTTTCTGGGTTAAGTAGCCGGTTTCTATTTTGTAAATGTAACACAAAAAATATGAAATAATGTATAAGGACTTGAAAACGTTCTCTGACGTTTACTTCGAGAAACTTGAAAGCAAGCCTTAGTTAAGTTTTTTTTTCTCTCTCTTTCTCTCTTTCTGCTTCATTTTCAGTTTCCCTGCTTTTCTCCTCTTATTTCCTGCATTTCCATGACTTTCATTCGTGTGGAATGAATGGCTTAAAATGCCAAGGTGACTGGTTCACGGTTGAAATGAAGTCGTGAACGAGGGATTGGTCTTATAACCCGAATACGTCGAAAAACGGAGAAAAGAATCCCGGTTTTACGTCATAGCAACACCGTCATTATCACAGAAGGATGAAACGGCTTTCTGCGAGGTATCAACGCTGGAGTGGGAGAAATCTATTCAAAGTACACAGGAAGAGTGAATAGCAATACCGGATATGTAGAGCCCTGATATCGATGTCATTGTATAACTTGATATAATGATGGCAAGAGCATTCTCCGGAGGTTTCCGTGTAACTCGATAGTCAAAAAACAAAGACAGAAAATAAAACTGTTTGTAAATCAAGAGTTCGTGATATAAATGTCATTTTTTTTTTCAGAGTGGGCAGTTTCTTTCTTTTTTTTTTTGAACTAGATTTTCATGCAGGCTCGCACATGAAAAATCAGATGCATATCTATATTCAACGATAATATATCATAGTTCCCTTTTTATTTCTTTGCGCAGGGTCCAATAAAATAATGACATCGCTGCAAATTAAGCATAATAAAGTAATGTCAATTCAGAATATATATTTTCGTGGATATGTTTACGGTATTTGGATGTAAAAACTAGCCTACTTATATTACATGTGAAATGGTTACATTATTTATGTCGGACCAGTTATGCTAAAAACATAACAAATGAAAAGAAACAATAGATTTATATTATTGATTGGTTACTCATCATCCTGCAGTTCTTAGGCTTTGCGGTTATCTTTTCTTCCGATTCTATGTGCTAAAATGCAGTTTTTTGTTGAGCCCACCGGAGGTGTGGGGAGACTAAGGAATCGCCTGCGGCGTCTGTCCGTCCGTCGTCCGTCCGTGACGCTACAAAAACTTGAATAACTCTCTACTGAGGATTTCAATTTTAATCAAACTTTGAGGGAAGAGTGGATATACAAAGTTACACATTTTACCGAACATGAAGGTCACCTCAAGGTCAAAGGTCACAGGCAGATGTCAATGAACTTTAGTGGCCAATGTTAAGTCTTTACGGTGCCTTTCGATTATGGCTCATAACTTTTGATCCCTAAGTCCGTTTGTGACCAAACTTGGCTGGTATATATCCCTTGGGAAGTTGAAGGTCATCACAAGGTCAAAAGTCACAGACAGGAGTCAACGAACTTTTAGGGCCCAATGTCAAGTTTTTACGGCGCGTTTCGATTGTGGCACATAACTCTTGATCCCTTTGTCCGTTTGTTACCAAACTTGGATGTAAAATGTCCCTTGGGGATTTGAAGGTCACCACAAGGTCAAAGGTCATCACAAGGTCAAAGGTCATAGGCGGGTCAATGAACTTCCGGGAGTTAGAAAAATAATATCTTCTACGCGAATGGACGAGACACAATTTGGCACTTGCCTTGTTCAAATACTTATGTGGTATTATATTGGATGATCTATGTTCAGTCAACCTTGCCTCAGTCGAATCTATTTGGACGGAATAAATAGCTTCCACTCTGAGAAAATTCGACTTATTAGGTATTAAAATCAATAAAATATAAAGAGAAGAGGACTTCAAAACACCTTCAACTTAGGCAATTATTCGACTTATGCGAGGTTGACTGTAGATAGGTTCAAACGGATGAAGAAACACTCAAGCATGCAAAAAGTTTTGAAAATTTTCGCCGTCACTCTCAAACTATGAGCAAGTATAGATCACAGCGTGAGTAAACCTATCATACCGAAGTGTGTGTTTTTCCTTTCGCTATACTGTCTAGACATAAAAATATTGAGAATTCATCTTCAGTATCGATTTCATCATAGCGTCATTTTGATCACTGCATTGGTATAGCAATATACGGTCCATCAACATTAATATCCACCTAATATTTCATGACAAAGATGCAGTGACTGGTAGTGGTGATGCATTTTAGTCGTAATGTTTTTGAAGAAGATGATGTATAGTATTGTCATGGCCTCACTATTTATATGTGCATTGGCAGCATTTTGAGCATAATGCTGAGTGTAGAAACGTGATTTTGAGCAATTCAAGCGAAACTCCGCCTCAGTCAATGACCCGGCACTTCGTATTATCAGCTGTTGTGGAAGTCACGGAAAATGTGTGGAATTTTGCAAACTGCTGCAGGCAATGAGTTGAGTGATGGGGAAAATTAAACTCTTATAAGACAGTTTTTAGCCTTTCCTATATAGAATGCAAATTTTGTTTGCAGACTTAAAGGAAAGATGAAACGTAAGTAAGCGTAAATTGTTAGTGAACACCATATATCGGCAAATCAAAACAATATGGATACGTATTAATATTGCCGTGTAATACACGTATCGGCAAATCAAACAATCAGTGAATTTTGCTCGCAGTCCAGCAAGTGAAGAGATAACTGATAAAAGGATGAATATGTTGATGATGAATGAGATGAAAAGTTCATTTCAATGCGGTGTCCTGTTGTGAAGTAGAAATAAAAGTTCTTTTTGTATTAAAAACATGACATGATTAAGATTGCACTGGCGACATGAGAGTCTCTTGACCGACACGACTACTTCCAAGTACCCACTTTATGTCCTGTGATGGAACCTAACAGCATTCCAATGCCCCAAATTTCTATGAACTGCATGCTAGCTTTTCTCCCACCTTTTTCATGCGCAAAGCTCTAATAAAAGTAGAATACAATAAAATCTGATTTTTCATGACCCCCCCCCCCCCCAACACAAGGCATTATGCTTTCATCTTCACAATTATTTATATGCAGGCCAACTGCTCCTTCTTAGCTATGGCACGGAAGATGAATGGAAGGCGGAGAAACTTCCACAGGCAAAACAGCGATAAACTGGTTCTTTTGTTTTTATTCAGAATCAAGCTTTGCACTTTTAATGAGATGTTAATGTGTATAGCTGAAACGATCAGTCATACAGGTTCAGACGATTCGAGCTGCATCTTCAGCTCACTGTCATCAATAGAAATGGTTAGGAATTTTATCATTGTGCAGGTGAAGTTGGAAAGGAGTTGATTATATACAAATGGAATCATGTTTGAATGGGGGCTTACTGAAACAACATTGAGCTGGCAACCTTTTTTACGTGAGCAGTCAGAATAGAATTCTCTAGTAAGTGTGATGTGATTTGAAAAAAAAAACACTTTATATCCTATGCGAATATGAATGTAAATAATGTGCTTCCTCATTACTAAGATATCAGACGAGCTCATGAAAGATAAGACGTATTTTTAATCATCCATCTTGTCATTATTGAATTTCGTAAGGCTTCTGATTTCCGACCAAACTATCGATCAGAGCTTTCGATATCATCATCCCTTTAAATGCGCCACGGATGAAAACGTGCTCCCCGCGTATTATACGCTCCTATCTGGGTATATTATCTCTGTTCTAGGAGATATAACGGAGGGTGCCGAGGCGAGAAAATTAACAATCCGTCACGTGATACGAGCGCCACTGGGTTCGCGAACTTGATATTGCAGCACATGCCGGTAATGGTATATCATAATCCAATTACGGCCGCATGTGCCGCGCAGACACGAATCATTCGAAGGGGTAAACACTAGACTACAGTCATGGCAACGCACTTTTTCCTCGCTCTGCCTGATCATCATCTTAATTTTGAACTTCTGTCAGGCATATGATGTTTTTTTTTTTTTTTTTCTTGGGAAATATTGCCAACACTCGACTAATCTCTCAAGTATTCCGTTGTCAAGTACGTTCTGTGCTGTATTCGCAAGACAAAGGGCCTATTTTTTTTTCATCGTCTGAGAGGCGAAAGTCGACTTCTTCCGATGTAATAATTATAATCACAGTTTCATATTTTAGTCAAAATATGTGCCATTCAACGAGTACAGTCCTTGTCGCTATACTACAGTGGGGTGAATCAGAAAGCTCAAAGACCAAAACATTTTTTTTGTATTCTATTATTTCATTTGTATTTATTTTCATTCATCTTTTAAGTGAAGGAGTAAATATATTTTTATCGGAAGGCGTGTAGCACTTGTAACAAAACATATTTTATGTATCCGCCATGAAATTGCGCCGGAGGCATTGTGCTTTCGGATTGTCCGTCCGTAATCGATGTTACCATTTGAGACAATCCAAACAAAATTTTATGACATATGATTATGTAAAGCTTTGAGTGGACGAATCTGTGCCTATCAGCTATTGGGCCCACATGCTCAAGGTCAAAGGCCATAGGTCAAAGTCAAATGCTAAAAGGTCACTATTTACCCTATATCTCTGCATTGCCTCTATCTATTTACATTAAACTCAGTGTATACATGTATCATCAGATTAAGATTCTCTAGGGAAAGTATAAGTCATAAGGTCAAAGGTTACAGGTCAAGTGAAAATGCAAAGATTAAACTTCTTTGTTCCTCAATATCTAGGAAATGGTTCCAAATATCCTACTGAAACGTAGTGTGAATGTATTGTATTGCCCAATATTGTTTATCTTTGAAATTTTGGGCCATTATGTCAGAGACCAAGGGCAAAAGATCGGATTAAATGCTGAAATTACACTATTTTCTCCATACCCTAAAAATGACTGGAGGTGTACTCTGAGCAGTGTAATTAAACTTGGTATTATGGCCCTTATTTTCTACATGCATTACCATGTAGTGATTGTGTAATAGGGACAGTTTTCGGCCATAAGGTCAAAGGTCATGTGAAAATGCTAAAATTTCACCTGTTTTCCATATTTTGAAAGTGGCTCAAAGTATTTTTATGAACATTGGTGTATAATTACCAGATAGTGATTATTTGCCAATCTTGTTAAATATTGTCTCGTATCGGCAATATGTACGGTAGACCTATATTGGGAGAATAATGCGATATAGCGGAGGCATACTACAGTACCAATCGCCATAGCGACATTTTTAGTTCATACTTATATCTTGAGCAAAGTCAGGATAAAAGTGTGTCCTTGTGTATAGAAAAGAATACGTTATATTTCAGACATGTAAACAACTGCATTGCCTTCCTAATACCACGTGACAATCTCGTGACCGAATCAATGGGCCGAATGCATAAAACAAGCAATTGCTTGTAAGCAATTGCTTCAAGCAAAAGCACAAGCTCGTCTAGTAAAAGGTGTAGCTCAAGCAATTGCTTAAATACATATGCATAATCTTTTGCTTGTGCACATACCTTTTGCTTGCATTCAGCAAGCAATTGCTTAGGGTTCGAACAATAGCGTCACGCCTGTGCGAACACAAGAACAAAGGCGAGTGTGGCAGCATGCATTTGAAAGGGCACACACACACACAACTATACACACACTCGTATTACTGGCTGATTCCCACCACTGCTTACAATAGCCCGCATCTGCCAGATCGCACGTGGAGAGACGTCTCCTTGCTCTCCACCGAAGTGAGACATCCTACCTGTTTTTCATCAAATTTTGCGTGCTAACCACTGGACATTCCCGTTGTTGAAATGAAAAATTTCTTACTCTACTTAAGAGTAATTTCTTGTAGATTTATACCACTCCTTTACAATTGTTGTCTTTCTTCCATGAATATGAAAATGATACTTAAAAGGGAACGTCCCAGATAAGCAAAAGCTCAAGCTCATTTTACAGAGCTTGGAAAATCGTAAGCAATTGCTAGCAAGAACTAGCAAAAGGTATGTTTTATGCATACGTTTTTAAGCAAATGCTTGGTCTCTAAGCAATTGCTTGCGGACAGCAAGCAATTGCTTGTACTTGCTAGCAAGAGCTTCTGCTCGCAAGCAATTGCTTGTTTTTATGCATACGGATTCGAGTAAAAGGCTAGCACAAGCAATTGCTAGCGTTTATGCATCCGGCCCAATTCTTCTCAAATGCCCATATAGAGCACCGTATTAGCTGACTTCTCCATCGTCATACTGGACACAACTTACTTGATGCTTAAATGTCGGATTTCGGTCCTTTTATCACAAATCTGTTTAACTTGCTACAACTGCGCATAAATATCGTGTAAGTACATTATATATATTTTTATGCCTCCGCCACGAAGTGGTGCCGGAGGCATTATGATTTCGGGTTGTCCGTCCGTCCGTACGTACGTCCGTCCGCATTCGTTTACGCGATAACTTGAGTAATATTGAGTTGAATTTTACCAAACTTGGTCATGTATAAAGTATGATGGGGCAATTACTTGATTAGATTTTGGGTGAAATCGGTCAAAGGTCAAAGGTCAAGGTCAAATCGTGAAATTGTATCCGTTTACGCGATAACTCAAGACTGGATCGAGCAAATTTCACCAAACTTTGTCCGAGAATGATGTATGATGGGACAATTACTTGATTAGTTTTTTAGTGAAATCGGACAGAGGTCAAAGGTCAAAGATCAAGGTCAAATCCTAAAATTTAACTGTTTACGTGATAACTCAAAACTGGATGAAGCAACTTTCACCAAACTTGGTCCAAGGATGATGTATGATGGGGCAATTAGTTGAGTAGATTTTAGTGACATTGGTATGAGGTCAAAGGTCAAAAGGTCAAGGTCAAATGCTTAAAAGTTATTTCCCCTATATCTATGCAATGCCCAAATTTATTTTCTTGAAATTTAGAGTAAACATGTACTCCTGCGTAAAGATTCTCCAGAGAGAGTTTCATGTCATAAGGTCAAAGGTCAAAGGTTAGGTGAAAATGTTATAATCACTTTTCTCGCTAATGGTTCAATGTATCTTCATGGAACGTGGTACATACGCATGTACTGACTGGCAATGATTATCTAGGGAACTTAGGGGTCATGGGTCAATAGTCAGGGGGTCCAAGGTCAAGGTCAACTCCTCAAAATTTTACTATTTCCCTCATATACTAGTATATGCAATGCTTGCATTATTAGTTTTAAAATTTAATATATACATGTATTACCTAATGGAGATTCTCTGGGAAATTTCCACCCAGAAGGTCAAAGGTTCGGGGTCAAAGGCCAGGTTTAAATGCAAAAGAAAAAAAAATCTATTTTGTACTATAATTACACTCTTTCTTCATACCTTGAAAATTACTCAATGCAT
Source organism: Diadema setosum (assembly GCA_033980235.1). Classification (NCBI taxonomy): domain Eukaryota; kingdom Metazoa; phylum Echinodermata; class Echinoidea; order Diadematoida; family Diadematidae; genus Diadema; species Diadema setosum. The sequence continues at coordinate 41,976,983 of CM067059.1, forward strand.
AAACTTATAAAAGGGTTGGTCAGAAGTCAAGTAAAAATTCTCAATTCCCCAATATACGTGTACCTGCACTCTTAGACAATAATTATAGCAAACCCAGTTCAAGGAAAGTGAAAATTCAAGATATTTCTGACAAACCTGACATTTCAATATTTTGCCAGTTATGTGAAACTGTCATCACACATTGTGAAGACATTGTACTATACACCTATTGGGAGAATCATGCATTATGGCGGAGGCATCAGTCGCCATAGCGACATTTCTAGTTTCCTTCTAGGATTTGCTTTCCTTGAAATTGCCATATTTAGTTGCCTTTGATCGTCTTCATAACTGATAGTTTCCTTTTTTATGGATGCTCAGCGGCGGATTATGACGGTGGTTCTCAGTAATTTCACTGTTTACACCGCCTCTTTCTTATTTCTCAGATTCCACCGTGATGCTGATAAGCACAGCAGCCACTTCGGACTCGAGACAAGGTAATTATGCGCTTCTTTGTAACTCACAACTGCCTGTGTCATGATTTGATGAGGGCCCGCACCTCACAAGCTTTCAGTTTTCCTGGAAGTTTCTTTGCAGGATGACCACACCTTCAAATGCAATGCCACTCTACTAGTATAATTATGTAAGTTAAATTTGATAAGTAGGATGTATCCAACAAACAGAATTACAGACATTTCATGAAGATTGGACGGAAAAATAAGAAACCCTTTGAAGGCTATCGAGTTTCACACGTCTTTACAAAACGGATGGTTATTTAATCGATCTTAACCGAAATGCCATGAATTTGACAAGATGATGATGATGATGATGATGGCGATGATGTACTAGTATTAAACTGCTATGCAGGTTTTCGACATCTCTGCACACAACCTAAACTAAATGGCTCTTTATGACATGTGATAAAAAAGTAAACCTCGTCTTCTTCCCACATCAAACGCATTGTGAGTTATAATAAACGCTGATCAAATATGACTTTCAAGAGGAAATAGTTGTATTTAAATTATCGACTTGATGGTTTCATTACTGTTGAAACCAACTGGAGTATAGTGAGGTGATGATATAATTTATATCATCATCATAATTCTTATCTAAGCTGCACGTGTGGTTATGCCCACTATCACTATAGAGCGTGAAAAGATGTGGATTTGAAATTCCCGAACTCAAATTTGGTTATACCGAAGTTGATACAAAAGACTATACCCAAGTTATAAGATGTATTAGTGAATTTCATATATGCATATATAGGAGAGAGAAAGAGAGAGAATTCTGTGAGATGCATATCTGCAAGACGCGCATGATTGTTGAAGTGGAATTTCCAGCGCATTAATTTTTATTTATCTATATATCTGTATATCTATATGTATTTATTTCTTTATTTATTCATTCATTTATTTCGAATATTTGTACAGATGAGTTCTATCAGCGAAAAAAAAAATAAAACCAACAATACATGCATACAGGGAATAATCACACATCAAAAGAGTTTTCAAAGGAGCACATAAACAAAATGATGGGTTGGTACATTAGACAAAAAAAAAAACAGTTTTGCTGGTCTTTTCTCAAGGCTCTGTACACATAAATTTATTTCATTTTCTCAAAAATCATCTGCTGCCTATCCTTCCTCTTACATGCTTTGGTTATGCCTCATGGATTGTTTGTTTGTTCGTTTTGTTTGTTTGTTCATTTCCATCTGAGAAGATGGCTGGATAGCCCATATTCAGCTACGTTAAGCTGGTCTTCCATGGGGTCCAGTTGGATGTGAGGTGGGACCACTTCACCGGGTTAAACACCCTGCTCTTTGCGATGAATGAATAAAGCGGGATCTTTCACGTGCATGAGTTGCTACTCTCTCATACACTGGACCTCCATTTTTATGTCCTACCCGAAGGACAGAGTGTTTTGCCTCTTGCTAGAGGGGACTATGATTATACACAACATTGCTCAGTCTAGACTCGGGTTCGAACCCGGCCCCTTAGGATCGTGAGGCAGACGCGCTACCGACTGAGCCAACTCACCGACGAAATTTGATATCCCCCTTTTTATTTTGTTCCAAACAACTTTTCACCCCGTATTTAACTAAGGACTTTGTGTTATGTATATAATATCTATGTATATAATATCAATCCTTGATTTGACGATTTACATTGACACTCGAAGTGACGCGCTGGCTAATTGTTGTTTTTTTTTTTTTTAATGCAGTTCATGGCAATGAGGAGTTCATTAATTAAGTTTCATGTGTCTTCGACTCCGTTTACAGTGCGGGGCTGGGCCGAGCCGCGGCCGAGCCCAGCCTCAATTGCGGAGCCGAACCCCGCAATTTTGTCCGTTTACACTGCCGGGCTCTTCCGCGCTTTTAATTCAAACCTTTCAATATTTTGTCGTAGTGGCGCTCTACTTGATAAACAAACGCAATTTGGTATAGTCTGGAATTCAGACCCTTTGCCAACTGGATTCCGTGGCGACGAAGTCGCCGTTCGGGCAAAGGCCTTTGCCGAAGGGAAAATCCTTTGCGGAACAAAACCACCTTAAACTATACTAGTTTTCGACATTGAGGGGGTTAATGTCTTGAATAGCGAAATAGTACGGACAGAGGGTTTGGAAGCCAGACTAAAATTGGCCGCGCATTTGGCCCAGTTTACGTTTACACTGAGAATAGGCCAGGCTAGCCGCGGCCGAGACCAGCTCCAGAGCGTGGCCAAATGCGCGGCCAATTCTGGCCCCGCATTTGGCCTTTTGCGCGTTTACACTGAAATGAAGGCGGGCTCGGCCGCGGCCGAGCCTCGCACTGTAAGCGGAGTCTTACGTGCACATGCAGTGTATACCGGTTGTGCCAAAAGCATCATGATTCATGTATGTGTGGCAAACTGATAATTTGTTATGAGTATAGAATTCCATGTGGTTTGCTTGTTTCCCCGTACTATGTGCTGTCTATGGCAATGTAAATTCTCGTGTGCAAGCTAAGCAGTGAACTCGCCTCGATCCAGTCGGACGGATGTATATAGCGTCATTTGCAGGTGGCAAAATGTAATGTAGATTCTCGCGCAGACGTCGTGCTGAACCACTTGCTACCCCCCCCCCCCACCCCATCTCTCTCCATCATCCCCCTCTCTGTATGTATGTATGTATGTATAATGTATGTATCTGTCTATCTATCTATCTATCTGTCTATCTATCTATCTATCTATCCCCCCCCCCCCCACCCCTTTAATCCAGAACAAATCATATATGAACGGTGAAAGAAGGTCGATACTGGCCATGTAGAAGACCTGGCATAAATAATTGTTATGCACTTTTTTTTTTTCTGTCAACCGACACTGTAATAAAGGCGCGTCATTTTCCGTTTGTTTTGTTTCGTTTGTTGTTGTCGTTGTTGTTGTTGTTGTTTTTTTTTGTTTTTTTTTTGGGGGGGGTGTTTTTTAGGGAGATTGTCAGTAAGTAGGGTGCGTCGAGAGTTCATTGTGTTGATGCAGTGCCCTACTGAGCGCCCTCATGAATTTGTTTCCCTTGTTCTTGAATACGTATAAGGGGCGAAAGTTAATTTCTGTCATGGTCGACATCACAATAAAACATTGTCGGGAGTTACCCTGGTGAAAATCGTCTCATCATCGTTGCATCATCTTTGCAAACAGTTTCAACAAAAATCAACAACAGATCAATGAAAGTTAGAACGGTGTAAGACTGAAACTTGCGGTGTTTTAATGTCATTGAATGGTCTAAATGTGGCGTTCTATTGGTTTTTATCGACATTTGGACAGTAGTACCACCTGAATTTCTTAGAAATTAAAGATAGTTTTAGTTTGTCTTCATAATTATTAACGCATATTAACACATGTACATTATCCGTAGAGTACACAATGGCAATGTACGCAAACATTGCCTTGTTTTGCCCAGCAAGACACATCACATTTGAAATATTATTATAGGTCGATGGATGGATGTATCAGGAAAGGCAAGTGGAAAGGGGGAAGTGTTGATGGTGTGTAATATCCCCCACCTTCCGGTATATAAAGAGTTCAAGCTGACAAGATGCTCGACAGGACCCGGAAACGCACTTTGAAATTCATTCTGCAGTCACAAAATAGATTGACAACACATACTAACATTAACGAAAAACCGAACTAAATCTTGGCGTTCGCGATGATTACAAAGTAAAACAACACTGAAGCTGCTGTGATGATGATATAGCAAGACGCAGATTCCGATTCGAAAGTTCTGGTTCTGCGAGAAGTTGAAGAAAATGAGCGGAAACTAAAAATGACATGAACCACGAACACTCGCACTATAACGATGTCATGTGAAGGGACATTTTATCAAAATAATGGATCTATCCCAACAAATTCTGCTCTTCCCGCTTCCATCCAGCCTCGATCGGATGCTTTACACGGATCTACGTGGGAGCATTGTTTGACAGCAGCCGAAAATGAAACAAGTTGTCATAACAAGGACTCGAGAGATCACGCACAATGAAGCGGAAACAGTGGGGGAAGTGAGACGTATTGTGGTATCAAAATCTGATGTCGCTAGAGTTTTACTTTTATCCTTGGATTTTTTTTTTTTTTTTTAACAACATGTTTTACATTGTCATTTGTCGAAAACCTGCCGTCGCTCAACCACAAAGACATAAACAACAACAACAACAACAACAACAACAACAACACACACACACACACACACACACACACACACACACACACACACAAAGTGTTGGGGAAGTGCTGAGGAGCGGTAAATGGGGTCAAGAGCATAATGAGGCTTGAAGCCATTAGACGTCATGGACAGTCACTTGAATAAATAAATCGGTACTATGTTGTAGAGACAGGAGGAAACAGAGACAGACGGCTGTGGTGAGAACCGAAACATGCATAAACACCCAGGCACATGGCTCGAATTCACGAAAGTGGTACAAATGAAACCATGGTTTAAACCATGGACAAAAACCAAGTGTCCCATGGAATATTTCGTTACCAAATCAGTCGTTTCGTCGATGAAATGATTATTTTGTAACGAAATGACAACATTTTGTAACTAAATGAGTATTTCGTTAACGAAACGGTCATTTTGTTGACGAAATGACCAATTTCATAACGAAATATTCCGTGCGACACTTGGCGCTCCATGGTTTTTGTCCATGGTTTAAACCGTGTTTTCATTTGTACCACCTTCGTGAATTCGGGCCATAGTGTAGGCACGTGGAAAAATAGTATACATGGCTCTAAGTAATGAAAGAAAGAAGATCGTATCAACAAAGGAATATCAGGAGAAAGTGAAGTTCTCTTTTTGTTTTTGTTGTTCGTGCACTTCTTATACAATTTTTGACTGAGACATTTTGTAGGTGAAAATCCGAAAAATATGCTTACAATTCAAATTCGACTTTTTCTTGTAAGATTCGTAACACGTTAAATTTGAAAGCCAAAGAATCTTCAGAACAGAAGAACGTGTTCTTATTAGTTCTCTGTCTTATACATGCTGGTGTGATTTCAATCGTTAGACCTGCATGTAGACTGGTCAGCGTGGTCATTTGTTCTTTGAACAGACGATGATTTCAGGGTTTAATTATTGTTTCATTGGGTATAAGCGCAGAATAATTAGCGGTATAGTGTTGTTGGTGCAGGGAGGTGGGAAGAGATCTCCCTGGTTGGTGCATGACCCACATAAATGATTATTGTAGTGCGTATTTCCTCCAGTTAACGTGAAGTGAAAGGAATGAACACGCATTATGTCAGATGAGTGACACAGAATGGAACAACGGCAGACCTTAAAGGGATGGTACAGTATTGGTAGAGATGAGAATTGGGCTTTTAACTTTTTGCTAGATACCAAGAAAACACTTATGATATAGTACAGAGCATACCATTTTAAGAGGAATTCAAAGTTTGTTTGATGAAAATCGGGTTTGGAATGACTGAAACATCCAAAAACAAAGTAAAACAAAGCGATCGTAATAAAGTGTGGGTCCCACACTTTATTAGAATCACTCTTTTTGGGATATCTCAGCTATTTCAAAACCAATTTTCATCAAATAAACATTGAATTCCTCATAGAATTACATGCTCTTTCACATTTCATAAGAGGTTTCTCATTATCTCACCAAAAAATGTTAGAAACCTGAAATTAGGTCTCAACCAAAACTGTACGATCCCTTTAATAATCTATTGTCGTCTGGCCAATAAACAGAATTTACCTCCAATAATGCGTTTGCTTGCACAAAGCAAAGAGAGGTTATGTCTGACATGTTTAAATCATCCCACCAACAAATAACACACCAAACAAAGGAAAAACAAACTTCAGTCTCTACCACCCCGACTAACAGAAAGTCTTGGACATAGTTTTGTGTAATTCATTCATTTCTTGTGTAGTTGTTTTAAACTGGAGAGCGAGTTGCCGAGCGTTTCACAGCCGATCTTCAGCGGAATATATCATCACTTGCAATCACACATGCAGACGTCATATAAATGACTGGTGCTCTCAGCTGTATACGTCGATGAGAAGCAAGAATAAAACAAAATCTGATCATGCGATTGGCGATGCGCTCCAAAATTAATGGAAATAACCTTTGTCATTTGAAATTATTCCTTTCCTTTCTTATCAATCGGTACATCGCCGAATGGGAATTTATGAATTCGTATGAAGGCGGGACGCTTTGAAAATGAAATTGAACTGTCAAGCTTGCGGGCTCCCAGATGGAACAGATAACAGCGCTGGATGAAATACATCAGATAGTTCTATCATCCACTTAACATGATGACGTGGATCCTTCATAAGCTGGAAGTTTTTCGGAATTCCGAATATAGAAGTTACCAGATTTATAGATTTGTAGATTAATTATCACACATCCATCAGTGCATCTTTTTCTTCTCTTTTAATGATATTCATTATCAAACAAGAAAAGAGTTCGGTCCTGTAACCTCACTCTGAAGACGGATGTTCCTTCGCAGCCGCTCACAGAGTTCAGTACAGACTGAGGAAATCAAGGGTTGCTAGTAAAAGCGTCCAGTCTCTTTCTGGCTCTTTTTCCGGCGTATAAGATTCTGTGATATTATTTTATATATTTTTTTTTTATAATTTTGAATAATGACCGACCGAAGCGTCTTTGAAGTTGTGCCCCAGCAACACTCAGTCACGATATCACGTATCGGCCTCTGCTTCCGCTGCTGCTGTGAAAGCGCGATGTCCTATTGGACTCCTACAGTAGTTTTGCTCGAGCAAACGAGGGATAAATATCATACTTTGATGTGATCTTCTTTTGCGTCCTACTCTGCATTATACCATGAATATTCACTTCATGCTTTTTCTAGCTCAAAAAAGAAACATTTTCTTTGTATCTTCAGCTCAAGGTAGGCCTATTTCAGGCCGAAATGCATGGTGCTATACAAATGAGTTACATTCACTTTTACTCGTGTCTTTTAACTTGGACACGGGTACTTCAAATGCGCTTTCTTGACTTATTTTTGTTTGTTTGTTTGTTTGTATACATACAGTGTTTACAGTGTTGCGTAACGTAGGGGATTACGTCATGGGGATACCCATACAATAAAAACGGTGTTTTTTTTTTTTTTTTTTAATGATCCAACAGTTATTGCTGATCCGGGTTGCTGACATGAGTAAACTATATGTTTTCCTTTTGTTTGTGTGTATTTGTTCGCGTTTACATCCTCACATACCTGCACCTGTGAGGATGTAGTATGCATGTTGATCCGATTTTAATCTATTCTACCATTCGATTCATGAGTGATAATTGTCAATCGGATGTGTTCATTCCATTATATACTTTGATAACTCTGTTTTGTTTTTGTTATTTATTTTTCCGCTGACGTACAACGTGCCGCTGCGGGACGGTTAACGGTAAAATGATAGTTATCGCTTTGTGCAACGTTTGTCACTGGAAACTCGACACCAAGGCATCATATCGCACTTCAAGGTAGTGTGTGTTCTTTTCTGTCTCTTCAAAATTCAGTCGAGTCAAGTTACATGACAGATCATGTACGAACTGTATCAAATGACCGACTTTACTAGTCTGACATTTCTAGACGGATGTGGATCTCATTACTACGAGCAACAATGGGAAAGACTGCCGCATTTCACAACGCGGATTTTCGAACAAGCCCTGTAATTGATATGAAGAGTTGGTAATGTGGTCAGTTAAATATATAGTTGTACATGAATGAGTATAATTGTGTAAAAGCATTTGCTCGTATTATACCGATCTCACTTTCCGACCCGTTCAGAGAGCACGTGTAGACCCCATCGACGGTGCGGTTCCCGGAAAATCTCCTCTGCTTTGGATGTGACATCATTCGAGTTCGATCTTGTTCGGGCATTTGTTTGCTATTGAGCTAAGGATGTCAATTACTTAGAATACTTAAAAAGAACAAGGAAAACAAAACAAATGAAATGAAATAAAAGATACCATTCTACATCGCTCTCATGGTATTTATCAAACTATCGGCAACGCTACAATCTTATATCCTGAATATAGAGTAGGTGTTTGTTTTTTTAAATCAATGATAGCCAACTAATTGTTAGCTTGGCTGCGAAACGAGCTCTAATTAATTAAAGATGATTCGATTGTTTTCTTTACACTTAGCAGTGACAACTATGATTTCGCAATATTTTTGGTAACGTCACCATAATCAACTTTATATTGAATGGGTTTTACCTGCATCATGCATGCAGTGTGTTCAAGTAGACCTATTTAAAGTGGTCGCTCCTTGTCTAGCTCTTGATGTCCCACTTCTAATTCTTTTTGCCCATATAATGTTTTCACAACCCACATACACTCCGCCAATGGTGTCAGATTTCAGGTCATAGTCGTTTCGAGTAATCTTCCTATTCCCCTTGACTGAAAGTGAAATGAGGTAATCATGTATTTTGTTCAAGTTTGATGTGACAGATCCGACCGACGAGAGCTCACTATACGGATTCTCGACTCTCTCTCTCTCTCTCTCTCTCTCTCTGTAACACGTGTTTTCACTGAATTAAAGGAAATCATTTTCATGCCTAAATATACATGAAGATTGAGTGAAAGCAGCAATATAAGTTAACACATCAGTGAAAGTTTGAGGGAATCGCACAATCGGTTAGGAAGTTATGAGATGTTTAAAGGGGGTGGCTAGTAACTGATCAGTGGGAATGCTGGGGGATGATTGTTCCAATCCTTGTGGGATTCATTTAAGAGTACATTATATATCTATGGTTGTGTGAAAATTATTTGCTTCAGAATGGTCTCATATTCAAGTAATGTGCAGTTTAATGTTTCCAGGTTAGCATGCATGTACAGTGACAGGGCGATCGTGAACGGGTAACGTTAACGATATATAATGTACTCTTAAATGAATCCCACAAGGATTGGAACAATCATCCCCCAGCATTTCCACTGATCAGTTACTAGCCATCCCCTTTGAGTTTCGATGCCATTATCGGTATATCGGTTTATCTGGATAACGAGACTACTTCATTTCTGGATCTCATGGACAACGGTATAAAGAAAATATACAGAAAAAACCCACAAAATTTCATTTAGCATGAAAAGTACACAATCCATCGACCTGTTACTGAATTATGTTAAAGGATATACCTCCTGCTTTTTGAAAGAGATATGTTAAGTGCTCTTTAGTCATCCCAGAAAAGTGAAAATAATATGTTGATTTTTTGTTGATTTTCTTTACATTGTTATCAATAATGACGTCATGAAGTGAGTAACCTCCTTATATCCAGTAATCACAGCACCGAAAGTTTTAAAATTCATAACTTTTTAATCGATTGTCCGATTTTCCGCAAACTTTCACTGATGTGCTCTACTAAAACTGTTACTTTCACTCAATTCACATTTTTATTTTGGTATTTGTTTCCTTTAAAGTGGTATTAGTGTTACAGGAAGCTCTTTTGTATAATCGAGGGGGGGTGGGAGGGATGGAGAGATCACATCTCCCTGGTAGAATGAATGTTACGTAAACTGATGTGTAAAGCAATCACTTTTCAGTGCTTTCGTTTTCGATGCGGTTCGATAGGGTAGAGATTGTGATACTGGGGATAAATACAGGCTCTTTCCTAACCGAGGATCCGCAACTTACCATGATATTCGTTATATTTTCACTACAATATTCTGGGGATCCGCGCCGGCGAAACCGGACATGGCTGATGAAAACCCATATTTCAAGCAACTTTCCTATTATATTACTCAGCCTGTGTATAGCCACTCGAGAAACCAATCATATCGATTACTTCGCGTCACACGCATATGAGTCATTTGATCCATGGTTTTATTTACAAGAAGGTTCGGTTGCAATTGTTGCGTTATTTCTCACCTTTTTTACGAGCTGCGGAGACAGTTTTGTCGTCAAAGCTTCAGTGCAAATTTCTCTCTGTGCAGATCATTGAAGGCAGGACCGCTCAATGTAACATCTGAACATGATTACGCTTTGTTGCTTCGTAATATGGTCCCAGTCTAATTATGGTGTTTATTAGCTGAAGAGTTTTATCACATTCAAGGTATGAAGTCATTGGCTATGAAAAAGATTATGTCACTGCACTAGGTTCCCATGTTTTGTTTTTGAACGAGAATGGCATGAGTGCCCAGGGTTAAGACTTTGTATTCAATTCTTATTGTAATCGATCTGGAAGACAGCGGATCTATGCTGGTCTTGAGAGCGATATCCGAGGCCCGTAAGCCTCGAGCGAAGAGATTATAACCTGGTCCAAGTTAAATCAAGTGTTGAGATCTTTTTTAATGGAGTCTCACGTTACGAGACTACCACATTTTGGCGGCAGTTATTTCCGGATTCGATCTCAAAGCGGTGTCGGATGATGGAGTGATCGACACACTTCAGGTTATCGGAGCAGACAGGATAGGGATTGCGTTACCCAGTTCGATTGCCTTTCCCTAAACTGTGTGCCGCCGCCCTAAGCTTAATTCGTGAGCCGACCACTAGATACAACGATTATATTTTGGCTCTCATTTTTAACTGCGGTGTGACTGATACCGTGCGACAGAAGCTGGCTCAAAGAGCAGTTTCGTCTGCGCGGATTTTGTTACCCGCTGCTACGTGCCCAACGTAACATTGGTTCGGTTTATGTGCAAGGTAAGGCGAGATTTCAGAAATGGAGCGTTGTCTCGATTTTCTCCCACTGGTTTTCAGCAATTCTCAAAACACATCCCTCACACAGCATGAACGATGCTCTCTAGAATTTCACGTTTGTTTGTTTTGGCTAGGGCCATTCGATATGACTCCACTGATTCGCTCTCCCCTTTGAGCTTTTAGCAGCGCCCTGGGTATGCCCGCAGAAATGACTGTATTCTAATCCAGCGGTGTCGCCCACGCACGAGCATATTTAATAATAGCATGGTAGTGTAGAGGCCCCAGTCTCCGCGCTTCCTGTTGCTAATGAATCAGCCTGGGATTATTTTCCCCGGGCACCGCCGCCATTGCTTGTCTACGGTTGCACATTCCTCTCCTACACGTCATCAGTATGCCTGAAATGCCGTGCCAAGCATACAAGCGCAGTGCGCATGAGCAGGAGAGGTTAAGTGCTGGATGTTTGCTCGCAGTGCACGCTGCATCGACAGATGTGTGACAGTCAACGCAGCTAGCAGACGACGAATCCGCTTCGTTCATTCTTCACCTGCGCTGTGTAACGTCCGCGATAACTCTTCTCCTCTGTGAGTGCATAGTGACGCAATATGCTGAGCGGCTCACTTTCACGGCGATTGTGAATGACTGACTGTTTTGTATTGAATATTACATTCAACTACATGTGATAGACGCGTAGTAGTGAGCAGAAAACTGTCTGGCTGTATGTCGCTGTCTCACTATCATCTCACCATGCATCGACAACACTGCTACCTGTGTGATTTACCACGGGCACCATGGGCTTTACTGCACGATTTTTCAGAGCCGGTGTGCCGTGGATGTGTCAACTACGAGGGAGCTGATCGAATCGAAGGTGTCATCGAAGGTGCACGGCAAATGAAACGGGCACACAGTTTTCAGGAGACAAAATCTTACCCGGGACATAAACCAGGACAAATACCTCTCATGCCGCCCCAATCGGTGAGTGTTCCACCTCGCCCAAGTGCATTGGAAAGTAGCAGTAGCAATGTGAATCATGTTGAACCATCGCCAAGAAATCCACCTGGCTGTGTAACCACACAGATACACGGTGAACGATTTGTTACTCATGAGCCCAGTCGTGCGCGGAGCATTCATGATTTTTCGACAGCACCCAAGTTTGGGTTCCCTCCTTCGGATGAAGGCGAAGGAAAGTTGCTGTCCCGCGGGGGGCTAACTCCTGTCTCTGGTCCCCATATGGCCCCTAATCTTCTCCACCATCTTAGCGCTCCACCTGCATCTAACTCTGTATTTACGCCACGACATACCGTTGCACCCACTGCCGTCGGAAAAGCAGCACCACCAACCACGACCCCGAGCAGCGGGACGAAGCGAAGCTCGGCAGATCGCGAGCGAGAGGACAAGGAAAGCTCGGTGTCGTCCCATTCGGACAACGAGCGACGCGTCACCCCCGTAGCAGACGACCCGTACGGTCAGAAGCCTAGTTCTGTGCGTCAAACTTTGGCGACGCTATCGACATGTACCCCTTTTGAAATTCGATTCAAGAAAGACCATTCACTCCGCGGACGCGTATTTGCTTTCGATGCTGTGTATCGTCCAGGACTTGATTATGAGGTCAAAATCTATATCGAATATCCTAGCGGATCCGGGCAGGTGTATTCTAGTGCGTCAGGAGCTGCCAAGCAGATGTATCAAGACTGTGTAAAGGATGTAGGTAAGAGTCTATCTTCGGGATATAAGTACCTAGAATATGAAAAGAAGCATGGGTCGAGTGACTGGCGACCTTTGTGTGATTTGTTGCCGGAATCTGTTCGCTACTTCAGAGATATGGTGAGCGTGGAAACTTTACCACAGCCGTACATAGATGCGAGCTGCCCTGTTCTGCCCATTATGACTCCCACGCTTCTCTCGTCTCGTTCCTTCAGTCATAAAAGCAAAAAGATCAAATCTTCGCCAGAGCCTGCTGAGCAGGACCCAAGCAAACTAACGGAGGAGCAGCAACAACGACAACAATGGATGCAGAGCCAGGCGGAGGCGCTCAAACTTACCATGAATGCTGGGTTCAGCAGCTCACGCCCACCGAGTACTGCCACATCGCCTATGAGTAACCCCGCCTCAGCTGGTACCCCGCCTGATGGCAGTTCCTCCCAAGGTGGTCCTTCGCCTATGGCCGCACTCATGTCAGTCACCGATAATCTGGGAACTCCGACATCGCCGACGAGCAAAAGTGATGCAGGATCAACATCGATGCGACCGCCCAGCAACCCCGCATCGGGTTCGAGCGACAAGTCCCAGCGTAGCCCCCATTCCCCAACCACGGCCCAAAGAAGGGCCATGTACCGCAGCAAGGAGCTTTCCCAAGCGGCAATCCCCCATGGGCAGGAGACCAGTGTCACCCCGAACACAGCCAATCTACCTGACTCCTCAATGCACATGCTGAACATCCTCAAGTGCACTCTTTGTCACGAGCGTCTTGAAGACACTCACTTTGTCCAGTGCCCGTCCGTAAGTAATCATAAATTCTGTTTCCCATGCTCAAGGGATAGCATCAAGAAGCAAGGCTCTGGAGCTGAGGTGTACTGTCCTAGTGGAGCCAAATGTCCACTCGCTGGCACCACCACTCCTTGGGCCTTTATGCAGGGGGAGATCCTCACCATTCTTGGAGAGGAGGTGAAGGTCAAGAAAGAACGGGACTCATAAAACTGATTTTTTTTCTCATCTCTTGCGATTTTGTCACTGACGAATTACTCGCGTTTCTTTTATTCAGATAATGTGTTTTGTACATAGTGCATCATTTAAAAAAAATGCCAAGGAAGTCGCCCATATTTCAAACTGTCACGACGTCACTGCTGGACAGTATCACGTGCTTGTGTATATTTCTGTAAATGCAGCTGTACATGTACATAGCATATATTTTGTGATAATCGGTCTACGCGATGTTATATCACAGGACAAGACACTAACAGAGGAAAATTATCACCTTGCGAAGAATGATGGGTCATTATGTTTTATGTTGCAAGAGTATAAATGCTTATATATACCACATGGAAACCGTTTGTCCTGCTGATGCTGTTGCTTTTCCCAAGTAAATTGTGTATTTCAGCATGTTCACATTGCTCGTATCAGTGGTAAGCAAGATATACATGGATTAGTGTCACTTCTGCACTATTTTTAAAACTGCTGTGTTTCTCTGTGTAATGAACCGGAGACTATTGCGTTCAATTTTGTATTCGATGGTATACCCTACTTTTAGAGGTCTATTTGAATTCCCTTATATGCGATGGTGCAATTGTGCGCTTTTGAGATGAACGATAGGCTATTGACAAACCCATCTCCAGTGCTTAAATAATTAGCAGTCCACTGCGAGGAATGATTATGCCGGCGTCATTGGCCGTGCCGGAATTTAATCATTATTGCGTCATCGATGAGACACAAGTTTCTAGACGTGGAATATTATTACTGTTCCAGTTTATGTGAGAACTTGTAATACTTTCTCATCCATCCATTTTGTCAACACATCGTAGAATATATGATACGGAAATGAAGCATGTATAATGGGCTGTTTTCATATTCATATTCGGGGGGGGGGGGGAGGGGCAGAGAGGGAGGGAGGATATTCCCCTTCACACGAATTGTCGCTCATCAAAATGACCCGATGAGCCACGGACCATGCATAGCATGAGGCATACATATTGAAATATATTTTACGTATTTAAAAAAAAAATGGAAATAAAAATCTTTTCATTTCTAGCACCACTGACGAGAACAAATTGAACACGCCTGTTACAGCTTCAGAATTTGGCAAGTGAAAACGTCAATCTAGCTCTGGGATTAAAGTTTGTTTAAGAACAGTTGAAATAGTTCTAAGAATATTCTGTCTTGGTACATTTTACGCTCTTGAAACAATGTTCAGTTCCGTGAATTAAATCACCACACTGTGCACACGTGAATGTAGAACTTGAAGCCACTTATTCTTCTTTCTATAGTGTAGTCATGTCACAATGTTCGCAAATTCTTGTAAACGATGTCTATCTGTATACTTTGTGATGTGACTTTTGTAATGTGATTGTACATCTAGTACATTAAAACTGAAAGAAATACTTAAAAAAGTGAGAAACCGTGTAAGTCTATGTGTGTATGTGTGTGTGTGTGTGTGTGTGTGTGTGTGTGTGTGTGTGTGTGTGTATGTGCATGGCCGTGTGTACGGATGTGCCTACTACGTTATATACCTGTATACGGTGTACTCATCATTAGTTTGCACACACAATATTTATATATTCGTATAGGTAGGCCCTATGTTGGTATATGTGAGTGAATATGTACACGTGTATGTATGTATACATACATGTATATATATATATATTTATATATTATATATATATATATATATATATATATATATATATATATATATATATATTTAATATATGTATATACTTTATATTACCTTAATTCCGTAAGAAACTATGCTGTATAATAATTATAGAGTGATTAAAGGGTGGGCTGTATGTGTACACATATCATGAATATTGTCAAAAAAAGTTTGGCATCTTTTTATCATGAGAACAGTAATTTGCTCGTGTGTTTGATTTCTCAACAAGAGATAGTACAGAAACAGGGTCAGTGCTGCAGTTTGTACTCCGTATCGCGGATGTCACGTATTGTTTATATTGTAACCCCCTGCACTTTGAAAATCATGTTATTGCTTGCAAAGGTTTAGGAAGTCGTACAAAGGCGTAGGCTTCTGTAACATAATGGGATTTTATTTGGCAAATGTGTCGGTTCCAGAAAAGCAGAATATTCCCTCTCTAATCAACGGGCAGTCAACGATATATCATACACCCTGCCCAGCCCTCTCTGGTCTGTCGTACGATGACGCATGGTAGTGTGCTTTGCCGAAATAGTAACTCGGCAGTGAAAACTAATCTCACTAACACATGCTGCAGCAGGGGCACATGTTTGCACACACACGTACACACACACACACGCACACACACACACACACACACACATACATAATTATACACACAACAGGCTACGTACTTCCTCGGCGTCACCTTTTGTTGTTGTTGTTTGGTAAAAGGTAATATGACCAGTAGATTGTATTTGGCGGGCTAGCCTGCTGATACTGAAATTCAAAGCCTTGACAGATTGCATGGTAACAACTCCCTTCAGCCGAAGTTAATATTAAACCAGGCCTCCGATGGCGAAGGAACTCACGCAAAGCGAACCTTATCTAAACGTTAGTCACCTGTAATGTTTCATATTATACATCCTGATCCAAGATTTAAACAGAAAACTGATAAGGGCCGGTTTCATTTCATAAAGACCCCCCCCCCCCGATTAAAAAAAAAAAGTGATGAATTTTCTGCCTTGTGATTACCGTCTCGTTCGTTCTCACATGAGTAATTCCTGCGTAGAACATGCATAGCGTAAATATGCATTTGCAGTTCAATACCTATGATATTCGTAACAACTTAGGAACAACACTTTACATTTCAACGAGATATCTTATTGGCATTTGATAATTACAATCGACATTATCAACACATTGTCCTCATTAATGTCAGTAACTTGTCATACATGATATTAAACTGTCAGATCAATCGGTTTACTGAACTGAGATTGACAGTATGGAAGGAATGTTAAAAAAAAAAAAAATACTTTTTTTTTTCGGGTTTTCCCCTAGCTGCTCAAGTGCCATTCATCAATCGAAGTAACAGCCAAGGTTGCGAGACAACCCATTACAGCTTGCATGACGAAGGGACAGCAATAGCATGTGAAACAAATTGCAGATTGTAGCGAAAAGAATGATACTGTATACATGCAGGCCCTACTAGGTTATCTGCAGGGAATTATCGGTCAGTGAGAATGCATGAGCAAGTGCATAGATCTTTTATGATACTGAATGATCAATATAAACACAGTGGACCAACCTCTGCTTGTCAACATGCAGTCACTCCTATACCGACAGCATGACGTGGCAAGTGGACAATGCAAACACCACTTCACAAATAGGCGCCGATACTATAACACACTTGATTCGTGCCGTAATAGCGCTGTATAAAGACGAATTATGATTCATGCCGATGGAATGCTTCTACGTTATTCACTCGTTCCGAGAATCAATTCAATGTGAGTTGCCTTTCGATTGACTTTGACACTTCCCGCAAGGTAATAATCGACCACACCTGGTCCCGCTCGACTTGTTCGAAATAAACGTAATGTGAAAAAGGCTCGACATGGATAAATCAATGCAGAAATAGTGTAAATATGACTAAATATAGTAATCCTTGTCAATCAGTTCTCATGAGATTGGCAGTCCTTGTTTTGCACATGTTTTTGTTTTGAATTTACTTCAAAGCATTTTTCAGTGCTTTGAAGAACAAAACACTTCAAAGTGTTTTGTTGAATGGTCTTGGTAACGAGCTGTACAGAGTGTATTTAAAGCGAAAGACTTTAAAGATCACCTACCTGGTTTCTATTTTTCCCATTACGCGTAATTCCATGTCTGCGCTTCTGACGCAATACTATAAATATTGAGGGGAATAGTTTGGAGTAAATTTGTCTTCTAGGAGTATCACTGCTGAACTTATAATAAATAAGCCAACCATTTGCGCTGACAGAGAACTAAAGCGAAAACAATAGTTGCGTTACACCGTAGTGCAAGTCATATACCATAAATACGTTTTTCATAATTTTCCACTAGAGTTGAAGAGCAGGGTTGTCCCGCGACGCACATTGAAGTACTGTATAGTGTAACCATGGAGCTGTTGTATCTCCATGGTGTAACCCTGATGTAGGCTCTCCTACGCACTGAAACTCTACCATGTCTTACATGTATGTACAACTGAAACTGTCCCGATGTAGTCAGTGATGAGTAAACATTCTAATCTTGACCTTTCGAAGCCGAGGGACGAGGGAGGTGCGGCGATGCCGAGCAGAGACTCCTTTATTCCCTTCCCAGCAGCGATGGCCAAAGGAATGCCAGAAAACAAACTCCGTGAATCATACTCTTCCCGCCAATTACTTTTGGCCCCTTATTCTCCTTGAGCGGTATCCATTGAGACACATCTGCTCTGCTGGGCGTCGTCTGCGTCCCTTACTTCCAAGGTTAAATCTGAAATCATAATAATAATAGATAACACGTTTTCGAACGCGATGACTGAGATACGAACACGTCATAATCCTAGAGAATACATGTACACATGTATTCCGTTTTCTCATAGTAGTCTCGTTTCCAGATGTCAGGACTTTCCACTCATCTTTGTCCCTTCTGCTCACATCGATCACTCTTGATAGAACATTTGCGTGTTTTTGAATCATTTAATTCGTGTATGCTTTCACTGCTGAATAACTTCTGTTATGGCCCTGTTCGTTACACAAGCCAAGGGGTCTCGTCTCGTTAAGACTCGAAAACCTGCAGGCCATTGGCGAATTGCAAAGTGGCCATTCTGCGAAGAAACTGTTGACATCATACAAGCTGGGAAAAACTCTGGAAAAAAATATCACGAACAACAATACACTTTTTAAACGTACGTTCTTCAAAGCAAACAGTATTTTCTCTTACTCGACAGGAAGAAGGGGTTCATTATTGACAGTGAACACTTAATTTGTCTCGATACTGACTTTGTTACAATCAAGCATTATTTTGTCAAGCCAAGATTTTTTGTTTTTCGTAATGAATATCACAACTTTTTTTTTTTTTTTTTTAATGCACGTCACAATCACAATCACAGTCACTCTCTCGCCCACACAAGGTTAGTGTGCATGAATAATGCACGGCCGCTTCGTGGTCTGTTAAATCGTCATTCATTCATTCTTGCTGCTGGGAGGAAGCTGTATTAAAGGCTCACCGATTCAGACGGATGCAAACCCGAACATAATGAAGTATCTATCGCTCGGCGAAAGCGGGGCGCCTTTCAATATGGAGGATACACATCCGCTTCGATATAATCGTTGAGCAAATAGCCATGGAGAATTCGGAGAAGGACACGAAATGGATGTGTGTAATGTGTGCATGTGTGTGTGTATGTGTCTGTCTGTCTGTATGTGTATGGGTGAGTGAGAGAGATAGATAGAGATGGAAATATATAGAGGGAGGGGGAGAGGGAGGGAGAGCAGACAGACCTGGATACTCTCTGAGTCGTAAATGTCAACATTTACTCTCGTTTTTACTGCTGTCAGCTTTCCCTGGTACTCCTCCACCCCCCCCCCCCCCCCCCCTCACGATGTGTATAAAAATCCCGGATGTCGATTTTGCGAGGATTTCTTTCCACTTCGATACAAAGAGAATAATGGTCTGCGGTTCATTTCTGTATGATTTGAGTAACGTGTAATTTATACGATGAAAAGCGAATGATCTTGTTGCGTATTTATCGGCTAATAAACCGAGCAATGGAATTTCATTTAGTTATTAATGCCGGCATGCCCGCAATGTTCAGAAAATCATCCAGACATCGTAACTTGATTTAATGATGTCTCATAAAAACAACACAGAAGTCTTCTGAAAACTTATTGAGAATGTGATCGAGAAGGGCTTCGTAAACTATTTGTGGATGTAGCTAGTCGTATTAATAAAAATGACATCCTTCCGAAGCTGAAGTTCGTCCTCGCAATACAGAGAAACGAGAAGGTCATACGATTTTTATTTTCTCCCCCAACTGTCGCCTCATCGACTGTATAAAGCTGTGATCATGATGATGAAAGATGTAAACCGAATCGACGTGGACATCATTCCTCGAAACACAGAGAAACAGAGGGCCTTTGCGATGTATCTTTATGCTGTTGTTGTTACGTGTGTTTTTTTTTTTCTTCGTTTATCATGCGCCTGTCGTTCGATCATTCTGTGTATCAAAATGTCACTCGATATTTTTCTTCGGAAGTGGATTCGACCGTAAATTGCATGCGATCAACACGCCACGCCTCGTAAGTGAACTGTGCTCTGGGTAGAGAGAATCGAGGAGCGGAAGAAAAGGTAAGCAGCCATCCATCAATGCAGGACTCTCCCTCGTTAAACGGTAGAATCCATCCTTGGACCGGAGACTCTTCCCCCTTTTGTCAGCCCGTGTCGAAGTCCGACGCGCCATCGATCAAGCTGATCGGAATCAGATAATGAGAACTTAATTCCTCCGCAGTCTCCTCCTCATCCGTCCACTGAAGTCAGGCTCTAATGAGGTTGATGAAGTAGGCTGCACTCGACCAACTTTAGGGGACGCTGCATCTCCTAGTTTAAACCCCTACACGATTTTTGCCTCCTTTCTTTAAGACTATTTAACCTTTTAACGCATTATTGTTTAAGGGAGTACATCAGTGTATTAAAGAGAAAAAGGAAGTAGGGCAGGTGATGTGTGCACACAATAGTGGATGAAAATACGACGGATACCGAATTCCTGAAGATCTACAGGAATAAGAACGTACAAATCTGCATTGAATAAATTCCAAAGATAGACTTATTCTTTTGTTTTCTCGTCCGCATAGCGGAAGTGAGACATATAGTATGCGTCACTTTTCCCTCGTCGTCGGCTGCGGCGGCGTCGTCGACAATTCGATGTAGGCCTACTCTCCCTAATTTTCCACGGCTATTATGAGCTATGAACACTGAACTCACACCACAGGTGCATAACCTAAAAATGCCGGTCAATTTGAAAGACTGATTGAATTTAAAGATTGAATTGAATTGAATTTCGAATACGGGTGAAGTTCGACAAGGTCAAAGGCCAAAAGGTCAATGAACTTGCCCTGATACAACTTTACAGTATTTTGGTGTACTCTCAATAACTTTCCATATATTTGAGCTATATGACCACCATATTCACACGACAGGTATAACATGAAGATGCTGGTCAAGTTTCGTGGATGAAGACCGACAAGTTCAAAGGTGAACGGTCAATGATCTTTACGTAATAAGCACTGTATATAATATAATAGTATTGCAGTGTACTCTCAATAACTCTCCACATCTTTGAGCTATGACCACCAAATTCATAGCCCAGGTACACAATAACTTAGAGATGCCGGTTGACACCGAATAGTGATGATTTCCGACAAGGTCAAAGGTCAAATGGTCAGCGAACCTTACCTGACGTAATATACACAAGATGTAGTATTGTGGTATTCTCTCAATAATTTTCCACAACAGTGGGCTATGACCACCAAATTCACACCACAGATACATCACCTAAAGATGCCGGTCAGGCTCGAGTCTTTGTGAATTCTGAAAAGGTCAGAGGTCAAAATGTCAATGAACTTTCCCTGATAAGCAACACTAAGCTATTATCTTGTGCTCTCGATATCTTTCCACAGCTTTGAGCAATGACCACAAAATTCACACCACAGATACATCACGTAAAGATGCCGGTCAAGTTCGAATATTGGTGACGTCAGACAAGGTCAAAAGCCCAATGTCGATGAACTTACATCGAAAAACACTGTAATCACAAATTGCATTATGCGGGTGAGCTATCACTTGGCGTTTGCCATGTTTTATCACATCATTCCTCCAAATCAGAGTGAGGGTGGCACACGTGGGACTGTATGGACGGGAAATATTTACTTTTGTTTATTTGTTTGTTTATTTCAGTACAGCTAAAAGATTCATTTTCTTTTTAAGCTGTCACTGTCTTATGCGAGCTCCTATGCAGTATGTACTTGGAACATAATTTCGATTCCGCGTGAAATGACGGTTTGTGACGCCGGTTTCATGATTATCCATTTGTTTGCAGAGTGAAATCCTGCAGCATCTGCTCTGTTCCTGAAACCTAAATTCTTTTTAAAACAAATACGAATATTATAGGCGTTTGTAACCATTTTCTATTGACTGTCCTTGATTAACATCAGCTGCATGCTTCTTGTCTACAGTTATGACACACATTCCTGTCAATTTCATTTTAGGAAATCAACTTTGTAGAGCAGTTATGAAAATCACAGTAAGCACTGCACGTAAACTCGTAAATAGATGATTGAATATGACTTAATTTTTATGTGTAATGATTTACATACTGTATTCAAATATCACGGAACTGTTGCCGTTTGTACATATGACAAGAACAGAATTAATATCCTCTGCAAGTTTGCAAAAGCTGAACGTCACTGAAAGCTTTTCAGTGTAAAAATTAATATTTCTTATGCGGGCAAGACTTTCAGAGGAACTATACTGTAAAGGAAGAAAACGGGCCTACTGCAATTTCAGTTCGTGGATGACTTTAATACAAAGCCTTTCTGGGAGAGGGAATATGTTGAATATTAAAGTGAACACCGACGAACCGGAAAGATAGAGAGGTTGGACCCTGCGCCCCCAAGTGCCCTATAGAAGAGATCGAGGTCAACGGTGAACTATGCGCGTTTTCTTCATCTACCGTCGCATACAATCCCCCAAATCCTACTCTCATCCATCCTCTCTCACCCCCTCCCCCTGTTCCCGCTCCCATAGTCATAATTCTTCGAGATTGAGTAGGGGAAAAAAACAAAAAAAAACGTTCTGCTATTATCGTCGTTCGATGTGTTGTCGTGCTCTACATATCTTACTAAAAATACAATACACGGAGCTCCCTTTTTAAATGTCTAATATTGTAACAATCACGGTGATATTGCAAGCTGAAGAAGGCGAGTGTAGAGGTAGGCTATGTGTACTGATGAAGGCAAAGATTTTTTTTTTCCGGTTTTTCTGAGGGTGGCAGTCAGTGCGATCAACTGGTATTGCGACTATATTTTTCGTGTGTACATTGGTGAGTGTTTGTTTGCTTGTAAATCAACGTATTTGTTGTGGAACTGCTCTATTTCCTACTCGCGTTTGTGTTGATATTGCATCTTTTAAATATCCTAAGACTTTAATACTGGACAAAATCCCAAGCGATGTTTTATTTGTGAGTGTCATAGCACGTAGAGGCCTACGAGAGCAGTTGGAAACAAAGAGGGGAATGGACCTAAGAAGCGA
This sequence comes from Diadema setosum, assembly GCA_033980235.1. Classification (NCBI taxonomy): domain Eukaryota; kingdom Metazoa; phylum Echinodermata; class Echinoidea; order Diadematoida; family Diadematidae; genus Diadema; species Diadema setosum. The sequence continues at coordinate 41,999,981 of CM067059.1, forward strand.
GTGAGATTGAGGAGCACGCCTCTCCTTACAGGAGAGGAGGAACGCCCCGTCGACAAAATGTAGTTTGCGCTGCCCTGTTATGCTGTACGAGACTTTGTGCTGCCACATGTGTGCCTACATCCAGCCACTCACAAGTTTCCTGCTATCACCCACTGCCCTCACTGACCTTTACCGTTTACTGCTCATGATTTATTGCCCGCTTTCAGCCATCGATCACAAGAATGCTATATTTTTAGCCACCGCACGGATTCATTTTTTTTTCCCATTCCCTCCCTCCCTCTCCCTCGAAATACGAAACTTCACTGCTGGAGTTCGGTTGCCGTGACAACTGCCATGAATCTTCCATTTGGGGTGTTTTCATGCCGCACTGGTTATGTTTTGGGGGCATAAAAGAGAGTGGAGCAAAGGTTCCGCTGTGCGTGAGGTCGATGCATCAGCGTGGATTTCGCGAGGGTCATCAATGTCTTCTCCGAAATTTGTCGATTGCTCGTAACTCGGACGAAAGCCCCTCGGGATCGTCTCGCAGTTCAGCTCTTCTTTTCTCATCGTGTTCGCGTCTTCAAGTGAGCGTTCTTCGATTCTTCTTTGTTTATCGAATTCATTCTATATTTCAAGCCATCCTCAACATGCATTGGATATATGACTCCGTAGCTCCAGCATCATGTATAATGTGGTCTCAGTTATGACGATGATGGTGCTGACGACAGCAAAAATGTAATGAAAATCATGACTACTGCAAATCAACAACAGTTTACGCTATAACTGAACAGTCACGCCGGGGAATTATAGCACTACTTCGATGATCGTTACAGTGCAGTCTTACTGGTCCACTTATGCATCGGCTTCCAGTGGCATTTCAAGCTGTGGGATTCATCATCCCTTTTGCACAGCAAATTTAGTCAAAGATTATGTATTCATACCTTCACGTGGAATCGCCGTTCTAAATACGTGCATTCGATATCATTGTCCAATTTTCCTCCCGCATCTGTAACCTCTGACCTCGGGTCTACTGGCTAACACAGCATGGGGAGAGACTCCAGTATAAACCCAGTGGGATTTTTTTTTCTTCAAATATCCCCATAAACCGACCCAAAATGTCGGGTTGCTAGGGGCTCAAGACAAACAGCTGGGTAGTTTCTCCCGCGCAATGCCACTTACAGTTTCCTTCCTGAGGACACCATCAGGACAGCCCCCCAGGGGTTGTAAACCGAAACCTGTCTTCGGAACCAGACACATTCCAAACTCTGTCCTTGCGAACCCTCCCCCATTGATCCTTAGTCTTCTTCTCCAGTCTCTCCATGACAATTATACATCTCAGACAGCCTTTTTCTTCTCTCTCGCATGCAAATGGATTTCTTTCTTTCTTTCTTTCTTCTTTCTTTGTTTCCGCTTTTCCTGGCTGCGGTTTTGTCTACATTCCGTCCACGAGCGCTCAAGGCAAAGTAAACCTTGGATTGATATCGAAAGTCAAGTCTGAGGAGGAAAGAGAAAGATAGTTTTACACATTGAAGCGATCACATGATATCCTCGGATGTTAAATGATGCTAGTGACAGCCATACCCGCCACGTTTGGCAAAGCAAAAGACATGACATGCAAGATTTGCTGTCTTATATTGAGGGACATCAATCATCTTAACTCTTCTGATCACAGCAATGCAAACGCCTCATGAAGGGAGCAGTCTAAAAATCCTCGTTATACCAAGGGGTGCCAGGCGCCCGTATGTACCTCCTTGGTTTTTCCGGGGAGGTGGTGATACCAGCTGCAGTAACCGACCACCTGTTATTTTCGTCTCCGGTTCTCTATTTCATGGTACTTTCTCGTTCTACTACACGACATAACAAACGAACACACAAATACACACATGCAGTGTACACGAATCGATACTGTGTTTGTATAAGCAATACACAAGCTCACATTCACAGTGAAAACAATGATTAGGCCTACATCTCGCAAATAACAAAATATGCAAATCACGTCTAGGGTTGAGACTAAACACTTTTCTTCTCCCCCTTCCCTCACTGCCGCCCCCCCCCCCCTCTCTCTCTCTCTCTCTCTCTCTCCCTCTGTGCTTGTTGATCGTGCGTCGAGGAATGCGACTTTTGACAGACAGATGGTGGAGGTGGAAGAATGTGGAAAACAGAAGAAAAAAAAAAATCAGCCAAAGTTTTGGAATGGGTCTGAGGAGGTGCTAACGGGAACCACGTGCTTGACCTCACCTGAGGTCACCTTTTGCTGCTGAGAAGCATCCGCAAAAAGTGGAAGTTTCTGTTGAAGACAACGAAATCTCCTTTTCGTTCCTGTTTTTCCTTATCAAAAGGAGTCTGCTTTCGCTCACTAGAAAGGGGGAAAAATAAAGAGATCTCGGCTAGCTTTTCCAACGGGCTCGGTTTTGTTTGCATGGCATTAGATATCGGACATCAGATACCCAGATTAGTTGCCAATTTTCACACCCTTACACCGCGCTCTTTTTCATGGGATAAGGTAACAATTTGAATTTCAAAAACACGCGATCACTTTCACCCCGCCAAATGTGCGAGACGAGGAAGGAAAGCAACACGCTATACCCACGCTGGAGGCGATGCCAAAAGTCGGCAAACAAAATTTTATCAAATCAATTTCTCCCCGTCCTACCTCCCCGTGTGTGTCCCTTCCCTCGCCTGGAAAACTCCCGGAGTTCCCTATTTCCTACACTCTCAGATGTCTTGGCAGCATGATTGAATTACCAGCGACCCGTTGATTGCTTTCCGGGAAAAGTCTTCCGAAGCAGATGAGATACAGAAGAAACGGGTTAAGAAATGTGCTCACTCCAGGCACATGATTGCTACCAAAGACTCCAATGATGTCGATATCACGGCGCCCCCTATCCTGTTTCTCAAGATACAGCCCGCGCCTCACACACACACACACACACACACACACACACACACACACACACACACACACACACACACACTCAGGCGGCTCCTCTCTTTCATCTACTCCCTATCTATAACATCAATGGTCGAAAATCACATTTACATTACTCAGTGCTTTGTTCAAATGTGATGTTTCAATATACAGTTGAGTTAGTATAGTACCAACGCCATCTCCACGATGTAGACAATCCCCCAAAAGATTCCTTGTTTTTTCGTATTGGTCCAAATATAAAGCATTCATCTGAAGTGCAGTGTTCTGCTGTTAATTATGATTTCAACAAGTGTGTGTGCTTATCTATCGACACGCATCACTATGATGCCATTTCAAACAGAAATTACTTTTTAGTCAATGTGATGAAATTCGGACGACCTTTTCTTTGTTTTGTGGTGGTGTTGTGATCGTTTACACTTTGCTGTCCGATGATAAGTTGATCCGAAAATGAAATACGGTTCATTTTTCCTAAGGTTCTTTTTTTTTTTCTTTTTTATTCGAATGTTCGTTCTTCCGAAGGTTCGTAATTCCGAAGATGAAATAAGGTTCATTATACCCAAGGTTCGTTAATCCCAAATGTAATAAGGTTTGTTATTCCGAAGGTTCGTTAGTCCGAAAAAAAAAAAGTTCGTTGTTTCGAAGGTTTGTGAATCTGAAAACGAAAAAAAGGTTTGTTAGTACACACATTCCTTTCATTTTCAGGTTCACAAACCTTATTTCATTGTCGGAATTACGAACCTTATTTCAGTGTCGGAATACGAACCTTTAGAATAACGAACCTTCGGAAATATGAACCTTCCGAATAATGCCACAATGTTCGGATTTAGAGAAACCTTTTTCATTTTCGGATCAACGAGCATCTATTGTAGGGAATTTGTGGGTTTCGGAGTAACGGACCTTCGGAATAACGAACATCCATCATCCGTTGTGATCAACCAGCTAGGATGGACCAGGAAGACTAACACACTGGTTGTCGTTCCCCAAATCCTTATTACACTCGTTGATGCTGTTGCAAGTCCCCGTCTTTTAACGATGACGTTTTCCTATCTGACTGGCTCCAATTCGCTGCTGATCATAATTCTCCTGATGGCGGATTGTTTACAAGCGACCGAGACGGCGTCGGCAGGAATTAGAGCCACCTTTGACGGGCAACTCTGCCGAAGGCATTCCAGCCCCGCCCTTCTCTAAACTAAACCTATACTATCCTCTCTTTCTCTCCTCCCCCATCCCCCATGCTCTCATTCTCTCTCTATAATTATTTCTCTCTGTTTATTTATACTTCTGGATTTCCAGCTGTAATGTCAATGTGAAGATATGCTTATTGATGCGTGTGTCTATTTCAGTTGTAGTTTACGTTATGCCGTAATCGTAACATCACGTGAATGGCGAGTTTGGTCCCTTCAAAACCTTGTTCTCTTTCCTACACACTAAAAATCATTGATATGCAGGTTTTGCAATTAAGTGTAATTTGTGCAAATTTATACTTCTGATCAATTTCCATCATTTCTTGTAAAATCATACAAATTTGTACACATACTTATAATCATTATGCCTATTGCTTATCACTTTTTAACAAGATACGGTTAATAAGAAAGTATCTGTAAGAGCAGCATGATTTAAATATTCCGCTCAAGAATGGAAGGCTTTCAAGACATCTTACGTATCTTGTTAGTGTTACACTCAAACATGATTGCAATATTCAATCATCTTTCTGACAATCCATGCATCTTCACAAATATCAATATTGGCCATATACTTTATGACATTGCTAAAATGTAAGGGTAACTGGAAGATGCTTTAAGTATTTTTGTAAAGCCAGTATCAAATAAATTTTGCATTGAAACTATGATTCAAGTCAACAAAAAGATCTTGCAAGGATACTGCAAAAGTTTATTTTGTAAACTTGCCAGAAAAAAGAAAGAAAGATATGTTTAAATTCTTTGAGAACAACTTTACTGTGGAAAAAAGAAAAAGAACCAACATGGATAACATGAGTGGAAAGTTTAGATTAAAAGCACAAAAAACAAAACAAAACAAAACAAACAAACAAACAAAAAGCAAGAAACCTGATATATGACATGAGTTACATCTTGTTGAGCTGAGAGGAAAGTCAAGATTAAAGTTCCTTTTATTTTCCTCTCAGAATGTCATTTTTGTCGAGCGCACCGGAGGTGTGGGGAGACTAAGGGATCGCCTGCGGCGTCTTTCCGTCCGTCCGTCCGTCCGTCACGCTACAGAAACTTGAATAACTCTCTACTGAGGACTTCAATATGAATCAAACTTGGAGGGAAGAGTAGTTATACAAAGTTACACATTTTGCCAAACATGAAGGTCACCTCAAGGTCAAAGGTCACAGGCAGAGGTCAATGAACTTCAGGGTACAATCAGTTATTACGGCGCGTTTTGATTATGACTCATAACTTTTGATGAATATGTATATGTCCGTTTGTGACCAAACTTGGCTGGTAGATGTCCCTTGGGAAGTTGAAGGTCACCACAAGGTCAAAGGCCACAGACGGGTCAACGAACTTTTAGGGCCCAATGTTAAGTTTTTTCGGCGCGTTTCGATTATGGCTCATAACTTTTGATGTATATGTCCGCTTGTGACCAAACTTGGATTGTAGATGTCTCTTGGGGAGTTGAAGGTCACCACAAGGTCAAAGGTCACAGACAGGGGTAAACAAACTTTTAGGGCCCAATGTTAAGTTTTTACGGCGCGTTTTGCTTATGGCTCATAACTTTTGATCCCTTTGTCCGTTTGTGACCACACTTGGATGGTAGATGTCCCTTGGGGGATTGAAGGTTACCACAAGGTTAAAGGTCATAGGCAGGTCAATGAACTTCCAGGAGTTAGAAAAACATTAATTTCCTCTACGCGAATGGGCGAGACACAATTTGGCACTTGCCTTGTTTTTTGTATAAATCTCTCCTGTGTTGTGCCAATTTGATAAATGACAAACGTTTTTGTATTTCTCTCCAATGTTTTGCCAATTTAATGAGCATAATCATTTCCAATATAAGACATTCTCCAGTAGAAGATTTGTATTGAAATTCACAGATGCTTATTTGATGATGACAGGATGATGATTTCTGTGGCAAATTCCCCAAGGATATTATCTTGTTCAAGCATGACAAGTCAAGAGTTCCAGCTTTCATTTGAAACATAAGTAAATCATTTTCATTTGGTCTTTTTTAAGCTGCACTTAGAGCAGAGGAATGACATTTTGACAATATTTTCTAGTTCACCACTTTTTAAGAAGAATGATTTTAATGTGCCTGCACTTCTCCCTTCAAAAGTAGTGAACAACATGATATCACAATATATATGAATAAATAAATCAATTGAATTTTTTTTCTTTCGTCTGCAGATCCAAACGGCCAAGTCAAACACTTCCTGTTGCTGAGAAAAATGATTCAAGGTAAGTTTCTGCTTGCTTTTCTCTGCTGCTTTTGCCAAATAGTTTCTTGACAATTACAAGAAACTTTGCAACTTACTATACCCCCATTTAGCTTCCAGACTTCTTGATCAATATACAGTGTATGGATACCTGATGGCACTGCTTGTCTTTATGGTCGCATACTGACATTATAGGAGTATATACTACAGTGATGGTTTGGGCGTCATTTCAGATAAGTATTGTTTTAGGGATGTTTTTTATGTTTTAATGCTCTCATATCCATAGGTCGTATAAGTAGGTGATAGGGCTTATACAGTGCATGTAATGCAGCTCCCACTGCGTTGTGATGAAGCACAAGGTCTGAAAGCAGCCATCAGATTGTATTTTTTCGTTGTCGCCTTTTTGAGTGAAAGTGTTCATTGATGTGTCATTATGTCTACATGTTGCACGATAAACATAAAAACACTAGGTGTCTTAAAGGGTTTTTCTCATCGTGCTTTGCTGTTATCTTTGAATGAATGATACTTCAGGTGTTTTTGCACCATCAACAGGGCAACAACAGAAAAAGTGAAGTTCACAGGCACACACCCATACCCATACACACACAGACACACACGTGCACACACACGCGGGTGCACACACACACACACACACATAAACATATTTCTAGATTGTAATTGAATATCCCCTGCTTTCAAAATGGGAATTTTCTTATCATTATTTCATTAGTTAATTTCAACCTTAGTCTGTGTGGTCTAGTTTCTGGAGTTAATTACAGCTGAAGAAGAGCAGTAACAGAAGAAGACAACTCAATATATCTAGGCAAGGTAATCCAAACGAAGTTCCTTGGCTGTGTCATGAGCGTGTGTGTATTATACTTTGCATGTCATTGCTGCCATCTCCCTAGGTCTGCCTTTAATCACCTTGCTTGTGCTGCAGCCAAGATGTACAAACTGATATTATGGGCCATGGCATGATATATGAGAGCTGGCTGGATCCATTACCACTGAGGATAGGGTTGCTGCCAATTTGCAGCTTGTTTTCCATTCTCCCCAGGAAAGTTCATATTACTCTTCTAATCCCCCATCCAGCACTTTTCTCTTCTATTCTCAAAGACACGCACTCTCTCACTTTAGCTGAGATGGCTGCCATGGTGCAGTAGTGCCGAGTTTTTGTGGATCGGGTTGACTGATCGCCTTTCAGCCTCCTAGCTCCTGGTCTCATGACCAGTGAGTGGAGAAAGGACGGAGGTGCTTGGAACAAAGGGAGGGGAACATCCGATACTGGCGGTCGGCTTTTGTGCGTGATGGCAAGCAGCTTCTTCCCAGCAGTATTGAATTCCAGGCGTTGAATAACTGTCCGTGGTCAGACCATGTGTGAGCACATGCCTAAATCAAATAGGTCGCCCCGCAATCATGACCAACATTCAAATTTGGAATTTTTCCTTGTCGCAGAAAAGGGATTGTCTATCACTTCCCTTTTCTGCAAAGCTCGCTACTATTTGTCCATAGTTCTCATCAAGGTGAGAAACAGACAGAAGTTTTGCTCTGTTTTCATTGATTAAAAAAAGGTAGATACAGTTTGATCAGTAATAAAAAGAAAATGGACAAAGGAAAAATTGATGGATCAATTGATACAAAGTGTAAAGTGTGATATATCATGTATTGTTTTGTTCTTGTTTGTATGTTATGCGTTTTCTTCAGTAAAAACATTTAAGAAAAACCCTTAAAGCTCAAATCACTTGTCAAACCTCCATTTACTGGAATGTAACCTTCATTTCCCTTTTCCTTTTTCCCACTCTATGTTCTGTCTCCTTACTGATGTTCAGATCATTTTTAAAACCTTGAAAATCTATTATTTGTTTTTCTGAAATTTACAAACGTAAATATGATACTTTAGACAGAGCATCAGGATTTTAGAGTGCTCAAGAGTTACTCATTCTGAAACTCTGGAGAAATACTGTAACTGACAACCTGCACTTTTATTTTTCTCTGTTGACAATTGTGGCCACTTGACAATTCTGGCCACTAATGTAGCAGGACAATTCAATTTCTCCAACCGAAAATATCTATATCACAGTTCTTGTTGAGGTACACTAGTTTTTGTTTTTGTTTTTTTTTTGGGGGGGGGGGTGGGGGGGGAATCAGAGTTCCTGAAAGACCATGCTCTTTCATTTTATTACATAATTTCCCTACTGTTTTTTCAAGTATAATGCATAAGCCGGGAAAATATTGTCTTCATTTTCATTTGTCTCTTGTGTCAGTGTTCCCACTATTACATGATAGGTTAATGACAGTGATGTGTCAATGCGATGTGATCAGACACCAAATGTGAACTAGAAGGATGTTACACTGCAATATTTGTAGAATTAACAGTCTCTGGCTCTTTGCTGGGCAAATGGATGGGAACATATACAATGTCCACTTTTGAGTTTTAGAAGAATCTTCAGACAATTTATATTTTCACAAGAAAAAACTTATAAAGGTGTATTCTTGAGTTCAGTACATACATCACACATTCTGACCAAAAAAAAAGGGAAAAAAAAGGTTGTTGTGGCTATCATTTGATCTCTTAATTCCTTGTCGCACAATGGTATCATGTCTAGTCATTATTGACGGACATCTTGAGTCTGTTATGGTATTAAGAAGTTATGAGCATTTTTTCCATCATGGCTCAATGAAGACACGGTTTCACCTATAATCAGTAATGCAAAAGATACCAGATATGTTGGTGTGAGTAATCTTAGGTGGGTGATTGTTTGTTTTTTAATGATTTTGTCATAGAATAAACAAAATTAATATGCATAATGATAAGCATCGCCAAAAACTACCTTGACCATCAGAGTTGGAAAAAGAAATTCACTGAGATCAAGCGTATTTTACTTTGAATGCAGATTTTTATCTAAGTTACATAAATTTCCTTATTGTGTTTCCTTCTCTCACAAAAGACAAATGGATCATAATATTGACAATGATGATGGTAAAGGTATTTTCTTACTGTAATGATGGCAAGGAATATTTTTATTGCAATGATAGTAAGTATTGTTATTATTGCTACTTTAGTTGCAATTGTTTTTATTATGTAGTGTTTCTCAATATATTTGCCGCTTGTATGATCTTCTCCTTTGTTAGTTTGAGAAAGAAAGTGCCATGTTTGATATAAAGATATATTATGAAACAGTAGATGATAAAAAAACAATTGCAACAAAAGTAGCAATAATAACAATACTTACTATCATTGTAATAAAAATATTCATTGCCATTATTACAGTAAAAAAAAAAAAAAAAAAAACTTTACCATCATCACTGTCAATATTATGATCCATTTGTCATGTGTGAGACAAGGTAAATACAATAAGGAAATTTATGATACTTAGATAAAAATCTGCATCCAAAGTAAAATATGCTTGATCTCAGTGAATTTTGTTTTTCCAACTCTGATGGTCGAAGTAATTTGTGGTGATGCTTATCATTTTGCATATTAATTTTGGTTTTTTCTATGACAAAATCATTAAAAAACAAACAATCACCCACCTTAAAGATCACTCACACCAACATTATGTGTGGTATTGCCTTTGAATGGCAAGAACGAAAAAGAAAAGAAGGAGCCAAGCCCGATGAACTTTCCGAGCAGCAAAGATGATATGGGGCAATATAAGCTGACCCAGCTCCTGTTTCCCTTCCCCTGTCTGTGCTGCTATTTTTAAACATCTTGGGGATCATCTGCATGATTAAGGGGAAAATGAAAGGGAACACTTATATTGAATGACTGTCAACGATTTTAGGATTAGACCCTAGAATAGATTGTCTGCCTACCTGAACACAATTCTTTTTCCTTCTTCCTTAAAAGGTGAAACAAGTTATGAAGTTTTACCTTTAGTTATTTTAGGCTGCTACAGTGTATGAGCTTCTTTGGTACTACCTTAATCAGAAACAAACCAACCAACAAACAAATATTGACACATCTGAATGGAATTTGTTAACAATCTGATGAGTACGAATTTCCATACGATATTGATATATTGTGACGACTTACAAGGATTAGAACCAACACTTGCTGTCGGGCGAAAGCTCGGTGATCTAGTGGAGATGATGCCTGTCCGGTGATCAGGAGGTCGTAGGTTTGAATCCTGCTCGAGCATGTACACCCATGATTTTTTTTTTTTTCATCATGGCTACTACTAAAACACTGATCAATTCAGTGCTTATTTACATTGTTGTAGGGCAATTTAATAGTAATACAAGTGTTATAGCTTTATGGCTCAAATTTTAAGCGAAATTGTTTTTAATTTGTTACAGATGAATGGTTTGATTACTCTGTTGTTCAGATCTGAGTTTTGGAGTGACTCCTGTTGAAACCTTATTTCGACGCATATGTTGATGAATATTATGAGGCACATACAATAAAAGGGTGGAAAATTTGCTGTGATTTGCAAATAGCTTCACAAATCATGTGCATGCATTCTAATAAGATAACAATTCAATTCTTTTTTTTCCCTGTAAAAGTTTGGTTGAAAAATACATGTTGAGGAAGGAATCATTGCACTCGTGTTTCTCTGCGTAAGCAAGCGTAAATTTGCATACCATTTAGACCGTTGTCGTTGTTTCATCGGGTCTACACTGACTCATCCGTCAGGTCTCATTCCTGTCCCCCTGCAATGATGACACAGCCTCTTTTTTTTTTTTCTTCTTCTTCTTCTTTTTTTGCGTGGCAGCAGAAATTACCACTTCCTGACTTGGCCGTATTCTTTGAGGCGGGAGCAGTGGGGTGACATTGGCAGGTCAAGGTACTGTCGGCTGCTTCCCCTCCAAGACAACAAGAGCTGTTGCCACGGCAACCGACCCAATGCGAGGTGATAATGCACGTGACGTGTCACATCCTCCCTTCTCTTCCATCCTCGCCGACCCGTACCGGTGACAGTTGTTAGTCTGCCTCAACCACAACACACAATTGCGCGCTGATTATATACAGCCATATTTGGGCAAAGCGTTTGTACAAAGACGTGATATGAATTTTGCATAGAAATATCAAAGAATGCACTGAGCGAACACTGGCGTGTTCTTAGACCGTGATAATGTTTTGGAGGTGATATAAAGTTGACAATTTAGAAACTGATAGATTAGAATGTTTGAATTCAAATCCTCATGTGGGGCTTGGCCTTTCAAAAAGTGTTGTGCCATTCCATTTTTGAGCTGTCTTTGATAAATGGGGTAAAAGCAGATGAACAGAATGCTATAGGTTTTTTTCAAATGAAATACATGTATATAATCTAAGAAAGATATAGAATATCATAGTTTCAAATTCTGCCATGCAGATTACAAATTTTGAAAGGCAGCATCACCTCATGCCATTGTTATTGGTGAGTAAGATTCTTTTAAAAGCTTCTTGTCCATAAATCACCATTTACATCCCCTCCTCCCCCCCCCCCATATGGACATGTGGTTGCAATTTAATTTCTTCGTATTTACTTTTTACATACTCTCTCTTACACACACACACATATACACACAGTTTTAAATCTAGTATATTTTACAAATGCAAATTTGTGCATGATGATTTGGATATGTTTCAGAGAACACATCAGTAATATACATATATTCTACTTTTGATCATTTATAACCTCCATAATCATTGCTTATGGTATTTGTTTAAGGTATTGTTGTTGTTGTTTTATTTGTGTGTGTACATGTGAATGTTGATTCTCTGTACAGTGTCATTGAATGTTGCGTGGAGAAGACTTTTTTCGGGATCCCGTTCCCCCAAAGTAAGAGTGACAGCAGCCCATGGATGCCTGGCGATAACTGACTTGTTGCCTTGTAAAGGTGTTTCCTTCAGCCTGTCAAGTTTGTCAACACAATGGTTGGTTTACTTGTGACTCACACCGTTCCTCTTTGACTGGCCTTCACGCATTCCGTGAGCTACATAGTCACATGACTGTTGAGCTCGGCTGAATGGGGGGGGGGGGGGGGGGGGGAGGGCACTTACACTTTCAAAGAAATGTTTGCAAGTCAAATTGTTTGTGTAAGTCTGAATGCAGACTTGAATCATATTTCTCCCAGACATGTTTCCCTGAATTTCTTTTTTGACCAATTTTTGTTGTAGAGTTGTTTACCAATTGAGTTTTACTAAAGTCTGGATGCATGCTGACTTTCTGAATGGTTTGACCACTCAAATATTACAAAAAAGGTAGAGCCTATTCAACTTGACTTTGTTTTTCACTTCTGCTGTGGTGTATGCACATGTGCACATACTTTTTAATTTTTGGCAAAATTCTATAGAGACATATTGAATTCGCAAGCCAGGGTGTTGTGACACAGCTCTTGTGTGGTAGGTAAGTCGCTTGCAGATTGCAGTCAGCTAAGAACATCATTATTTTCATGTCTGAACTCTGGCCACAAATATGAGAAGTAATGCATTTCAGATGGCATCAAAACACAAATTCTTTTTCGGTGAGTGGGAAAACCTGTCAGAGTAGCTTAGATGTTTTAGCCAGTGACATTCATGAATTTCGAACAAGATTCCAGTGAGAGCAGATGTGGGGAGAATACTTTGAAGATTTTGTTTTTGTTTTTGATTGTTTGTTCATGGGTTTTTGGTGTTTTGTTTTTGTTTTGTTTTGTTTTGTTTTGTTTTTTGCTTGAAAAAGTTACCCTGAAAACTCTCACAAGTACCAGTTGTGTAATGATGCCCTGTGTTGTCATCAACCGCCCTACAGCATGGCTAACTTTTCGTGAAGGCTTTATACTCTCTTACTGAATTGAAGGGAGAGGTGTCAGGCACAGTGGAGTAGTTCTCCTATACAAACAACTGATAGCTCTCCTTCATCTTACCTCCTGTGTGAAATGTATGATGACAGCTCCTTCCATCTCCTTCTCTTGTCTGCAAAAAAAATTGAGTCACGTGTCCCCACGGGGTTTTGATGTCTCTACTGATGTGGGTCAAACAGGACCAAAAGGTGTTTGGCCTGGCCAACTGTCTGTCAGTTATTTCTGGGGCTCCTCTATCCCAAAGATCTCGGTCAGCGGTTCCCGCAGGACCGAACCATACATAGATTGATTAGACGCCAGGTAGATTTCAGACTGACATTTTTGGATGATTTCTGCCAATCTGAAAGTCTTTATTGATGTTGTTTGTTTGTTTTTCCCCTTCTTCTTCTTTAAAGGCATAATTTACCATTTGCACATGAAACAAAAACCCAGCATTAGTGCTTTAAAATAGTTCTAAAATGTGAGTTAGGGATAGAAACAACCACTGTAAAAATTTGAATCCTTATAATCCATGTTACGTATTATTAAATACTCAAAATGTGAACAATAGGTATAATAAAAATGTTTCCAGACTAAACCGTGTACAGTTATGGTTTATTGAGAAAAATACTGAGATCTCCTTTTATTTTAGGCTTTATTGCGAAAATTTTATTTGGTAGGATGTTTTTGTGATACAACAGACCTACACATATGCATCAAATGTGATATCTTGAAAATTTTTCAAATCACTGCTCCCAAAGGTAAACAGGACCTTTAATACCTTTTCAAGATTGTGCATCAATGCTAGAATTGGGTGTTCACTGTTCTACAGCTGTCTGCATGAGAACAGTACATAGATATAAAGCAATACTACTGAATATACACTGGTTTGATGGCATTTGCCCAAGCTCCTAATGTAATGATGTGGTACCTAAGCATGTAGTTGTTATGAAGTCTGTAGCATTTGAACTTTGTTGCTTAACATGTTTTCGTGAACCAGTGATTTTGTTTTTCACAGTCCAGACTATAGATGATAATGCTATTACCTCACAGGTACTCTGTTTGTCCTTTCTACAGATTTTCATTAAATTTCATCTTGTTTATGAGAAAAAAAGTAGAATATTATGCACTTTGTAGAAAATTATCCTTTAGTTGTCATGTCATGTCATTAAATTAATAGAATACATGCAAAATAAAAGAAACGGAACTGCTATCAAATCTCTTATATACAAACCATAGAATTATGGCATTATTACATCATTTGTATACAAATTATGCAATCTATATCATGTATCAGGAGGTTAAATTAATAGAATACATGCAAAATAAAAGAAACGAAACTGCTATCAAATCTCTGATGTACAAACCATAAAATTATGGCATTATTACATCATTCATATACAAATTATGCAATTTTAACTGATATCACTGTGAAAACATAAATGTTGTGAAATTTCATATTTTTTCTTTTTATAACTCTTTGTCCAAACTTGAATTAAACATTTGCTCTATAACTTACAACTTTTCTACTCTGCTTTATGTTTGACATCATTCTTCATTTGATAAATTCTACAGGAATAGACGAGTGGCGGTCCCCCTTTAAAGTGAAGCACGCAGATTGTGGAGAGTGGCAAGCCACGTCAGCATGCGTGCAATGAAAGCCTGTTCCAAACCATCAAATTAACATTGTTGACTGTTTCATATGGGGGGTGAAATGTTCAAAATGCTGCCTCATTCCACAGACTAAGCCAAAAATCTTGCCTCGGGCAATATGCTACTGCAGTAGTGAGAAACTGTCAGGGGTCATTAGAATTGATTGGGGAGAGTCACATGTTTTTTGTGTAGCTGCTCATCAAATATCTATTTGGGGAAAAGTGACCAACGAACAAGATGTCATTTTTGTCTTCATTTGCTCACCCTGTCAGTTACTGTACTGTGTGACCATGCCACTCTACTGACAGAAATTCGTGCCAGGATTAGAATGCTGCCATTAGATCCTAAATGTGTCCATTCACCCGATAGTAACTTGCCAGCTCTTCTCTTACCTCTTGAATAAATTCCCTTGAAAAAGAGAAGAAGAAATAATAATAATGATAGTAATAATGATGATAATAATAATAATAATAATAATAATAATAATAATAATAATAATAATAATAATGATGATGATGATGATGATGATGATGATGATGATGATGATGATGATGATGATGATGATGATAATAATAATAATAATTATAATATCATTATTATTATTAACTTAAACAAAATACAAATCAGTTTTAATATAAGTCTCACCAGCCCAAGTGTTCATAAGAATGTGACTGTCTGATGTGAACATTACTGTGATGCAATATGGACCATGGCTCACTAATGTACCCCACTTTAACTGTTTTAGAGTTTTCTAGCTTAGCAGGATCTTGATCGTGTGAGGAAATAAGTGGGGAATCCTGAGAGGCTGTGATGTCATCATTGAGCGATTACTTGTTTTTTCTTTTAACACTCTTTTCCACCCCCCCCCCCCCAAAAAAAAAAAATACAGCTATAGGGGCATTGTCCGGAAATATGATGGATGTTACATTGCATCCTCGTCAGACTCTATGCATTTAGGTTTGATCTAAAGTCGTCATCATACAAAATGGACAAAGAAGTATAGTTTTAAGATCTAGTAAATTGTATTTGTGCTCTATTATTGCCGTTTCCTCCAAATTCAGTGCCCCAGGTGCGGCGTCCTGTGAGGATGCTGCAGGAGTTGTTCTAGACCAGCCCCCCAGCCCCACTGCCCATGTGATGCTGTCTACAACACAATTATGAGCTCACAGCAAGTACTCAGTAAACAATTTCTGCAATGCTTCAGGAGCTTAGGTCTTGGCTCAAAATAATAAAGGGGGCTCCCATCATGTCCTACAGTGAGGAGAGAATGCCAAGACATCCGCAGGAGGGCTACAGTACCCTTGTTGCTGCTGTAAGAATTTGCCAATTTTCCCCCAAATTTGGTGCCCCCACGCAGGCACCTTATCCTGAACCTAGCTGTGGATGTGTGATTGTTGCATACCATGTATCTTTTTTGTCATCTGAAGCAGGACATCTGTGTCACTCTGCAAAGAAAGCACACATGAGCAAATGTGCAGATGGATCTAGACAGACGGAGTAGAGCAAGGGTTAAAGTCGTGTTTCATGCCCTTTGGAGTATTGCTTGGCACAAAACCCAGCAATGTGTGTTCCCCCATACAGTAGCCTTATGACTGGAGTGCCCAAATGGGTAATCAATTACATAATCCTCCTGGCCTTGCGTATGTCTCATCTTATTTCCAGCCTCATGTGCCATGATTTTGTTCCAGCCAAAATTAGTAGTATTGAACTGATATGTGCAATGTCCCTATTCAGATCTACTGAAGACACCCTCACTGTATCCAGCCAATATTTGCAAACATACCCATCATCAGCTCCTAGGCTCCTTCTCAGCAGAACTTAGAATTCCCAGGTCCCCTGAGCCATTGGCTTTAGTTGTGGCATCAGCAGTCACTATTCACTTATTATTGATATTTGTTGTACATTGTGCATGCGTGCCTAGATTTCTGTGTCTCTCTACAGATACGTGTATTTTTAAAAAGATATATATATATATTTTTAGAAAAAGAAAAAAAAATGTCTGCATGAAGACAAAACTGCTTTTGGCCTTTAAGCTGTAGAAAGAATTGGTGCAACTACATTCAGCCTTCAAACATCTAAAACTATCATAAACACAAGGTGCAAAGGATAACCCCTTGTGTGTTGTTAGTAACAAATCACACAGAAAACCCCATAGTATGGTAATCACTGTCCAAAGTCCATGGCGCAAAAAGAGTTAAAATGTTGACAAATGCATTTTCCTCCCCCCCCAAAAAAAAAAAACAACAACAACAACAAACAAACAAAACCTGTAGACACATTTGCACTCATTCACCTACCCTCCCCGTCATACTAGAAGGATACTCCCTGTGGTACTTGTAAGTCCATAGCCATCAATGAAATCAGTTTACTGTATCCATGTGCATGTGGAGCTGCCTTTGCTGTATGGAAGAAATGCTCAAATATTTTGAAATTGCAAATGACACAGATATGTCCCTAAGTCTATTTTCATACATTTTCATGGTTGGGACTGGTTGACATTATGAACAGGATGGCTGCTCCACAGACTATATCATTCTGCTTTGATTGAAGAAGTGGTTGTGTTTTGTTATAACCCGATTCACGATGAGCACTCGATTGCATACATGATGCCGGTTTGAAGTGCATATCCTGCTCTCAAGATTTGAGATTTGCACTACGGCAATAGAAAGTTGTCCAACTGTTTATCATAGGGGCAGTGATTACTGTGACATGAGAAAGTGATTTCCCATTGTCACTCCAGCGACACTTTTGCTTGGAGAGTCCAAAGGCCGACCGATCTACTCACAATGCCGGGAAGTGACCCTTATCTCCTCTGGCTCTTTATCCCATTAATTACATCACAACCTATATCTGGGTATGCATTGATTACACACGGTCTGACACATCTCCAGTTTGACAATACAATCGGTCAGTCATTGAGGAATGCGGTGTCTTGGAAGAATAGAGCAATTACTTAATATATGATGACTAATCTGTAGGCTGTTCATTGTGTCTGCTAAATGAATCTATCAAGTGCATTATTTGTATTTATGTTGCTACTTGTCATAATACCTATTTATATCAGACCATACGTGTCAACAAGGACTCCCACTATAAAGCTGAATGGCTTAACAGAGTCATGTAACTATGTATAGTGCATGCAGGCGTTATCAAGTCCCTGTGTGAATGTCCTGCAGTACATTGTTCACTTCATTTGAGTGAACAAAAAGGAAATGTTTGATATTGTACAATTTTTGTAGCTGTGGTACAGTTGAACCTCTATTATCCGGCCTCCCTTTATCCGGATCTCTCTATTATCCGGACGCAATCTCGCCGTGATTTTTTTTTATAATAATTACGGGAAGAAAGGGGGATTCCCAACTCCTTGAGAACTCCTACCCAAACACACATGAATTACATTTTACTTCCAATATGATTAACATACATTGCATCAAATTTCCTTCCAAATTGCTTACCTTCAGACATTTCAACATCCCGAAACATCCCCAAATGTAACAATGAAAAGGTTGCAGTGTACACATGGGTACTACATGTGGTACTACAATGGGCTACATCAGTACATGTGTATGTATATGTACATGTATAAAGCATTGAGTCTCCCGTATCCGGCCAAATCCCTTATCCGGATGAGCCCCGGTCCCGACTTGTCCGGATACGAGAGGTTCAACTGTACTTTAATCCAAAGATTTTATCTGAATCATTTGAGTCAATTATGTATCTTGATCAAGTAAAACTGAATATAATTGACCTCTATGATTAATGAATGATAGGACCTAATATAACAACAACAAAAGAGAAAGGTATTCCTGATTCTGGCTGAATGTCTCTTTTTGTTTCATTTCTGCAAGTTCTATATGTATCTGTGTTGTGTTTTCTTTTGTGTGTGTTTTTTTTTTTTTTTTTAAGGATAGGCTGTGAGTGAGAAAAAGTGGGTTGAGCTACTGCATGGCTATCTACTGAGAAAACTATGTGAATAACTTAAGGATATTGATAGCTGCTCTTGCTAGATATAAAACTTCATATTTTGATCGGAAAAAAAATTATGTGGGACATTCACACTACTCTTCAGGAAGCACATCAGAAAAATTGCATCAGTTTGGTAAAATTTGTGAGGCAGCTGTGCCAGAAGTTGCTTGTACTATCGTCAGAAATACTTGCACACCCAGTGTCCAAACTTTGTGATGGGAAGTTCTCTGTCATGATTTACAGGGTGAAACGTAACCACAGAAAACTTCATGAGTTTTGTTACATGATTTCCGCCTCATGTTAAGATTATTCCCCGCGGCTGCACATGCAACGTGCAGTGAGCCGGCCAGGCTATTGTTGCATATTCTGTTGTTTGCAGTAGGCTGCCGAGTTGATTGCGCTTGCACCAAACAGCAACAATATGATTCTCCTATGCCTGTATTCTTATCCTTAGACAAGTATCACTTTACCCCTCCTCTTCCTTCCTGTGTAAAAGTCAAAGAAATTTGTTTGACTCAAAGACATTTTTTTTTTAGTAAAGGACCGAGGAAACAAAGGAGTAAAAGGGGGTGACTTTGACCCTGTGATAAAATTGGCATAATTCCTGTTCTGCTCTAGGGTAAAAATTTCCAAGGGTCTTTTTTCCTGTGGGCTTCACGTGGTCGTGATAACAATCAAAGTTGTTGCAACCGCATAAACCCCTTTTTATCTTCGCAGAAAACAGCAGTATTGATTCCAATCTGCCTCAGCAGTTGCTGGTCCTTCCCTGGAAATGGCAAAGATTACGTTGTTGGAGTTGACTAGCCCCCCTTTTCCAGCCCCTTTAGGTGCAGCACGAGGAGGTTAAGGGGGGAGGTTCAACTCTGTTTTCGCAACCTTTGAGCAGAGGAAGACATTGGTTTCCTCGCAGGATATGAACACTCAATGTCACAATACCTTTAAGTCATGGCATGTATACAGAGAGGGAAATGGGGATGGGGGTGGCTGAAGCAGGAGGAGGAGTTCTGCTCGCCATGAGAGCATCAAGTACCCTGGGGGGCAAGGATGGTGGGGGTGGGATAGGGAAGGGGAAGGGGGGAGAAATTACTGGAGGGAGGCGTGGTGATAGGAACTGGCCATGCAGGGCTGCCAAGCAGTCTGGGGATCAGACATTTGATGAAAGAGGTCAGTGAATTGCTCCAGGAGTGGGTGGTGTACCAACAAGTTGAAGGCCATTTTCGAAGATAGGACTGATGAACAACATCACAAGATTTGCAACACAAGATCACAAGTTTTATCACAAGGTTTCTTTTCCAACTGAATATCTTTCCCTCTAATGAGATATCATCCTTTAAGAACAGATCAAACAGGCAGTTTTGCCCCCCCCCAAAAAAAAAAAAAAAAAGAAAGGAAAACCCATCCCAAATCACTACATTAGCTATTGTGAAACACTATGAGCATTGACGAAAATGGGGAATGATTAACCTTGAAATAAAAGCTGATTGAAAAAGTGACAGAAAATCTGACAAAGCAGTGTTCTTATTTATTCCTTGAATATGTCTTTAATTGATTACTATAGTGAATGAGCTGAGCCACTTACAATACATTCTAGTTCCTTTGCACTATTTCAAGACTGAAATAATGTTCACTACACTGACAACCTCTTCCCTCGTACCAGAGCACCCTGTCTGGTATGGACCTTTTCTATTTTTGTTCAGCATGCAGACACAGGATGCTAAAGGCTCATGGAAAGGAACCTGTATTCAGGGCATGTTTTTTCTATTTTCTCTCTCTTCCTCTTTCCCTTTCCTCCCAAAGACATCAAACAGACTAGAGAGAGAGAATTGTATGACTTGCCTTACTGCAGTCACCTGCATTCTTTCAAACCAAGGTACTCAAAGCCAATCTTAAACAAAGTATCCTCCGAGTTGTTTGAACAAAAACATTCTCGTTGCCAGGGACTACGGTAAATTGTCTTGGAAGCACCGCCATATTCACTTCTTCACAATGAATAGAATATCGTTGAATTTTCCTCAAAGAGATTGGAAAATGGGACAAGCAAGGAAAGAGAGCAGATGGATATGAAGTTGTATAGATTGCTTTTGAAGCCATTTGATGTCATATTGTGCTGTTGTTCTTGTGTTCAGGTACTGTAGCTGTTTCAGTAATCGAAACGGCATGCCTCAGAAGGTTGTTTGTTACCTCAAGTAATGACACATTCTCATCAAGACACCACATGAAGTCAGTTTAATCAACAGCTTGAGATGAGGACATGGATCTATTTGCTGTATAATTTTGATGTCACAGGTGGTAACCAGCTTCAAGAATGCCCTCATTTTTGCCACTGATTTGTCCTCTTGTAGACTCTGTGTGTAAGACAAGGATTGTTGCATTGACATTGATATAGGCCTAGAGCATGTCATTTCTCTGCATTGGGCTTTATGTTGTGCCTGTCATTAGTTATCCTGGCATGAAGAAAGGGGGGGGGGGTGGATCTATTTAATGTCAGCCTTGTGTCCTTGCGGTCCTAACTAACCATTTGTCTGGCGCTTCACCAAAATACTGACATCCAGTGGGCCGTAGAATCACAGAATCGAGGAGGATCGCAGAGACAGGATCCTGCAGGAGATTTTTTTTTTTTGGCTGGCTGGAGGAGTTCTTCAGCCCTGCCTGCTCGTGTTTCCCTCTATCTGTCAACACTGCCAATCATTGGCTGGAGTACAGGGTCTGCTTGCCTTCCCCTCATTCCCCCCATAACACTTTTCACCACCTCACTGCTCTCCCTTTCTCTCCCTCTCTCTTCCAGATCCGCTTTTCCTGCGTGCTACTGCTGCTATTTCTGTTTTCATGCCAACTTGCTTTGGCTTGACAGCCTACAGCTCGTCTGTCTTGGCTCTTACACCCACACACATCCACCCACCCACACACACGTACACACATACACTTTTTTTTTCTTCAATAATCTTTATTCAGTAATCTTCAAATGATACAAATATGATAGGCTGGCAATGCTGTACAGATTAACAAAGTGATCACATATTTCTGACATGGATAACAAAATTTCGTTTTATGTCCTTCCTGTGTACTGCTGTGAAGGCCTACATACTACTAAAAATCAAGTCTTCATATTAAACACCAAGCATTGCTGAATCCATTGAATTGTTAACAAAGTGAAAAAGAAAGTTAAAGTAGAAACACACATGTATACATACAATTAAAAAAAAACTGAGCAAACCACAAAGAAACCACCTGATATGGAAACACTGAATAATGATGAATTTGCATTGTATTCATGATTACTTCCAACATGCTGAAATAATGTCCATCCTCCCCCTCCCCCCCCCCAAAAAAAAAAGCAAAACACAGTTTTACTGATATCCCTCAATGATAACACACTCAATGAAAAGAAATAGCTGCGCGACAAATAGAAAAATTTATTAGTTTAATTGCAAAGATATTGTTCGCTTTAAAAAACAACAACCTGCTATCATCATGCCATAAACCGCCATATTTCTGTTGGTCCTTCATGTGATATCAAGTAGGTTCAAGAGATTTAGTCACAACAGTCTCATTCCCTTTGATCCCATGTTTGATGCCGCCACTCACAAATATTTATAATGAATATACAGATAATGATGAATCTACAGATTGCTCAGAAAGATGACGGCATCACACCCCAATCATCAAAGGCACAAATGCACCTGTGAAATTCTTTCGTGCATCCGTAGAAAAATTGACAGCTGTTTAAGTAATCATAGCCAGTTGGAACTCCATCTCTTGAACCTCCTTGTTAATGTGTTATGTTCAGTGTTAGTAATCTGTCCGTACACAGACACACACTCATGCATACACATGATAAGGAAAACTGCCAGTGCGAACTATTCTAAATAACCTTTCCATTGTCAAATCCACATTTACATCATTGACTGTCAACCCTGGAGTGAGAATTTAGAGTGAGACACAGTGTGGGAGTGCAGCGACCAAGCCTGATGGAGCGAAGAGACAAGGGATGGGGTGGTGCAGAAGAGGGGTTTCCGCTTTTCCAGGGCACGATTAAAGGTAGGGAATCCCATTTGCATGCCTTAAATGAAGAGTTGTATAAATACAGTGGTATGTTGAAGAGAGTATCATTTTCGAAACTCCCATAAAGTATTGAAAGTGGAAGGTAACATTTAGTACATTTTTTTGACCGTTAGATTTTGAATTGAATTGTTTTCGGGGCTCACCGTAAATTCCAGTATGGTACATTACTAGGCTACCTTTGCAGACCCATGTACTGCATGTGTGTCCATCATGTATATTTTGTGAAGAAAGTTCATCAACACTTACAAACATTTCTATATACATTCTTGCCACACACTCTATATGTTATTACATCAGCTCTTGTACTTTTAGATTTATGTTTATAGATCACAAATACAGAAAAATGCAACAAAAAGGCTTAAGTGTGGCTGACACAGAACTACTGAGTAGTTGAGTTTTGTGCATTATTCAAATTTTAGATAACTGTTGACTTTCAAATTTCTAAGCAGTGGCCAAAGCAAGTCCCCTGAGGTTCATATTTAATGTTTTGCTGCATTTTGGGAGGTCTGTAAAAGGTATCCCCTACCTTTAAGGGAGCTCTGACGATTTTACATTTTAAATGGTAAAATCTGGTGTAATTTAACCATGATTTCAACACATCCATAGAAGCGGCACTAATGTACTATTTTTTTTCCCCTTAAACTGTATATTTTCAGCGTTCAGCATGGGAATTGTTCGTTTGAATGAGACAGTTGGAAGTGGGCGAATTTCGTGAGATTTTCACTGACTGCGTGAGACACAGAGTGGCAGCCCTGGTGATAATAGAGTTCATGCTGATTGCTTGATTGCCTACTTGTAGGCCTACCATACAAGTAACGTGTATCTAACAGTCAGTCATGGATAAAAATGTAGCATCATGTTACTGTTGATTTGGGATACATTTCTGTACGTTGCTTCTGTTTCGGTGCTACTCTCTAAAAAAAAATAAATAAATAAATCGAGTGAAAATATTAACAAAAAAAAAGTGAATTTAGAGTGGAATTGGAGTGAATTTTGAGTGAAAAATAATGTTCATTTTCACTCATTTTGGAGTGATCTCAGGGATTACTCGAAGATTTTTGAGTGATCCCTAAGGTCACTCTAAAACGAGTGAAATGAACATTTTCACTCCAATTTCACTCCAATTTTCACTCCATTTTCACTCCAATTTCACTCTTTTTTGTATTTTTTTTTTTACAGAGTACTTTTCTCCATTCCATCCTTCTTAGATCCTGTATTGGCAGAGAATGAAAACAAAATTGAGATGAATAAAAAAAAAAAAAAAAAAGAAGAAAATCCCTGGCCATGATACCATATCATGAGCTCGGGCATTGTCCCACTGTATGGACTGTGTGATGATACTCTATTAAACCCTCTGCATGCCACATGATATTACCTGCTCATAGGTTTGTGTGTAAGAGTTGTGCACATTTGACTAATTGGCACACAATGGCTTAAAGAGAATCTAGACTACCGAACCAGAGGCTGAGATCTGTTCATGCTCTCTTCACAAATTTGTTTCAAAGATCTTTTAGGCACCAATTATCACTCTTCTCTCCCCCCTCCCCCCCCCCCCTCCCCAAAACTCTAACTGCCCTCTCCACCTTCTCCTATTCCAGGAAAGTGCAGTCTCCTTTCCTACCTTTTATTATTATTATTATTATTGCAGGTGTAACCATAGGAACAGATAAAATCAGGAAAAGGTAGTGTTACATTCCACTATTTTACTGCTAAGTTGATATGACATATGATGGTAACACTTAACCCGTTGAAGACTAGTCCCAAGTATGCTCGGGCAGGTGTCTTTGGGAAATGTGTGATACATCAAAATCAACTGATCTTCAATGGGTTAAGCAAAAGATATGTCCTTATCTTGTCTCCAGAATGAGCAGCTTTTCCCGTGAAAGAATGTACTTTGCTGCTATTAGTAACAAACTTGTTTGCAAGGAGAACAACAGTCACTTCACACCATTGTTGCATGTTGTGTTGTTATGCTTCAGACTTCTTGAAGACTGCTTCTGTTGTTGTTTGGAAAACGATCTTAAATTACTGTAAAAGTGGATATTTTCACTCGACTAACTTTTCGCGCGTGGCCAGGCAAGAAGAG
The DNA here is from genome assembly GCA_033980235.1 of Diadema setosum. Lineage (NCBI taxonomy): Eukaryota > Metazoa > Echinodermata > Echinoidea > Diadematoida > Diadematidae > Diadema > Diadema setosum. Next base: position 42,024,800 of record CM067059.1, read on the forward strand.
TTTCACATGTTTTTAATTCGGCCGAATCAAGACATCAACTAACAACATACGGCAAGCAAAAATATTTGCATGCTTGTATTTTCGTGCTAGTTTCTGGTTGTGCAAAATGCAAAAATATCCAGTTTTACAGTAATATAGAATGCCATATATTTTTAGATGCCCCCCCCCCCCTTCTCTGTATCCAGCTCTCCAAAGCCATATACTGGCAAATCCCCAGTGGCAAAAGAAGATCCCTTTGCAGCATGAATTCTTGACAATTGATGACAATACCTGGTACATATTAAAGGCATAATTTACCATTTGCAGATGAAACAAAATCCCACCATTAGTGCTTTTAAAAAGTTCTAAAATTTGAGTTTGGGATAGAAACAACCACTGTAAAAATGTGAATCCGTTTTATCGATGTTAAGTATTGCTAAGTACACAAACTGTAAACAATAGTTATAATAAAAATGTCTCCAGACTACACCGTCTACAGTTACGGTTTATTAAGAAAAATATTGATATCTCCTTATATTTTAGGCTTTAATGGGAAAATTTCATATTAACCAACACATACATTTTGAGAAATTCTTGAGTGTTTGGAAAACCAGTAAAGGAAAGTCCATCACCACTAATCACTCCCCCATCCCCTCCCCCCTCCCCTTTCTGTAAGAAAAATGTGACTGAGGATAATGTGACTTTAGATATTCAGACATCCTTCTAACCTCAAAACATTGTAACTTCTTCTTGTGTTTGAAATGCAGCCACTCTTCTGCACACATTTTTTTTTTAAAGTGTATAATGTTCTGTAACTTCTGTTCATTTTTCTTCGCAGATCATTGCATTCCACATGTGGCACCCTAACTTGTGCCTCAGAGATGAATTCAGTTAAAGTTACTCCACTTCCCATGCAATCAAATTATTTATTCTTCACAGAGATTATACACTGAATTAAGTAAGATGAGTTTCTGTGCAGGTCATTTCAAATGCAGAGAAGGTTCTGAGGAACCCTAGACAGATAGCCACATTGAAATGATACTCACCATGAGACTATGACCTAAACACATGGAATATACAAAAGGATACATAAAAATTGGTAGTTGGTGTCTCCAACAAGTCGTTTTCATGGGTACAAAAGTGTCTCGTGGAGCTTACATTGCACCCTTTCTCCTTCTCCTTCCCCTGCTCTCCATTTTCCCCCTTCCACGTCTCACAGCGCTGCCCTCACACAGAGGAAGCACGTTAAATTGACCAAGTTTCGTTGTATGGAATCAAGTGTCACTATTCTTAGAAGGTCCAATATAATCTCTCATTCTTGGCAATTCATTGCAGTTCATTTTTGTCTCAGATTGTCAAACTTTCTTTTTTTAAATTTTTTTTTAGCATGTACTCTGCTGTTGCCAAGGGGCATCAACCCTTAGTCTGTAACTTTTCCCTTATTTTGTCTTTTTGAACACGATATCTACGATTCTGGTTGATTCCACTTAACTCTTATGTGCCACATTCGCACGCCCGACTCAGTTGACGGCTTGCCAAGTTTGCATTTTGCTCAAACATACGATCCCGCCCAAGCCGATCGATAAATCGCCAAATGCCGCATAACAATGGAAGTTCCACTCATGATTCTGTTCCTCTTTCTGCAGCTTGCATTGTTCGGTGAATATTAATTGAATACCAAGCAGTGTTTCCTTTTGGATTTTTGTATAAATTATAAGTTTCTGTCATTGTTTTGTGTACAAAAGTCATGCCTCCACAATATTATGGCTACTGGTCATTTGAAAGAAAACCAATCATAAATTTGTCATAAAATTTTACATCATAGCAGAGCTTGAGTTTTCTCTGCAGCTTTGCTCATTGCACGTCCGGCATAGGTAAAAATATATATAAAGTTACGTGGATTTGAAAAAACATAATATTTTCCCCAAAGCATACCTGCATTGCGGTCTCAGAATAATGTGGCACACAGGGGCTTTACAATGTGGCACACTGAGTTAACTTTACTCTTTTAAATCGTCTGTTCAACCCCTTTTACTCTATGCAGCCGCCCCCTTACTTTATTCACATCATTTCAGGCAACGTGAACATTGAGTGGTATGTATGTCATGCTTAGACGTCATGTATGAATCTATCCAATGATATTTCAAAATGGAAAAAAGAGTTCTAGTCACTAGAATTCATTCTACACTTTGAAAACCGAACTATTCTGTTGAGTGTGTATTCAGTTTCACTCTGTTTCTTTGTGTTATTAATCTCTCTTGGTTATATCTGTACATGCTCTAAATCACGTACTTATAAGTGGGCAGTACATAAATATTATCCCTGTATTATGATATCTGTCATCTAACATCTGACATGTAATATGGCATCTAATTGCACTACATTTCACATAGAAAGTCAGTTTCATGTTCTTATCATTACTAATGCTTTTTATCTGCAAAAGGTATTTCATGCTCTAATTATTTTGCTTTCACATGTGAAACTTGTTATTTCAGACCTGCAAATGGGATGTGCATTTGTTTACTGTATTCTTGATTCAAACTGTGAAAAACTTGTTAACTGTTTGAATTTGTGCGTGTATACACACACACACACACACTCACGCACACACACACACACACACACACACAGATTGACCCGTTGATGATAGAATATGAAATCACGTCTTATTCAGTTTTGCTGTATTCTAGGCACACTATCTGCAGGTTGGAGTCATTGTGATGTTTTATATGATACATATGGATGGACCTGGTTTATGTAATCTGTTACTGTTCTTAGAATGTCTTGTTTAGTAATACTTGAATTAAAGATTTTACTACGCTTGTTGTCATGGATTCCAATATTCAGGCCATGATCCAAATTAGGACTGACAGACATTAACATGTCTTGCAGGAGAAATAACCCATGAGAAAAAGTTATATGTCGTATGAGATAAGAAGATAACCCACTAGAGTAGAGTTAACGTGGCAGAAGTGGCAGAAGAGTACGGGGGACAGTAATTTGCGCTTCTCGCCGAAAGCCAGCACCTTTTCTGAATCCCACCCTCAGCCTACTACATTCACCTAGTTAGATAATCACGACTGTTCATGAAAATAGGTATCGAATGTAGCGAAAGGCCAGCAACCAGGAAGAGCGTCTCTGCTTACAGGACGGTACATCCCATGTGATCGAATGTCAAACAGGCCCGACCAGCTCCTGATATTAGCCAAATATCCCCTATCACGGCCCACGTCTCCGGTTTCCTTCATCAATTAGTACCAACCGAAACGTAATACAGTTAAGGGGATGATGCAGACGTAACAGAATCCGGGCATGAAAAACTGCGGCACATTGCAGTGCTTGTGGTTTAGTAATTCAAACCCAATGTAGTGAGTCTGCCTTTTGTGTTCCAGTCTTTATGACTAAGTTTGTGCTCACTCTTAGACCGTCTGTCCTCGTATCATGCAAGACATTATGCATACTTTCTATTGAACATTTCATAGTCTTTAGATGATACAAGACTTTGGAGTAAAAACATGGAGCATTTTGTTTTTAATGCATCAAATCTCTCTACTTTCGTTCGTTTGTGAAGCAACGAACCATTACTGAAATGCATGTATTCTTCCTTGTTATTGAGGAGGTGGGGGAGGAGGGGGTTAAACAAAAATAGCTCACTACCATCATATTGTTTCTCACACCTTCACCTATGTGAGAGTCTGCCAAAGTACATGGTCTTATGCCATTTTATGAAGGTTTGATTCTATCGTATTACAGTCCACTGCTTGATATGCTTGCATCTGCTTGATAATGTAATATTTAAACACATTTCTAGGCAGCCTTTTATAACAAAAAGAACCCAGCAGTTATGGTGAATACAGCTTGAAGTTGTATTGAATGAAAACAGAGAGAGAGACAGAAAGAAAAAAAAAAAGCTTTATAAATAGGTTCTTAAATAGTGATGAGCAGTAGTATGTATGCAAGGAACAGTACATATACATAGCCTATGTAACTGCTTCACTTGCTGTGTATGATGGGTTGGCATCTAAATTTGTATTAATTGTTTTATTCTGAGTTATACAGATATTCATGCTTGTTAATGCTCAAACATTACTGAAAACCTATTTACTTGACTATTTGTTCATTTATCCATTTATGCAAGACAATTTCTTCCCGTATCTTTCGATAGGCTACACTGTTATTTCAGTTGTGCGGTTGGTGATTGTTGAATTTGTTGAACGAAGTCAAGTAGGAGTCCAGATAAACTGAGTTGTGTGTCCAAGACAAGGAGCTTAATTGAATTTACATCACAAAATCTGCCTGTAGTTCAACTGTAGTTTAATAGAGATCTCTTCCCACACCCCATTCAGGACCGTGCTACACACATGCCTCCCAGGGGTCATCCCAGTAGACCAACACCCACGAGTCATATGGTCCACGAGTTCGACATTGAAAACAGGTCCATGAGTCATACAGCTCGCGAGTCATACAGCCCGTGAGTTTGACGCTAGGCAAATAAAGCCCACGAGTTTGACACTAGGTAAAAACAGTCCATGAGTTCGACAGATACAACATGGGGCTTAATGTGTCGGTCTCATGGGCCTTGCTAGCCTTGTGTCGAACTAATGGGCTGTATAACTCATGGGCTGTGTGACTTGTGAGCTGTAAGACTCAGTGGGCTGCATGACTCGTGGGTGTCTGTCTCGTGACGTGCACCCACCTCCCATACCGTGTATAGCAAGGTGAGTGCAATAACAGCTTGAAAACAGTGGAGTGATGAGCTGAAGTAATCTGTCAGATTTGTCAGTCACAATGAATGAAGAATCAGCACAGTGGGTGATAATGGCCTTGCAGTGTAAGCAATGAAGTCTGAAACACAGGCAACATTTGTAAAACCAAACAAGCAAAACAAAACCAAAAAAACAAAAATTTGCTTGGTTTGGTATATCCCTTATTTCTTTCTTTCTTTTTTTTTTCTCTCTCTCTCTGTGAGAATATAACAAAGTCATATATAACATTACATTTTGATACTTTCCTAAATGACATTAAAACTTTTGCTAGTGTTTTGATAACTCTTCTTATAGAGTGATAATGATTACATTCATAACCACAAGGATATTGGTGGTATGGTCATTATTATCATTACTGTTACTATTTGTTGAAAGAAGAGTAATCTTGTAAGCTTGGTTTCATGAAAGATAACTGTTCATTTTTGTAATTTTCTGTACAAAATCGAAGACATTCACATTAAAGACAAAATACCCAGCCATTCTTCGTTTTCCCTCACTGATATCGTCGCCGGTCACACGAACCGACGAATCCCTCAGGTTTGCGTAAGAATGACAATTCGAGAAAATCGCGTTTGAAGTTAACCCATTTTTGACTTATGGTTGCTACACTTTCATGTCTATAATTTCCAATTATTTTTGTAGTACATCAGACTTCAATTCTTGCTCTAACTTGTGAAGTTTTTATCGAATTGTATTGTTAACAAATAAGCGGGAAATCGTCAAAGAGCTGCATGCATGTATTTTCGGTCTGCAAAGAACGTTGTCATTTTCCATGTGTGTCCATATGTACATGTACATTGAGCGTTGTCATTGTCAACACATGTATTACATAGTACACACACTGTGCGCACGGTCAATGAACTGTTGAATCTCAAAAACTACATGCAAGTCAATGCGCGCTGATTCGTCGGTTCGGTGACCGCGCGTACTAGTACACGCGGTCACCGAACCGTCGAATCGCCTGATTGTTTAACACACGCGTCTATGGGGAAAACAAATAATTTTCACAAATGAAATTAAATACTTCTACAAAAGTGATAACTACCTTAAAATTACACGGAATTACACACTGAGAATTTCAGAATATGTAGTATGGAATGTCTACTATCGAAATGAGTGAAATTCTAAAATCGAAAATTTGACCCAAAATCGAGTGATTCGTCGGTTTGTGTGACCGGCGACGATAATATGGTTCAAATATAAATTAAACATAAAAATCATATATCATTTTTTAAACTGTGAGGTAGGGAAGGGATACATATAGTACTAGAATGAGATCATATTACCCTATAAAAATGCAGACTCTTTATGGTATTTTTAATTTTACAATTTATAGGGTTCTTTTGTTTTGTTTATTTGTTTGTTTGTTTGTTTTGCTTTAAACATGGATGCCTTTTATCAAACTTTTGATGCTGCATATTCAATAATTTACCACTTTTTCTCAAAAGTCAGGAATTCATAGTCTTTATTTTCTTTTGCATTACAATACAACTGCAATAATTACATTTGTATGGCTCTCTTACAAACTATTCAATTGTTTCACAGTGATTTACATCATGTTGCACTGTATTGTTATACAAACATATATAATATGTATGTGTGTGTTTATGGGCCTAAATCTTCCCTGCATAGCACTTCCCTGCATAGTATCCCCATTGATACAAGTTGAGTATGGATGTGCGCTGGCCTCTGCCAGTTACTAATTGTGTCACTGTCATGGGGTGACCATTGAGTGACTGCCTGCCTCTTTTCACTGGTCCAATACCGAGGACTGACTGACTGACCACATCAACTTGTGGACATGTGCCACCCATCCCAGCAGTGCACTGTCACGCAATAGGAAGTCTTGAGTTAAGCCCCGTGTGCGGAATAGTCTCCCTGTTCTAGACTCCTCCCCTTTCCCGTGTGGAAGAGGTCAGGCTGTAGTAGTAGTAGCAGAGACTCCAACCCCAAGCACCTTCTGATCTGGAGATTCTCCCACCTGAAACCCCTAGCAAACGGGAGACTCCAACTTGATGTGCGTGAAGCGCACATCACGAGCGCAGAGTCCCTTGCGGTCTAAGGTTTTAGATGCTCTCTCTCGCTATCTAAGGCTTGTTTTTCAACATACAATGAAATTAAGTAAATCATTTCAAGCGGGAGAAATTAAATCTGAAGCGGGAGAACTGGAGATTCTGCAAAAATGGGCTTTCAGCGGGAGATCTCCCGTTGAAAGCGGGAGAGTTGGAGTCTCTGTAGTAGTAGTAGTAGTAGTAGTAGCCTGCGTTGATGCCACATGTTTGTGTGTGTGTGTGTGTGTGTGTGTGTGTGTGTGTGTGTGTGGAGGGGGGATGGGGTGGGGCAAGGAGGGGTTCTAACAGAAGTACTGTATACGCCATATATTTCGCGAGTCTAAATTTTCGCGAATCGAGACTTCCCGACGATTTCGCGAGTGATTAAATTCGCGACCATGGAGTCCTTTACTGAAAGCAGAAATGTGTACGCGTACATCCCATTCATATCGGGATCAGAGTCAATATTTTTGCGTGTCTTTAATTTCGCGAATTACAGCTGACTCGCGAAATTCGCGAAAATAAAAACCTCGCGAAGTATTCGGCGTATACACTATGTGTTTCGATGAGTAGGGCAATGACTCATGTGGTGGACTTGGAGATGAAAGAAGGGGGTGGGGCATGACATAATATCAATACTTGATAAATGAGGGAGCCTTGTCATATATTGAACTCGGCATTCTGGGAAAAATAGATATATAAATAAATTTATTCAAAATTGGGATCCACGACAGTCCCATCAGCAATTTGGCAGAAATTTGAGATATCAGTGCATAAATAGGTACTAGTAATGGCTGAAGGATTCTGGATTTGATTTGAATTGTCAATGTTTTTACGATTGACGTCATTCATTGTTGTTTCGACAGATAGCTGTCAAGGTTCCTATGTGAAGGCACCGAGTGTAGAAACTATTTTTAGGTGCTAGATTTGGGGAAAGCATTGATGTGACTTGCATATGGTCTTTTATGACAGCTGTCTTTTGTATCTGACAGCAATGTGATTATATGAACAAAATAACATCATATGATGGGGGGGGGGGAGAGCAGGGAGAGGTAGGAGGACCATTTTGTGAGATGTTTGTGAAGGGAAATGAAGAGTGATGAATGTCATGGTTACCCTCCTACTCATAGGATTAGCCTTAATATGATGCAGCATTATCTAAGTTTCTTGTACATCCCTTCAAAATTAAATTAATGACAATTAATGACATAGGGTTATGCTTAAAATATTAAAGGGAATGTAAACCCAAAGAGCAATGTGGATTGAGTGAAAACAGCAACATTAGTAGAACACATCAGTGAAAGTCTGAAGAAAATCGGACAATCGATGCAAAAGTTATGAATCTTTAAAGTTTTGGTATTGGAACTGCTGGATGAGGAGACTACTAGAGGTTATGACGTATGAGTGGACAACAATATAAAGAAAATATAAAGAACATTCCACAAAAATTCATTTTTCATGAAAATTACAAATTCCATCATCCTGATACCGACATATGTTAAGGGTAGCAATATTCCCCCTGCTTTCTGAAAGTGGTTAGTCAAGTACTTTTTCATAATGCTAGAAAAATGAATTTTTTTGTTGAATTTTCCATACATTTTCTTTGTATTGTTGTCCACTCATACGTCATAACCTATAGTCTCCTCATCCAGCGGTTCCAACACCAAAACTTTAAAAATTCATAACTTTTGCATCGATTGTCAGATTTTCCTCAAACATTCACTGATTTGTTCTGCTAATGTTGCTGCTTTCACTCAATCCACATTGCTCTCTGGGTTTGCGTTTCCTTTAAACAGGAGAGAGAATAGTTCCCTTTACTGTATCTAAAAAATTGATTCATTTGAGGTCAAATTCTACAATATAAGAGGCAAACATTGTGTGTTTATCTCGAAATTGCTTTTTTTTTAAGCATTAGAAAATAGGGTAGGCCTACACAGAGCAAAATATTTCCTGTTCTGGTATTCAAGAAAAACCATCTCATTATGAAAAGTAAGTCTAGATGCTTTTTCTGACACTAAAAAAAAACAAACCAATATTTCCTCATATATGTTTTGATAAGAGGTATTGTTTATGGATCAAATATCAACTAGAAAATGAAAAGTGACGTGAGAAAGCTTGCTTCTGTTTGCTAGCAATTGCCTGAGTGTATCAAGACTGCTGCTGTCTTGTCATGAGTGATGTGTAAGCCACCATTTGCTGCACTATGGATCAAAGTTGTTTGAACTCCTTTGTAACCTCAAAAATATGGAATATGAACAGCAGTCTTAACTGATAAACTTCTGCCCAGTTATTCAAGTAGCATGGGATGGGATGCTTTTATCTAAAAATTTTCTGAGGCTTAATCACCATTCTAAACATGTTTGAGGCATATTCTGGCAGCAGACAGAAACAACTGTGTTTTCATCCATGGTTAGAAATGCTGATTTGAAATGCCAATAAAGGGCGATTTGAAATGCATTTGAGCCACAAATGCCTTTGCCTAACAGATCTGATGAACGCAAAACGTTTTGAAATGTGTTTATATTATAGTGCTTGATAGTTGACTTCTACTTCTGGGATCAAACGGCATAAAGCAGCTGTGCAGTAACCAAGCAATTATATAATTTTTAGATAAATGTGGCATCTGTAGAAGCACGTTTCAGACCACTTTTCGCATGCTCGATTTTAAACGTGGTTCTATTTTCTGCGTTCGATAAAGACGGCCATTGTAGTTGTCAAATGAGTCATGATGGTTATCACTCAGTATGTGAATGCCCAGATGAACTCTGCCATATGATGCTGTTCTTTGAGCAGAGTCGTGTCTGCTTTTGTCAGGCTAGCACCCATGATCTGTTGGGGATTGTGGGAATATGATCATAAAGAAATTACCCCCAGCTTCCTTACAGCATCACAAGCCTGTCACACCTGACCCGCCAAATAATCAAGCCAATCAAGGTATCGCTTCCACTTTCAGATTAGCTGTGTAATTGATTTAAGTCTGCTGTGAAGGGTGTCTCTCTACTCCCCCCCCCCCCCCCCCCCCGCACCAAAAAAAGTAGACTTTATTAGCTTTGTCACACAACCCTTTCAATACCACACTTTAGCAAATGATGCTGCAGGTTAATTAAATTCACAAGTGTTCATGATGTGTGTCCACATTATATAAAGACAGCTGCTATGATTTTTTTTTCTTTCGTTCACTCAACAAAATTCAAGTGTTGTCATGTTCATGATCTATCTCTGATGCTTGCGCTGGATGCTTGGAAACACATTTTAGTTTGATCAGAATGACAATTGGTAATCAATGCACTTATTTTGAAAGCAGGGGCACAGCAACCCATCCCTCACTGTCATGTTTTACATTGTGTTGTCATAACCTGACTTTAAAACTGGAGTCATCAACAAGATCTACCATGCTTTCACACGTACTGAGAGTATTTAATTTGAATGCTGATTTACAAACACGGCTGCAATTACAATTCATATCTTCATTTGTTCACACGACCCAGGAAGGCTTCACAAATTCTGTGATTTTGAACTTCAGAGTGAAAAGGGGAGGTTTGGATTTTTTTGAAGTTCTCGTCAATCACTCTTGTGCTGTCTTTCTGCTGAAGTGGTTAAAAGGTTGTTACCATAATTTCCACCCCCAAAAAACGTGATTGGAGTTCATTTACTTAATTCTGGTGAAACATAATTGGAAAACACCTGCAGACCATCATTTAAAGGGTGTGTACAGTTCTGGTCGAGGTGAAGATTTAGCTTTTAACGTTTTGTGAGATATTCAAAATCCACTCTATGAGATGTCAAAGAGCATGCAGTTCTAAGGGGTATCAAAAGTTTATTCGATGAAAATTGGTTTTGAAATGGCTGAGATATCCAAAAACAAGGTGAAACAAAGAGATACTAATAAAGTTGGGGCATGTCGCCTTTTATTATTATCACTTTTTTGGATATCTCAGCCATTTGAAAACCAATTTTCATCAAATAAACGTTGAATCCTTCTTAAAATTACATGCTCTTTCATATTTCATAAGAAGCTTTTCATTATCTCACTTATTAATGTTCAAAACATTAATTCCTACCTCAACCAGTACTGTACAGTCCCTTTAAAACACAAGTGGAGTTACGACTCAAATTATCCTCCATGATTCCAGTTTGCACTCACACGGCAAGAATGCTCAATTTGAAACACAATTCTAGTGATGTGTCATTACAATCCTGTTGGTAGGTGTGAAAGATAGGTCAGTGAGGTCTGAGTTGATGCTTGTAAAATCCTTTCCGCTCTATACAGTGATTTATTCCTCATTCAACTTTCCCTTACTATGTCTGCCTCTATTTCTCTCCTTCTCTTGCTTTCTGTCTTTCTTTATCATTCTGTCTCTCTCTCTCCAACACACTCCTACTCTTGGTCGTCGCTCACTGTCATTCCAGAATCCAGGCAGAAGCAGCAGAAGGGCTGAAGTCAAATGACAGAATCCAGGCAGAAGGGCTTAAGTCAAAAACCCCTGACACTTGTTTTCTTTTCATGCTCATAGTGATATATTCCTCTTTTCTCCTCTGCACCTCTCCGATGTGCTTGCAGCCTTTCATTCCTCCCCGTCTCTCCCCACCCCCACCTTCACCCCCAAAGTGGAGTTGAGTCCCTCATCATTATTAGGTTGATTGACAGGCTCAAGACATACATCAGTATGTAAGTAAGATGGCCGGTGGTGGAGCTGCTTGCATTCATCAAATGCCTGGCATTCCTAGACGCCTTCCTCTCACTTGGAGGTTGTCACACTCCTTAAAGGAGACCTCCGGATGATTTCCAGATTTTTACATTTGAACAACGATAAATTACTTACACTGAGTACAGAGTTTCAGAATTTATCGTGATGGGGATGAGGAATAAAAATGTTTTCAAAATTTATAACAAATTGCAATGAACAAGGATGATGACATGGCAGCCTAACCATAAGAATTCATGAGTTGGGGCTCAAGGAAGCAGAACAAAAGACGAAAGTATGCAGACATCTACACAGGTGAACTTGTCAATCAAGTGGTATTGTAATGGAATTGCACTGCTACATTTCTAAAATATGTGAGGCTCCTATGTCATCAGCACTAACCATGTTTAGACATATTTCTAGTCAGAGTAAGATTTTATGGTGCAGCGATTAGAATTCAAATTTATGCTTATCTTACCACAACCCTGTGTCCACACGACGGTCGTGGGAAGAAACTCTGACCGATTTACCACAGCCCTCCAGAAAAACTCAGAAGTATCTTGGTCCAGGGAGGTGGGAAGAGCTCCTCCCTGCTTGGTCGGAGGAAGAGGTCGTGGTAGGTTCCCCGACCTGAGGAAGTTACCACGACCTTGTTCAGACGGGCACTACTCCCACCTTTCCTCCGACCTTCCTCCGACCAAGCTCCCTCCGACCCTTCCTCCGTAGTTACTCCAACCAAAACTGCCTCCGTCTGAACGCAGCTACTGTTCAGTGTAATTTGTATAAGATTTTTCAGAGTATTGCTTTCTCTGCTCAAAGACCACAATAAATTCCACAAATCTATACATGGAGCTGTTGATTTATGTACTACATGATGTGAAATTATGGACATCGTCTGGAATGCCCCCTTAAAGTGTCGGGTGCAGTTCCAATACAACATGCGCTTTTAGACTGCAGGCAGATATAGATTTGATGTAACAATACCAACAAACATGATGATCAAAGATTACAGGAGACATAATTTTACAATGCTACTCTTATTCAAAGTCTATAGAAATTCTTTGAACTGACTGCATTCTGGGAAGTTGCTCCTTTCATCATATTCTGAAGTCACCAACTCTCCATGACTCCATGTGCAGAAGGCTCCCTGAAAAAATAGGCATCTATTTATGTCCTGACACCAGAATGTAAAAATCTCCTTGGTTTGCGAATCATTCTTGCACACTGAAATGTATGTAAAACGCAAGTATCTCTGTAATTGCTTGATGGAGACTTCTTGGAATTGATGTGCGAATAAAGGCATGATATTCCTAAAATAATTCATGGTAAGCCTGTGTAACTACTTTTGAGTTTCACCACAAAGTGCTTCTCTGTTTCAAGTGAAGCATTTTATTGTTATTGTGCCGGAAGGAGTTTCTGTAGTATTATGAGTATGTCAAAGTGACTTGGGGGGCGGGGGGGGGGGGGGGGGGGGGGGGGGATACTCTTTGCTGTTTGTGGGGAAAATACTGTGTTGGCTTGTAACTCGGCATCTTAGTTTACAATTTGTATTGACATTGAGTTTAGATGAATTGATTGTACATAGAATTTTAGAAGAATTGTGATAAACTGCATTATTAGTATGTTTGCAAAGGAAATTAACAAAAAAAAGTCTTACAAGTGCATTGTTCAGTTTCCTGCTGAATCTTTTCATGCAGTGACAGAGCTTTGCAAATTGAGGTCTATATCTGGGATGGGGAGAATGGCTCTGTGTGAGAACGGAACACCCCCTTCGAATGGCATCCCCGGCCCTCCTGCCCATTTCGTGACAGGGATGAAACGCTAGACGTCACACTGCATTCATTCTGGAGCACTCCACCTTCTCGCATTTGGCACTTAAGAACCTAGATCGCATTCATGAGGAGTGACCATTGAATTGGCAGCCTTCTTAGAGAAATTAAAATTTCATCAGTAAACTCTTTGCTCTCCGTCTCCCGTTTCCTCCAACCCCACCTGCTCTGATTTCACTTTAGAGGTTACAGGCTGCTAGAGTTACCAGCCACATATGTAAATGCACTTTGCTGAAACGAAAGAGCGACAGCCAAAGATTCCCACCACGGTGCAATGTGCGGACTCTTCTTTTTTTCGGAGGGGGGGGGGGAGTGGAAGATATATTTCCATCAATACTTTGAAAAGGAATCTTTGGAAAGAAAGAAAAGATGCTCCTCAAAGAAGGAGTGTTTGGAGAGAAAAAACAAGAGACATGAGATGAATTTCACTGCCCCCGAGTTCCTCATGTCTGGTTTCATTAATCCCAATAATCTGCCCAGATTTCTGGATCCAGCATCATGTTTTAAGGATCTGACATTCGGGAGCTGAAGAGAGGTATACTCTGTAGTCAGAGAGTTTCCCCAAACTAGTCTCTTTTCAGGACCACAATATATGTTGTGATCCTGGCAAATCATCACACAGAAATGCCATGTGTCAAAGCTTTTTCTTCTTGTCTTCTTCTTCTTCTTCTTCTTCTTCTTCTTCTTCTTCTTCTTCTTCTTCTTCTTCTTCTTTATCCCTTAGTTTTAGATTCTTAACAGCTCTGATACTCACAATGTGATACATCAAATAAGATAATGTACTTGTAAATTAGACAAAGAAAATGCAAGGCCTGACAGCCATAGCAACAGTGTAGACAAAATAGTAAGGTTATGACAAAATGTAGGCTGTGTCAAGAATGCTAAATTTGTGTGTGTGTTTGCATTGTGTGATATTGATGTTTGAACACCATGAATTCAGCATTACATCTGCAATTAAGGATTGCACATTGGGTTAGTACAGAAAAATGGCAATTTCTTTCTTTAAAAAGCAAATGTAAATGAATGAAAAAGGGAAAATTGGATATACTTGAGTTTTCTCTGCATAACACAAAAGAACTGACATCATAATTACTGTCTTTGTTGGTAGTGTCTTAGCACTTTGTAAACGTAAATACTTCTGGTAATGGATGTTGCAAATGGTAAAGCATGAAACGCATCAGTTTTCATGTGGACATTTTACACTTACGACATCTGAATACCTACTGTGTCTCCAATATGATCGTAATTTTGCAAGAGAATTGAAGGAGACATAAAACAATGCATGATCTGCCAGAGAAGATCTTGAAGACAAGACCAAAAATCTGGCAATAACATTGTAACATTGCTATTTCATATGGTCGAAACCACTTCACTCAGTAACTTCCAGTCCCACATATTCACATCCTTGTTGACAGGTTTGGGTGTAAGTATTTTGCAGTAAACTTATGCTGTATATGAAGATCGATAGTTTGTATGAAAGAGACTGCCTGGGAATCGGCACAATCTAATATGCAGAGCATAATGCAGGCAGTTTCTCTTTGAATATCATTTGTGCATCACCAAACCTTTTCCTATGTATGCACAAACTGCAGAATATGTGAGGTGTTCTATGGTAATTGGAAATATTGAATTACCCTGAATAGCTCAAATTTTCTCTGTATAGGCCACAGAGCATTTTGCGAGGTTTCCGCTTTTCCCCCTGGATATCTGGGCCTCAGTAGGCGTATGACTTGATTGTCCCCGCATCTCTGCACTCCCGGCAGAACTCGAAAGGAATACGAGAGGAAAATTGCCTCACTGCCCGGCAACCCGCTCTAGACATTTATCACCCTACAGAACTTTAGGGACACTGCCCAATGCAACCGTGCCTAAATATTGACACACAATTTGTTTGAAAGCTCCAAATCGTTTGGCATTTGTCGGCTGCCCCGCAGCTTCACATAGCTACGTCAACAGAGACTGGTTTCTGGGCAATGCCCCATGTGCCTTGTTGCTTTCTTTTATTCTTTCTCTTCTCTTTTCTTTATTTTCTCCCTCTTTATCTCTGTCTCTAATGCCTGTGATCCTGGTTCTCTTCATCAAGTTTCCTTTGTTCTTGTTTTCTGTTTATATGGGGGGGGGGGCAGTTTTTATAGATGTGTATAGTTGACAACAAGTATTAGCATTAGGCAAATAAGTTTGGCATTCAATACTGTGAGCTTGTATCTTTTTTTTTTTTATTCTTTTTATTTTGGTCCCTGTAATTAGTTCTGGTCGGTACCATCAATTCAGAGAAATGCAAATTGACAATAAGCTGGCCTAAGGAGCTGTCCATCATTCCAGATCATCACTGGATGGTAATGATACACTCTTTCTGTAAAGATCCACAGATGAATCCCCTCAGAAATCAAGAATTAGCAGTATTTGGCCCAGTGTGAATTTGTGGATTGTATGTTGTTGCTGTTTTTTTTTTTTTTTTTTAAAGGACAAGTTCACCTTAATTAACATAAGGATTGAGAGAATGTAGCAATATTAGTAGAACACATCAGTGAAAGTTTGAGGAAAATTGGACAATCTGTTCAAAAGTTATGAATTTTTGAAGTTTTTGTGCAGTCACCGCTGGATGAGAAGACTACTGCAGTTTATGATGTCACGTGCGTACAAGAATATAAGGAAAATATACAGAGAATTTCACAAAATTTCATCTTTTCAAAAAAGTACACATTCCCTTGACTCGTTACTGACATATGTTATGGGCAGTATTATTCCCATTGCCTTTAGAAAGAGGCAAGTCAAGTGCTCTTTTATTATGCGAAAAAAAGTGAAAATATGTTGAATTTTCTTCACATTTTCTTTATACTGTTGTACTCATATGACATCACGAGCCTTAGTAGTCTCCTCATCCAGTGGTTCCAACACAAAAATTCTAAAAATTCATAACTTTTGCATCGATTGTCCAATTTTCCTCAAACTTTCACTGATGTGTTCTACTAATATTGCTGCATTCTCTCAATCCTTATGTTAATGAAGATGAACTTGTCCTTTAATGTTTTGGGAGCTTCAACTTTCTCTACATCCACAAACTTTCTTTCTGTTTTCAGGCCCTGTTGCATATAAGTTGCAGTCAAACATTGTCTGAAAATCAGACATAAAGTCTGTGTATACTAAATTCTAATTGGCTGATTAAGTGTGTAGATGCATGTCTGTTTTGTTGCTT
The DNA here is from genome assembly GCA_033980235.1 of Diadema setosum. NCBI lineage: Eukaryota > Metazoa > Echinodermata > Echinoidea > Diadematoida > Diadematidae > Diadema > Diadema setosum. The sequence continues at coordinate 42,041,306 of CM067059.1, forward strand.
CATGCAGCACTTATTGTTATACATTTTACGACACAACGACCACACATTTCAGATGTTGAAATCATCAAAGAATGAATGCACGCATTCAGCTGAGCAAAAGTATTGATTGGGAAACATCTCTTGAATTTTATTTATCAGACATGACATGATTTGAAAATAAGAAATGCTCAGAACCCATGTAGTCATTTAATACTCTGTCACCCAACAGGTGAGTGTATACTTCCATTTGTAAAGGGCTAGTCTCCCACCTGTAAAGAGAGTCACAAATGATCCCAGTGTTTGTATAAAACATAATTAGCAATTGAAATAATGTTCGGTATAAATTTCAATTTTCCATTTTCATTTCATACATTTATTCAGTAATAAAGTTTTTTTTTTTTTTTTTTTTGCATATAAGATGTTTACAAAATGTAGCAGGTACTGTTCAGAGAAAGCCAGAGGCTTGTTAAGATAGAATGTAGTACCTTGAAAACAAATCATAGCCATATTGCAAATTACACATTAAGATACCAAAATTTTCAAATCAAATCAAATAAAAAATTTTAACATCAAAGTCAAAAAGTTTTCTGAATTCAGAGCCCTCGTCTCATTCTTCCCCCCCCCCCCCCAAATTAGCTTGTGGTGGAATGTTCATGTCTCGTGTAAGGGCTTGTGACTCTCTTTCCTGATTTTGCTTCACCCCACACGAGTATTAAGTACCTTTTGCATATCATTATCACTCTCGGTCTTACATCGAAACTCCAACCCCTTTCTATCCATCTTTGTCTGTCTGTCTCTCATATATACCATATCTCTTGACCTATCTCTCTGTCTCGTACATTTCAAGTAATTACAACATGTTATTAGTCAGATGTGCTTGATAGATCTGCTATGTAATGGAAAACAACATCCCATCTTGTCCTAGTTTACATCGTGCTGCTGAGCCATCGACCAGATTTTTTTTTTTTCGGGCCGACCAGATTATTATTCTCCATTGCCATCGAAAAAAGTTTTGAGGCTGCAGAATTATTCATGACATGGAGGCAGCACCATTACTGAGGTTCAGTCCAAAATGAATCTCCGAGAATCTAGGTACGGATTACATGGAGAGGAATTAACAGAAATCCTTTTTTTTCCTCATTTATGCATCAAACTCTCTTCCTCTCTCTCTCTCTCACTATCTATCTTTCTGTCTTTCACTCAATTGTTATCTCTTTCCAATTTTCTTCCTTAACCCCCCCCCCCCAAAAAAAAAAAAAAAAATAAGTGTGCCTGTTTTGATCAAGTGTATTTCATGTTTTGCTGATCAATAAATAACTCAGGCAACAGAGTTATTTATTGATCCAACATAGACAATAAAAACTACATTGTACTTGGTGAGGAACAGAGTCACAGGTTAAACCAGGAATACTCATATAGAATGTTATTATTAACCAGGGAATGTGCCAAGCATGTTATTATAAATATGAGATGTTCAAGTGGTATTAGAACACAGTGGCATCCACAAACAGTGTGCTGTCCTCCAGTATGAGTCATATTAACAGACAAGGCAGGTAGAGAATTTGGAAATACAAACAAATAGACCTTTTTCCTGTTTTTAAAAAATGTTTTATTACCATAACATCAGAAGTACCTTCTTTTGCCATTACACCTTACTGATTTTTTTTTTTTTGATTTTTTTCTTTGGTGGGGGAGGATCTATCATCTGCAAAATTAATCGCATGTTGTTTTTGGCCAAGATTTATTTTGTAAGTATGTAAATGACTCTGCACACTCACTCAGCAGAATTTTCCCATGTATTGTTTGGTATGCGCCCATCGCTCACGCGGACATTCATCCTGCGGGGAGGTGTAATGTTTATCCTGGTACTAGGGTTACCAGCTTCTCAAATAGGATAACACTGATCACAATTTTTAAGTGGGTTACCTTCTCTCCCATTACATATGGACAAAGGCTCGGTGTCATTGGGACTATAGCTCGATGAGGGTCAACAATGCAATGCCATACTTTCCGGTGGTTTCTCTCCTGTTTTTCCTTCATCTCCGTATTCCCTTAAGATGAGCTATATTGTGGTGTTTGTGGTGCTTATACTTATTTTGCTCCGCAGCTCAAGTGAAGCCGTTGCTGCCACTCATTGTCCTGGCCTCCACCACGTGTTATGAATATTATATTATCTCTTTTTAAACTAGACTCGACGAGAAGCCTACTTATTGTGGGAGGGAATCCATAGTTGTTCATAGAGGTTAGAAAACTTTCAGACTAGACAAAAGACCTTCAACTTCTCTTCATCCAGAAGTGAAAGGAGAAAAGTTTGCACGCTATATCGAAACTCCCTCATTGTTTGAAGTTTTAAAGCGCACCACCCTTCCACAATTCTTAAGTTGAACTGAAATAAGTAGAATGAAATGAACAACAACAACAAAAAAGCAATGGAAGTTTTATTAGAATTTAATATCAAATGAGAAAGGAAATAGATTTTGAAGTTTCAAGTGTTTCCATGTGTACATTCATATTGGTTACAACCACATATGTAAAATAGAATAGTTGATGATGTCATCACCATCTCACTAGTCTCCCATGGACCTGCACACACATCTTTACTATTAAAGGGAAGACAAACCCAAAGAACAATGTGGATTGAGTGAAAGCAGCAACATTAGTAGAACACATCAGTGAAAGTTTGAGGAAAATCGGACAATCGATGCAAAAGTTATGAATTTTTAAAGTTTTGGTGTTGGAACCCCTGGATGAGGAGACTACTAGAGGTTATGATGTATGAGAGGACTACAATATAAAGGAAATATAAAAGGAATTCCACAAAAAATTCACTTTTCTAGCAAAATGAAAGAGTTCTTGACTAACCGCTTTCAGAAAGCAGGGGAAATAAGTGCTACCCCTAACATATGTCCGTATCAAGTTGATGGAATATGTAATTTTCATAAAAAATGAATTTTCATTGAATTCCCTTTTTATTTTCTTTATATTGTAGTCCACTCATACGTCATAACCTCTAGTAGTCTCCTTACCCAGCAGTTGCAACACCAAAACTTTAAAAATTCATAACTTTTGCATAGATTGCCCGATTTTCCTCAAATTTTCACTGATGTGCTCTATTAATATTATTGCTTTCACTCAATCCACATTGCTCTTTGGGTTTACTTTCCCTTTAAAAAAAAAAAAAAAAAAAATCCTGAAATTGATTAGGAGACAAACTTAGTTTTGGAACTTCGTCTGCGTCTGCTGATTACATCTAAATTATTGGATCCACCATTATACGAATAATAGCACAACATTGACTACATGTAGGTCCTACACATAGCTACTATCACGCATGTACAGGTAGTAGTTGCAACATGGTGCATTCAGGGGAATAATAATAATGATGATAATAATTCACAAAATTATTATTAAGTGCTTATTGCATTAAAAATGTCTCTAAGTGCTGACAAAATAGAGAAAGAAGAAGGTACAGTTTCAGAATGTTCAGATATAAGGATATATAGCACGACGTTGCATTGCTTGCATCATTTGCTGTAGCATCTTTAGTAGAGCATCAACTCCACAAAAGATTACACAAATACTTTCCCATTTTAGAGTCATAGAACATGTTAGACGAAAATGGGTGGAATTAGTCTTTTATGAGTGGTGTAATATATGTCATTGTGCTACGACATAAGTGCTTGCCTGGCAGTACCCTTTAATTGTTCACGTTTGGTAACTGTCTATAGCAGTGCCTCAAAAGTAAGGGCTCTCAGGCTGAGGGGAGTGCTAGCTTAACTCACAGCATCATTTGTTATACCTGGGGTCTGATGTCATTCTCTAATGAATGATTTCCAACTGAGAGTCACATGAGCTCCTTGAACCCATTCAGCTTTCAAACAGAGCAGGAGGATCCCCAGCAGTAACTCGCGCTGTTACGGTTCCAAATATGCCACCGTAAGGCAGCGACATAACGGAAACTGGGGCAGCTCAAGAAAGAAGCCTCGCAGCATTCGCAGGACGTATTTGTAGATTGCTAGCACACATTGCACACAAACATGTAAACATACACACAAACAAACACACACACACACACACACAGACATCATGCCAGTGCATTTAATTTTCTCTCTTCTTAAAATAGCAGGGATACCAGGTAGGCTGTGTGTGTGGACAGGTGTGCCGGGCTGGAGGTGTTAAAGCGTTTTGGTAATATGTGCTGTTCACACCAGCCGGGCATGATCTGTACACTGATACACAACCCGCAGGAGTGTGCATCGGTTTCATCAAATTGTTTTGTGGATTTGGTTACGTGGAGGATATATCTATGTGATACTCCTCAAGTGGCGCTGAGTGAAATCCTGCTGTTTTAAGATGAAAGTTGAGTATGTAGAACACAGGGATGAGTGATTATGTTAACTAAGATAACATTGCCATCACTCTCTTGTTCTTTCTGTATCTCCCTTTATCATTTTGTACATCTCCCACTTTCTTTCTTTATGTTTTCTTGTTGTTTCGTGTTCATTTCATTTTTGTCCATTTCATTTGGATCCTACCTAGCAGCATTCTGCGTACACTATTACCTGAATGAAGTTCAGATGTATACATCAAAAAATATCAGTGGAGATTTTGGGAATGTGATATTAAATGTATTTTACTGTTGAATAAGCTATTTGTGAGACATGAGAAAGGAAGGTTACATTATATAATACACAAGAGGAAATTATATAATAGTGGGTATCATGCAGATGTAGAGACTTATTTAGATGGGAGGGGTATCAAAACTTTTAGCACAAGAAATGTATGGATTTGACAGGAACTAGTGAACTCCAATAAATGTTTGAGAAAACTGTGTTGGGGTAGTGGTTTGAGAATAGGAAGATCTTATGTTATATAACCTAAGGAATGTTTTTTATGCCTCCGCCAACGAAGTGGCCGGAGGCATTATGTTTTCGGGTCATCCGTCCGTCCGTCCGTCCGTCCCGTTTTGTTTTTGTCGATATCTCAAGAACCGTGTGGTGGTTTTGCATCAAACTTGGTATGAGGGTATATCCATGGGGGATAATACTTTGTGTGGATTTTAGGGTCACAGGGTCAAAGGTCACAGGTTATTTTGTGAAAAAAAAAATGAAATTTCATGTGTTTCTCCATATCTCGCAAATGGTTCAAGGTATCTTCTTGGAACTTAGTATATATGCTTGTACCAATGGGCAGTGATTATCTAGGGAAGTTGGGGGTCATGGGTCAAAGGTCAGGGGTCAAAGGTCAAGGTCAACTCCTCAAAATATAACTACTTTCCTTATATTTATGCAATGCCTGAAGGATTTTTTTAAAACTTGATGTATGCATGTATAACGCAATATATTTTCTGTGGGAAGTTTCTTGCCAAAAGGTCAAAGGTCAAAAGGTCAAAGGTCAAGTGAAAGTGCTAAATTGCACTTTTTCCTCCATATCTCAAAAGTAACTCAAGGTATTGTCATGAGACTTACATATTTATGCATCTCTAACAGTGATTCTCTTTGGAACTGTGGGGTCAAAGGTCAAAGGCCAGGTTTCGATAACACTATTTGACCATTTGATACTGAAATTATACTTTTTCTCAATACCTTGAAAATTACTCAATGCATAAACTTGTAAAAGGGTCAAAAGTCAAGTGAAAATCATCAGTTCCCCCAAATACCTGCACTCTGACGTTTTAATCATTCATCCAATTGAACCTAGTTCTAGGAAAGTGAACATTCAGCACATTTGTGGCAAACCTGTCATTTTAATATTTTGCCAATTGTGTGAAACTGTCATCACACATTGTCAAGACATTGTACTATAGACCTATTAGGAGAACCATGCATTTTGGCGGAGGCATACACCAGTCGCCGTAGCGACATTTCTAGTTTTTAATCTAAAATTTGATAAATGTGATATGGTCTCATTGATCCTTGTAGTGGTATTCTTTTATCAAATAATGTAATTAATAGTAAACTATTGCAGCTTTTCTTTCTTCTGTTTTGGAGAAAATTCAATTTACTTCAGTTTGTAATGTTCTGATGAGAAAACTAATAGCACTTTTGTTTTTTATTGGTTTCGCTGCCGTTGTTGTCTTTCTAGGGGTATAATGGGGCGAGCCCGGAGGGGGATGAATTATCAGGTGAAATCTTGGGTGATCTCATCCTCGCAGGCATCAACCGAGGGGCTCCTGAAATCACGTCTGACATTAATGCCATGCTATCTGTCAGGAGTGTCTGCAGGAGCAAGGTCCCTCAGAGGGGCTCCTGGTTTCCACTATAGCTGCCATAACCTGATCAAATGTGTCTCTTCCTTATTCACCTCTATCTCCTTTCCTATTCCTTTCTGTTTTTTCTCTCCTTATTTCAATTATGAAAGAGGAAATGATAGTCTGAGGGGGGAAGTCCCCTAGCATCAGGAAAAGGTTATTCTTAGATCAAGCCCCACCCCGCCCCCACATCCCAAGTATTTCAACCACATTACCACAATGTTGCTACTGGGGAAGGTTTGTTTCTGAGGATGCCAGAATTAGGGGAGGGTTGTCGGGGAAAAAAAGTCCCAGGAAATGGATGGCTTTCTACAATATGATAGCAAGAAATTTTGGGGTGTGTAGTTTGAATCAAATTTTGTGCATTCAAATTTCAAATCCTTGTTGGCAGAATGTTGAGAGAGAGCGCAGCACTTGCAAGGGTAGGATGTACTATGTTTCATGTTATCACACTGCTCACACATAACATAACACAGTGTAACATATCGTCGCTGGGGTGACAAGACCTCGTATCTCAAAAATGTCAAAAAATTTTTTTTTAGCTTAATGGTCAAATAATGGGTCAAGTGATGTCTTGGCCAAATCCTAACTCTCTTACTCCAAAAATGAAGCCACCATGACATGTCAAAGAGAAGGCTTTCCCATTCACTATAGTGCTTTGGCCGCCATGTTTTTTCGCTCTCCTGAACATTTGACAATTTTGAGATACGAGGTTTTGTCACCCCAGCGACGATATGTATGATGATTGCTCTTAAAGAGAGGTGACCAGAACTGTGACAGTGCTTGTGGCAAACCATACTCGAGTCAGAAAATTGCAGTCAGAGTACCTTCTATACAGCAGACATGGTTGTTCCTGTTAGTCCACCATCGGTTTTTTTTTTTTTTTTTTTTTTTTTTGTAAGGGTGACACAACATGCACTCCTGTGATAATCGCTCCAGTCTTATTTTCTCTGAGGACTTAGGGTAGGGTTATGGTTGTTTTAAGGTTTTAGGTTCAGTTAGGATTAGGGTTATGTTTGTGGGTAGAATTTATGTTTAGCTCAGCGTGCAGATATTTCATGGAAGCAACTGTCGCAGGAGCAAATGTCATGGACCCTATTTTAAGAAACACTCTGAAAATATATTTGTAATTATGAACAAACATAAAACAAAACAAAATGAAAATCAAGTCTTAACCTCATTTTTCCCACCCCATGGTAACTCTTGCTACAACTCAAAGACATTCCATTGAGACACAACGGAACATCTTGTTGTAGACCTGTCAGTCATAATGTAGATTTTGTTTTTTACGACAAGGTTGTGATGATTTGATCTGTAAGAGATTTTATGGCCCTACCTTCCTCCATTGATTGACGGAGATGGGAAATCTGTCCAAGGATATTGAGGGCATGTGTAATTCATGGGACATGACATACTATATAAACAGTGTCTTGCATGGTGTTTTCTTTATAAAAGCACATTTCACGAGTCAACTGATAGTCATGAAATTAACGACTCTCAAATATATCGCTTCCCATGACATTGTTGCGTTGTGAATTATCCCCAAGGTGGGAAAATGGAAAACACTAACTTTTCCTTTAAAAAAAAAGACAATACTTTTTTTCTCATTCCATCAGTGTGGTTCTCAGATCAATTGCAAATTCAACCACCTGCAAAATTGTCGTACAAGTCCTAATTCGTAAAATTATGGTGTGTACAGTAACCATGTAGTTTATGTATCCATGGACTGTAAAAGTCTTTATTCTTTTGTGATTAAATCTTCTCTATTGCTTTTCTGTCCCTCACATTCACAGAAGAGTGTTTTTTTCTGTGAATTTGCATGCTAATTATCTTGCTGATTATCTTTCGGCATCTTTCTCCAATAACAGCAACATCTCTCTAACCAGAGCTGCAGGAGTTGCTGGTGGGACAATGAACTGAAAATAAATGGCTTCACCGCACTGCATGCACTCCAGGCTAATCCCTAGATGAATGAGAATTTTAACTGATAGTCGCATCATCAAATGCAATTAAATCATTTCCCACAGAATCCAAAATGATAAACTAAAAGAATGGCATTTTGACTTGTGCCTGTTTCTGGCAGCAGCACTCCAGTGTTTTATTAGAAGAAAAAGAATCCTCTCTACTCAACCCCTATACCTTCAATTCTTCCATGCTAACTACAGAAATATTTCTTTGCAGTTGACTTAGATGCTTTTGTAGCTTGGCACTACCACAATTTCACCAAATTTGCTGACGGCTGATCAAAGTTTTTTAGGATGCTGTGATCCATTATTCAAGAAAACTTACAATAAATGTCACTGAGGAGATAGAAGTTAGTACCTTAATTGTCGCAATTAAAGCGCGATGAGATTGTTTACCTGAACATGTCATAAGAAACATGATGAATATTTTGTGCACTTTGCTTTGTTTTTAAGGAGCATGTGCCTCAATTTGAAATCATCTATAAATATTTTACCTAGAGAAATGCTCACTCTCTCTCTCTCTCTTGTTGTGACTAGTGGCTATATATATTGAGGACGAGTCTCGAGTATACTCAGGCAAGGGTCTATGGGATATGCATGTTGTAGCAAAATCAGTCCGTCCTCAACGGTTCAAGACTATGTTACCTTAATAGAATATCTGGCAAAACACTCTCATGTAATGGCCATGTTCTCATCAATGTGAAGTGTATGACTATATATGTTGTCAGGTTCCTGACTGTATGATTCATTTTTTCCCCATTAATTTCATTTTGTGTGTGTGTGTGTGTAATGATCACCACAATAATGGTCAATCATTGCCAAGGGTATAGGTTGGACATATTTACAAGGATGGTGTACTTGGATGAAAGTAAGAGAGTAAGGAATTGTTTCACTTAGAATGACTTCCATGGCTCACTGCAACATGATACTATACTCCCAGTCCCACATGCAGCCATGTGTGTAGGATACCCCCAGGGGGAGGAGACTGCTAATTGTGGTACTGTGAAAGATGCCAACTTTAGCGCTATCTTGGGATTTTAGTCTTGGGAATAGATTGTGGGTTTCAGAAGGAATGACGAACATGGATTCCAATTAGCAGAGTACAGTGGTACCAATGTACTAATCCTCACATTAATTTGTTCACGCATGTAAATATCAGTCTTCCAGTTTTTAAGATGCCAGTATGAAGTAATTCTGTGAAATTGAATTATATTTTCCACACATTTGTTGATTACATTATTATTATGCCAGCAACTTCCATTTTGATCGCTGGAGAATGCACTGCAAGTCTGCTGAATGTGGCACATCTCGTATACCATGAGCGAAGAATGATTGCAAATTGTGTCCCAGGCAATAAAGCAAGTAAGGAATACTTTGTATAAATATTACAGTACCTAGTTCATCAGCTTGTCTGCTCTTGAGGAAAAACACACTCAATTACTTAAAAATGCAGATGGCAGATTTTGCTAAATGGCCAACCCCCTCCCCCATTCCTTAGTATGAAACATTTATGTATCTAATGAGAAAATTAAGGTGGTTATAGTTGAGGTGCACATTTCTGGCTTGTGAGGGGATCTTTGTTTTAGAGGAGAAACTCTACTAATTTTATAAACAAATCATATAAGATCAGGATGCAAACTTTGGAAATGCTCTTGGGGTGGGGTCTAACAATGCCAGTAGTGGACTTTGCTGGAGATGAAACAAGTCTAGCTCTATCCTGGATGGTTTATGATCAGTTTTGTGGCTGGGATAGCACTCTGAAAGATATGTACTGTACACATGTAAAAGGTTTTTCATGGAAACTTCCGCCACTGTCCAATAAGCATTCTCTGGGTTTTAATTTGTTTAATTGTTTTCTTTGTTTCTTACAATGTGATTAGCTTCTCCCATCTCTGTCAGTGACTGCCTTTCCTCAGGGAGCTCTGACCAGACAAGCCCTTTAGCAAGTCATTCTGCTGGCATGATTCCTGTAGTAAGCTTTGGTCAGAAAAAGAAACCTGGTATAGGATACAAAACTCAATGAGGCAAGATGCCTTTCAAATTACTGGTGCTTTTTACAACACCACAAGGAATATAGAGGAAGCTATCAATCTGTAAAGTCATTTCTCAACAGGACGGGACTTTAAGTTAGACAGTGTAGTGGCATTAGCTCTCTTTGGTATTGGATGTTTTAACAGCAAAGAGTGGCTGAGAGGCAAAGAATGTAGATTTCATAAAATGTCCTGCAGGAACATCCCTAACTTTTCATTGCTTTTGTTTGTAGACATAAGTCATGTCAATTTTGGGCACACCGTGTTAGAACATTTAATGGCAACATTTTTATCTGGAAAAAAAAAATCAGTACTAGACTCCTCTCTGGTTTGCTGCTATGCAGAATAATGATGTTGATTACATTTTAACAAGGTGCTTCTCAGTGGTTTTCAATATAATGTAGGATTTTTCCAACCAGCAGACTTGTAGCAATTTGACTATCAAGCCTGTTTTCAAACTACTGACATAGATTATCATGATGGTATAAACTTAGATTTCCTTAATTCATCTGGCGAATAAGGGAGTTCATGGTTAGCGTATGTCTCATTTGACCCCTACACCACAGACTTTAAAATAACATGGAAAGGACCCGTGACAGAGCATTTTTTGTTGAAGCATGCCACCTTTGTAATCAATGTCAATGAAATGCGTGTGCAGATTTTGTTAAACATTATTGATGAATCACTTTCACCTGTGCGTTCTAACAAGGTGAAACACACAACTTAACATTCCAAATCATTTGCCTGAGGATTCTTTTTGTTTGAAAGTCAATGGCAAATACACAAACATTCTCATTTGACATTTGCAAATCGCAACCATGAACTCCCTTATTGTTACTGCACTGAGCTGCTCCTCTCCATGACAGTATGATGCCAAATCATAGCCAGTTCCACTTCTTACATCCAAAGTCATTGGTGTATGACATTTTGGATTAGTCATGAATATGGGACCCTAGGCTCTTACAAGCATTTTTTTTTAACACTACACATGTGAGCATAGAGTATTAATAATGGCACGTCGGGGACCAAAGAATCTCAAGTATAGCTGCTTTGACATTCTCCAGAAGGTGACAATGATATGATGCTCAAGATGTATCCACAGATGAAGATGGATTGTGGAAGGAATTATCCAAAAGAGCTGACCTGGTCCCTGCTGCATAAAACTGTAAAGGTAATGCTGTACAATTAGTGGTAACTGTGCAATCAATGTTAACCCGTTCCATACGGGAATCTGGTGGCCTGTGTACTAAGTCTATGGGGATTTCGGAATTCAGTATTGAACTGGTTAACCACTATAGCAACACTATTCCTCGGCCAGTCGATGCCAAGAAATCACTCACTGTTTCTGCTGATTGCAGAGTTACCATCAATTGCAAAGTTCCCATAGTTCTATGCAGTGGGTCCCTGAATAATTTGCAAAGAACAATGGCATGATAATCAACCTCTAAAAGTTTTCCTTGTCTGGGTAGATATGTAACCAATAGGTTGTTTGAGTAAACAGAAATGGGGATGGGAATGAGGAGAGGGGTACATGACATGTTGCCATTTTGATGATTTATCCCAGACACATTACCTTTTGTCCCCGGCAACTGCATGTGCAAGACTGGAGTGGAAGGATTCATGTCAAAACTCATAAATCTTCTGGCATGAGGCAGGATGATTAGCAACTGAACTGTTGCTGAGTAGTGAGGAAGCTAGATGGGGGAGGGAACGGAGAAACTTGATGGATCGTCCTCTCAAGGAGAAGGGCTGCCAGAATCATTGGCCATCTCTCAGACCACATTTCTTTCATGTTTCTAAAGCAGTGTTTGCTGGGCATATGAATTATTACAAGTGATATATGTGGATATTCCTTTGGGTTTACCTGCATTTACACAACATCAGCTGTCAGAGTCCATATTATAAGATCTCTTATTTCTCTTTTGCAGTCTAATTCACAAAATACAGTTTCTCATTGTGGTACATTACTCTTTGATATTTCCGCTATAAGGTTTGTACTTAGGTTTGTTATTGAGAAGCTTCTATGTGACAGCACAGCATGATGGCAAATCAAGAAGTTTCAGAAGTAACATTTAGTATTAAAGGGTGTGTACAGTTCTGGTCGAGGTGAGGATTTAGCTTTTAACGTTTTGCGAGATATTCAGAAACCACATTATGAGATGTCAAAGAGCACGCAGTTCTAAGGGGTATCAAAAGCTTATGCGATGAAAATCGGTTTTGAAATGGCTCAGATATCCAAAAACAAGGTGAAACAAAGGATCCTAATAAAGTTGTGGCATGTCGCCTTTTATTATTAGCACTTTTTTGGATATCTCAGCCATTTGAAAACCAATTTCCATCAAATAAACGTTGAATCCTTCTTAAAATTACATGCTCTTTCATATTTCATAAGAGGGTTTTCATTATCTCACTTAGGAATGTTCAAAACATGAATCCCCATCTCAACCAGTACTGTACAGTCCCTTTAAGTCATAATCACCCAGGGTATGTGAATGAAAAATATTTCATATTGGCATTTCTGTCAAAATTTTAACACTCATGATAACTTAATCAGATCACGATTCTTCAAAAAATAATCCAAATGACCCGAAACTGTCATTATGGTGTTTGAGTGATATTTCTGGTTTCACTAAAAGGCATCACACATGGGGGGGGGGGGGGGGGGGGGGGGGGGAGGGGGATCTTAATTGGCAATGGACATTGCTTGTTGTATTTTTAGGTGTCAGTAGCATTTGAAAGTGACAGAGATGAATTTTGTTAGCAGCATAGTCTTGAATAAATGACTTTTGCACATTCTTTTTGTTTGAAAGATACCCTGAAATGTCATTTACTGTGATCTCATGAAGATTTGGACACACTTTCTGAACAGATTCTCCCTCCACATCATTCTAGTATATTTTGAGAGGTTTTTTTTTTTTTTTTTCAAACAGCCGTGCTTTTTTTTTTCTTTCTTTTTTTCTTTCTTGTCAAGAAGATAACATATTATTCATGTGAATGGATGTTGTGATTTTGCTGGTAATAATCTTACATTGTGTTGAAATGATATTCATTAGTTATGGAACATATATTTGTGATATATATAAAAATTCATCCTTATTCAGAGTGCAGCATATATATTGAGAAGAATACAATGGTACTACAATGAAGGGCTAATTTGTGTGATTAATTTGTCTGTAATCTTATTTCATGTTGCATCATGCACATAAGTGTTTTCTTATTTGTATCATAGTGTGCTGTCTGCCCATAGCTGGGCATAGGCCAGCCAAAGTTTATACATGCTAATGTGAGTCAACATGAACTAATGTGTCTGCCACTAGATGAGGTATGACTTGAATTCATGTTGTACGATTGTTTTTTGGGTGGTGGTGGGGGGGGGGGGGGTTGTTTCCAAGCATGGTGTGAGGTACCTTGAGATAGGCAGGAGTCATCTCTCACTCACTGTGACTAATGCAAGGAGTGAAAGCAAGAATTCAGGGGTTTTTAACCTGCTCACCCTCAAACCCCCAGAGGAGGTAAGGAAGCAGGAAGCCAGCTGCTAACTTTGGTTTTAACTGCTTACATCCTGGCAGTGTATCACTCTCCCCCTGTTCAGACGCAAGACAGTTTATACCAAAACTCGATAAAGAAACGAGGTATAAAGAATCATCATATAGCCGACAGACCGTTCAGACGCTAATTTCCACCATTCCGGAAGAAGGTCGTATGGATGTGCAGTTTCTCACTGCACGTCATGTTGTTATGGTCATGAGTGACAGGTTCAGGGTCACCTTTCATGGTCGCTGCCCAGTTATACTGTTCTATAATCCCCATAGGTTCAGACACACAATGGACACAATAGAATGCTGATTCGTTATTATACAAATGATGCACAGGATAGAGTGCGTTAGTGGAGGCGTAGCGCACTCGAGGGTATTTACAATTGTGAAACATGCACGAGGCAAAGCCGAGTGCATGTTGCACTACATTGTAAATACCCGAGAGTGAGCTGCGTCTCCACTAACGCCACGAAATAATCCTGTGCATCATTTGTTTTATAAAATGGGTCGAAAACTTGCAACATTTTTCAAGTACCTTTGTGGATCAAGATGTCCGAAGATGTTCGTCCCAAACATGTCGCACTCGGAAAGTACTGTATGTATGTGGTATAAGAGTATACGTACGCCGGGCCACACATGTTATGCACACAAGAAAGGCCGGCCGGCAGCCCGAACTAGAAATTGTTTACAGGATTGACAGCGCGTATAGTAGCGCGCGACGCACTTGTAACAACTGATTGAGTGCGCACTGCTAGTGCAAACATTGTGACGTCGGCTGTGGATGTTAGTGAGAAATTAATACAAGCACACGTGACTCATTTCAGCGCTTCCAATTGGCTACATTCTTGAACCCATTTTATAACAAGTTTTGGTTCATTTTGTTATACGTCATTTCGTTAGTCAGCATTCAGACATTTAAATTCATCGTAAAGCTATACCGTTTTGGTATAGCTATACTGTTCTAGCATAATTGTTTTTTTTTTTGCATCTGAACACCCTGTCTGTGGGTAAAAACCTTCCCCCCTTGCGCTGATGTTTTATGAGCAAGGTAAGACCTGTAGGTTCTGTCCTGTGGGCACGAGGACCTATCAATCCGTACCAGGGCAGTTTGGAAATCGCGGTGAAAGAAGGAGAGGTTTATTTTTAGATGGACAAACACAATCCAGATTGGAAAGGATTTTGAAGGCTTAAAGAGAAAGAGAGAAGGAGAGGATATCCAAAGATTAGCAGTTTTTAGAGTGATGTGTGATGTGGGAAAAGGGGGGGGGGGGCAATGTGAAACTTTGTGACACCTGAGGTCAGACAAAATAAAATTATAAAGCCACACTGACACTTGCACGTGTTTGGATTTGTGCATGGTTTGCCTCTTTGGCACGTACCATTTTCATGTCAATGAGGGAAAAATTCATGGCAGTTTGCAGGAAGATGTTGGCTAATGCGGTCAATGAGTAAATTGCGTGCCAAATATTCAAAATATTCAAAATTTGTGCACAATTAAATCTTTGGGCAACTTTTATGTAGATGAAGTCTGTGCACTACACAGAATCCACTGTGAGCTATGTGCAACCTATGCACGCACTAGCCATTCAAGCACATGTCATAATCTAAAGCGGCACAGTGCAAAAGTATGTAAAACACATGAAACAAGTCTTGTGACCGAGAAAGAATAAAAAGGTGACCACAGCAAGCATGTCATGGCGATGATTACCAATGCCTGAACAATGTGTATGGCATACACACTATGTGACAATGCACGTCCTGAAGATTATGCATTTTGTCAACGATTTATTTTGTAAATTTGACATGACCAGAAACAGACCATGTGCCAATAGATAGCATGCACTGGCATGCCATAATGTGGGGCATTGAGGAAGCCAAATTCAGACAAGTGTCAGGACATCTTACACTATGTAGATGTTTTAGCCTATAGCCTAAAGAGATATATTTGAACAAAACTGAAATGATGAAGTGTAAAAATATGTAGATATTGTGAAGCGTTGTCAGAGCTCATTATCATTGAGGCATCATAAAGAAAAAAAAATGCCCTAATTCAAAATTATTCAGATTTTTTATTTAGCTCCACAATTTAGCACCATTTACAGACTTTAAATGTGTATGAAAATTACACCTGGTAGTTCAGTTTTCACAAAATTCCATTTAAATCTGGTATCACAACATTTGCTGAAACTACCAAACATTTTAGCAATAAAAATTGAGTTCTCAATAATAGCTTTTATGCTATCATAGATGCATAAGATACTAGTGATACTAGTGATGGTGTTGTGTTAAGACTACACAATTAATTCCATGATATGTACAGCTCATATGTCATCCCCCTGAGCTACAACTACAAGTGGAAGTGATAGTTTGACATCCTGTATTAATGTTTTGCAGCCACCATACAGTACAAGGACCACTTGAAGATGCAAGCCTGTACAGAATACGAGGCTCAAAGAATCGCACGAACTATGCGTTGTGTAACTAAAAATGGGCATCGTACGACACAGATCTGTAGAGGTCAGCATATTTCTTTGTAGCCAGCAGCTACTACCGCTACTCCTTCCAGCAAAAATGTGAGCATTCCGTGCCAATGTGGCTTGAATTATGGAATATGTTACGTGTTTACATGGAGATATATTCTTAGCCTTGTGAAGTGAAAATGTCAAAGATATAGGGGGGAGGAGAAAGATAACAGAAAGATACAGATCGTGCCGCCATACCACCTTCAGAGCAAACGAGAGAGGGAAAGAGAGATAGAGATACACACGTATATACATACATACAGACAGACAGACAGACAGAAGAAAAAAAGAGAGAGAGGTAGATAAAAAGAGAAGGAGGGGGAGGCATGGAGACCGGACAGTAATGAATCAACCTGAAATGTCAGGAGAGTAATTTCTGGCAGCTTGAAAGACTAGAGCGCTGAAATCCAGGGCAGTCAATAGCCAACCTTTCATTCCTCCATGTTCGGATGTGATTCATGGCGTCTATGTTCGTAGAATCGTCACATTGAAATGTCAGCACTGCACCTACTTCGACTCCAGTCTCGTCCTCTCCTTCACTAATTTATTCTCTCCTTCTCTCCCTCTCTCAACTCAATATGCTTCCTTTTTTTTTTTCAGGTCGTAGTGACACACATACACCTGAACACACACCTACACACGTGGTATATAATTCTCTCCTTCTCTCAATTTTTCCGTCGCTGCACCGAAATCGTGTCATTCTGTGAGCCGAATCCCAAACACAGTCCTCTCTCGCGCTTTTCTGCCTGCTCGCATACGTTGCTTCTGAGCTTAAACCTTCACGAAAAAGATCCTGGCAGACCTCATTTTCTTCCCTACGATTTACACACTGCAGGGGCAGATCCAAGAATTCCATAAAGGGGGGGGGGGGACTTTACAAAATTAAGGGGAGCACAGTATTTTTCTTCTAATTTCTTTTGTTTTAAGAAAAAATAAAGGAGTGCGCCGGGTGCGGACTCCCTGGATCCGCCACTGCACTGTGGAGTATTTAGATAAAATATGCCGTGATTCGGGATTATGCGTACAAGAATGCTGCACGTTTGTGATTGTTGAGTACATGATTTGCATGGCAGATCTTCTCAGCAGAGAATTGACTCAAATGAAATGCAAAAATATGAGGAGCATTAGTATTTTTATTCGCAGTTGATGCAATGAGTCAACCACAAGATGCCATAAGTTGTGTTTTGTGGTATACGTGTGAAGTTGTTAATGCACTGAAAACATTCTCACTGGGATTAAAACACACTGCCTATTGCTGTACAGGCAACCAGTGCACAAGTATCTTAAAACTTCAAAGCTCAAGTGATATCACTTGCAAAGCAAACATTACCCAGAAGAAACATGTTATGGATTTAAAAAAAAATGCTATATAAGCACATCAAATTCATTTTGTTTGTTCATAATCAAAACATCATCCTGTATATGGCCAGTGGAAATGTCCTTTAAAGACTTGAATTTTTGTATTATTTTTGATAGTGCTGGCAACCAAGTCCAAGAAAGCAAAAAAGAAATGAATGAAAAATTTGGAGTCATTGTTTGCTGTTGGGTCAGAGAGGGTTATAGGTATATGTTACTGTTACTTTTTCCCAATACTAATTATATAATGCAATGAATTTAGTTGTCAAAACAAAACAAAATACCATAGTCAATTTTTCCTGCAGGACATCTGCTACATTTGTAAAGTTTTGATTAGGCAATTTCTTGTGTATGATAATCGAAGAAGATTTTAAAAAGTTAGTAGGTTTTTTTTTTTTATCGTCTTATAGACCTTTTCTGAAAATAAGATATTTCTTTCACATATCTATAAATGTAAAAAACAAACATACACACTGCCTATCGAGCTATGGTTTTACTTTACAGGAAAAGAAAACATTTTGTTGTCAGTTTCCATGGGTTTTTTATTTCTCCTTCTCAAAGCTTAAGAAAAAGAATGTATTTAAGGGGAATGATTCATCGTATTCATATTTTTTATAATTTTTTTTTTTGGCTCTCAAAGAATATGATGCCTGATGATTTTCGAGAGTTGGATACATATGTCAGTGACCTCACGTGAGCTGTGGGGTGGGCGGATGCACTCTTTCAGGGATTTTACACGTTTGGGTTCTGAGCGCTCTCTGCCAACGGCTCTTCAACCCGGGCAGCGCCTCTTCTGATTGATGTTGACACTTTCTACCGGCTGTCCAGGAAGTATGTCTTTCCCTGCCATGATGATACGTCACAAAAAAGAAGGTAGCCACAGGTAATTCAAGGATGAAACCACCCCCCCCCCCCCCTTTCAAGCTCTCTTTCTTTACTCGCCTCACCCTCACCATCGTTTTGGGATGTTGTCTGATTGTCACTCCTTAGCGTCTAGCTGACCAAAATAGCTGTGATCTCAAGGGCTACACTACAGAGCAGATCTCAATGCCTTTACTTTCCAAATTTAGAAGATCATATC
Organism: Diadema setosum; assembly: GCA_033980235.1. NCBI lineage: Eukaryota > Metazoa > Echinodermata > Echinoidea > Diadematoida > Diadematidae > Diadema > Diadema setosum. The sequence continues at coordinate 42,060,024 of CM067059.1, forward strand.
CTGTCAGTGTGTGTGTGTGTGGCAAGCTTTTTTCTATTTTCTTTTTGCTTCCATATGATATTCAGCATGCAGTGTTCTATAGCAGACCTTTACTTTCTCTACTTTCACAGAAATATGGTGCACACACACCCAATTTTTTTTAATCAAGTTTTGCATCCCAGTGCAAAGACTGTAAAATTTGTGTGTGGGCTCAAAACACTGTTATTATCGTAATCTGCACTGCGATGCAAAAATTGACCATTTTCCGTAAGTGATGTGTGTGAGTATGGGCTGATTTTGCTACAACTCACATTTCCCAGAGACAACTGCCCGAGTATACTCGGGACTAGTCTTCAAAGGGGTAAATGAAGCACAATTTTTATGCATGTGGCCCTAAGGATCCATTGAAAGACAAAAAATTTGCCTGTTGAATTGACATATAAAATGATGGAGACACTACACATTTGTATAGTCCTATGTGTGGATGTGTTACCATTATGCAGCCTTTGCCGTCTATCCCACTGAATTGAGGTTTACAGTTGTTTTGAAATGTGTGACATGTCTTTGGCATATGATCTGTAAGATTGGAATTGTAGCACCTGCCCAGTCTTGTTTCTCTCTCTTACTCTCCTGTCTCATAACCAGCTCTGGTGTTATTTGACGTGATGCCTTCCAAGAATCGCTGCCGTGGCAACTGGTAGAGCCACATTTGCATTTGAGAGCAGAATGTAGTTTGCAGAAAGCAAAGTACACTGAATGAGAAAAGAAATAGAAAAGTCACCCTATCAAATCATTTCTACCCCACCCCCCCCCCTCCTCACATAATCCCTGTATTTTTTATTTTTCTATATTCTTGCTTTTTATCCCCATCCTCTCCCCACTCAGACTTCATCACCGAATCCTCCCCTAAGACCCCCGCCATCACTCTGTCCCCATTCTCGACTTAATCACTGGGTGCAGCCCCCTAACACCGGGGATGGTCTTGGGTTTCAGTGCTTTGGCGGTTATTGCACCTTGCAAGGAGTTCAAGGCAGCTGTTAGGGTCATGTTACCGCCATGTTCTTCCTCTTGTCTTATGCTCCCCATCAACACCTGATAAGATGGCAAACATACTTAGAGCTTGTTAACTCTGCCCCCCCCCCCCGTGAGAGTGAGAGAGATGAAGATGTTGATGGTGTCTGAAGTTTGTTACCCTGGTCCGCTTTTCTCCTGGAAAAAAGAAGAAAAAAAGGGTATCTCATGTTTCCTGGATTACTCTGTGGGAGAGACGGATTTACTTTTCAACTTCTATTTGTGCCATATGCTAGACTGCATCTGAAATGATTGATAGTTTTGAGCATCAAATTGTTTCAAGGTTTTTTGTTATATTTATTCCTCATCAGTTAACAAAGAATGTGTTACCCTCCCCCCCCCCCCCCCCCCCCATATAAATTTCATATTGGCAACAGCTCATTCCTTCAAGGAGTGCAGTCACTGGAAATGATGTCCCCAAATCAGGCCAGGCCGATTTCAGATAAACTTCCCACAAACACTCTTCTGCCTTACTTCAGAAAGGTTTTCCTAATATTATATCCAGATAGCTGTAAGCTGCCAATCCTTTTCTACGTAGGAGAAATGGTAACAGAATGGCTAGCTAAGATTGTGCTGGTGATTTGGAAGACGTCATACATGCCAAATTTCCTAAAATATGCCATTTCAACCCATCGAGGACCAGCTAATTTTGCTATAACAAACATTTCCCATAGACACCTGCCCGAGTATACTCGGGACTAGCCTTCAATGGATTGATTAAGATAGAGGGAAATAGTGATTGCAATATTATGAATATTTTTATTTGATAGGTCTAGGATATGACTGTCATCCTTTACCACTGCAATGGAAGTAAAAAAAAAAAAATAATGAGAGTTATGATGATTTTAGTTTGATTTTTCTGAATTTAGCTCTGTTTCTTTAGTGCTGGTTGAAATGTTAAAAATTATAGGAACAGAAAAATGACTGCACTTGAAATGCAGGTACTGACATCTGATACATTTTCTGCCCAACTAAAACAGATCTAGCAGATCAGTTGTTGTGTCACTCAAGCCATTCAAGAGTATTCCGGTTACATGGCTCACAAGTGACAAGCCATTTTTGTTGTTGTTTTTTTTTTTTCATGCGCAAACCAGCCAATCATCCATCGTTTATCGGTGGCCTCTCTAATTCTTGTCCTTCCTCATACATAAAACTCGTGCCTAACTGAAGTGTCATTTGAATGCAGGGCTTGTCGTTGCTCTTTATCATCATGTGTCGGTGTGTATTGTGGCTTGTGACCTTTTGGCTCTAAAGTGACTGGGATGACAGAGCAGATATATGCAGTCCATCATTCTCTTTTCCCCGATTACATTCCTCCCTGTCGGCCATGATAGCGTAGGCACGGAATCTTTCCGATGGATGATAAGTCTTATTTCTTGTGTCCAGGGGATGATGGATTTCCTGAGTCCCTAGAATACACAGTGTAGTGAGTTAACCCATTGAGGACATGCTGATATTGCTGTAACATGCATTTCCTGTAGACACCTGCCTGAGTAGACTCGAGGCTAGTCTTCAGTGGGTTAAGATATTGTGGCATTGGATCCACGGTAAAGATGTTGCTTTGGCTTCATGTATTGAAAGCTGTAAGCTGAATCTTTAGAAGAGATGCTGGGAGCTTGAAGAATAAGTGATAATTGCTCAAATTTATGCAGAACAGTGCAGATACTTATCATATTGATCAAATAGATTTTGTTGGTCAGACCATTAGTAGTTTAATAAATGATATTTAGATGGGAAAATAAGAATTGAAGTGGGCATGTTCATCCCTGACATACACATTGAACATGTGATCAATCTTAGTTTGTCATTGCCTTTTAATGCACCCATTTAAGCTGACCGCCACTGCTTCTTGACCTTTCATATCGATGCTCTCCTGGAATTTCATCGATGAGATTCACACACACACACAAAAAAAAAAATGCACGAAAACATGTTATTGCAAATGCCTTACCCCTCCATAGCAACCAACCCTTTCCTCGTTGTGACTCGTACGATATGATAGAGGTCCAAGGAGCGAGATGACAGTTTCTTGGCCGTGATTCATGCAGCTCCGTTTGCCTCCAAGCCTGCCTAGCCTGGCCTGGCCTAGCGTGGCCTGGCCAAGTCGAGTCAATCATATCTCCTCCCCCCTCCATGTTCTTCTTGACGCTGCCGAGCTTGCCAGGGGAGCCCATCATTCTCCTGTTTGCATATTTGGTTTACCCCTGCAGGGATTCTTGGGGGTACAGGTCGCTCCTTTCAGGTATACCTCCCCAGCATCGCCTTGCGTTCATTGTTGCTCTGCTCCTGTAATGATATCCCCTTTCTTTCCTATCATACTTGTCTCATATTTTTCTTTGATAAGGACTCAGATATTCACTGTATACACACTTATTATTGCACTCATCTTTGTTCCCCCCCCCCCCCATCCACCACTGACCCCATACACCTCCTCACAACATTGTACTAATAGTGGAGGAACATAAACATTGTATAAGCGAAACATATTGTTGTGTTTTTATTTTTACATATTTTTTACTTTGACCAATATGAACAACTAGAAAATATACTAGAAGCAAGAATATTGCCTCCTGTAACGCAAACATGTTTGTCATAGTATAGGGGGGAATTTCTAAATTTTCTCTTGAAAAGTGATAAAATTTCTTTCTTTTGTTTTTCTTTCTTTTTTTCTCATTCCGTCAATGTGGTTCTTGATCATAAATTCAATCATGAGTGAAATTGTCTTACAAGTTCATTACCTCACAATTTCCATTGATCATGTATAGATTAATTATGAAAATTAATTTTTTTCTGCTGCAGGAGTGTAAATCTTAATATTATTCCTGGCTATTGGGAGTAGCTTCAAAATAATGATCAGTCAGATATATTAGGATTTGAGGCTGGTGCATATTTGCATTTTAAAAAAAAACTGAAATTTCAAGATTTGTGCACAAAGCATCATATGGCAAATTTTAGGCGATGACATCATTAACTAACTCATGTGCATATTCATATTGATCATTCAAGAACTTCTATGTGAAAATTAGTGATATCTCACATGTAATACTGGAAGGTAAATACACAGTACAGTATTGTTTGTTTAGTTTTTTTTTTTTACAAAAAAACAACTGTGTTGTAGCACCTTGCCTTGATACATTTATGGCATTCTTGTTCTATCATTTGGTTCTGTTACTATGTTGCCATACTTGATTGGGGTGCTTTGCATATTTGGTTTACCCCTGCAGGGATTCTTGGGGGTACAGGTCGCTCCTTTCACGTATACCTCCCCAGCAAGTTCCTGTAATGATTTCCCCTTTCTTACCTATCATACTTGTCTCATATTTTTCTTTGATAAGGACTCAGATATTCACTGTATACACACTTATTATTGCACTCATCTTTGTTCCCCCCCCCCCATCCACCACTGACCCCATACACCTCCTCACAACATTGTACTAATAGTGGAGGAACATAAACATTGTATAAGCGAAACATATTGTTGTGTTTTTATTTTTACATATTTTTTACTTTGACCAGTATTAACAACTAGAAAATATACTAGAAGTGAGAATATTGCCTCCTGTAACGCAAACATGTTTGTCATAGTATAGGGGGGAATTTCTAAATTTTCTCTTGAAAAGTGATAAAATTTCTTTCTTTTGTTTTTCTTTCTTTTTTTCTCATTCCGTCAATGTGGTTCTTGATCATAAATTCAATCATGAGTGAAATTGTCTTACAAGTTCATTACCTCACAATTTCCATTGATCATGTATAGATTAATTATGAAAATTAATTTTTTTCTGCTGCAGGAGTGTAAATCTTAATATTATTCCTGGCTATTGGGAGTAGCTTCAAAATATTGATCAGTCAGATATATTAGGATTTGAGGCTGGTGCATATTTGCATTTTTAAAAAAATTGAAATTTCAAGATTTGTGCACAAAGCATCATATGGCAAATTTTAGGCGATGACATCATTAACTAACTCATGTGCATATTCATATTGATCATTCAAGAACTTCTATGTGAAAATTAGTGATATCTCACATGTAATACTGGAAGGTAAATACACAGTACAGTATTGTTTGTTTAGTTTTTTTTTTTACAAAAAAACAACTGTGTTGTAGCACCTTGCCTTGATACATTTATGGCATTCTTGTTCTATCATTTGGTTCTGTTACTATGTTGCCATACTTGATTGGGGTGCTTGTAGCGTAGTTCATGTTTGTTTACACATGTTCACAGAAAAAAAGGGGGAGGGGCAGAGACCCAAAACAGATGGGAAGTGTTAAGTCCATGCTGATTGGTTGATTTACTGTGATCGGCAGAGCACAGCTCCACAACAAACATTTCATCCTCGTTTTCTTCGTGTGCCGTCCTCGACAAGCCAGAGATGAAGTATAGAGCCCCCGAGATGATCAGAGACGGCTGTAGGAGGAGCGGAGACCACTTGACTGATTCCAGCAGATGAGAGATGTCATTGCTCTTAGAGGTTGTGTGCCGCCTCCCTCTCTGTCTTCTTCGATCCCTCTCCCACAGTCTACCCATGGGATGTGTTTCACTAGACTTCTGGAAGTAATCCAAGCAGCCTGGTGGTTTATTGAAAGTATTAGCAGAGATCTTGCTGCAGATGATTTTTCCTAGTCCTCCTTCCTCTCCCTTTGCTAACCCCCCCCCCCCCTCCCCACCACCAACCATTCTTGAAAGGATGGTTATTATCTAGGGCTGATTTAGTTCATGTGCCATCTGCCAGCTGTGCATTGATATCATGAAAACATCCTTATCTCTTGAGATGCTGCGTGAATGCGGGCATCACACGTCATCTCTCCCTCCATTCTCCTCACAGTAACCCTCCCCAGTAACAGGGAGAATGCAATCAGCATACTGATGTATAGATGCACACAAGCGTGCAAAATTCACCAAGAAAGCAGAGTATACAACATATTCATCCTGTAGTGTTTGATTGTGTGTTTGCAGCATGCGTTTGCTGGGGATGCAAAAGAATTTCCCATTCATACACTTCACTGCTGGCATACAAAGTTGTGGAGAGCATCATGCTCCTCTTTGAACTGAGACTTAAATCAATAATGTTAACTATTTCCTATGTTTAATGTATTGTTGTGTGAGTACATCATTCCAGGGAGGTGAGGTCACCTCCCTGATAATTCTTAAAGACACCTGTCTTTTGACAACATTTACATCAACACTGACTGTATAAGGTTTGAGGATAAAAACTATATATCAAAGTCAATCTCTCCTAAGTCGGCCTAGCAGAAGTAAAAAAAAAAACTGGCTTAGTTGAAAAAAAAAATATGCCTGCATGGATACAAACATGTGGTACAATGTAATTATATTGTGTAATTTGAAATTCATGTAAGTCAAAAGATTTTCCCAAGTTCCTTTCGATTTGACTAGGTGAGGTTGACTGTATATTTTATGTACTCGATGGGGTCGAGCAAACTACCATGCTATGCATGTTAATTGTTGGTGGCAGTGGTCAAATTTGAATTCCAGCAGAGAGCAGAGAGGTGAGTCCTTTAAGACTATAAAGAGTGACACATTTCACCAGCACGGTTGACAGTCATTTGAGGGTAGGAGACGGGCGGGGTCGCCGGGAGCTTAGCAACACAGGGGCAAAGCAAGCGGAGACAGGAAGTTGTCAGGGAGCATCAGAGGTGAAGGCAGAGGATTTGACATTAATCCCGCTGAAGATGAGACCCGGTTGCCATTAGCAGCGCTGATGTGTAGGTGGAGACAACACTCTGTGGAGACGGGAAGAAGAGGAGGAGGAGGAGGAGGATGGGGGGGGGGGGGTGGGGAAGAGTCTTAAGAGCTTGTCTCAACAAGGCTACGCTGCAAAAATTGACGTTATCCAGATATTGGGAAGATATCGTGGGTAATCAGCCTGCAGCTGTAGCAGTCTCTGACTGACATAATCAGTCACATGGTGTTCACAGAATGAAATTTGCCTGTGGATAGAATGGTTTATGAGATACACACTTTTCATGAGGTTTGACTTGACAGTATCCCTGCATGGTCAGCGAGGTTCATATTATTTGGGCAGTGCTATCATATCATTTGCTTCTAGTAATCCAAAGACTATTAAGGATTGCATATTCCCTTCCTAATTATTATATACTGTGTAGCTTTCAAAAGGGACAAGTGTACTTCATCAAGTCTGTTCATTCTACAAGAAGAAGTTGTCATGGAAACAGGCACAGAAGGTTGTGAAGCCACTCATATAATTTGCTCCGTGTTCCCCAAGGACATGCCTGGCTGTAGGGTTATGCTTACTGGTACATGCGATGAGATGTACAGGTGTGTGATTGTGACACTTTAATTCAGGGGATGTATGTATAGGAATTTCTGAAATAAATGATTAGCAATTTGTGAGGTGATCTTCAAATAAGGTCACTACATGAGATGATTCTTGATGAAAGAGTTTATTCCTGCCAACTTTTTCTATTTCATGTAAATATTCCTTTTTTTTCAGGAAAGAAGGCTCTGCACAAATTTAAATTCTTGTGGGGGGTTTTAAAAGTACCTCTTCATTGGGGATAAGGATGAAAATTCCTCTTTTTTTCCCTCTCACTTATTTAATACTGTTCACTGAATATCAAGATTGGCAAGTAGGCTGTGTCGTACCATTGTTATCAAATGTTCATGAAATATATGGTGACAGTGCTAACAACCTTTTATCTGGCAACAAGCCAAATTTTTTTTGTTCATGTTTCTGCATGTTTAGGGTTTTTTTTTTTCTCTCTTTCTCTATCTCTGTTATCTCCAAGATTACACTTGTTTTCTGCATCTTACAGTGCTGAATACTCTGCTGCTGAATGAGGGCCGTGCCAGTCCGCTATGTAATCAATTGCGAAAAAAAAAACAATAGCACGCCTCCTGCTTTAATCAAATGCAGATGTCGAGATTACGACTGCACCCACACTGTGATGCAAATCTTTTCTTCTGGGAGCTGCCGAGAATTACTGACAATCCAGAATACATCGCTGGAGACATTCGATAATGATGTCAATAAAGTTCATCATTTCCAGGAACGCTCTGATGTGAAGAATGTGTGTGTAGAAATCCAAAGGGTTGCCAGAGTGAGCAGAGAGAGGATGTTCTAGGAAAGACTGTGTGAACGGCGTGACAGAAATCACATGAGTCAATCATTCTTTGACTGTTTATATGTCAGTTTATCGCACAACATCTGTGACTGCAGAGACATGTTGAAGATGATCTGTGTAAATTGAAATAAGAAATGAGTTGAACTGAAAGAGATGCCAGCAGCAAAGTTCAGTCTCCTAGTGATGCATACATCACCATTGCCCTCACATGCACGTGAAAGTAGAGTGTGACATTATAGGTACACATTGAATGTCATCTTTTTTTTTGGGGGGGGGGGGGTTAATTGAGGTGTCGACATGTTGGTTGTGAAACAAAATCACCACTTCTCAGCACTTATTTTGTGCTGATTTGATGACGAGCTCGTGAAGTGGAACCATGAGGAGGAAATGCCAATCTCATATTAAATCAATCCATAGGTAATCAGCAGTGTGCAATCCGCCATGGTCAAAACAGATAGTGACCGAACCATTCTAACATACCATATCCATTGCTGATATCTATCACTTCTTAAATGTGGTTTTGAAAGCAATATCTTCATCAGGCATTATTGCCTTTTGACCAGAAAACAAACAAACAAGAACAACAAACACAAGTTCCTATATTTTTGATGAAACTGCATCATCAAGAAAGCTATTACATATTTGTCACTACCATCATTGTAAAGACATTAAGTTATCACAATCATTGTTTTTTTTTTGTCTCTATTATTTCTATTCATTGTGTACTACTGTTGCTTGATTTGCTTTTTGTAATATTAGTAATACAAGTTATTGTTGCGAAGATAGTGACAGCTGCAGTGGACACATGATGCTCATTATAAGAGAATAGTACTGTATACGGCATATATTTCGCGAGTCTAAATTTTCGCAAATTGAAACTTCCCAACGATTTCGCGAGTGGTTAAATTCGCGATCGTGGAGTCCTGTACTGAACGGAGAAATGTGTACGCGTACATCACATACTTCCCATAGCAACAGCAAATCAGGAAGCTGGATTCTTGTCATTACCAGGACAATTGCCATTCCAGCAAGAGTTGCTATCATAACAACATATTATGAAATGGGGCCCTGAGGAATGGGGCAGTATTGAATTGAGAAAAAAAAAAAGAACAGTGATTTGCAAATCACTGCAAAGTGATGTAACGGTCATTATTGCAGCAGTTATATTCGCACTCCAGTAAGCTGTCATGTCACATGGTCTATTGGTATCAAGTGATTGAGACATACCGATATATCACTCAAGCTATCGACTGCTGCTCAACGGCAGCTTTTCCCAAAAATTACTTTCCACATTGAGGGATGAGATGATTGCCTGTCTTCCAAACTGGCATTCTTCCATCTCAAGAGGGAGCTAGTCTCCATGCCAGATGGGGAGTCTAGCTATTCCTTAGACCTGCAGTAATTTCTCAACATTAGATCTTCATGAACTTGCCAAAATACCTACCATAGGTAGATTATGAGCCTGGCTATGACACTCAGTTTTTTTTAGAAGTGACATGAAAAGGTATATAGAGTTATGGTCCAGAAATGGAAAATAATATCAATGAATTCAGTCTTTGGTTATATGTAAAATAAAGGTCATTTAACTTGTTACTTTACTCTCTCCTTTTTCAAATTTTTAATTGGATCAAAACAGAATAATAATAATAATAATAATTGATATGATTTATATAGCGCCAAATCCATTCTGCAGAGTGCTCTAGGCACGAAGGAAGAGAAAGTGAAGGAGATAAAGGACATACAAATATCAAGTACATGTAATGAGTAGTCAAATTGAGGCTTTAAACAAGTGAGTTTTTAGACTGCTTTTAAAGGAGTCTGATGAAGAACAATTTTTTACGGCTGAAGGTAAGTTATTCCATAAGGTGGGAGCAGCATGGCCAAAGGCACGTGTGCCCCATATTGTAGTGAATCTTGGAATTATCAGAGAGCCGGAGTTGGATGAGCGTAAAGATCTAGCAGGGATGTAATTATGGAGTAAGTCAATATTATACTGAGGAGCAGTGCCCTGAATGCAATGAAAAGTCAAAAGTAAAATCTTGAAAATAATGCAATCTTTGACTGGTAACCAATGAAGTGATCTCAAAATAGGGGTGATGTGAGTGTGCTTCTTGGATAGTGTGATGATGCGTGCTGCCGCATTTTGAAGCCTCTGTAGCATGGAGAGCTGAGTTTGTGGTAAGTTAAATAAGACAGAGTTTCCAAAATCGAGCCTAGAGGATATCAAGGCATGGACTAATTTTTCGGTAGAAGAGCGGTTCAAATATTTTCTAATGAAGCCGATATTGCGAAGTTGGTATCTTACAGATCTACAAATGCTAGAAACTTGATGAGACATAGTCATATTACAATCTAGCATTACACCCAGGTTGCGACAGGTTTGGGACACACTAATTGACATGCCGGAAAAAGAGATAAAATTAATGTCAAGTTTACCTAATTGTGTCTTCGAACCAAACATTAAAAACTCAGATTTATCCGTATTCAATTTCAAAGAATGTGAGTTCAGCCATGAATAAACATCGTTCATTGCATTCTCAAGCTGACTCAAAGCATGTAAGGCATCGGCCTGGTTAGGTTTGAAAGACAAATACAATTGAATGTCATCAGCGTATATGTGATAATTAATTTTGTGCTGGCGCAGTAAGTGTCCCAGGCTAATAAGATAGATGGAAAACAAGGTGGGCCCGCCCACAGAGCCCTGTGGAACACCGCATTTGAGAGGCATAGCATTTGATTTACAGCTGTTGACACACACTGCCTGTGAGTGGCATGAAAGGTAAGATTTAAACCATTCGTATGCCTGACCTTTTACACCAAGAGATTGGAGGGTGTTTAACAAAATTGCATGATTAACAGTATCGAAGGCGGAGGACAAATCAAGTAAAATCAAAGCAGTGACATTTCCACGATCCATTTCCTGTAGGATGAAGTTCGACACATTGAGGAGAAGGGTTTCTACGCTATGGTAAGGACGATATGCGGATTGAAAAGGATCGAATAAATTATTAACCAAGAGGTAATCTGTAAGTCTGGAGAAAACAATCCTTTCCAAAATTTTAAACAAAAATGGAAGGTTACACACGGGGCGGTAATTTTGGAGTGAATCTGGGTCTAAGGAAGGTTTTTTCAAAAGAGGTGTTATATATGCAGATTTCAAACAGGAGGGGACGTAACACTGATCAATACTTAGGTTCACAATCATTGAAATAATAGGAGCGAAAATGGATGAACAATCTTTTATCAATACAGTGGGGACTGGATCTAAAGAACATGACTTGGGAGGTAATCTGCGAAGAAGAGCTTGGACCTCGTCGGGATCAGTGGGCTTCAGGGTTTCAAGGGAAGCTGTCGTGAGGGGCTCCTGTGCCGATTCGTCTGGACAGAGACTGTTACTGATAGTCTCTACCTTATCCTTATTGACAGTAAATGTGAGAATCATTGAAATACAAAGCTAACACAATAAATTAGATACTCAAATTCAAATTAAAGGTTATTTCACATGCTAAAAAGAAAACATCACGTTCATCACATTCACAATACAAAACGAAGAAATATGTATATATACATAGCACATAAGGGATCAGTAAAGGCCATATGAGGCCTATCGAGACTATTCCCTTACAAACAAGAAATAAGACGCAATTACTGAATAATTATATGTAACAGGCAGCAGTTCATTAGCTCAAGAGCGTGAAAGACCACTTATTATATTTTTATTTGTTTGTTTTTGTTTTTGTTTTTGTTTTTTTTTGTTTTTAATATGAGCAAAAAAATGAAAAGCCCCAGGAGTCACCACAAAAGCATGGAGGAAACCAAGCCCACAATCCAGGCAAGTCAACGTGTACCCCCGTCGGACAGCAGAGAACATTACCAGGTCCAGGGTCCAACAAGTTGGAACATCATTTTTTTTTTTTTTGCCCCCCTTTGTGAATTGGCTTTCTTTTTGGGAATAGATTTGTGATAGGTGCATGACTACACCTGTTTGCAGTTTGTTATTAACGTGAAAGTCATGTTTATCTGATTATGTTGCAGGAGTGGCATTCTTCCAGACAACACAATGAAATCCAGAGCTAATGTCCAACAATCTGAAAGGGTCTCCTCACAGCTGGATGACCTGAATGAAGCGGCCAAGGCAATTCTCAAGGTAATATACCGGTAATCATTTTCATGCACAGATAGTTTGAAGTGGAATTGCTGAAAGGATACTAAGGAAAATTATTTGCTGCTTAGATTGTTATTGTTCTGAAACTTTTAATGTCATTTTGAGCATTGCAATGGTACCATTCAATGTGCGTAACATTGCAGATCATGTAATAGCTATTTCAAGATATGGCATCTTCTGATAGCTACTTCAGATGAAGAATGACATCTGTCTATCATGTTTGAGACCATTTCAGATCATGATGTCAGGGATGCTCTGATATCATGAAACATGTACAGTCAACCTCGCCTGAGTCAAATCCGAAGGGAGCGGAGAAAATCCTTTGTATTATGTGAATTTCAAAGGCTTATGCGATAGAGTTATACAATAAAATTAATACGTTTATATCCATTTGGGAAAGAAAAAAATTCTTCGCCTTAGCCAATTTTTCAACTAATGTGAAGTCGACTTAAAGAAGAGGTTGTCTGTAATTACTATGTTCCATTTTTTTTTTTTTTTTGCCTATGAAGTAAACAAGGATGTATTAATTTAGCACACTGTTTGGTACAAGAAATATTATTTTTCTTTTAATTAGACAAATCAACTGCAAGGAGAAAATGCTGAAGGTTTACATGCCCCTCTTCAATCAACACCAGAGGCACAGTACAGGAAAGTTTCTCAGAAGCTACGGCAGGTAGGATTCACTCCAGTATTTGCTCTGATTTGTTCCCTTTTTCTGTCACATTATCTTTTGCATTGCAAACGCTTTGGGGCAAATTATTTGTATAGGGCCACATTTTTCTCTCTCTCTTCTTTCGTTCTTTAAAACAACAACAACAACAACATTGCAAACATACAAATTAGGAAGAGAAGGGTAGTGTGTATGTTAGAGTTTAGATACTGATTATGTATTCTGATGAAAACTAAATTCAGGAAACAGAATATTTGTACAATTCATTCATCAACCATAGTTCACCACCACATATATGCATGGTGTAACATATATTTATTTCAGTTTTTGCTATTCATTATTAGTGGGTTCATTTATTGGCAGAGATAAATTTTCCTTTATTTGAGCCCTTTGTTCATTAATAGATTTATTTGTTTGCAGAATTTTCACATTTTTTATTTTTCATTCTAAATTTGATAAGCAGATTCTTGGATAAGCAACACAGTTTAAATGTTTGAAAGTTCCTGTTCCTCGCGGATAAAGCAATTTTTTTGTATTTTTTTCTGATCTATGTAGATTTAATGAATTTAAGCAGTTCCATCTAATCTGTCTCCAATCAAGATACACAGTCAAATTCTGAGTTGCCAACTTTGCAATGACAAGATGATTATTTCTGCAGCAAAAATCCCCCCATTACTAGAACTACCGTTTCCCACTTTAACACAGCTCATCTGCTCACAAGTAATTCGGTTAACAGGTATCATAAAGATATGACACTTATTAGTATGATGTTGGCCACAGATACAGCCTACTATGCATTCATCTAAAAACCACTGTGTTTTATGAAGCGACATTTCTAGAGCTGCTTGCTGTATATTGAATTATCTTATCTAGTATTCCAGTTCAGTTAGGGTTTAATGCTCTACCAAGGTTTTGTCCCAAAGTGCTTTCAAATGTCTCCTACCTTGTGACTGACACTGCAGGAGGCCGAGAGAGACATGGAGAGAAGACGGCAGGCGTGGCTTGGACCAGCACCTCTGGATGAGTACTTGGTAATCTATGTGTAATTGTATTGGCAGATAGACCCAAAAATAATTGAAAATGTGTTGATGCCAGAAGGTAATGCAAAGGAAACAAACTAATTCAGATTTGAACTTCCAGCTTTCATCTCCTTGCAAACATATGTTAGACCATTTGTGGTAAACTTGCTTTCCAGTAGGCAACCATTCTATTAACCCGTTGAGGACGGGCTGATTTTGCTACAACACGCATTTCCCATAGACACTTGCCCGAGTATACTCGGGACTCGTCCTCAACGGGTTAATGAAAGACTTTCTCACTTTGACATATGAAATCTAAGACTGATGTTAAAGTATTTTTCACTTGGTACACCAATTCAAAGTTTCTCAAATAAAGTAGCATGATTTATGTCCATCACAAAACAATAGCATCTAAAAAAAAAAACAGCTTTCAAAAACCTAGTCACTTATTTGCTCATGCATATTGTAGCGATATTGCACAATTTGGTCTGTTTTCGTACCATTCAAAGCGCCACTTTGTGGCAAGATATAGTAGCAATGAGATCGAGATGTATGATGATCGGATTCACGGTGACATGTTTTTTGAGTTGTAATAAACAAGGATCCTGATGGCAATCATGTGAAGTATGAGTCAATCATACAGATTCAAACAGGGGCTGCTAATGCTACTGACACAGACCAAATTGTGTCGTATCATTACACATATGTGTTGTTTTTTTTTACTTGTGAATTTTTATGTGTTTCTGTAAGACCGCATATGTAAGAGAATCCCATCATGTTATATGGTTATCTCTCTTCAGCGGAGAAACCAGGATGCGGCACTGACTCAGAGGTTGAATCCACTCCCACTGCCCACCTCCAAGTTGCCTGTGTCACCGTCGCGGACCAATGCTCCGGTCGTATCGCCACTCTGTGCCGAGGCCCAGGCTCTCCTCAGGAGGGTCCAGTCATCCAGGGAGGTCCTGGAAGCCAACCTGGAGGCGGTTGACAGGGCACGAGACGGCGAGCACTTCTACCAGGCTATCCATGACATGTGCATGGATGGGTGAGTGATTGAGCAGACGGATCCATCCCAAGGGGCACTCTCTGCTCAAACTAATTGCTTGATTGTATACCCGTATGACTTTAATCTGTGCTAATTTTCATATGCAGTGCAGCTTTGAATTTCAATAATGTTATCTTCAGAAAATTACTGAATCGCCTGAAGAGGCAGTGATTTTTTTTTTTTGACCCCAACAGGGTATTTATTGCCTCCATAATTCAACATTTTATATCACATTATACAAAAAATGGAAAAAAAAAAAGATACAATAAGCTTCAAAAGGGGTTCCTGAGATTAAAAGGAAACCACAAACTATTTACACAATATACTTCATTTGCTTTGGTAAATTGTAATATGTTTTCTTACTATTCAGATCTTCCTCTCTTCTTTTACAAATTTCTCTTCCAAACAAATGTTGCAAATTAGTTTCACAACATTCTTTTCCGGTTTTATTTCTTAACAGTATATATTTATAGATACACCAAAAGGCAATTGTCAAAAACAAATCTAATTCAGTCTCTTTATGGGCTTTTAACAGATGCATTCCTGTTATCTTAAAATCAACATTATATATAATTTTAATTATAACTGTGATGCTTTAGGTTCCAGAAGTTAGTTTTGAAGTTGCTGTTGTATTTACGAGGATAAATGTGCCATCCTTTTATCCTCAGAAACCATTGATTGTTTGATCTTGCAATTCTTAGTTATCTCAATACTCTGCATTGTTGTACACGTACACTTATTGCTTTGAATTGAAATTAGGCAGAAAAATGTCTCAGTAGAAATATCTTCACCATGTATTAAACCTCATTTTCTTCCATTGTGAGTGCCATTACTGTATCAATCTCTGATCTTCTTTTTTTATTATATCTCTTTCAGAAATGCTTCTGATCTAGCCTGGATAAAGCATGCTGTTGACCGCCATATTTCTGCCATTGATTCGGAAATCAAGGTAGGACTCTTCTTGAAATGTGTGTGGTGTTGACACCTAATCAGGTTGTGGCTTTATGTCATGGCTTTACCATGCATATTTATGTAAGGATGTCAAAATGTGATGGTGACAATGGCCATCATTTAAATGATGTAATATCACAAATGCAGAATATTTCCACACTTTGGTGTAACAAAATGATTGAGCCTATCAGAAATCTTGTAGTGTATGCATGCATTTCATATTGAAGAGTAACTGAAACTGACCCACTGCTCTTTCAAACTGTTCATTTTTTTCTAGGTGTACTGTACTTACGCATTGGTTTACATCAATAAGTTAACAATTCTCTGATATATGCTAAATGGTAATGACTTCACATTATGAAATCATATCAAAAACTGTTTTTTTTTTCTTCGCGTGATCTCAGGTATAACCAATTGTGATCAGGGGATGTGGGGAAAGAGTGTAACTGTCAGGCAAATTCTTGTCATGCCCAATCTGGATTATTGTAATCAATTTTTTTTCTGCATCCCTATACATATCGGAGGAAAATGTAGACAAAGATGATGTTTGACTTTCGCGTGTACAGATGAATAACATAAAGCTAAGAATATAAACTGGGATGTTTATATTCATAGATTTAGTTGAGTACTCGACATATGCGCAGTTGATTATATCTATTTACAGTATGTATGTATTTATCTATTTTCATTGGTCTGTACTTGCAGAGAGAGATTCGGCAGGGTAAGGTGGAGCAACGCAGACCGGTAGGACACCGCACATCTCCACCCCACCTTTCACCTGGCAAGCCAGGCAAGGCATCTCATCCAAGCCAGCCTCCAGATGACAGACAGAAGCCAGCCAGAAAACCGGGCAAGCCTATCCCAGCTGCGTCAGCCCCAGGGAAGGTTGGCAAAGCGAGAGTCCAGGCTAAAATCGACACAGGGCTTAGGCAAGCAAGGAAGCAAGAGCCCCGTGCAGAGGTCAAAGGTCAAGATGCTAATATCTTGGAGCAGGACAAGGAGAATCTACCAAAGAAAAAGGGAGACAGAGCAAATGTTCGTATCGATAGTGCTGCATGCATTTAGAACAACTAGATGAATGTGAAGGAAACTCATTTCAGTTACATTAATTCCCAAGGGCTTGAGCAAAACCATGATGTGAAACTAACTCTGATCATCTCCAAGTGCCAAGACCCAGATAACGACACTTGATATTTTAATTTAAAAATTCATTGTGTTCCCATGGGAGGTTATAAAATCATATCGCAGTTTCCTGTTATTATCAATTTATATCCTGAAACTGAAGTCAAAGTGAATACCAAGGTAACCACTGGGCATTTAAGCCTCTATTATTAGTGATTGCCCACCCTGCTTTTTGCAGATTTGCTCTTCTCTGTGGACCTTACTTCCTGTTACGTGCATTGGGGAATGGAGTGTATCTCTTACTTGACCTGTATGTATAGATATCAAACACCAATACCAACCAACTTTGAAACTTGTTTGAAAAGCAATATCACTCCAACCATCTATGAATCCAAGCACTCAGCAATAATTTGCCAAACTATTGTTATGGTGATAGGTTAAATTTCCTCCTGCACTTGGCCCTAGATTAGGCAACCATGATAATGTGCAGGACCATCATGCACAATGGGATTTTGAGGGTTACCTGAATTGAATTTGTTTTGTGCTGATCGGCAGAGAAAGGGCACCAGCAGAGGTGCTGTCCCTGCCGAAAGCGGAATAAGAGTCAGAAAGGATATTTTTAGATTCAAAGCCAACACAAACAGACTTGGAAGATTCCCCAAGTTTCGATTCATTCGATTGGGATGGGAGGAGTGTTTGATTTCTTGTACGTCACAAGATGAAGATGGTGATAACTGATTGTTGATCAATCCTCCTTTCCCTGGTGCAGACTAGCTATCAGGACCATCTGAGACCCTACGGAGGCCCTCTAGGCCACGATCCTAGACTGACTCCTCTGCAGCCTCTGAGGTCTACCCTCAAGGATGCGCCCTATCTCCACTTCGCCAACCAGACACCGACCAAAGGAAAGAGACCTGTGGCTCACCTTGCAAGCCCCATCCCAGGTAGGAAGTGAAGATGCATGAAAAGTGATTATGTAAAACTGACAGAATGTGTATCATCCACTTTATTTTTAACCTGTTAAAGGACAACTGGTTTTGCTATACCATGCATTATCCATAGACACTTGCCGGAGTATACTCAAGACTAGTCTTCAACAGGTTAAGGAAATCCATGCAAGGACAATTTTGTCAAGATGTGAAGTTAATAGATATGACAAAAACAAACATGGTGGTCTGAATATATCGGCACAATATGGGACAGCGGTAAAAAATGGACCAGAAAGCTACAATCTAGTTACTTGGCATCAGATAGGATTCTCAAAATGATCACATTTCTTTACCTTGTGGACACCTCTGCTTATGAACTTCTTTTTGTTTGACTACATTCTTCTCTTGATTCTTCTATGTGTTTATGCTTCTTTTTATAGCCTCCAACAAAAAAGAGGTCCATTGCTCAAACTGAACTCAATGAATGTTATCATCTTGGTCTTTTTGTCTTCAAAGCAAACATAGAAATATTTTTGAATAAAAACCTGATGACAAAGAAGGTATTTTTCTTGTGCAAATTTGTGCAGTCAAGGAACAGAAGGCAGCCCAAACACAAACAAAATCCCAACGGCAACATCAGCATCGCCAAAGTTTCCAACCGGGCCCTCAGAACCAGTACTTCTTCCACCCTTACTCCAGCCAGGAAGTGGCTGGTCTGACCAGCGTGGGCCCCCAGCCAGCCCCAGCACATGGGCAGCTCGTTCCCATGGCAGTTCCCCTGGGCAAGCCCAGAACGGGGATTGGATTGCCCCGCCCGGTAACCATCAGGAGCGGAGGAAGAGAGGGAGAGGAGATGGAGGCACGCCCAACGAGTCAGCAGCCAGCCAAATCAAACACTGTGGAGGAGAGAGCCAATGTGGCTGTTATAGAGATCAAGGCGCCAGATGAAAAGCCAAAACTTGCAATCCAGGTTCGTTTTACGGAAAACTATTTATGATTTAGCCACTGCAGATTACTTGTTTTTCCATTCTTTACTTTTCTTCTTCTTTTTTTTTGCATGTGTGCCTTTTTGATGATGATGATGATGATGAATCAGCATTTATATAGCGCCATTTATCTGTAGAATTATTCAAAGGCACCTGGTTTCCACAGTGTGTCACACATCATTCACTAAGATGCTGGAAAAGATAGGTCTTCAGTTCAGATTTGAAGGTATTGAGGTTGTTACAATTCTGAAGCGGGACTATGTGAGTATGGTTTGATATTTGAGTAGGCTTTGTATGTCTGTTCCCTTGTGATATTTGTATGCCTTGAATTTGTTTGGCAGCTATAATGAATAAAGATTGATTACACTGATAAATTGTTGAATTGTTGTTTTTCCATGCCAAGATTCTTTAGCTGGAATGCAAATGATCCCATACAGGCTCAACATGATAGCATTTTTTTTTTTTTTTTTTTTTTTTGGGGGGGGGGAGGGGAATCACTGTATGCATTTGCATGTAACTATCAAAGAAAAGCTTTGCTGCACATGTTCTGTTGAAGTTTTTCCAGTAAAGAAGATTAATAGATAAAAAAGTGTCTTTGTGACAGAGTCTTGCAAAGTGTTTCTTGATATCTGATGTGCATGTAAAGATTACAACAGAGTTGTTGGCATTGTTTTTGCAGCACCTTCCAAACGTGGACATTGAAACTGCCCCACCCACCCCAGCCTCATCACAGGAGGATGCCAATCAGAGTGTAACTCCCCAAGTTCAGGTTGGTCTGATATGTATCATATTTATGATAATAATAATAATCTGGATTGCAACTGATTGACAAATTTTAAAGGCATAATTTACCATTTGCAGATGAAAGCATTAGTGCTTTAAAATAGTTCTAAAATGTGAGTTAGGGATAGAAACAACCACTGTCAAAATTTGAATCCGTATAATCGATGTTAAGTGTTGTTAAATACACAAAAGGTGAACAATAGTTATAATAAAAATGTTTCCAGACTAAACCGTATACAGTTACGGTTTACTGAGAAAAACCCTGATATCTCCTTATATTTTAGGTTTTATTGCAAATATTTCATATGGTAGGATGTTTTATGATACAACAGACCTACACATATGCATCAAATGTGATATCTTGAACATTTTTGAAATCACTGCTCCCAAAGGTAAACTGGACCTTTAATCAAATAATAATCTGTCATCTACAATAGGATATCATTTCAAAGTATCTGGTCAAATGTACATGTCAAAGGGTACTAGTGGGGGGCCTTGCATGTGTTATTTTTGATTTTCAGTTCAAGTTGATGTAAAAGTTTAATTTTTGGTACCATTGTAAAGGTAATTGTCTATAGATCAATTTTCGTTCGAGTGTCAAGCACACAAGTAAGAAATACTCAAAATGGCCGCCAAAATCCAAGGTGGCCGCCAACTTCTAGACTTTTGTCAAAAAATTGGATAAAACTCTCCATTAAAAGTGATTTAAGTGCTGAACCTGATATTTTCAAGGGTAATGAGATTATTGGACACATTTAGAAATAAAAACAATTAATGCCTTTTGCTTAATTTGCATAAATTTACATAAATTCCATTTTTTTAAGCTTTTTTCCTTAAAAATACAATTATTTAGAGACAAAATGTTTATAAAAAATGAAATAATCACAAGGAAATGATAATACGGAAAGAATTACAGCGAAATCTTCCAGAAATGTCCTAAAATACATTTTCAGCACATCCGATGAATAGGGGGTCAATAGCTCCATGTTTTACAGAGGCATTATACTCCAAAGAAAGGTCTTGGAACTGCTAGTGCACCCATTTGAAGTGATTTAAGTGCTGAACCTGATATTTTCAAGGGTAATGAGATTATTGGACACATTTAGAAATAAAAACAATTAATGCCTTTTGCTTAATTTGCATAAATTTACATAAATTCCATTTTTAAGCTTTTTTCCTTAAAAAATACAATTATTTAGAGACAAAATGTATATAAAAAATGAAATAATCACTTTCAAAGCAATGTATCAAAACATTGCTTTGAAAGTGATTGCTATACAGAATCGGAGCGTATGTGAGTTTTGTCCTGGCAGCTCATATTACAGGATATATCAGTAGTTGTTGAATTCATGTTCATGGAATACAGCAGTGAACACAGAAATGTACACATGCACGTTACATGATCAGGAGTTGATATTGTCACATGTTGTTAGATTTGCGAATAGTACCCAGATCGCAGAATTCCCACAAATAACCCCAGGAAAACAGGTACGGTATGAAGTCTCATTAATAAAGATTGTCTTTGATGCGTTTGAGGTGACAAAAAATGATGTCAAGTATCAAAACTAAATGCAATCGTAGAATTTGCTTTGTGTTTGCTCTGTGTTGTGGGCTGCTAAGGTACAGCTCTGTCGCGATTTATGCAGCGACTGGGCTGTGTATAGTTAGTGTGCAGTGTATTTACATAATATGCACAGCCCTGTACAGTGTATTTACATAATATGTGTATGCACAGGCCTGTCACATCATTATCACAGCAAGTCATGACTGGTACTCTTAGTGGTCTCAGTCTGGTGGCCCCTGGCTGGGCCCCCTGCCTTGGGCCAGCACTTAGGCTCCTGGCCTCGGCCCGGCCATGGGCCTTGTGAGCCCCTGGGCCCCTGGGCCACCGGGCCCCCGGGCCCCGGGCCTGGGCCCACTTGGGCTCTGGGCCCCTGGTTCTGGGCTAAGGCCCGTGGCCTTGGGTCCGGCCTTAGGCCCCGCCTTTGGCCCGGCTGTACTTTGTACATGGTCTATGTGAAATCAAGCTTGTCTGTAACTGTATAATTACAAATAATTACAAATAATCACAAATGATCAACAGGTCCATACTATGAATATATGAATATATAAATATATGAATATATGATTATATGAATATATGAATATATATGTGAATATATGTTATTATATATGATTATATAAATGTGATCAGGCGTTCTGTTACGGTGTCAGATCTGCAGTCATTCATATATAGCAAATTTTATGCATGTATATATGACATACATTCATGTGTACAGTATGCTACACTACCGCTATGGAGTAACTTAATGCTCTACCGGGAAAACCGTTCCTTACTGGTAAAATATTGTCTTACCGATCTGCTTTCATTCAAGCATTACCGTTTGAAAACTGTTGCAAAGCTGACATGACTACCCGGAAAATACTCACGTAAAGAGAGGGCTTACCGTTGGCACAACTTTTACTGTACCGTACCGTTGTTTCCGTACCTTTACCGATAGCGCGCGAGTACTGCAGATAGTAGATAACAAGATACGAAGGCGCGCGATAAAAATGGACACATTATGGCTACCC
Source organism: Diadema setosum (assembly GCA_033980235.1). NCBI lineage: Eukaryota > Metazoa > Echinodermata > Echinoidea > Diadematoida > Diadematidae > Diadema > Diadema setosum. The sequence continues at coordinate 42,082,420 of CM067059.1, forward strand.
TACATGACGATACAAAAGAGAGCTAAGTACAAACTCAGTACACCTAGGAACATCATTCATTTCCAAAGGTAGTGGTATCTTTATTATCTTAAAAAGATTTAAAAATTATAGTCGTAGCTTTTTTTCGATTAAGTGGACTATTTTGAAGAACGAGATTTTAGAGTAATAAGAATTATTTCGTTGAGGTAAAAATTTGGCAACAACATGATCTCACAATCAAAACACTTGATAAACAAGAACAACATCTTCAAAGACAGCGCGTCTCAGGCAAAAGACACACATCACCTGAGACGCGCTGTCCCTGAAGCCGCTGCTGCTGTTTATCAAGTGTCAAGGCAGCGCGTCTCAGGTGATGTGCGTAATAACAAAATTCCATTCCAGTCACTGTACTACACCACAGGAAATTACATGCTGAACGTGCTGAATGTGTGGCATACAGCAGTTACTACTTGCATGGATCATATTTGCAATGCTAAATATCCTCTTCTATGGAAAAGTTTTTCGCCTCACTATGGTTCATGGCACAGTGGTGATTCCTTTTACAGAAAAAGCCCTTTCATAACAGTCAAATATTTCAAAATCTTGGGAGTAGGGTAACAATGAAAGACACACAAAAAAAAGTCCTACAGTGAGATATGAGGGGCAGATAGGACATGAAACAACATCGTCTTGGAAGTAGATTTGGCGAGATTGAAATATCGTTGGAAAGCGTGAGTCTTAGGAGAATTTCTAAATCAAAGATATCAAAGATAAGTGGTCAATGTTCAGTGATTTCAGGCTTTCACAGAGACGGAACAGAAATATATTTGACAGCCATTGTAACTTGCAGGTTGGAGCAAGTAACATGTAACTGGTTCTACAGTGGTTAATAAGATCCCAGCTCAACAATTACAATAAATACTGTATTTATTATATGTGTTTGGATTGAACATCCATTTGTAGAAGAAGAATAGATATGGCCATATGGTTTAATGATCAAAATTATCCTTGGTATAAATTTTCCACAAGGTTTTATGGGGAAGGTGGGGAAAAGTGGGGAGGTGGTGGGCAGCCACAGTGTACTGTAAACATTGAAATATTTGCAGTACATTAATTTTAAAGTATGTTGTGCTAATTTTGGCTAGCGCGAATTCTAACATCCGTGAAAATATCTTCGGCTTGTCTTTGCAAAATTTGAACTTGTTGAATTGTGTGCGTCAATCATGCAGCACAAATTCAAGAACTGGCGAATATGTTTTTGAGCTGCTCAGTGCAAAAAATTTATTGCGCAAAGATATTGACATGTTTACAGTATACTGAAAGCTGCCATACAAAATGAAATTAGCCTAAACAAATACCCTACCTCTTTGTTTCCCAGCATCATGATGACAATGAAGAAGAAGAAGAAGAAGAAGAAGAGGAAGACCCTAATGATGCTCATTGGACCGGGAGCACCGGCATAGCTTTGCAGGGAGTGACGGAAAGGCAGCCTTCCTACCACGGACCTGTGTTTCCCCCTCGGCAGCCCCCTCCCACGGAGCCGATTAGGGTGGTGTCTTCAGACCAGCTGGCTGCTGGCATCAGTCACAGAGAGCTGCTGCAGAACAGAGCTGTTGAATGGTGTGTTGTCTGTTGCTCTTCAAGGATCGCTTTCCTTGCTGTTTTGTAATCTCTTCCTCTCCTTATGTAGATGTTCTGGTCCACTCCTGTTTCAGTTTCCTTTTCTCCACCAGTGATATACCAGTATTATAAGTGTGCATCGAAGCAGTATGCAGCAGTCCAGTGACAGTGGAGAAAAATGCGTTGGTTTAGGGTCTAGGGCAATTACCCCCTGGGCAATTACCCCAGACCATTCCCCTGACCCCAACCCTGATCCTAAATCCTGAACCTACACCTAACCCTAGCCCAAACTCTAACCCTAAACCTAATCTACACTCTAACCTTATCACTAACCAGTATTTAGCCAGGGGGTAGTTGCCCTCGGGGGGTAATTGCCCTAATACGGTTGGTTTAAGATGTTCTTCCAACGCTGAGATAGACATCAGCACCAAATCTACATGTTGTACTTGTCACACTATTCTTCTACAGATTGAATTGGGAAAAAAAACTGAACACCAGGTTTGTGGTCAATAACTTTAGCAATTGCAATATGTTGCCAGTGAAAAGTCACCATTATTGAGTCATGACACCTGTGCACTAATCTAATGCCAAAGGATATTTTTTTCTCATTCTAAAATAGAAGATTAGGGAAAGACTTTTGTGCAGATCAGTGGATGTCTTACAGGCCCAAAGATCAAAGAATCATCTCTAGAGAGGTAGTATGCCATAGTTGTATTATATAGAAATACTGGCGTATGTGTTGTTTGAAGGTTTGCATGGTGAAGTAAATAAGGGAGAAAAGTTTGCGGTGACACCATGTGTATGTAGTCCTTAAACGGATTGTTGCTTGGCAGAAGAAGAGCCTAGAAAGAGGAGAAGTGAAGAGGGAAGCGACATATGGGGGTTGTAAGGAGGGCAAAAAGTAAAGATTGGGGGACAGTAATGGGCTGGAAGTTGAAGTTGCACTAGTGGAGATGGTAGAGAAAGGAAGAGAGAGTGGTAAGGAAGAATAGACCGAGAATCAAGTAAGATTTTCGGACATCTTTAGGAGGAGAAAGATGAAATAGAAGGGAAGAGGAAGAGGGAGGAGTTGAAGGTTGGAAAATCATGGAGATAGGAGAGAGAAGTGAAGATTTATGAAACCAAAGAGAAGAATAAAGTCCGCAAACAAAGTGGACTATGGAATGCGAAATCAATGGAGGAAGGATGAGTAATCCCACCGAGGAAAGGTAAGTCGAGGAGAGAAAAATATAAAAGGTTGATTGCTCCCCTGAATTTTTTTTTTTCAAAGCCAGAATAACTTTGCTGGCAGAGAGAAAATTATATAATAAATCTGTCTTGATGTGTTTTAATCTGTCTGATATAATACGTTATAATCTGGATTACAGGGTTGAGCAAGAGCTGATGGCCAAGATGATCAGCGAGATGTATTTCAGACGACCTGACCTACCACCGACTGCAAGCCGAGAGAGACAGAGGTCCGTCAGCCCGGTTCCATCAGAGGAGGACGAAGACTGTAAGTGTGTCTCCTGTACGAGAGAACATTGATGATAATCTCTCACATAAGGAGATGTGGATTTTAGGTCCATCTTTAGAAGAAGTTGATAAAATAAGTCTTTCCTTGCTACTGCAAAGACTAGACAGTAAGGTGATACCATGGAGCTACCAAAAAGATGGAGTAACAACGGTTGGGGTCCTTTTGAAGTGATGCTCGAAGCCGACTCGTAAAAAGTAATCCTCGCTAAGCCCCCGTGAGCGAGAGCGATGACAGATGAGACAGTGCGTACGCACAATGACGTCATCCGCAGCGCGTTCGCAAACTGGTTCTTACCATGGAGCTACCTAGCTCCATGGTTCCACCATGGAACGTCAATGCATGGGACTACACAAACTGCAACTGCCCCGTCGACTTCGAGCATATTCGATTTAACATGATTCTGAATTAATTATAGCTACAAATAGTGAATCTGCAGTGTAACAAATTGTTTAACATGTCATACCGTCGTTTAGTATGTAAATCACGATATGATACGACCGGCATGTAAACAAACACTGCACTCTCGACACGATCAATAATGGCCGTCACGCTGTCCCGAACAAACACAAAGACAAATAACAGCTGGCTTCACAACGATATAGATAAAATGTACGCAATTGTACGCAGTCAACACTTACGTAAGATTGTAGTTTCAAATGTCAGCTTTACGGACAGATATTGAAATATGTGGAGAAATGTGAGGGATTTTTATTAAGAATTTTATTCTTAGGGTATGTACTTGCCACAGTCACAAAGCATGACAACAATACACTGTACAGTACCTTCGCTGTTCATGGGCCAATTCAGTTCGTTCAAAGTGCACTGCACTCGGTATCTCCTCTGTTTTGCCTGTGGATATTATGCGCATGCGCGTGGTCTTCAGCAAAGTTTTGCGCAGCCATATGTTGTTGCAAGTCGAGTTTTCGACTCGATACAGCACTATATTGTATGTGCAATGTTGGTGAGTATGACGTCATTTTTGCGGCTCGGAGCATCGTTTGCCAAAGTATCCCCTGCGGGACGAGTTAAGCCGTCCCAGCGAGTGCGGTGCTTTGAAGTATGTCAGAACTGACCGCTCGTAGTTGGGTTACGTAATATTGGTGGCCTTCGTTGTTACTCCATCTTTTTGGTAGCTCCATGGTGATACTTTCCATTTTTCACTATTGACAAGAGGAAATTAAAATGGGCCCTTTGCCTCTTGTGAGTGTGTAGGACCACGTTTACAGTGCGGCCAAGCCCTCCTTCATTTCAGTGTAAACGCGCAAAAGGCCAAATGCGAGGCCAAAATTGGCCTCGCATTTGGCCACGCTCTGGAGGTGGTCTCGGCCACGGCCGAGCCCGGCCTCTTCTCAGTGTAAACGCAAACTGGGCCAAATGCGCGGCCAATTTTAGTCTGGCTTCCAACCCTCTGCCTTTACTATTTCGCTATTCAGGATATTAACCCCCTCAACGTCGAAAACTAGTATAATTTAAGGTTTTTTGTCCTGCAAAGGATTTTTCCTTCGGCAAAGGCCTTTGCCCGAACGGCGACTTCGTCGCCACGGAATTCAGTTGGCAAAGGGTCTGAAAACCAGACAATACCAAATTGCGTTTGTTTACAAGCAGAGCACCACTACGACAAAATATTGAAAGGTTTGAATCAAAAGCGCGGCCGAGCCCGGCAATGTAAACGGACAAAATTGTGGGGCTCGGCCTCGCAATTGAGGTTGGGCTCTGCCGCAGCTCGGCCCAGCCCCGCACTGTAAACGGGGTCTATGTCCCCCTCTCTCCCACTCCCCCCTTGGACACTTTTGTTGTGCTATTTGCTTATAAATTGTCCTTTCTTTGTCTTGCCTTTCATCAGTTCCTCTATAGATGCAGTTTGCCATTTTGCTTTGCAAAGGCTTATTGTCACTCCTGTTATTTAATACAAGTCAATTCATTGTTTAAATTCTTTAATTAAACAAAAACAAAACAATATGAATATTACGCAAATGTGCTTTCATGTGCAATCTGACTTACCACCCAGTTTGTCTATCTTCCCCAATAAATTCACCTCTCTTTCTTTCTTCAGCCACCTTTTTTTGACTAGCTCTAGTTATTCTCAATCTTGTATCCCTTCCAGTGCATGCAATGGGTGGGGGAGGCCTCCAACTCTTCGTGGATGCAGGTCAGGCAGTGGACCCCGCCCTGGTCTCTGGTCTCATTCAGGAGGTCCTGGAGGAGAAGATTGCCCTGTGCCTTGGTCAGCATGAGCAGGAAAGGTCATCCCTCGACTTACCAGACCATTCTCAAGATGAGAGGCAGCTATCTCCTCATCCTGTAAGTCAACATGCAAAGTTTATAAAGTCATTTTTTTTTTTTTGGGGGGGGGGGGAGGGGTAATTGTACTACTATGGTCAGCCTTTTTAACCTCAATGTAAGATTGGATTGATATCACATCTCAAGGCAAAATGAAAGTCCATTGTTTAATCTTTAAGCCTTTCTTCTTCTTAAAACATACCTTAGCTGAAATAACTTACTCAATGTTTCATTATCTTAATGGAAAATTTCCAGTCCCATCTCTACGCAACAGAAACATTACTCCCCTCCCCTTAAATCAAAATGGGTGACTTTATACCAAACACTTTTGAGCAAAATAATTTGACATGGATGTCCATACATTTATTGACTGACTTCTGTCTGAAAATGAGAATGATTTGTTGAGTCATGCATGAGCCTGCACACAGTGAACAAAATCATCACTTTTCATGAGTCACAGGAGTAATTTTTCAGGGGGTGAGGTCTGTGAAACAAGATTTTTGCACATTCTGTTTCTGGTGTATGTTACAGCGCTGTTTTGTTCTTTGTTTTTATCATGCATCATTTGAACCCCTCTTTCCTATCCTGACACTTTTGATTTTTTTTTCTCAGTGGTTAGATGAGCACAATTTTAGTGGAAAAATCTATTAAATTTATTGAAAGAATTGAAATCAGATATTGCTACTTTCATGTAAACAGCATGTGTTGTGTAAACATAAGAGGTAGTTGTTGTATTTGTTGATATGGCATAAGGTGTCAAAGATGAATGATCAATCAACAGTTATCAATACAGATATCATGATCACAGGTTATGTTACTAGATTTGATCAAAGTCATACAGTGAAATCAATATAAAAATTGGTAGATTACCTGACATGCCTTTTCATGTGACATTAATTTCATTAATCAAACTGTAAAATTACTCACTTGTAAATCTTTCTTTATTGTGTGCACAAATAAATCCATGAAATTATCAAATTTTGGAAGATATCAACTTCTTCCTTTTTTCCTTGTTTTGTTTTGTTTTTTCATTTGGGATATGTGATGATATATCATTTAAAACATATTTATGACATTTCAAGTAAGAACTATCAAGGAACAATGAAATTGTAAAATGGCCTAGACAACTCTGTCAAGATACCTATATTTGCCATGTTTAATGATTTAAAATGAAAGTAACCTCAGAATGTTGCAGTATTTTTGAGAGTTTGCTTAATTTCTCAAGGGCCTAATGCTTTTGTTTCTACTCTCCACACCAATTTCTACCACGAGACCATGTAGTGGAGATGAGATTTAACCTTTCTCCCAACTCAAAACTGTGAACAGCCCTTGAATTTCATTTACAATTCTGTGGCAGGCATTGCCTTATCTTTCACATAGAACCAATTTGTCAGCCAGCATTTCTCTGCCAATTTTGACTGCTTCCAGGTAAGACAGAGATCTCCTCTACAGACTCCATCACCAACCCCACCCGCCTCACCAATCCCACAGCCATTTCGGGAGCCTTCCCCCATCCCACGGGATCGCATCCTCACACCGGAAGCTAGCATCGAAGGGGACGTGGAGGTGTCGTCCTGTGCTGCGGAGTCTGAGACAGAAAGCCTCAAGGACCTCGTGCATGACCAGGCAGTATCCAAAGGTAATAGCCACATTGTTTACCTGATGAAATATTTGGTGGAACTAGCATGTTTTTTTGATGTTTTTCTCAGAGGCAGAAGCGGATCAGCGTTTAATGAAGCCTGTGACCTTAGCACCCTGCTGTTATCTGAAACCTAATTGTGCTTTGTTGATCAACAGGCACAAGTGCCAACATGGGATTGTGGATGCTCTGATTTTGTATGGATCTTAGGCTCTTACTTTGTAAAGTATTGACATATTATTTACCATGTTTGCTTCAAAAGAAGTTCATTTGGAGAATAAGATGACCAAATAGTACAAAAGCTGCAGTTGGCCTTTAGGTCTTCTTTTGTGGTCAAACATTCACATCACTAGTGGACACCGCCGTGGAAGGGGAGAGAAAGTCGGCAAAGACTGCCAATTTACCAAGAGTGAGACTACTTCAAATGAATTAGCACCCAAAGAAAAATGCCAATGCCTCTTCTTCACCGAGTTTGTTGATTGTAGTAGATGTTGTATTGGGCTAACAAGGCATTAACCCAGGACCGTAACTAGGGGGAGGAGGTTCAGGAGGTTCCGGGGGGTTCAGGGGGTTGTGAAACTCATCTAGTCTGGAAGGACTTGTGACTGGTTAACTCTTGTCGCAATTTGTGAAATTATTTTGTGATTTTTGGCTCTTTGCATTGTTGACCATGAAATAATAAGACATACACTTGTCATCATATGTCAATAATAATGACTTGAGTGCATAGTGGCATCTCAGACAGGTGTATACTCATTTGTTATCTAAATACCAAATTCACTGAGGGAATTTCTCAGGCAACCTGTCACAAAAACATCTGCTGACAGCTTGGAGTCTTTGTTCAATACTTGAATTTGCGAGTAGATATATAAAGCCATTATTTACCATTTGCAGATGAAACAAAATACCAGCTTCATTGCTTCAAAATATTCCTAAAATGTGAGCTAGGGATAGAAACAACCGATGTAAAAATGTTGATTAGTATAATCAATATTAAGTATTGATAAATTAATACAAAACGTGAACAAGTTTTATCAAAATCATTTCTAGAATACGTCATCTACAGTTATGGTTTATTGAGAAAATTAGTAATATGTCCTTATATTTGTCGCTTTATGGCAAAATTTTGATATGTTTGGATGTTTTGTGATACAATTTAACTGTACATATGCATCAAATGTGATAACTCGAATTTTTTTTTTTTAAATCACTGCCCCCAGTGGTAAATAGTGCCTTTAATGTCATGAAAGTTTTAACAAAGAAAAAAAAAATCATACATATTTTGTTGACTCAAAATTGCAAGAAGGCATTAAATGCCTCAGGGATTTTAAAAAGCAAACAAAAATAATTTGTATTGATTCTAATATACATTTGTAAATTGTTCATATACATTTCCACTCCACTCTTTATTTGCAACAGAAGCTGCAACCATTGCACTGCCCGGTCCATCAGCTGTCGTTACCCCACCGACCACTCCTCCACCCATCAGCATGCCATCCCCTCAGAACTTTCTGCCGGACGGGGATGCCCCTACACCGCAGCCCTCCCCAAGAGGTACACCCACCCCTCTGGAGGCACCCCTTGAACCCATGGCTACTCCTACTTGTACGCCAGAACCCCAGAGTCCTACAACACCAGAGCCAGAAGAGGACACTTTCTGTGAAACTCCACTTCCCACCAGGTAGGGGCTCCGCCTTTACAGACCATCTGACTCTCTGCTATCTCAACAGGTGTAGTCAATATGATTAGGTAGCCAGGAGACTTGCTGTTGAGATAATGAAATGGCATGACCATTCCAGATTTTCAGGGAACACTGGGCAACAAAAAGATTTATTGTCAAGTGATAGATGCCCAAGAAAAGAATAATGAATCTTTAGTCAAAACTCAACAGGAAGACAGTATCAGTATGTTAATTGCCGTGTTTATGTTCACATTTGTTGAGAAAGCTTTGTGTGTTGTATGATTGTCAAGTCATTTAAGGGTTCAAGAAGGCAGTACACTTACGGAATGAAAGGATCTTCTCCTAAATGCTATGCATGTAGTCTCGAAAACCTCAGAATTTTGCATTCTGTAAGATTTGTGGTTGAAGGAATTGTGGTTTAGGGAATTTGGAGGCTTGTTTTGGACATAATCAATATTATCAACACTGTGAGATGCTTTTATTGCTATTTCCAGTCCCGAACCTCGAGAGCCATCACCACTTCCTCCTGCCCCATCACCTTCACCCCCTCCCAAGCCTGCCACCCCTGCACCAGACAGTGTGGAGTCATCCAGCTCTACGACCACCACAGAGACAACTCCACAGGACTCCACCACTACCCAGTCCACAGGGAGGGAGATCTCGGAGGGGGAGTGGCTTATCAGCAAGAGCGAGGAAGGGCGTGTACCCGACGAGACCCTGTTTGGTGAGACAAGTGAAGAGCAAAAGTTCACAGTCTTGCTTTGTGTGAAGAGTAGATATATTAGGTGGAGACAATGCTTTAATGCAGGAGCAGCACAAAATAGATGCCACAAAATCAATGTGAAGTTTCAGGAAAAGGATCACAGAACTTTGTATTTATTGATTCTTATTGCACACCAGTTTGAAAGAAGTGGTTGTCATGCAGTCTGTTGTGAAGGCACTGTGATGAGTTTTTCTTATTTTTCAAACTTGCCAGGGCTTTATCAATAGAAAGTCACATTTCACTTGTCAAACTCATCAGCTATGTGCATGTGGATTTCTAGAAAATGCCTGTAATCAGAAATACATACCTGGTAACTGTGGATCCTGATCTTGTTTTTTTATGGAAAAACAAGAAGAATGGGGCTCTATCAAAAATAATTTGCCCTAGGCAATACTGGTATCATGTTGATAATGTGGAAACTTAGCCACTGACAGATTGTTGATAAACAATGAACCATGAACCATGTAGAAAGGCACTGAAATGGTTCATTTTGTTTAGGAGGAGAAGGTTGGTTGGTAATGGGATGTGTCAATATGGCTTTCTGATAGTCACTTCCAGTGGATTCTCATCAGATTTCTGCTGTTTTGTATACATTTGCCTAAAACATGCACGATAGACTAATACAGTTCAGCCAGCGATCAAGTTCCCCCTAGATCGCAATCACGGGCGATCAGTGATCGCATACGCGATCATTGATTGTATGCAATTCAGCATACAATCAATTGATTGCGACATATCGCGTATGCGATCACTGATCGCCCGTGATAGCGATCTAGAGGGAACTTGATCGCTGGCTGAACTGTATACTATCAGTTTCATTTGTTTTGTCCTATTGTCCTGTGTGTGCTTGTGTCTTTATAAGAGTAGAAGACTACATCATTTTACAATGAAAAACATTGTTCAAAAAAAAATTGTTAAGTGTTCATGTGGTAGTGTAGTTGCAAGATGAAAAAGTTCAGTATGATTGACTTCATTAGTACAATGAAGAGTATGTAGGCAGACTGCATTACCATTGATGTCTTTTCATTACAGTGGCTGATCCAGAGGGGGGCACACCAGGTGTGCGCCCCTCTCTTTATTTTATTTTTTTGTTAAAACAAAAGAAATAAAAAGAAAAAATTGCGGGATGCATGCTCCCCCTTTTGATTTTGTAAAGGCGCCTCCCCTTTACGGAATTCCTGGATCTGCTCCTGCATTACATCACATAAAACTACAAGAAACCGGGCTCTTAAAGAAAGTTTCTGTTATTTTGATCAAATGTGTGTAGTGATGAGCTAATTTAGGAAGTCAAATAGAAGATTTGGCATGATAGCCTTCAAATGAATGCATTCAAATTTCTTAGAGAGATTTCATGGTTCCAGTTTTTCATTCTAAAGATTTGTTTTTCCAAAGGTTTGTCATTCCAAAGTTTCATTAATTCAAAAATGAAATAAGCTTTGCACTTTCTTTTCATTTCCGAAATAGCAAACTTTCAGAACGATGAACTTTTTTTTTTCCGTTTTCGGATTAATAAACCATTAGAATAATGAGCATCACCTGATAATGCCTTTGTTTTGTCCAGATGTGCCAGAGATGGAAGCCTTTGAAGAGAGTTCACAGAGCAGCTCCACAAGCACTATCAAGGCATCCATCGACCCTGACAAAGACCAGGTACTTTGGGTGATTCCATGGTCCAAAGTCACAAGTGCCTCAAAGTCACAAGTAACGTTTAGGGAGATCACCAGATGATGTCAATTAATCAATATGTTTGTAAAATTTACCTAGGAAAAACTTCAGTGCAAAAGGCTTGATCTTCAAGTACTCACACGAATAGTCTTACTAGCAAGAAAAAGTAGCTGTGGTAAATAATCCGTCATGCTTACATTCTATTTCATAGTTTTTAGTGTTACCACAGTTTAGTTTCAGAATTGTTCAGTTTCCCATCCTGTGCAGTATGGAATACATTGGAGATTGACAGGGCAAAGACAGGCATAAGATAGTTTCTCTTTCTTTGCCAAACTTTAAATCCATTTCACTATAATCTTGGAAACAAATATGATGTAGTTTTTTACATTTAACTTGTGCCACTGCATTGCCAAGTGCCATGCTCTAGACATCGTGATGTAGAAGGAATACTGCAAAAAAGGGTACAGAATGCAAGGAAACAATACTCCTAAAGGATCTTTAACTGAGAGTGAAGTCAAATCTTTGCTACACACCATTGCATTGATTATAGTATACTTAAGTAAGAACAAGAGGGTTCATAGTTCAAACTCCTCTGCAGTCTTTTTTTATTTTCTGTCCACCTTTCTTTCTCTGTCTTCATGTGGTCTGTTTAGAGCCACTAGAGTTTAAGAGTGTGTTTTGTCATCTATTTGTGTGGCTGTAGATAGCTTTGTAGTGTGTTGATTGGTGACATGAACTTCAAGAACTTGTAAGCCACTCGGATTAACACTGGACTTCTTGTGTTTATATGTAGGAGGACCCCAGGAGCGAAGGAGAGGTACACCCCAGTAAGATGAGGCTTACTCGGGACCCCGTCGTTGCTTTGCTGGCTCGCCTGCATCAAGGGATACCTGGTCCTGAAGTTGCCATCCCTCCCGCTGTCACTCAGCCATCTGCACTGTCATCCCCTCTCAGCATCAGCAGCAGAACCGTCAGCAGCAGCAGCATTGGTGAGGTCAGCGAAGGTCAGAGACCGAGCCTCCAGCCACCCGCCGAGCACATGCTCTACCAGAGAGCCTACCACAGCCAGCCTCCCCAGCAACACGGCATCGGCCACGGAGCATCCAACGAGGACGTCCCCAGCACCGACGAGGATGGGGAGGTGAAAGATGGGGAAGGAAGGGGAATCAAGTCAGGCAGACATCCAGGCGTGGTCAAAGTTGCAGCAGCAGCTAATGTGTCAGACTCGTCTACAGGAGGCACCCCTATGCAATCAAGGCACAGGGATGTGGCACCAGTCGTACCCATTCCCGTTGCCAGGGTGATTACTGTTGGAGGAGGCAATGACTCTGGGAGTGGAGAGGAGGAGGAGGCGGAGGAGTCAGTGGGGCATCCTGACAGAGATATGCCAGAAGCTGATATGAATACCCCCAGCGTGGCCTCTAACAGAGACCATCCACCCCCACCTAGTACGTCGTACAAGTTACTCCCTCTTTGCTATTTTCACATACATGTAAATGCCCACAAATGAGTATCTTCAAACTTTAGTCTAGCAGCCAGAAAGGGTCCCCGTACACCCCCCCTAAAACAAAATTCTACGATATGTTCGAAGATCGTCAGAACCTGTATTTTCCGAATCCGGTTGTCGCCAGCGGAAAAAAAGGTTGCGCGCGCGTCTTATTTGCATATTTCTAAGATGGCCGCCGCCCGTTGCTAGGAGACGGATTATCTTTGAATAATTTTAGTTAGGAATAACAAATTACCATAAAAATGGTATCATTTTGAAGAGAATTAAATTTCCTACAAGCTGATACCCCATTTGATGGGATAAATAGTTGTTGTCATGAAATATTAAGGAAGGAATTATGTTTTTTAGCATTTTTCTAAAAAGATACGGAATTTGGTTATAATGTTCTTTTCCATACATCTAATATGCATTTACAAATAACATTTGAAATTTCCTAAAATTATCCCCCAAACATAGCTATTATCATGTGAAAACGGCTTTCCAATACACCAATTCCTTTAAAAGTTACACGACATTAAAGGGGATATGGTTCAATAGGTTTTACAGCAATATTTAAGGGTTATAATGTCTCCGCGCGCAATTGCGTAGGTTCTGTATGTGGGGTTTGTTGTAGATCACTGCTATCTATTGATCAAATCTCATCGAAATCGGCGAAGAAAGAAAGAAAAATTACACTTTCTATTCCTTATATGAAATAAAAATTTTTTTTTTTCTATTCTGTGTTACCAAACTCAATCCATTCAGCTTCCCATAAATGAACAGTTTCTTGTCTTTTTGGATTCCCTCCAAAATCACAACTTATCTGATATTAAAAAGTTAAAGAAAAAAATTTGACGTGACAGTTTCCTCTTATTGGAAGATTAAAGTGAAAAAAAAAAAAGAAGAATCTTATGCCAAAAGCCCTAAGAAATAAAAAACTTGTTAAATGGCCTTTCAGAGTTTAAAATGAAACATGGCTATCTTATTTTTTCATAACAAAATGAAGGGAAGTATCTGTGTAGTTCATGTCGGCCCATACTGGGTTACTATTCTTCAGAAATGGTCCCCGTGCACCCCCCCCCCCCAAAAAAAAATCTACGATGTGTTCGAAGATCGTCAGAACCTGTATTTTGCGAATCTGCTTGTCGCCAGCGGAAAAAAGGGTTGCGCGTGCGTCTAATTTGCATACTTCAAAGATGGCCGCCGCCCGTTGCTAGGATACGGATTATTTTTGAATAACTTTAGTTAAGAATATCAAATTACCATAAAAATGGTATCATATTAAAGAGAATTAGATTTCCTACAAGTTAATACCCCGTTTTATGTAATAAATAGTTGTTGTTATGAAATACTAAGGAAGGAAGGATTTTTTTTTTTTACATTTTTCCCAAGAAATACAGATTTCAGTAATGTTTTTTCCATACATTTAATTTCTGTTTACAAATAACATCGGAATTTTCCTTAAGTTAAACCCCATAAATAAGTATTATTCTGTGAAAGCGGCTATTCAATACACCAATTTCTTTTAAAGTTACACGACATTAAAGGGAAAAGGTTCAATACGGTTATACAGAAATTTAAGGGTAATGTCGACGGCCGCACTTGCGTAACGCGTGTAGTACTGTAATAATCATTGCAAGTATGAGACCCTATCACTTCTTACATCCAAATTATTGATTAAATATCATTAAATCTTGTGGAATATGAAAACAAATTAAATTTTTTATTCGCTATCACCTTTGATCTACTCAGCTTCACTTTTAGTTTACGTCTTTTTTTTCATCAAATAGAATGAAGGCCTTACGAGAGGTGTAATTTCATGACGGCCGAAACGGGCTTACCTGGATACGGGTTTCCAACATATCGATATTAATCAAACTTCTCTTCATCAACTCTCATTCTTCTGATCATCTTCACACACATACTCACACCTCCAGTATCGCACACAGGCATTCATGCAGGGGAAATGAGCTCAGTCATGAATTTCGTGAATTTATTCAATACGCTATTAATGCATTCATGGAACATCAAACTCGAATGCTTTATTTAGATGTCGAAATAAGAGTTACATGTATACCGCACAAGCGAAATATTTCTCACCATGCTCTAGCATGAAATCAATTTATTTTTTTTAAAGATAAGATCGCACATACGTGTTCTCATTCTTTGGTGGTTCGCCTGATGGTTTTTAAACATATTGCTCATACGTTTATTATTGCCAAGAAACTAATAGATAGATTACAAATACCAAGGAATGGCATTGATAAAAACGAATAGTTGCAAGTCAAATCCAGTCGCTTTCAAATTCTGTGGGGTTTTTTTTTATAGAAAATGATTTCATGCACTTAACATTATTACATGGGTTGATTTAAATGCAATACAACGTAAACTTGGTTGTTAAATCCGTTAGGAGTGACTAATCATCAATATTATACAAAAATGAGAGAGAGAGAGAGAGAAAAAAAATGTTATGGTTAAGTAGACCTTAATGCATGGATCTATAAAACATGAGGGAAATGTCTGAGGGAACATTAAAGGGTGTGTACAGTTCTGGTTGGGGTGAGGATTTAGCTTTTAACATTTTGCGAGATATTCAGAAACCACTCTATGAGATGTCACAGAGCATGCAATTCTAAAGGGTTTCAAAAGTTTATTTGATGAAAATCGGTTTTGAAATGGCTGAGATATCCAAAAACAAGGTGAAACAAAGAGATCCTAATAAAGGTGGGGCATGTCGCCTTTTATTATTATCACTTTTGGGGATATCTCAGCCATCTGAAAACCAATTTTCATCAAATAAACGTTGAATCCTTCTTAAAATCACATGCTCTTTCATATTTCATAAGAGGCTTCTCATTATCTCACTTAGGAATGTTCAAAACATGAATCCCCACCTCAACCACTACTGTACAGTCCCTTTAACTATGCATGCGTGTATGTATGTATGTGTGCATGTATATACTATAACTATGTATATATAATATATCTATATCTATATATAAATATATATATATATATATATATATATATATCACGTTTATATTTATGCAGGTTTGTATACTTTTGTGTTGTGTGTGTTTGTGTTCAAGGATGTATGTGTATGACTAATGTGTTAAACATTAGACATATTCAGAGTGTAAATGTTTAACCACAACGAATACAATATTTTCATGTTTTCCACAGAAATAAGTTGCTAAAATGATTTGAAGTATATCTGCTATAGGCGCATCTGACGTGCAATCCACTTTTAGAGCGCATGTAAGTTCCGCTGGAATAACATTTTAACTCATGCATGAATTAAATACACCATCCAATGTTTTCAGATATCCATGCCCTACTCGTCCGCCGGTCCTTTTTAGATAGAGTAACTATAAATGTGCATTATCGATACCCAAAAGATTATTGACATTGCACGTTAAACACTTTCACTAGGTTGCCATTGTCGCGAGTCTCGATATGCTAATACATGTATACTATCTACCACAAATCGATTCTTAGTCTACGAGTGACCGTGGTGATCTTATCATGGCTTATCACATCTTGAGGTCTATGGTGGTAATCGTGTTGATCGTAGAAGAATTATTGGACTGTTCGAAAAATTACTACGATCAACACAATGTCTTTGACTGACATCAAGATTTGATTATCTGATGATCAGCACGATTAGTCCCCGAGTAAGACCACGATTTCGGGCGAATCGAGAAAGTGGACCCAGCTTAGTGAATTCCACGAGAGTGGTAACGTACCATAAGGATAATCAACACGACAGTTTCAATACCGTACATATCAATATTTACATATCTTCAAAGATTACTTCACCTATGTAATCTAGATTCTTTTGTATGCCTCCGCCAAGAAGTGGTGCCGGAGGCATTATGTTTTCTGGTTGTCCGTCCTTCCGTCCGTCCTTCTCTCCGTCCGTAATGAATTTTGCGGACAGCGTAACAAAAAACAAACAAACAAAAAAAAAAACCCTGAAATTTGGCATGTATGTGTATTGGGGGTGAAATTCTGCCTATCAACTTTTGGGTGCACATGCTCAAGGTCAAAAGTCAAAAGGTCGAGGTCAAATGCTTAAAATTTCACTATTTCCCTCATATCTCTGCAATGTCTAAAGATATTTTCTTGAAACTTAGTGTATACAGGTATTACCCAGTTAAAATTCACTGGTAAAAGTTTGGGGTGATAAGGGTAAGGTCAAATGTGAAAAGGTCAAGTGAAAATGTTAAAATTTTACTTTTTTTCTCTGTATCTTGGATATTGTTCAAGGTATCTTCATGGAACATAGTATATATTATGCATGTACTGACTGGAAGTGATTATCTAGGGAATTTGGGGTTCATGGGGTCAAAGGTCAAGGGCAACACTTCAAAATTTTACTATTTCCCTCATATTTATGCAATGCCAGCAGGACTTTTTTTTTTTAAACTTGGTGTATGCATGTATAACCCAAAATAGAGATTCTCTGGCAATTTCTTTCTTTTTTTTTGCCAAAAAGGTCACAGATCAAAGATCAAGAGAAAGTGCTGAACTTGCTTCTTCCTCCATGTCTCGGAAGTGGCTCATGGCATCTTGAAACTTAGTACATATTTATGCATGTTCTGCCTGACAGTGATTCTCTTATGAATTTTAGGGTCAAAGGCCAGATGAAAATGGTAACAATTTATTACTCAATACAAAAATTGCACTTTTTCTCCATACCTTGAAAATTACTTAATGCATAAACTTATGAAAGGGCCAAAGTCAAGTTTAAGTCCTAAAATCCCCAAATACATGCTCTCTTATTCATCCAATGAGACCTAGGTCAAGGAAGGTGACCATTTTGAATTTTGAATGGAAACAATGTCATTATCGTTTTCAAATTCCCAGTAACAGGGCATTTAATCTTCTTGCTTTCGCGTGGCCTTTCTTTCTATAATATACAAGAAGTAAATTTGTTATTGCTTTCAGCAATAACAAATTTGGGCCCGTTTATCTATATCATGACGAACCTCCGGAATAACGAACCTTTGGGGAAAAAAATGAACCTTCGGAATAATAAACTGTGACCAATATTATTATATTGTACAAGCTTTAAAGCCGACATCTATTAACCTACTATATTACTACTTTCACTCTTTGAAAGGAAAAAACCAACGACACAACAGGAATGGAAACAATGTCATTATCGTTTTCAAATTCCCAGTAACAGGGCATTAATCTTGTTACTTTCGCGTGGCCTTTCTTTCTATAATATACAAGAAGTAAATTTGTTATTGCTTTCAGCAATAACTAATTTGGGCCCGTTTATCTATATCATGACGAACCTCCGGAATAAAGAACCTTTGGGGGAAAAAATGAACCTTCGGAATAATAAACTGTGACCAATATTGTTATATTGTACAAGCTTTAACGCCGACATCTATTAACCTCCTACTACTTTCACTCTTTGAAAGGAAACACGCCAACAACAAACGACACAACAGGAATGGAAACAATGTCATTATTGTTTTCAAATTCCCAGTATCAGAGCATTAATCTTGTTACTTTCGCGTGGCCATTCTTTCTATAATATACAAGAAGTAAATTTGTTATTGCTTTCAGCCGGCAGCATAGCTTTCGATGGTTTGTGATATCATTGGAATTAAAACATTGAGCTCTCCATAGCTGACAATTGTAAAGTAGTAGCCCGCCAAAGTTGGATTACCTTTTTTTTGATACGCACTGTATAACCTGAAAAAAAAAAAACAGATTTATTGGGTTTTTATCAATTGTACATTATAGCCACTCATATAATGATGTATTGTTTGAGTAAGTCTTCGTACACTACTTAATTACCAACTGCTAATAATAGTCGTAATCTTCGTTGTAATATTAAACTAGAAATGTCGCTATGACGACTGGTATGCCTCCGCCATAATGCATGATTCTCCTAATAGGTCTATAGTACATGTGGACAATGTGTGATTACATTTTCACAAAACTGACAAAATATTGTAATGGCATGTTTGTCACAAATGTGTTGAATGGTCACCTTCCTTGACCTAGGTTTAATTGGATGAATAGGAGAGCATGTATTTCACTTGATCTTTGACCTTTGACCTATCGTAGATTTTTTTTTTTGGGGGGGGGTGCACGGGGACCATTTCTGAAGAATTTATGATGTAACTAAACCCAGTATGGGCCGACATGAACTACACAGATACTTCCCTTCATTTTGTTATGAAAAAATAAGATAGCCATGTTTCATTTTAAACTCTGAAAGGCCATTTAACAAGTTCTTTATTTCTTAGGGCTTTTAGCATAAGATTCTTCTTTTTTTTTCACTTTAATCTTCCAATAAGAGGAAACTGTCACGTAAATGTTTTTCTTTAACTTTTTTAATATCAGATAAGTTGTGATTAATTTCACGTTCTTGGAGGGAATCCAAAAAGACAAGAAACTGTTCATATGGGAAGCTTAATGGATTGAGTTTGGTAACACAGAATAGAAAAAAAAAACATTTTTATTTCATATAAGGAATAGAAAGTGTAATTTTTCTTTCTTTCTTCGCCGATTTCGATGAGATTTGATCAATAGATAGCTGTGATCTACAACAAACCCCACATACAGAACCTACGCAATTGCGCGCGGAGACATTATAACCCTTAGATATTGCTGTAAAACCTATTGAACCATATCCCCTTTAATGTCGTGTAACTTTTAAAGGAATTGATGTATTGGAAAGCCGTTTTCACATGATAATAGCTATGTTTGGGGGATAATTATAGGAAAATTCAAATGTTATTTGTAAATGCATATTAAATGTATGGAAAAGAACACTATAACCAAATTCCGGATCTTTTTAGAAAAATGCTAAAAAACATAATTCCTTCCTTAATATTTCATGACATCATCTATTTATCCCATCAAATGGGGTATCAGCTTGTAGGAAATTTAATTCTCTTCAAAATGATACCATTTTTATGGTAATTTGTTATTCCTAACTAAAGTTATTCAAAAATAATCCGTCTCCTAGCAACGGGCGGCGCCCATCTTAGAAATATGCAAATTAGACGCGCGCGCAACCTTTTTTTCCACTGGCGACAACCGGATTCGGAAAATACAGGTTCTGACGATCTTCGAACATATCGTAGAATTTTGTTTTAGGGGGGGTGCACGGGGACCCTTTCTGGCTGCTAGACTACTTTGCATAAAGATGCATTGCTCATATGAGTCAGAGAATAGAATTTAGTCCCACATAATCCAAACAGAATGTACACCTGAAGATGCTGAAAATCTGTGGTAATGCATGGTTGGTTGATGCAGACATCTATCAAGTCAACTGGGATACCTTTTGTAGTCATCATTTTTCTGCAATTGTGGTAAATCAAATTCTTCTGATATTTGAAGATTTTACCAATCAGCTCTTGATGGTTAAATATTCAACCAATAATCAACCAATCTTGATGGTTAAATATTATTGATGTGTTTTTTTGTATGTGTGTGGTTTTATCAACCAATTGTGCATTTGTAATTCTGCCTAACACCCTCGTGCCCTACGAGGAATATCAATCAGGGTCATGTAGGTTAAGCTGAATTAAGCTTATTCTTACTAGATTTTTTGTATCCATTTTTTCATGCAGTTTGTATCTATTGTGTATGCTTCATTTATTTAATTCCCAGGTCTGTTTTCAACAATGGCAAGTGACCCTGGCACACGGACCATGACCCCTGATGCGATGAACATGGATGCCCTCCTGAAGTCTGGGTACCTCAGCCAGACATTCAGCCAGACCGAGGGAGACGGCGGAACCATGAGTGAAGGGTCTGGCCTCTTCGCCCATATTGGAAACTCCGGTTTCAATGCGTCTGGCACCATCCCGCGGGGCTCCAGTCACCTAGCAACCAGCGGGATGTTCTCGGAGGACTCCCTCGAAGTTGCCGTCAGAGGCTCTCATGCAAGAGCGAGGGAGCAGCGGTCTTTCCAGGTCACCCTGCCGTCCATTGCTAGCCCAGACGGCCAAGAAGCAGGGGAGAGCCTGAGCGAAGGAGAACTTAATGCTGATGACTCCATTAGCGATGTCTCTGAGATGACACTGTAGGAAGCAAATGTAGCCATGTTTCCAGTTGGATTCAAACTCACAAACATTGTCAACATGATGTTGAACTGTTAGAGTAAAGGGAGTAGTCAACATACATCCATCAGAATCAGAGATAGAGGATTAAAAACTGATGTCACGAGATTTCATACCAATCAATAGAAGAATTCCCAAATAGGTTCTGATTATTGGTGCAGTATAGATTTAGACTAACAAAGTTACCAACAGCCACTAATAAGGGAAGAGCTGGGTCTGAGCTACTGCTTAGGATATGGTGGTGTAAATGGCGATGTTTTGAGTGACACACAGAGCTTCCAGCATAAAGGTGTTTCTGAAATAACCGCACTGGTGGTACCAGTATCACACGTCTGCTCAATGCTGTTTTGTGCTTGAGAGAAGAGCGCCTTTTCGTGCCTATGTCCAGTGATTTGTTGATGAAATCTCACCAAAAAAAAAGACAAAGAAAGGACCAATAAAAAAATTACTGATTAAAAATTTCCTGTGTGAGGGGTCAAAGGGGACTCTAGAAGTGGGATGCATGAGATGTGAAGACGAGACTTTCTGTCAGTCAGAAAAGGTATAAAATTAATGAGTATTTCAGGGCATATGATCACATGCATGTGGTCTTCCATATTATAGATTTCTTTTCATTTCCAGTAATTTGTGTGTGTCTGTGTGTGTGTGTGTTTTCAGGCAATAAAATTGTACAATTAACACTGAGAGATTGTCTTATTTTAGTTTTTTCCATAGTATTACTTGTATCTCTTTCATGAATAGAAAAGTTGAGTGGTGTATGAGTGATTAAGTATCTTGAGTGAGACCCATTTTTTTGTTGTTGTTGTTTTTTACTTGGAATCACTTTTACCTGCATGTTTAAATGCAGAGATGAGATTATCTTTTAAAGGGATGGTATAGTATTGGGCTTTTAACTTTTTGCTTTAAACTTTTTGCAAGATACTAAGAAACCACTTATGAAATAGTACAGAGCATGCCGTTCTAAGAGGAATTCAAAGTTTATTTGATGAAAATCGGCTTTGGAATGGCTGAGACATCCAAAAACAAAGTAAAACAGAGTGGTTGTAATAAAAGGTGGGATAAGGTGGGTCCCACCTTTTATTAGGATTGCTCTGTGTTTGATATCTTAGCCATTTCAAAACCAATTTTCATCAAATAAACATAGAAATCCTCTTGGAATTACATGCTCTTTCACATTTCATAAGAGGTTTCTCATTATCTCAACAAAAAATGTTAGAAACCTGAAATTATAGGTCTCAACCAAAACTATACAATCCATTTAAGGTAATCTCATTAATTTTTACAGTTAACCATCTCAAAGTATCAATACTTGGAGCCGAAACTCAAATGACAAATTTATAATCCATGGATGTAGTGAAACAGGGGCAACAGTTCATTGAAATGAAGAGTGAACCGTGTACAGTAAACCTCACACATGTTGATATGCATGGAACTAGAGGAAATCTCTAGACTTTCTTGAATATTGTTAGTCGAGAAGGCGCATGCCATTAGTCGTCAAAACACATTTACGCAGAGTTAACGGTATCTTGAGTCATGTTCTGTCCATCATGAACACTTGCATGTAGGTTGATATGATTTACTTTGTGATGGACACCCTGTAGAAAAAAAAAAAAGGCAAATTGAAGTTCAGCCACAAGTTTCCCACTTTATACATTAATGTGTTAACCAGCCTACATGTATGATCAGCTAATAAGTTACTACCCTTACCAAACATCCCCATTTAAAGACACAATCAAACTGCTTCGCACGTAAAATCTCCCAAGGCTAACAATTGCTGGTCGTAAACTATACTTTTTATTGTTTTTGGAATTGAAAGAACATGAAGAATGAATTGGATTTGGGTGATTTTCCCCACATACCGGTTTGACTTCAGACTTCAGAACATTTGATCATGCAGCACGTGTCAAGGAGCATGGGGTGCCAAAGCGTGATGTCATAACCATTCATCACCATGGAAACTGGCTCCAAACAACCTCACCTGGCATGAGTGTTTATGCTCCCACCTGGTTACATTCCAACCCAAGCTATAACAAATGACTCTGGCATCATCATTTTAGTACTCTGTGGCAAGAAAGAAAAAAAAAAAAAAACACACACACACACACACACATGCATTGGATGCAGTCACACACATACTATGTTCTCACAGTGTACCAACATACAAGGTTTTGTTTCATGAGCTCCTGTTTACCCAGCATAAATGAACCATATTTTGTTTTTAACAAAGCTGACATATCTATTGAATTATGCATGACAATATAATTACAGGATTTCCTCAATTGGGACCATTTGATCATGTCAACATTGGCAGTTTGTCAACTAATAAATGTTGACCTTCAACAAAAAAAAAGTTTTATAATATACAATGGGGGAAAGGGGGAACTTTTTCATTTCATTGACTTTTGTGCTAAAATTTGTTCCCAAGTTAAGAATCAGTCATACACTTAATTAGGGATTAGGAAGCTTTTGAGAACTCTGCAACCAATACAAACAACCATATTTGAGGATGAAATGAATAAAAAGAAGATCTGGGTTGTGGGACATGATGAGTTACACAATCTTTGATGTAGGGGGAGCAGTATAAAACAGCGGGCAGCTTTCAAGAGATGGCTACTACAGAAATTACCAAAGTTGAGTTTCTTCTTATCTTGTAGTATACCTTATTGGAAGTTATTCTTCTTTCTTTCATTCAGTGTACCTATAGACATGTTGATTTTCAGTTTGGTTTTTCCTTTTAGGAGTCCTTTGAATAGTGTTCTGTATAAAACGAGCCCAGACAGTTAGCTTGATGTGCCATATTTTTTTTTTTCCCCATCAGCATTCAGTAATCCGTCCAAACTTGACCTAGATAGAGAGTCAGCATGCCCACTCAGGTGAAGCAATTCAGTGCCTCAGTCTAATAGCAGAAAATACAGGTTAGGGATTAGATGAAGCTCTATTCACTGACAATGAGTTTCCAGACATCCATGCCAAGAGGCAAAGAATGCACTCACTCTAGCGTGCGTGCCCACCTGTGAACAAACCACAGTATGAAGGGTTTTAACATGCACAAAGAGTGTGCCATATCTGGAGATAAACGAGAGGGTAATCAGTAACCCTTTTTGTCTGTGGCCTAAATCTCAACATGCATCATATCTTTATCTTCAGATGAGGATGATATCCCTGCACTGCTTTGTCCGTCATCCTTAAAAGGGAAGTTTCTCCAAACATAAATGCTGATTCAAAGAACGCGGAAGGAAAAAGGCAAACACTCGGTGAAAGTTTGGCAGATATCAAGACAGTCCTTTGAAATGTTGTGAATATCAAAGAAATTTCACTAGGATTCATTTTCCAAGGACAGTAATAGAGTGCTTTGGATACATGTACATCCTCAGAAAACATGGAGAGTAATGGTTTGGTTGTTTTTTTTTTTTTTTTTTTAATGTATATCAGAATCAGGTCATGGGCATTTGTAGTTCTTGTTAAAAATTTGTAGAGTTCCTTATATATTTTCTTTACATAGTTCTACTAGTATGACTGCACAAAGTGTTGCAGAGTTGCAAATCTAGAGAAGGCAACATGAAATCGTAAACAAAACAAAAAAACAATCTTTCTACATTTGTTTAATCTACATATGTTTACAGAAACATCCCTGTTAATGATGTGTGTAATGGCATATTACAGGAAGCTATATCACCATAAATATTGTTTCTGTTTCAATCTCGCATATCCGTGAGTGCTTATCCTGCACTTAGTGTAAACCTTTACCTTTTCTTGTTAGAATTGCATTACCTTGACATACTTCTTGCAAAGAATATGTGCATACAAATCCTGTCCTATGAAACACCAAGGGCAAAAACAGTGACTCATACCTTGAATTGTCCAGCACACTAACACCATCACGAATGAGATATTGATGCAGAAGCAATTACTAAAGCTATTTAGGATGGTGGCTTAAAGGGATCATGTAGTTTTGGTTGAGACCAGACTTCAGGTTTCTAAAATCTTTTGGTGAGATAATGAGAAACTTTGTGTGAAATATGAAAAAACATGTAATTCCAGGAGGAATTCAATGTTTATTTGACGAAAATTGGTTTTGAAATAGCTGAGATATAAAAAAACAGAGCAATCCTCATAGAACGTGGCACCCACCTTTCATTACGATTGCTTTGTTTTTCTTTGTTTTTGGATGTCTCAGCTATTTCAAAAGCGATTTTCATCAAATAAACTTTGAATTCCTCTGAGAATGGTATGCTGTGTACTATTTCATAAGTGTTTTCTTGGTATCTCATAGAAAGTTAAAAGCCCAATCCTCATTTCTACCAATACCAATACCATCCCTTTAATCCTCATGAAATTCTGACATTCTGTGGAATTTCAACAGAGACATAGTTGATTATTATGTGTGCTGCGGGGAGTGAATGACTTTGAATGGGCAGTTCAGTTGACAGGACAACAAAACCCAAGGTTACCTAATAATTCTCCTCAGAGTGTTTTGTCAATGACCCATACATAATAGTGGTCTACCTTCAACACATTTAGAATACATGCAGGTGGGTTTTGAATAGCATTAATAGAAATGATTGATGGGGAATGAATATCAAAGTGTAGGAAGTGTGGCCTCCAGGTTCAGTGCAAGATGTCAGTGGTGGTATATAAAGGTAAGTAATACCATGGACCATGGTAATACTGTCAAAAGCAAGATGGGGGGGGGGGGAATGTCAGAACTCCAATGTAAAAGGTAACAATTTCCAGGTTTACATGGTAATTCCAAATGAGTACACACTAATAAAACCATGCTTTATCATAAAAAAAAATATGGATCACTAATTATCAAAGATTAGAATTGATAGCTTTTTTCTGTTTAGATGGAAATAAGACATTTTGTGAATTCAGTAATCTACAATGGTATATTATATACACTGTACTGTAAATTATGGATGCCACAAATGAAAAAAAAAAATGAAGGAACTGATAGTGAAATCCAACTACAATACATGGACTGATGTCTATATTCATTCTCTTATAATTCTTTACCACTGGTGTTTTAGTTATTATTTTTTGATTTGTCTATCACACATACATTGTCCTCACATATCATGTATCACAATTTGGGGGGGGGGGGGGGAGGGGAGGGGAACCCACTCTGAATCTCCTTGGTACCTGATCCAGGAATGATACATGAGGTGTAAATGTAGTGATTTAGATTGTGGGCATGATTCTTGCAGTCAAATGTCAAAGGCCACTGAACTTTGGTAAGGATGGAATTTTCAGCTGTAACTTCATCTAGGAATATCCAGTGGTAATATCTGTGATTTAAGTTGTAGAACAGGGTAGAAAAAAGTGAAAATTATTTGCAATATGAAAACGATAGTAATGAAGAGTCAAAAGTTAACATCAGAGCCGGTCACTTTACTTTGGTGTTGTTTTTCAGCCATAACTTTTGCTATGAATGCCCACTGGGAATAATTTTGGCAAGGACAGAAATATATCAACAATCACTTGCCTGAAATGATGGGTGAAAGGTCAAGGTCAAAGGTCACCAAAATTTAGCTAAAGTTTCATCATCTCAAGGTGAATTCCCTGAGGTATGAGGACAATAATGTTTATTTGGTGTAATAGGTATAATCATAGATTACAGTAGCAATTACTTCCTTTGTGCAGAGATGGCAAAGGATGTACCCTTAGTCGGTGGCCATGCAAGATCAATGATCTTTATTGAAGTTGAAATAAAGGGGCAGGCTCTTGGTATGGTAGATATATTGATTATGTGAGGAGCAAAGGAATTCCAGTCACGTTGAAGTAACAGTCGGTATTGTTCTAATTATTTCCAAAATTTTCATTCAAACTAGTGACATTCTACCTTGCTACCTTTCTACCTTGTTTGCTCATTTCTCTGTATGCTGTCCCGGGGGATCAATGCACAAGCATGAGTATGCGAATGCTATTTTGAAAAAAAAAAATGCTTAAAGGGTGTGTACAGTTCTGGTCGAGGTGAGGATTTAGCTTTTAACGTTTTGCGAGATATTCAGAAACCACTCTATGAGATGTCAAAGAGCATGCAGTTCTAAGGGGTATCAAAAGTTTATTCGATGAAATTCGGTTTTGAAATGGCTGAGATATCCAAAAACAAGGTGAAACAAAGAGATCCTAATAAAGTTGTGGCATGTCGCATTTTATTATTAGCACTTTTTTGGATATCTCAGCCATTTGAAAACCAATTTTCATCAAATAAATGTTGAATCCTTCTTAAAATTACATGCTCTTTTATATTTCATAAGGGGCTTTTCATTATCTCACTTAGGAATGTTCAAAACATGAATCCCCACCTCAACCAGTACTGTACAGTCCCTTTAAGCGAAGTGTTCACAAAGAATTGACACGTTAATATAAAGTATATGTATATTTGTACTTTGCTAGTATGCTAAGTTGTAGGTCATTTTGATGAGCCCTTTAATGGTGGTTGCTGTTTGAAGAGGTGAATTCTTCTTGTGTAAATGAGTTTGTCTTGATAACTAAACCTGCCAAGAAGTTGGCTTTTCCATAATTTATTCATTGGATTGTGTATATAACAGCACTTACTAATCTTACAGACCTACAAATAATAGAGTAAATCTTGTATAATAAAACACAGAATTTGTACATGCTTTGTTCTGGAGATAGCCCGGCCATTGGTTCAAGAAAAATTGATTGAAAGGACGTCATTGATAAATATCACATATTTGTTATTCTCTGCATATCTGTCAACTTCGGCCAATTTCACTTTGCAAATTGTCTTTTCAGGAAGAAAGTCTACAGTTACACAAATGAGATTTCTCAGTGAAGTTTTGCATCCAATGTATAGAAATTGTTTGTGCCTAAACTATAATCCCTTCTTTATCGTGTGTCATTTATCTTATCTATTTCTGACCTTTTGAACAATAGAGTACCTGCTTGGGCTGTGGTTATTTGAAGGGTGCTGTCACTTTGGCCTGTTTTTTATTGGTATTGTTGTTGATCTGCTGGGAGCATTAACACACAAACACACACATATCTACGTCAAAAGAAGGCCTGATACAATTGTATTTGTTCAGGCTGTAGTCATCCTTGTGATATCATACCTAAAAATACCACAGCATACGAATGCTGGAAAATTACCAGCAACTCTGCTCATAGCAATGAGCATTAGCATTCAGTCAGCAGAGACTAAGACTAATGCAGGTATTTTTATGTTACTGAGCCCAGAGGTGATGGGGGTGGGGGGGGGGGGGGTGAGCAGGCACTTTGAATACAACAAGGGTTCAATGCACCTTGTCTGGAAATCCTCAGTATTAAGTTTTTAAAAAGACTGGTTCATATCTGACATAAGAGTTGATACAAATTCCTTTGTGAGACAGTGGACTCACATTCCTTTTTGCATTCTTTCTGATGAATATCCTATTTGGAGAGATTAATTCTTAAATGCCCGTGAACTTGTCTTTATGATTACATGTCATTTTTTGATATTTTCTGGGGAGATTTACTCTAAATATGCCCATGCACTTGCTATTCTTTTAAATAAATTTTGTAAAGAGATTAGCTGTTATATGCCCATGCAGGTAGCATGATAATAACATGTCATTTTAGGTTATTTTGTGGAGAGGATTACCCTCTTACTTGTGCACTTGGCTTTTTCAAAAGATGCCTCTTTTGATAGCATATGGTTCCAAAGCAACTTTAGGACAGCGTGAGGTACTAAAAAAAAAGAAAAGAAAAAGGGAGTAAGGCAGGCTCTCAAGGAAGCCAATGAGCGAGATGGAATGGACCTATTATATTAAGAGGATTAATCAAATCCTCTTCATCAGACAGCTTTAAAATAGAGCGCTGATGCGCGCAAGCTCTTCAGGGGGCACAGCACAGCACAGGTAAACTAAATTGAACGACTGACCTAAATTCGTCAGGCTCGGTCACGAGCTTACCTGGATGGAAAGTTGGAAATTTTTACCCATCAGTTGGCATGTCGTGCAGATTTCTGTGATCCAGGATTGGCAGTCCCTCCCTTCACACTTATCTCCAGGGTTTATCAATTAAAACAAAACAACATTAATCGAATACATGCCTTATGTGGAATGGGAGAAGGGATTATGACTCCAAGGGGTAAAGTTATGTCCCTTTTGCCTCCGAGATTGGATTGGTAAGTGGTAAAGACATTGGAAAATCTCAATATCCTGATCTACCATGCATAATGAACAGACAAGTTCACAACATAATTATGTCGTGCAAAGAAAGATGTTATTACATAACACTGAAGAGGACGAAGTGCAGGTGTAATGTACATCTAGTAGACTTGGGGGGTTGTCCTTTTTTTTAACTAACAATTATATGAACAACCCTTTACAGACACCTGTACAACTTGAACCCAAATATAAATATGGATTGAGTAAAAGCAGTAATATGAGTAGAACATATCTATGAAGGTTTGAGAAATATCAGACAATCGTGCTGGCATCACAGGATATGGAGACTACTACACTGACATCATTATCGTCTTTGTGGACAACAATATAAAGAAAATGTAGAGAAAATTCAGCCGTTTTCTCCATTCTAGCATAATTTAAGAGCGGTTGACTTACCTCTTCAAGAAAGCAGGGGAAATAATTTATCACTTCCCTAAATGTATACATGTCAGAAACATTTCAATTTAATGTGTACTTTTCAAAAAAAAAATGAAACTTCGTGGAAGTCTTGCTATTTTCTGTGCATTGTCGTACAAAATGACATCACGAAATGTATCAGTCTTTCATTCAACAATGATGGCCCCATAGAACTTAAGAAATTCATAACTGTCGATTCAATTCCGCACACTCTCACAGATGTGTCCTACTGATATTGCTGCCTTCACTCAATCCACGTTTGTATTTAGACTTTGGTTTTCCTTAATTATTATTATATTATAAAAAAAAAACAATGCAACCAGACTATGACAAGTTAGCACAAATACGCATTGTCATGAAAGAGAAATACAATAATGCTTGAGTGTAAACTGTGGGTTTCACCTGCTTTTTTCCCCTTTGGTGCTATTGTTGTAACATTTTCTTGAAATTGTGTATTGATTATTTCTATCTTTTCAATATTGTAATCACTTTGGCACGAGCATTCTACGCCCATGATGATAACAATAGCATAACAGGTGGACACAAAAATGCATAAGCTCTGTAATGTACAGTCCATTCGATAATAGTGCAGGCCTACCAAAGTTATTATGTCACAGTATTTTGTGAAAGCTTGGCTTTCAACCAGGTGCACTCATAAACACTCGGGCCAGGTGAGGTTGTTTACAACCATTTTCCAAGACGAGGAATTGCTATGACATCACACTTTGATACTCTATTGGAAAATTCCGTCCTTGTGGATGACCGTTTCCTTCACTGCATTTTTAGGATTGTATCTAAACTCTCTGTCAGATGAGATAAAGCATGGCGGCCCTTCCTGCTGATATCAGATGAAACAGCTTCAGTATAGCTTCAATCTGATGTTTGTTTGTGGTTAGTTTTTTTTTTTTTTTTTTTTTTTTTTTAAGCAAGTGATTAGCCGTTTAAAGAACATAATGACCGTATATATACCTCATCCTTTCAAGCATTGACTCGAGATGAGATAACATAGAGAGAGAGAAAAAAATGTCTATTGATGAACACCCAGCTACCTTTTTGTCGTTTTCCCGTCAAGCTCGGAAGGATTTGGAAGCATACCGTTTCTCCTTCCTCCTATATTTACAAGACCACCGCGCTGCTATCACAAGAGTTCCGTGTCCCCAACAATGGGGATAAAGGGGTAGAAAAGGGTACACTATGTATTTGAACAGCCATCGAGTATACCAGCGTTCCTCTCTTCAACCGTAAAGCATTTTCTAAGATATCAGCGAGACACGCTCTGATTCATTTGAACTTTGTGGTACAAAAGGGGGAAATAGTCCAAAATGGTGTCCCAAATGGCTGCCATTTCCTATTGCAAGTATAGCTAAGCCCAACACAAAATCGATGTTACTATATGTTTTGAATTATATCGAACTAAATGGGATACATAAAGTGTATATTCTCAAGCACGCAAGTAGCAATAAAATCATTCGAGCTATTCCCAAAATCCAGTTTCCAATCTTGATATCTTACAACACTGTAATGATACGTATTAGTAATTCAGTGACTTAGTTTTTCATCCGTAAAAATTATATTTAACAAACTTTGCATTAAAAACCAAAATTAGTTCGAATATGCATGGATTACACAAAATATAACATTACAATGCGCATGTCTAAGAGTCAATTCTATTAGCACTTATGACATTATCAGAGAAACATTTCACAATCATTAATGTGTGGCCAAACAGAGTGACGTTTTGTACAACATGATGTATTTTCTTCTCCTCAAGCACGGAAGATGAAAGTTCAACGCTATCTTCTTCTTTTTTTCTGGGTGAAGTTTGTTATTCGCAGAGTTCGTTATTCCGAAACACACTTTTATTTCCCTATACCTGGAGGTTCGTTAAACCGAAATGAAAAAGGGTTCCTCAATCCGAATATTTATGGCATTATTCCAAAATCAAGGTGCGTTATTCCGAAGGTTTGTTAATCCGAAGAATAAAATATAAGATATATACGTTATTCCGAAGGTATGTTGATCCAAAAATCTAATGAGGTTCCTAAATCTCGAAGAAGGTTCGTTAATCAAAAAAAAAAAAAAAAAATGAAATAGGTTGAATGAAAGAGATCATTGAATAATCTGTGAAGAAGAATGGCTCAACCTCATGTTGATGCAGAAGAGGAAGGCTGGTACAGTGGAGGAGAAAATATATACAGATTGTATAAGATTGTATGTTTTTAAATCAATAACACAATTACCAGTGGAGGATCCAGAGGGGGCGCACCCGGCCCGCGCCCCCTCTTTATTTTTGGTTAAAACAAAAGAAATAAAAGAAAAAAAATGGGTGGTTGCGTGCGACCTCACCCCCCTTAATTTTGCAAACGGATCCGCCCTGATTACAATTTTTGTTCATACTTGTGTGATTCAAAATCTTTTTATAAGGATTTCATTGGGTTCCTTTTGTCTCAAAACATATATTTAAATTGTGTATTGGGGATTACCTATTAGCAGAGTTATGAGGGAAAAAAAAAAGAAAAGCCGGCCATTTTACTTTTCTGGAAATGCTCAAGTGTTTTTATTGACTTATTGACTCAAGTGTTTTTATTGACTATGACTAAATAAGTATCAAACATTTATGGGATTCCTCGTGTCTCAAAATATATATTTAGATATTTGAAGTGTGTATTGGTGATGCCTACTAGCAAAGTCAGAGAAAACAGGAAATGGCGGCCATTTTGAACGCCACTTTGGATTGCGGAAAACGCCCGAAGCGGATTTGTGAGGATTTTTAGCACGAGAATTCGACATTACAACACGGGCTCAATGTGTCGGTCTTGTGAGCCTTGTTTGCTTAGTGTCAAACTCATGGGCTGCATGACTCGTGGGCGTATAACTCGTAGGCTGTATGACTTATGGGCTGTATGACTCATGGGCTGTATGATTCGTGGGTGTCGGTCTCGTGACATGCGCACTTCACAACTAGGGCATCGTTGTATCATGTCGCTTATTACTTGTTTTAGTGATGAGGACGTGATTTTCTTGTTCTTTTTGTTTTGTTTTGTTTTTTGTCGGGTTCGATTTCGTGGGTGCCATGAGTTCTCACAATATGCACTGACATTGCACTTTTGTGGCTTTAGCACCCAAACTGTACATCGGAGATTTGAAGTATAGGGAACAGTTCCCATCCACAATATAAATAATTTAATAAGCTGATGGAAGTGAATGTCATATTGAATTCCATCTCACCTGAAAGCTGGGTATCTTCTCTTTTACATGTACGTAAAAGGACTGTAATTGAATCGGCCCCCGAGGGTGCTAGATGTATTTCTTTTCAAGCGTTCGGGCTGTCCGTCGTTCTGCCAATCCATCCGCGTAAATATGCAGAGTTACGATAAAATGAAGAACCAAGTTATATTAGCAAACAATGCAATAAATTTGTGCAGACCCTCTTATTGAATAATAGGGCCTATATAACAACAGCAGCAATACGACGCTCTCGAGTGAACTTGGCCTCATGTACATGGCATGCATGCTCTTTGCATCACGCAGGGTGCACGTCACGAGACCCGACACCCGCGAGTCATACAGCCGAAGAGTTATAAAGCCCACGAGTAATACAGCTCACGAGTCATGCAACCCATAAGTTCGACGCTAAGCAAACAAGGCCCACGAGACCGACACATTTTAAACCCCGTTTTGTAGCTGTCGAACTCGTGGGCTTTTTTAACTATAAGTGTCGAACTCATGGGCTGTATTTGCCTATAGTGTCGAACTCGTGGGCTGTATTATGACTCGTGGTCTGTATGACTCGTGGGTGTCGGTCTCATGGGATGACCCCATCACGCTCTGGTTAAAGGCTACGGCGGGGGCTACGGCAATGTCCGTCACGATCAGTAGGCCGAAGGTAATGGACATTTCTCTCCTTCTCTCTCTCTCTCTCTCTCTCTCTCTCGATCGAAATGTCATTTGATTTTCAGTCTTCAAATCAGATTATGTCAGCGGCAACATTGTTTGTCATAATAGGAAGAGATATAAATACACAACTATGTCAATGACGGATTGATGTGGACAAACCTGAAGATAAAAGATCAATGAACGTTTGATTTAACTCATTCTCCAGCTGAAAATGTCAGTTATGACAAGTTAGATGTTAACGGGGAGCATTTCATTTGTCCATAGCGGAAAGAGTAAAATCCACAAGGCTATAAAGTGTCAAAGTCGATGAAAATTCATCAACACGTCATTCAACGCGATGGTATCAAAATGAGCGCAGTAATATCTAACCGTACCATATTCTATTTTCCTTTGACTGGAGGCCGTCTTGTGTATGTCGGGGGGGGGGGGGGGGGGGGGTGGATGGTTGACTATTGGTGAAGCCTGTCATCATAAAGCCATATTTCCCAACCCAGTAGTGAAGAGTGGGCCTAAGGGATTGATGAGTTTGATAACCAAACGCAGCTTACCAAGAACCATGTGCACTTGATTTAGGTTAGCACACAGAGCTTTACTGAATATAATGTATATACATTCATCTATAACATTCCAAAGACTTATAGTTTAGCCTTTGTGACAACCCCCCCCCCCCCCCGCGAGTTTAAAATATTTTGTCCTATAGGATACAAGCGATTAACGTTTCCGTTATGATGTGTTATTCTTCTTCAACTTCGTCCATCTTTACAACAAGGTGCGAAACAACAGAACTATAAGTAAGCCAGTATACCCTTTATCTAATGAGTAAATCCACTCGGATTTTGTTTTTGCGTTCGGGTATTTGTTTTGCTATTGTTACAGTCATGCAGAAATAAACAAATTGAGATTATAATGCCTTATAAAACTTTTATATGTGACCATGCAGAAAATTTGCAGCTCTTATCGTTTCGGGTTGACCTCCGTTTACACCACCGGTCTTAACAATATCTCCTCTCTTTTTTATGTTATGGAGGAATACTAGTACACTGTATACTCTTAAGTTACGAGTTTTGTTTGTTTGTTTGTTTGTTTGTTTGTTTGTTTTTAACACAAACTCATCTGTATCATGCCATGAGCTGGCGAAATGTATACTCTTGAAGGAGTATTTCCTGAAAAGATATCAATATACTGTCAAGTATAATAAGTCATTCAAATTCCTTTTTGAGTTCTACGAGTACAATGACAATCCAATGTTGTTCATTATTTCAGTGATGTCCACGGTGGTATTATTCATAGGATTCCTCATTCCATCGATCCGTTATGCCGGAGGTTCATTAGGTCCATGTTAATCCGATAATCATAATCAGGAATAAGGGAGGGGAAAGGGTTGATACTAGCATGCAAAATGGACCTGTCGAAACTATAGACCCCCTCCCCCCCCCCCCCCCAAAAAAAAAAGTAATAATAATAATAATAATAAAATAAAATAAAATAAAAATGAAGGATTAGAAACTATATATACACCCAAAATTAGGCCATGACGGCATTAAAAATGTAACTCGAAAAAGTGATTGACTTTGCACACAGACTAGAATGCCGGGCTAGAACATTAATCCATAAATGTTTATCATTTTTGTGTTGACTAGTTGAAATTAGATTCACTTCGTAAAAGAATAGGCATGAATAGCTATATTATATCAATATCTCTTTTAACTGAAGACCACTTCTTAGTATGTAGACCACATTATTATAGGTCTCCACAGCATTTGTAATAAATTTGTATTGGTTATCTTTAGTGAACTTTCATCTTGTTATTGCAGTTATTCCGATTTTGAAATTGAGGACACATTGTTTATTCGATTATTAGCATTTCTCTGTACAAGTTTATTCCCACCAAGATGTAAGATATTCAATATTCACATAGGTCATGTTGCATATTCCTGTACATGTTTAATTTCCTTACTGCACCACAATGAGAGTTAACTTGTAATCATCTGTATAAAGAGTGATATCAAAATTTCATACACAAGCCTCAACACAACTATTATACTAATGGCAAAATTAATGCTCTATCTGCAGTAAGTCAGCTCAAAAGAATCAAAAAGCTTTTGGTACGTGTGCTGGATGTTCACATAAGTTTATGAACAGGTCCTGAAAGAAACTTTTTATTCAGATGTACTTTTTAAAACCTGGCTCCGCCCGGGATGTTTGAAGTAACAATTAACTGTTAACAATAATCTAGAATGTGTAGTGATAGAGTATAGACAGTGTATACAGAAATATATGATGATACCAGTTATTGTACTTAGATAGTTAATTGTAGTATACTACTGGAGGCATTAGGATATAGCACATGATGTAGTATACTACTGGAGGCATTAGGATATAGCACATGATGTATAGTACGACGTCTGGTTGATCAGCCTATATAAAGGTCACTGATTTGCAAAATTTGCTCAGTAACAATCAATATGATGTACAGCTGTATAGTTTGTCTGAAACGCTGTTGACAGAGCTCACGATTATTCAAATGGTATGGCCTATGGACTTAGGTTTGAGAGAAGAGGTATGGAGCTCCTCACGGAGGAGGAATAATTGGACGCTATACATCTATCTGAAATTGCTTCTTTTGTAAGAAGATTTGATCTTGAATCTGAATCATCATTAGGCTTATGCAAGGTATCATCGCATTATAATAGTAGCCCAATGTTTATTTGTATACTTACTACAGGAAACAATACAGTCAATTATTTATTTTTGAGAATTTAGAACTTAATAGTGCTAAATTATACACAGTGTCACAATAATAATATCTTACTTGGCGAATTCAATTAAAACATGGTGACTGATAATAATCTGTCTTCAAAAAAAAAAAAAGAAAAAAGAAGAAGAAGAAGAAGTCAAAGCCCTTTGTGTAACCGAGCAGATGACCCAGGTTAACTGTAGGCCTATATCTTAACCCAGACAAAATTGCAGAGTGACGCTTTCAGTCACTCCCTCACTGGTATAATTTGTATTTGTTCCTGATTATACACTTTATGGGAATGTCATTTCCCGCGAAACTTCTCGCGAAACTTCCACTCCCACTGTATTTCTATCTACATACCACCCCCGCCAAACTTCTCGATCTTTTGCCAGTGTGACCGGACGACAAAAGATTTTGCGATCTTAATTTCGATTTTTTGCCAGTCTGACCGCGCCTACATCACTTGGCGGGGGTGAGGGAAATATCCCTATAGTTGAAGTGGGAAGTTTCGCTAGAAGTTTCGCGGGAAATTTTGCGGGAAGTTTACGGTCCCAATGTCCCACTTCTCGATCTTTTGCCAGTCTGACTGCGTTGTATCCAACATGAATATACCCCATTTAGTGCGTCAAAAACAAAAAGGACGAACCCTGAAGAAGAAGACACTTGTTGTAGAAAGCAATATAGAAGAACCAAAATGATGCGTGATTTTTGTTTTGAGTGCGTGCGTGCGTGTGTGTGTGTGTGTGTGTGTGTATGTGTGTAAAAAAAAGGGAAAATAACCTGCATAAGATATTGATAAAAAAACATTGTTATCAGAACACATTTCAGAATTTTGATAACATTAGTAAGGTATATGAGAAAATTCTGTTAAAAACTTTAACCTTTAGGAGAAATAAGATTGTACACTGCAAAAAGTCCGGTGTTAAATAGTGAACACCAAGCTGGTGTTAAATTTTCGGTGCTCATTTACGGTGTTAAATTAACACCTACGGGTGTCATTTCCAAATTTTAAACTGTTTTTTGAAAAGTTTCTTAGTAACTGCACTTCTTGTTGATTTTTAATTTAAACAAGACGATCAAGAATTTTACATTAAAATACTAGATTTTTGAAAAAATGTGAAAATAGATTTACACCAAAGTAACACCAGCTGGTGTGATCCCTTATTGAAGCTGGACGGGTGTTAAACCATCGATATTAACACCAGCAAATATCAAATCAACACCATGTGGTGTCATTTTTTAATTAACACCAGTACAGTGTCAAAATAACACCAGGTACAGTGTCAAATTAACACCACGAAGTGTCAGGTGAACACTTTTCAACACCATCACAGTGCATTTTTAACACCTGTGGGTGTGGTCCTTTATTGAAGTTTGATCGGTGTTAGATTTAACACCCGTGGTGTTAAATCTAACACCGATGTTTTTACAGTGTAATGATAAGGCGTCGTGGCCACTCCTGCCTTTCGTGAAGCCCTGCTTATCATGGATGTACGGATACGAGCTGTCGATGCTGAACCAACTGCAAAACGATATCATACGTAGTAACCGTCGAAATCTGGTCGAGAGGACCAGTGTTATCTCCTCTCCTGTTGACATCACTGCCCATATAATGATAAATGTTTTGTGCCCGGGATTTTGTGTCAGCGTCTGAGAACCCTAACAAACCAATATGCCGTGTATGAGTTGTCACGATTGGCACCCTGCATGCAGGCTAATCATGATGTCACATGCCGATATCAATATGGATATCAATATGAGCTGCAAAGGGGCATCTTCATCATTACCACTGTTGACAAATCCCATAAACGAGTCATACTAAATTTCACTTCAGATATTGCCTGAGCATGTCTACACATTTGTATAGCTTCCGAGTAACCAAGCGGAACGACTTGAGAATTAGGCATAATCTAATTTCGTCAATGGTCGAAACGCCATTTCACCAGAACGTTGACTACAGGCTCGAAGGATATTGGATGTCCCCCAAAATGGTATGATATCCCGACACACTAAAAGCAGTGGTCTATAATAGTCAGTGTCTTCAGAGCCTTGAGACAAAGCTGCCCGCCCTCTTGAACAGCATCTTCGCATTCTTTATTTCAAAGCGAATGAAATTTGCGAGTTTAATAATTGCTTGAATGATATAGAGGCAAACCTTACATGGAGCAAAGTAAAAGGCTACCTTTCAACTACAGATGTCTGACTCGATGGTGCGATGAATCAGTTTGGAATTTCGCTCATATAGGCCTACATTAATTTTCATTTTTCTCAAATATTTGGATACGAACAGAACTTCTCCTTTGACGAGGACACGCGAAAAGTTTCACCTTGATAACATTTGCCTGTAATAAAAACAAGTCTGAAGATTTTTTTTTTCATGCCTCCGCCAACGAAGTGGCCGGAGGCATTATGTTTTCGGGTCGTCCGTCCGTCTGTCCGTCCGTACGTCCGTCCCGTTTTGTTTTTGTCGATATCTCAAGAACCGTGAGGTGGTTTTGCATCAAACTTGGTATGAGGGTATATCCTGGGGGATGATACTTTGTTTGGATTTTAGGGTCACGGGGTCAAAGGTCAAAGGTCACAGGTTATTTTGTGAAAAAAAAAGGTTGAAATTTCATGTTTTTCTCCATATCTCGCAAATGGTTCAAGGTATCTTCATGGAAGTTAGTATATATGCATGTACCGATGGGCAGTGATTATCTAGGGAAGTTGGGGGTCATGGGTCAAAGTTCAGGGGTCAAAGGTCAAGGTCAACTCCTCAAAATATCACTACTTTCCTTATATTTATGCAATGCCTGAAGGATTTTTTTTAACTTGATGTATGCATGTATAACCCAATACATATTCTGTGGGAAGTTTCTTGCCAAAAGGTCAAAGGTCAAAAGGTCAAAGGTCAAGTGAAAGTGCTAAATTGCACTTCTTCCTCCATATCTCAAAAGTAACTCAAGGTATTATCATAAAACTTACATATTTATGCATGTTCTACCTAACAGTGATTCTCTTTTGAACTGTGAGGTCAAAGGTCAAAGGCCAGGTTTAGATAATACTATTTTACCATTTGATACTGAAATTACACTTTTTCTCAATACCTTGAAAATTACTCAATGCATAAACTTATAAAAGGGTCAAGAGTCAAGTAAAAATCATCAGTTCCCCCAAATACCTGCACTCTGACATTTTAATCATTCATCCAATTGAACCTAGTTCTAGGAAAGTGAACATTCAGCACATTTAATTTGTGGCAAACCTGTCATTTAATATTTTGACAATTGTGTGAAACTGTCATCACACATTGTCAAGATATTGTACTAAAGACCTATTAGGAGAACCATGCATTATGGCGGAGGCTATAGCATACACCAGTCGCCGTAGCGACATTTCTAGTTTTAAGTTTGCGAACAAACAGCATGAGCTGCCCATCCAACACTGTATCACACAGAGTTGACAATTTGTCTTGCTGTCTAAATTTTCACAGTTCATAACTTTCGCATGTCGGCCCTATTTCCGATTTTCCCTCGAATTTGTGATTGATATCAGGGGCGGATCCAGGAATTCCGTAAAGGGGGCGCAAAAAATATTTCTGGTGCCACTTCCGGGTTTCATCGGCTGACAAGAAATACAAAAAAAAAAAAATAAATAAAAAGTTGGGGCGCACATACCCCTTTCATTTTTTCTTTTTATTTCTTTTATTTCAAAACAATATAAAGGGAGCGCCACCCCCCCCCCCCGAAATCTGCCACTGCATATAGGCCTACTTAACCGACTTTTCTGTTTCACACAATTTAAAGCACCTAATATCAAGTTGGAAGTACTAATGTGGACAATATTCGGAATTGGCCTGCTTGTGCATGGCTAGAAGTCTTGTTTAATTGTGCAAAAACGTACAAATTGTGGGATAAAGATCATCTGAGTTATTCCACGAAAAGGTGAACAAAGACATCTTTCTCAGTCCTCACACTTCACTTTTTTATCACAAATTGCAGATGTTTAAAGTTTTTTTGGGTTTTGTCATCAATACTGGACGCCGAAAAATCTATGCTTTCTTCTATCTACTTATATTTCCGAGGCAGTTAATAAATCTATCGCAGGGAAGTAGGCCTGCCCTTCAAATCTATTGCAATGGTAATGTGGTGATAGCGAAATCATATTCATACTAAGTACTGTACCACTATGAAATAATAATGTGACGGGCAATCATCCGTGGCCAGCTGTGCGCTAGCGTACACCATGGACCTACAACGAACTGCGAGACGTCCGTACATACAATGTGCAGTGTGCATGGTGTATTTCTCCTGCGCAGCAGGCTAGGATTTCATGTTTTGTCTGTTGTGTTGAATGGTACAGTGTACATCTCTACATGTACATTGCGAATTGCAAGCAGGTACTGAATCAGCTGGGACTACTAAATTACTACTTTCGTGAGCCCATATTTTCACGCAGACTTCCGTGAAGATTTGTGTCGATATGGGAACGGATAAGAAAGCAGCCATGGTGGAGGAAGAGAAGATTTACCGATCATTCAAACAACGAAAAACGTTCAGTGAGTATTCAGTAGTATCAGGGAGGTGGAAAGAGACTAGTCCTACGCCAAATAATACAAGTCGAGTCGGTGATTACTTAAGTGATCCAGATAGGCCTTGTTTGCGTTTATACTGTATTCGCATTGTGTGGTAAAGGGCTTTGTATCAATGAGTGGTAACGTCAGATCTATGGCAGTAACAAAGATCATCTTCAGAGTGTGAGTGAGCGTTGTTTATCAGCTGTTGTCTGCTACTTTTTAAGTGTTATAGTCTCTTTGCCAGCGAACCATATAATATTCTTATTACTATCTGCTATTCGAGCTAGTTCTATAGCCAGCCTACCCCTCGTCG
The DNA here is from genome assembly GCA_033980235.1 of Diadema setosum. Classification (NCBI taxonomy): domain Eukaryota; kingdom Metazoa; phylum Echinodermata; class Echinoidea; order Diadematoida; family Diadematidae; genus Diadema; species Diadema setosum. The sequence goes on from CM067059.1 coordinate 42,123,244, forward strand.
GCACAGTCTATTCTTTAAATTAATTTTTGTATGGTTCCAGCCATTCTGTTTAGACTATTGACCGATTCGGGTTCGTTGAGGGCAGCAGACATTTTATGGCACTGGGCGCAGCCATGAGCTCAAATTGCGGTGTCTCAGCCGACCCCCCCTGCTCTCCCCCACCCCACGGGCAACATGTTTATCGCGCACTTGTAACAAAGGTTCGCGCACTAAGCAAGCATTCGCGCACTCAGTACGAGATGCCCATTGGCTAAAACAACCACGCATCAGTTTTTCATTCTGCGCGCGTAAGAGGGGTGGGGAGAGAGGAGGGGGGGTCGGCTGAGACACCGCAGTAATGGCGCTGCCCATGCCAAAAATACACATAGCGCGTCACAGAATCAGTCAATAAGGTCAGAGCTGAGCTCTAGATAATATTATAGATAGAAAGTCATTAATTTACTATTCTAACACGTAGACTGGACACTCACTGCACTGTCACTCCCACTGTGCACTAGGGCCTAGTAAGCCATAGTAGGCAGGTAGGCAAAGTGGAATCTAACGTTAAACATACATCTCGTGATATGGTCAAGTGTGGTGATGCAATTTTGTCACTCCAAAATTTTATGCATAATTTGTCTGTTGGTGCCAAAAATGAAATTGGTATAATATTACATCAAAGTACAATTTAAGCACCTACAATTTTGTATTGATAAACACCATACCACCAGTCCTTTTTATAATCCAACACTATTAAAACAGCCAATCAGTCAGAAACGAAAACGGAGCACTGACACTTAATTTTGGATCTCACATCAACTGTGTAGAAATTACAAAAAGACTTGAAATTGGCTGTGTATGATCAAATTCAAGTAAGTTAGAAATAGTGTTTATCGTTAGGCCTGTCTACAGTAGGTCTAAAACCTTGGACTTGGTGACTCAACATTGGTATTGTCATTGAACATACAGTGTAGGGCCTACTATTACTACTAGTACAGTACTACATACACTGTAGACTGCTTCATACAGTGTAGGACCTACTCGACACAAAATGGTAAAAACACTAATTACAGAGGTATTTGCCCTTATCCAATTTAATCAATCATGCCATAGACGATCATTCTAGACTTCATCAGAACAAAGAAACAGCTAACAGTTCACTAGGGTTCTACAGTTGTCCTCACTTTACCTCTAAATATACTCCAATCAGGATTTTGAGAAAAATGGATGACAAACAGACTTCAAGTTCTGCATCTGTACGTCAAATTTGCCTCAACAAAATATGCGATGTTGGGGCTTTATTGTTGATGTACAAAATGGTGTATGTATGCCTTTTTCATTGTGAATTGACTGGAATATGAGTGAATGTAATAGAAATGGACCTTCTCTCGCTTATTTCACTTTTTTAGGTGATCCGAGTATCCTCTCGGATCACCTTCTGTATCTGTACGGATTCTTTGTTGGTTCTTCTTCTTCTTCTTCTTCTTTATTTCTGGACAAAATTTGTGTAGAGGTTAGCTCAGAAAGTCCTCTTCCTATCAATTTCAAAATTATACCATATATGTATCATGTCCCAAAGACGACAGATCTAATGTATAATAGTGATCAGTCGACCGTGACGTCACTGTGACGTCATTATATGAAAACACATTCTCAATCATATCTCACTAATGGAATAGAGTTTTTCAATGAAATTTACGTCACATATATTTCAAGTTATGCGCATTCTACTCATATTCTCAAAATTCATATTTTCTCTTAAAACGTGCGCGTACGCGCGCGTTGAAATATTTGTATCCTCAAATCGAGCTCAAAATTTTTTTGCACACGTTTCAGACCATTTGGAGCATTTTTTGAAAAATTGAAAAAATCGGACGGACGCGTACGCGCCCGCACATATACGCACGCACAGCTCATATGCAATGAAAATTTCCCGTTTTTTCACTTTGATCGGATGTCTGAAATGTCAAGGAATATTTCTACCAAGTTTCAAGTCAATCCCACTCAAAATGACGTCATACGGGCCCGTCAAAGTTGAAATTCCGCGCGCGCGTCAATGGCGATATACAGTACAACAATGCCAAAAAACCGCCAATTTTAAATCCGATTTTACTCGTCAGGATGGACGGTGACCCCCCATTTTCTTTACATATTCTGAAAGCTGATGAGTTGTACATGTCATTTCATGGGTTGGCAATGCTGGAAAAATGATGAAAAGATATCAAATTTCTTAATAAATCAAAACAAGTAAATTTTCAAAATGACGTCATCAAATTTCAAGTTTACTCGAGCGTATCTCACTTATCCTTAGTCAATTTTCACCCAGATTTCAGTATGCTGTAGCTTATTTAATACTCTATCAGTTTTAATAATCCAAAATTTCGCTGGATGAAGTCTTCACCTCGTAAAAATAGATTGAAGGTAACCTCGTCAAATTTGATCCATTTGCGAGTTATCTCTATAGGAGTGCAGTTTTTCTTGAAATGAAAATCAACATGACTGTCTTTATCGAGCACTATCTAACTTATCCTACGGTGAATTTCTCCCAGATTTTAATGTGTTAGCTGAGATTTTGCGCTATCGGTAATGTGTCCTCCGTTTTTTTTTTTTCATACGACGTCGAAATCACGTCGAAAAACTTCGCTTAAATTAAAGCTTAGCTTCGATGTATTTTCATATTTCTTTCTTATTGCACATTTCTTTTCAATAACACATGAAAGACATTCCCTAGTACCCCCATATTTTGAACATGTTTAGTTCATGTGACGTACATTATTTTATAAGGTCACAACTACTTGATCGAACACTATCTTGGGTAGGTAAATTAGGGTCAAAGGTCATAAATTTATCATCCTGTATCTTGGTGAATACATGTCCTATCTTTCCAATATTTCGCACACACAAAGACCACGTTACCAAGATCATTTCACAAAATAGCCAGTTTTTTCTTAGATGCCATTTTAGCTGTGCAAAGTGGGGTCAATGGTCAAATATACTTCATTATGTATCTTCGTTATAGTGTATACCGACTTTGGTACCAAAGATGGCAGACCTGACTCTCTTTTCTAAATGAGAATCCAAATATCACATGGCCAATGTCCATAACCACAGATGAAACCTTTACGGTCATGCCTATTGGGATCAGGACTCAAATCATTGATTTTCGAAAAGAGTACTAGCTCACTTACCCTTCGGTGAATTTCTCCCAGATTTTAATATGTTGTAGCTGAGACTTTGCGCTATCGTACGTGTCCCCTTTGTTTTTCATACAGTGTCGGGATCACGTCCAAAAACGTGGTTAAAATTAAAGGTTATCTTCGATGTATTTTCATATTTCTTTCTTTCTCCAATTTTCTTTGCAATAACTCAAGAAGAATAGCCCCTATCACCCCCATATTTTGCACATGTTTAGTTCATGGTACGTACATTATTTCATAAAATAACAACTACTTGATCAGACACCGTCTTGACATGTAAATAAGGGTCAAAGATCATAAATGTTTCATCCTGTATTTTAGTCAATACATGTCCTATCTCTCCCATATGTTGCACACGCAAAGACCATGTCACATCGATCATTTCACAAAGTAATCACTTTTTGTTCAGATGCCATCTTGGCTGTGCAAAGTGGGCTCAATGATCAAATATACTTCATTCTGTATCCTCGTTATAGTGTGAACGGAATTTGATACCATAGATGGCAGACCTGACTCCCTTTTCAAAATCAGTATCCAAACATCACACAGCCAATATCCCTAAACACAGATGAAACCTGTATAGTCATGCCTATATTGGGATCAAAACTCAAACCACTGATTTTCAAAAGATCGGATCACCTAATTTGTCAGTCTTGACAAATTCCAAGTCTAGTGTTAAACTTCCCGTTGTCACAAAAAAAGTTCTTTCTCCTCAAATGTTGTGTAGAGGTTAGCTTAGAAAGTCCTCATCCTATCAATGTCAAATTTATACCATATATGTATCATGTCCCAAAGACGACAGATCTAATAAAATCAAAGTGATCAGTCGACCGTGACGTCACTATGAGGTCATTATATGAAAACACATTGTCATTCATATCTCATTAATGGAATGGAATTTTTCTATGAACTTGACCTCACATATAGTTCGAATCAAGTTGATTCTACTTATGTTCTCAAAATTCATCTGTACTCTTAAAACGTGCGCGTACGCGCGTGTTGAAATATTTGTATGCTCCAATCGAGCTCAAAATTTTTTTACACACGTTTCAGAGAATTTGGAGCATTTTTTTTAAATTGAAAAAATCGGACGGACGCGTACGCGCGCGCGCATATACGCACGCACAGCTCATATGCAATAACAATTTCCCATTTTTTCACTTTGATCGGATGTCTGAAATGTCAAGGAATATTTCTACCAAGTTTCAAGTCAATCCGACTCAAAATGACGTCATACGGGCCCGTCAAAGTTGAAATTCCGCGCGCGCGTCAATGGCGATATACAGTGCAACAATGCCAAAAAACTGCCAATTTTAAATCCGATTTTACTCGTCAGGATGGACGGTGACCCCCCATTTTCTTTACATATTCTGAAAGCTGATGAGTTGTACATGTCATTTCATGGGTTGGCGATGCTGAAAAAATGATTAAAAGGTATCAAATTTCTTAATAAAGTAAAAAAAGTAAATTTTCAAAATGACGTCATCAAATTTCAAGTTCATTCAAGCATATCTCACTTATTCTTTAGTTGATTTTCGTCCAAATTTCAATATGTTGTAGCTTATTAAATGGTCTTTCAGATATATAATAACAACAATTTGATTGGATGACGGCATCACCTCGTAAAAAGGGATTAAAAGTAACATTGTTAAATTTGACCAGTTTACGTGTTATCTCTATGGGAGTGCAGTTTTTCTGGAAATGAAAACTGACATGACTATCTTTATCGAGCACTAGCTCACTTATGCTTCGGTGAATTTCTCCCATATTTTAGTATGTTGTAGCTGAGACTTTGGGCTATCGTAAGTGTGCCCTTCGTTTTTTCATACGGAGTCGGCATCATGCCCAAAAACTTGGTTGAAATTAAAGCTTATCTTCCATGTATTTTCATATTCCTTTCTTTCTGCAACTTTCTTTGCAATAACTCAAGAAAAACAAGTTCTATCAGCCCAATATTTTGCACATGTTTAGTTTATGTCACGTACATTATTTCATAAAATAACAACTACTTGATCGGGCACCTTCTTGGGTATGTAAATTAGGGTCAAAGGTCAAAAATGTTTCATCCTGTATCTTGGTGAATACATGTCTTATCTTTCCCATATTTTGCATACGTAAAGACCATGTTACAAGAATCATTTCACAAAATAACCACTTTTTGCTCAGACGCCATCTTGTCTGTGCAAAGTAGGGTCAAAGGTCATATGTACTTCTTTCTTTATCTTCATTATGACGTGTTATCTCTATGGGAGGGAATTTTTCTAGATGTGAAAATTGACATGATTGTCTTTATCGCCGACTAGCTCAATTACCCTTCGGTGAATTTCTTCCAGATTTTAGTATGTTGTAGCCAATGTAATACTCTTTAAGTTTTGTTAATCAAAGTTTTAATCGGATGATGTCTTCACCACGTGAAAATGGATATAATGTAACCTTGTCAAATTTAACCAGTTTACATGTTATCTCTATGGGAGGGAATTTTTCTGGAAATGAAAATTGACATGACGGTCTTTATCGAGCACTACCTCACTTACTCTTCTGTAAATTTCTCCCAGATTTTAATATGTTGTAGCTGAGACTTTGGGATATCATCAGTGATTCTCCATTTTTTCATACGACGCCGAGATCACGTCAAAAAACTTGGTTGACATCAAACTTATCTTCGATGTATTGAGATATTTCTTTCTCTCTGCAACTTTCTTTGCAATAACTCAAGAAAAACAGCCCCTATCATCCCCATATTTTGCACATGTTTAGTTTATGTCACGTACATTATTTTATAAATAACAACTACTTGATCAGACACCATCTTGGGTATGTAAATTAGGGTCAAAGGTCATAAATGTTTTAACCTGTATCTTGGTGAATACATGTCCTATCTTTCCCATATTTTGCACACGCAAAGGCCATGTTACAAGAATCATTTCACAAAATAACCACTTTTTGCTCAGATGCCATCTTGGCTGTGCAAAGTTGGGTCAATGGTCAAATATACTTCATTCTGTATCTTCGTTATAGTGTATACCGAATTTGGTAACAAAGATAGCAGACCTGACTCTCTTTTCTAAATGAGAATCCAAATATCACACGTCCAATGTCTCTAAACACAGATGAAACCTATATGGTCATGCCTATTGCGATCAGGACTCGAATCAGTGATTAAAAAAAATCGGATCACCTAATTTGTCAGTCTTGACAAATTCCAAGTCTAGTTTATTTTCTGGTGGTTTTAAAGACTCGAGTACAAAATGTAAGTGACCTGTCTTAAAACTAATCACCCTTCGAACACAAAGGCCCAACCACATTCACAATCAAATATATCAAAGTATAACACACCTATATTCTACAGTGTATGCATCAGATCTCTTCTTTTTTCCCCCCACCACCAACTTGATAAGCAAGCCAGCATAATGCACTAAAGCTGCATTAGATTTGCAGAATGATTTTGAATGCAGGGCAATATTCCAAAACATGTTTTCCCACTTGCCTTAATGGCCTGTCTGGTATTATATGCAAGTACACCATGCATTTAACAGGCAGTGATCAAGATATTTCTTTTTTAATATTTTCCCAATGTGGTTTATAGTTGCCTGGAATGCAAGTGAGAATAGTACAATAACACCCTGACATGTCTTTCACCCTACAGCCCAAGAACTGCCCCCAGTTTTATTTTCTTACTGCATGACAGCAAATGTACATACTTGTACATTGTGTGTACTGTACTTTAGATGATTTATTATTGGAAAATTGAGAAAAGAAAATGGGATTCCGGAATCCCATTTTCTTTGCTCAATTTTCCAATAATAAATAATATTCATTTCTGGTCAGTTTTCCTCTGTTTACGTTTGTACTTTAGATGAGCTACATTTGGCTATTATCTAAAGAAATTGTCTAGGTTATGATCTTATAATTGTATGCCAACCAGAAAATAAAGAAAATTCTTCAGAAACATTCCACTCTGCAACTGATTGTTAAAACAATTCTTGAGATATACAAATAACCATGTCTTGTGTGTCTTGAAAGTATTTACCATTGCAAAGATAAAGTTCATGACACTGAAAAAAGTGAATTATTTTGTAACACTAACAATGGTAGAAGTTTCTTGAAGATCACACATGAAAATAGCTAGGGAATAAATTTGTTGGGTTTCATACTCCATTTTCTTCAAAAGTGAAGTAATTTGCAAATGAAGCAATGTCAAGGCCTCACAACTTTGTTTTAAAAAAAACACATACACATGCAGGCAAACACAATTTAAAATGAGAATTGTTTAATTCAGTCAATGAGAAATACAGTTGTATGCAACAAGAACAAATCCCTCCTCCATGAATCAAATTAATCATCACAAGTCTAAAGGGTAAATGATGCATCATATTCTTATTTCACAAAGGTGATTTGTATGTGGCCAGGTCAGCAGACTTGTGTGATGTTTATATCAGCTCTTTATCTATACTGTGAGCCAATGTCACTGTTTTCAACAAATTTAACAGTTCAAGACTTTCATATTTTTCAGTCTAATTCTACGGATTCCTTACTATTTTTTTTTTTGTTTCATTTGCTCTATCCACTGCAAGTCAGTGTGATAATAGAAGGAACAGAATTTTGATTTATGCCTTGAACATGGAGAAAGGGGAGTAGAGGTTGACACTTTGACGAATCTGTGTATTGTACCAGAGGGTTTATAATACATGATGAAGAAGATTGCATTTCTGTATCATCTTACTGGTATCTAAGCTGAGCCTTTACATGGTTCGCAAAGTATCAGCTGTTTAATGTATGTACATAATGTACAAGCACACACACATGCCACAATACACAGGTACCCAATACAAATGTACTTGTATGTGTGTAGGAAGAAAAATATGTTAACAGTAGATTATAGGTACAATGTAGTGTACACTGTATTGACAATGATGAACCATCACATGAAAGCCTGATTATGTCACTAAACATGGATTATCCTGTGGATACTGTACATGCATGTCAATATTATTTTCAAATATTTCACTCTCTATGCTTTAAAAAATCCTATGCATACAGTTTACACAATTTTGTCCCACTTTCTATCTAAAACCCACCACAATGAAGGTAAAATAAGCTGGCAGTGGGCTGTGGTGTGGAGTTTACAAATTTGATGTGATGAAATGCATTATGTACATTATACAGTGTACAGTATGCTTCATAGAAATCTTAAAGTTTTAGATAATTTCATAAAAATAGTATTCAAAATTTTGACTAAAGATACTGAAAACATCAAAGTTTAATTGGGGTTTTTTTAGTCAACAAATGTGAATTTCCAATTTTATCAGATAAATCTGATCACCTATTTCTTTTGTGTGAGTGTGTGTGTGTTTGTTGTGTGTATTGCTTGTGACACTATCTGTTCAACATGATGACCAGTCATATGACTGAACTAGAGATTGTAATTTGTCATCACTGACAAATTAAAGTGATCCGATTTTTTTAATCAATGATTCGAGTCCTGATCGCAATAGGCATGACCATACAAGTTTCATCTGTGTTTAGAGACATTGGCCGTGTGATGTTTGCATTCTCATAAGGGAGTCATATCTGCCATGTTAGGTACCAAACTCTGTATACACTATAACGAAGAAACAGCAACAAGTACATATGACCTTTGACCCACCTTTGCACTCCCAAGATTGCATCTGATGAAATAGTGGTTATTTTGTGAAATGATTCTCGCGACATCGTCTATACGTGTGAAAAATATGGGAAAGATAGGACAGGTATTCTCTAAGATACAAGATGAAAAATTTATGACCTTTGACCCTAATTTACATACCCAAGATGTTGTCCGATCTAGTAGTTGTTATTTTAAGAAATAATGTAGGAGCCATGAACTAAACATGTGCAAAATATGGAGGTGATAGGGCGTGTTTTTCTTGAGTTATTGCAAAGAAAGTTTCAGAAAGAAAGAAATATCTCAATACATAGAAGATAAGCTTTAATTTCAACCAAGTTTTTTATCATAATTCCGACATCGTATGAAAAAACGAAGGGCACATAACGATAGCGCAAAGTCTCAGCTACAACATATTAAAATCTGGGAGAAATTCACGGAAGGGTAAGTGAGCTAGTGCTCGATAAAGACAATCATATCAATTTTCACATTTAAAAAAATTCCCTCCCATAGAGATAACACGTCATAACGAAGATACAAAAAGAAGTACATATGACCTTTGACCTCAATTTGCACAGACAAGATGGCATCTGAGTAAAAAGTAGTTGTTTTGTGAAATGATCCTTGTGACATGGTCTTTGCGTGTGCAAAATATGGGAAAGATAAAACATGTATTCACTAAGATACAGGGTGAAACACTTATGACCTTTGACCCTAATTCAAATACCCAAGATGGCGTCTGATCAAGTAGTTGTTATTTTATGAAATAATTCACGTGACATGAACTAAACATGTGCAAAATATGGAAGTGATAGAGGCCGTTTTTCTTGAGTTATTGCAAAGAAAGTTGCAGAAAGAAAGAAATATCTCAATACATCGAAGATAAGCCTGAATTTCAACCCAATTTTTTGACGTGATTCTGACATCGTATGAAAAAACAAAGGGCACATTTACGGTAGCGTAAAGTCTCAGCTACAACATATTAAAATCTGGGAGAAATTTACCGAAGCTTAAGTGAGCTAGTGCTCGATAAAGATAGTCATGTCAATTTTCATTTCCAGAAAAACTGCACTCCCATAGAGATAACACGTAAACTGGTCAAATTTGACAAGATCACTTTCAATCCATTTTTACGAGGTGATACCGTTATCCAATCAAAATGTTGTAATTTTATGTTTGAAAGAACATTAAATAAGCTACATCATACTGAAATTTGGGTGAAAATTGACAAAGGACTAGTGAGATACGCTCGAATGAACTTGAAATTTGATGACGTCATTTTGAAAATTTACTTTTTTTACTTTATTAAGAAATTTGATATCTTTTAATCATTTTGTCAGCATTGCCACCCCATGAAATGACATGTACAACTCATCAGCTTTCAAAATATGTACAGAAAATGGGGGGTCACCGTCCATCCTGACGAGTAAAATCGGATTTAAAATTGGCAGTTTTTTGGCATAGTTGTACTATATATCGCCATTGACGCGCGCGCGGAATTTCAACTTTGACGGGCCCGTATGACGTCATATTGAGTCGGATTGACTTGAAACTTGGTAGAAATATTCCTTGACATTTCAGGCAGCCGATAAGTGTGAAAAAATGGGAAATTTCCATTGCATATGAGCTGTGCGTGCGTATATGCGCGCGCGCGTACGCGTCCGTCCGATTTTTTCAATTTTTCAAAAAATGCTCCAAATGGTCTGAAACGTGTGCAAAAAAATTTTGAGCTCGATTTGAGCATACAAATATTTCAACGTGCGCGTACGCGCACGTTTTAAGAGAATATATGAATTTTGAGAATATGAGTAGAATGCGCATAACTTGAAATATTTGTGACGTAAATTTCATTGAAAAATTCTATTCCATTAATGAGATATGAGTGAGAATGTGTTTTCATATAATGACGTCATAGTGACGTCACGGTCGACTGATCACAGTGATACCTTAGATTTGTCGTCTTTGGGACATGATGCATACATGGTATAATTTTGAAATTGATAGGCAGTGGACTTTCTGAGCTAACCTCTGCACAACTTTTGCGGAGAAATAAAGAAATAAAGAAGAAAGAATCAGTACAGATACAGAAGGTGATCCGAAGGATACTCGGATCACCTAATAAAGGATGAAGGAATAATTTCTGTGTGACTGCACAAGGAAATGCGTCATTCTTGCAAGTGAACACTATATTGTGGCTAGTGCACTGTCGGACAAGGATACAAATTTATGAACAATCCTATCCTACACTGTGTACACATCATGTTATTCCTGTTGACTGGCTAAGAATGGTCTATTCCATTTATGTAAAGGTACAGGTGTACAGAGTAGATGAAATCTATTGAGATTTGACCTTGACGATTAAACACAAACGCCCCTTCACAGCAAGGAAATATTTACCCTTTTATTTCCCTCCTTCTATTATAAAGCAAACTGCATTCCTATTGGATACTTCGAGTTTGTGTGGTTGAATAAATAATGTTTATAGCCAAAGTTCAGTGATCTTATAAATGTTTTTGAATTTGCTTTTCACTTTTGTAATTTATGAAGGTGTTTGTGTATAATTTTCTGTCTGTCCTGCCATCCATGTATTAATATAACCATGTCATATTCTTGACTTGAGTTTTGGCTGGAAATATTTTTATAGCTGGGCGATTGGTAATATCCTTTAACAATTTGATGTGGAGGGATTGTACCCAAAATCTAATCAACACATCTGTATCTCATTGGGCAATATGTTCCTGGCAGATTTTTTGCACAATTTTCAGTAACTCATGGAAGATACACATAACTTGATTACACATTTTTGATTCATTACACATTTTTTATTCAGTTGTAGAACTATTACATGTAAGTAGTGAAATCCTAGTATTTGCCATTGATTGACTTCAGTACAAGTTTAAATGTCAATTTTGGAACATTTTATGGTTATCAAGTATTAAAAAGTGAAAATGATATCTGATTCAACTCCCGTCTGTGCCACGGCTGTCAAAATCATACATGTAACTGTGCTTGTTAATCTTCTATTACAGTCATAAGAAGGATCATTTTGTTTAAAGCATTAATGATGTGCACGATTACCATAATTTCTACCCTACCCAAATACGTACATTATAACAGAAAAGTAAAGGCATTAGCTGGACTGTTGGATTTTATGCCCTTCATTGCATAAATTTCAGTTAAAATTTAACATGCATATTTCTTCTTTTTTTTTTTTGCACAAAAAGTGAATTTCCTATTCCATACCACCATAACACAGACAAAGTAAGTAATTTTCTGTTACATTTGTCCATTCTCATTACTTCTGGGATGATACCTTTAATCCTTTTTATACCAAGAGTTTTTGAGAAGTACCATGCAAAGATTTTCAATGCAAGACAAAAGTATACAGGAAGAGCAACAGCAGCAACAACAAGACAAAAGCAAACATAACACCACATTAAATATAAAACAACATAAAAGCATTAATCCCCTGACCTCAGGATCCTGTCCGTAGATTACCGGTAACGTAAAATTACCAGTTGAGGTCAAAGTACACTTTGTACATTGTAGCTGATATTCAAGGAGGAGTTGTAAATGTGAAAACGTAAAATCGTAAAAGTCTATAGTATTCCTGCCAGATTCCATGACTTTTCTTTATTCCCTCTATCCGTCCAAGCAGCTACTTACATGTATAATCATCTACCTCCTTATCTATTTCCATTATTGTTTTGTAAGTAATCATTCTCTATTGCATTGTGATTGCTTTTCGTGTGTCGCCATTGCCCTGATACCTTTCTACACTTTCATCTCCTGTCAAAACCCATTGTCCAGTTTTACCTAAACCTGGCAGGAATCACTCTTTATGCATTGACATCTACATGTAGGGTAATTAAGGGAAGAGATACAGAACTGTTCAAAGAGATTGGTAAAATTGATGTTTTGATCTTTAGAAACTAAGGCTTGCATGATAAATGTTTAGAAGGGGTCATCCTTAGATGTTGCAGTGTGCAAACTTATTTTGGTTTTAAGTGGCAACAAAGTACTGACGATAGATATCCTCTATTCTATTTCAAGGAAGACACTCTTTTTGTACTGTGCACAGATACCTTTTTTGGGGGACATTGCAGGCGGCAGCCTTTTTCTCAACATAAAATTCTTGCGAATGGCCTCTCGCATTTAGTACAGTTATAAAATGAGGTATAGTGTAGACAAGAGCTTTTGTGTGCATTTCAATTTTGTGAATCTTGGCTCTCGTGAAATTTGCGAAATTAGAATGCACTCAAAGATTTCTGGTTTTACAGTATCCAGCAGTGGCATGCTAGTACATATCTTGTAGTAGTGGAGTAAAATGGAGTCAAAAGGGGCCTGAGCTCTCAATTTCAGGCGAATCTTAAATGCCTTTGACGAAGATTCTGCTACAGCTGTACTTAAAAAAGAAATAATGATAATAATGATATATGAATACAGGCTCCTTGTGACTCCAAGGTACTGTAATTATGTTTTTCTCAATAGTCTTTCTCCCATGCATATGTACATTTTGGAGGATTGTAGATTTCACATATATCCCTTTTCATTGAAATACTAGTACATATGTAAGAATGGAAGGTAACTGAAAATAAAGAATATGATTTCAGATTGCCTCCTTATATACAGATCCTTAATAAGAAATGTCTGACTTAGCTAAAATAGTGCTAAATTGTTATTACTGCATTACTTTTGAGTTTATTATTTTTGAAAAGGTGATTAATTTCTTGTTTGCTACTTTGTAGCTTTTGTAAGGTTTGTACTTTATTCTAATGTGAGTCATGTTCCATGTACACTTGTATATGTAGAGAACTGAATACATTGGAGAAAACAGTGTATTCCTTTAAAATTCAAAGTTATTCATTATCATGACAGTGTGTATTAAAGCATTTTATAATTCTGAAGAAGAACACTGCCCACCTATATTCCATTCTTTCACCAATACATAATAACTAGAGAAGTGTACATTGTATACTATATTCACACCCTACACTGGCAATTGTACAGTGTATACAACTGAGAACTTAAGCCAGGCACCTGGCTTAAAAGTCACCTTGATCTGATAGGTACATGTATTCATGAAAACATGCATGCATTGTTATTTGTGCTAATATGATAGTGACACACACCAATATGGTGATTATCTGTAACATTTGGTGTCATGTACAGTAATAAGGCCTGATTGTTATTAAAGTTGTGCCACTCCAAGTGAGCAGGGCTATCTACTGGGTACTTCATGATATCAGATTGCTGCACATGATGATACAAATGGTAACAAAAGGGGCAATGTACAGAGTGCTACAAGCCTGCATGCCCACTTGCCCGCTTCAAATACAACTCAATGTTTTACCCCTCCCCCCCCCCCCCCAAAAAAAAAAGGGGGATGTGAATTGATCCCTGGCTGTCAAAAATGTGTGGCTCTTCATACCCAGACAGACAATCACGAGAAATATCTTTCGTAATTCAATTTAATTTGTGTGCACATTGAGTCATGTACTACTGTATGGTACCCTGGCAATACAGAATTCATACCGTATAACAGATGGTACAGGTACAATGTATGGTATTATTATAGAGCATGTCAGATACATTGAACAGTTAGACACCTAGAAGTTATCAGTCATCATCTGTTTTAGCATTTAATTTGTAGCTGCTACATTGTATACCGCCTGTATTCTGTATCTTATGTTATCAGTCCATTTGTCATATGACTGCCATGTTTGTATGTTTGTTATTTATCTATAGGTCAAAGAAGAGATGAAGTGGCAGGTATCAGAGCGAAGTTTCCAAACAAAATACCGGTGAGTCTTCAGCACAATTTATATTATAAGAACTCATATAAAGGAAAAGTTTCCCCAAATATGGATTGAGTGAATACAGCAATATTAGAAGGACACATCAGTGAAAGTTTGATGAAAATCGAATATTCGTTCAAAAGCTATGAGTTGTTAATAATAAAGTTTCAGTGCCACCATCGCTGGCTTAGGAGACCACAATAATTTGTGATGTCTGTGCAGGACAACGATGTAAAGAAAATGTTTTGAGGAATTCTGCAAAATTTCATTTTTTTTAATGAAAAAGTACATTCCCTGACTTCTTTGCTAGCACATGTTATGGGTAATGTTGTTCCCCCTTCTTTCTGACAAAGGTAAGTTGCCCTTTCATTTTGCCAGAAATATGAAAATATGTTGTATTCTGCTTATTTTTGTTTATATCATTTTCCTACAGTGATACCTCAAACTGATTGTCTTCTCATCCAGTGATGGTGGCACTGAAACTTCAAAAATTCATATTAACTTTAGAAGGGATAGCTTAATTTTTCTTGAACTTTCACTGATGTATTCAACTGAAATTTCTGCATTCACTCAATTCAATATAGTTGCATGAATTTTTCTTGCATGTACATACTTTTTTATTTCTTCTGCGTATTTTAACTGTGTACACTTTTTGGAGTTTATTTGTTTGTTTGCTTTTTTAAGCAATGGTTTGTTTCACACATGCATAATATGAGCAAAACCATTGAAAGTGTAGCAGGACAAAAAAAAAAAGGAAAAAATCTTTTGAGGACGAAAACAGCTGCGCAATATCACAGAGAAAACAAATTACCGTGATTAGAAAGTCCCCTAGGGTTTTGCTACTTGCAAAAAGTGCTTCTGTGAATAACATTGGTGACAGACTAATAAAAGAAAAAGGAATTCTGTAAAGGACAAGTTCACCTTCATAAACATAAGGATTGAGAGAATGCATCAATATTAGTAGAACACATCAGTGAAAGTTTGAGGAAAATTAGACAATCGATGCAAAAGTTATGAATTTTAAAAATTTTTGTGTTGGAACTGCTGGATGAGGAGACTACTACAGCTTGTGATGTCATATGCGTACAACAGTATAAAGAAAATGTGAAGAAAATTCAACATATTTTCACTTTTTTCGCATAATAAGAGAGCACTTGACTTGCCTCTTTCTAAAGGCATGGGGAATAATATTACCCATAACATACATGTATGTCGGTAACAAGTCAAGGGAATTTGTACTTTTTTCAAAAGATGAAATTTTGTGAAATTCTCTTTATATTTTACTCTTGTGACATCATATGCTGCAGTAGTCTTCTCATCCAGCGGTGACTGCACAAAAACTTCAAAAATTCATCATTTTTGAATGGATTGTCTGATTTTCCTCAAACTTTGAATGATGTATTCTACTAATATTGCTACATTCTCTCAATCCTTATGTTTATGAAGGTGAACTTGTCCTTTAAGTTTCACAAAATAGTCAAAGTCAAACCAAAAGGCAGCCATATGCAAGAAAATTATGTCAGTCCTGCAATGAGTCAGTCACTGACCATACAACTGCCCACATGTATGCTACAACTGTACTTGATCTGAGGGTGTATGAATACCGGTAGTTTGTGAAACAGAACCAGGTTTTTTTATAGAATGGGTAGCGAGAATCCTGCGATCTCATTGGTCGAGAGCTATGTGTTGATTTTTACTGGCCGCACGCTGAGTCACAGTGGTATACATGTTATCGCGCACTTGTACAGCTGTAGCAAGAGTACGCATACTTGTAACAAAGATTCACGCACTAAGCAAGCGTTCGCGCGCCCAGTACAAGACGCCTATTGGCTAAAACAACCATGCATCAGTATTTACAGATGCAAGGTTGGCCGTGCGTCCAGTAAAAGCTGATGCATGGTTTGTGTATGCCAAGCCAAAAAGGAAATGCATCCAGTAATTTTGTCATCGGATAACACGATAGAAAAATGGGTTTTTGGCAAGAAAATTACCCATTCTATAAATCCGATGACGCACATGTCTCTTCGTGCGTCAGTCGGAATATAGTGTGCATGCGGTAAATATGGAATTTAGCCTAAACCCACTCGGCTTCGCCTCGTGGGTTAAGCATTCCATAGTTACTTTATGCACACAATTCCGACTGACGCACTCAGACCTGTGCGTCATTTGTATAATATCCCATAATTCAAGGTGTTTGTGGGACAGTGCGGTCAAATTCAGGCTAAATTCTTCTAGCACATATATGCGCAGTTTGGTCTTGCTTGAAACTTGTGCGATTTGGGTAGCAATTTTTATTTTTATGCCTCCGCCACGAAGTGGTGCCAGAGGCATTATGTTTTCGGTGTGTCCGTCCGTCTGTCCTTCGTCCGTCCGTCCGTAATGAATTTTGTGGACAGCATAACTAAAAAACCTTTTGATGTATCCTAATGAAACTTGGCATGTACACACATACATGTATGTTTGTGTACTAGGGAGTGAAGTTGTGCCTATCAACTTTTGGGTGCACATGCTCAAGGTCAAAAGGTCAAGGTCAAATGCTTAAATTTCACTATTTCCCCCATATCTATGCAATGCTTGAAGATATTTTCTTGAAACTTAGTTATACATGTCTTACCCAATTCAGATTCTCTGGTGAAAGTTTGGGGTCATGAGGTCACAGGTCAAAGGTCAAAAGTTCAAGTGAAAATGTTAAAATGTCACTTTTTGTCCCTGCCGAACGAGTTCGAGCAGGGGACTATGAAACAGGCTCTGTACGTGTGTGTGTCCGTCCGTCCGTCCGTGCTTTATATGATGGCACTAGTTGAGGGCTTCAAAACTTCTACACAGAATTTTGACCTTTGACTTCTTTGACCTTTGACCTTGATTTTTTACCTATATTGTACATTTTGCTACAAAATGCTACTCCTTCGCCATTTCTAACCCGATTTCGATTCCGTTTGCTTTATGTGATAGCACTAGGTGAGGGCTTCAAAACTTCTACACAGAATTTTGACCTTTGTCTTCTTTGACCTTTGACCTTGATTTTTGACCTATATTGTACATTGGCTACAAAATGCTACTCCTTCGCCATTTCTAACCCAATTTCGATTCCATTTGCTTTATGTGATGGCACTAGGTGAGGGCTTCTAAACTTCTACAGAGAATTTTGACCTTTGACTTCTTTGACCTTTGACCTTGATTTTTGACCTATATTGTGCATTTTGCTACAAAATGCCACTCCTTCGCCATTTCTAACCCGATTTCGATTCCGTTTGCTTTATGTGATAGCACTAGGTGAGGGCTTCAAAACTTCTACACAGAATTTTGACCTTTGTCTTCTTTGACCTTTGACCTTGATTTTTGACCTATATTGTACGTTGGCTACTAAATGCTACTCCTTCGCCATTTCTAACCCAATATCGATTCCATTTGCTTTATGTGATGGCACTAGGTGAGGGCTTCAAAACTTCTACACAGAATTTTGACCTTTGACTTCTTTGACCTTTGACCTTGATTTTTTACCTATATTGCACATTTTGTTACAAAAAGCTACTTCCGGCGGGGACATATATTACGCACCGCGTAATTTCTACTTTTCCTTGTTTTCTCTATATTTTGGAAATTATTCTAGGTATCTTCATGGAACATGTATATATGCATGTACTGACTGGCAGTGATTATCTAGGGAATTTGGGGTTCATGGGGTCAAAGGTCAGGGGTCAGAGGTCAAGTACAACACTTCGAAATTTCACTATTTCCATCATATTTATGCAATGCCACCAGGAATATTTTTTCTTTTAAACTTGGTGTATGCATGTATAACCCAATAGAGTTTCTCTGGGAAGGTTATTTTTTTTTGCCAAAAAAATTAAAAGGTCAAAAAGTCAAAGATCAAGTAAAAGTGCTGAACTTAGCTCGTCCTCCATATCTCGGAAGTGGCTCAAGTTATTTTGATACTTACATTGTAGTACATATTTATGCATGTTCTGCCTGACAGTGATTCTCTTATGAATTTTAGGGTCAAAGGCCAGATGAAAATGGTAACAATTTACTATTCAGTACAGAAATTGCACTATTTCTCTATACCTTGAAAATTACTCAATGATGCACAAACTTATGAAAGGGTCAAAATCAAGTTAAAGTCCTTAAATCCCCAAATATATGCTCTCCTATTCATTCAAATCTAGGTCAAGGAAGGTGAACATTCAACACATCTGTGACTAACATGTCTTTTTGATATTTTGCCAATTTTGTGAAAATGTAATCACACATTGTCCACATGTACTACACGTACCTATTAGAGAATCATGCATTATGGCGGAGGCATACCAGTCGCCATAGCGACATTTCTAGTTATTTATTTACCATGGTATCCATTTATTTTTTTGCCTGTATACAATGTACTGTATGTGAGCAAGAACACACAAAAGCATGATTCGAATCATGCTTTATTATTGTGTGTGAATGAGCTTCATGTCAACAAAGTTTGCTCAACCTGGATACACTGTAAACAATTTGTATAGCAAGGCAGAATCTCCTGCCAACTTTTTTTTTTTTTTTTTTAAGGGAATGGAAAGCACTTTTTGTGACATTTCACTTTGCTGTTATGATGGTTTGCTTTGCTCGAGATCAAACATGGCATTTTGTATTTTGATGAAAGGAAACACAATTTGCCAGAGGAGAGGCCCCTTCCGTGCTCAAAGCCGAAATATGAACTAGGTGCCTGTGCATTCTAGTATCCACTTCCAAACATGGCTTGTTTGATGCACAGAAAAGTGTTGGTTGAAGCTGTGCCATACAATGTACTTGTATACCGTAGGCATTTGCACAGTCTGTCTCATCACTTCCCAACATAGTATTATACTGTGTACCTGTGTATATAATACAATATGTTTACTGATTGCTATCCGTATAAACAATGGATTTAAAATGTAGAATATCATGTTTGAATAACCCATAACCTGTGCTCAGTTACTGTTCAATTTTGTTTTCAAACAAGTGGAAGCTTTTTGCACAGCAGAGCAAGGGTCTGTTTATATTTTTTGATCTGTCACTTTGCTTCGTCTTTTCAAAGCAGAAGCAAAGAGGAGAGAAAGTGTTCTGTGCTTTCAAATACTTCCCAAGAATATTTTACATGTCTGTTGCTGTATGATATATTTCTATTCTGCCTTGAGATTTAATCATCTTAATACATACATTCTGTTCGCGAACAGCAAATCATTTACTGAAAGCTCTTTGTCACTGTCTCTTGCTGCATGTGAAATGGCTTTGTAAGTCTTACAGTAAGATCTGGCAGTGCAGCACCATAGTGATCAACATGTATCCATATACAACTTTGTAAAACTTAGAATTAACAGCACACATCTTCAGTTGGCTTAATCAGGACTTTTGTTTCATATTCATTGTACAGTTTTTCAAATGTTCATTTATATCAGAAAAGAGAGATTACACTGATGCATAAGTTCCAACCCACTGCTTTTGTAAGGCTCATGACATTTCAATGCTGAACTATTGTTAGAGATTAAGGATGCATCCATGTCCTTTACACTACAGCCATTCAGCCATGTGTCTCATGATACAGACCAGATTTAGTTCTTCTTTTCTCTCTGTTTTGATTGACCTGTAGAAATCTTTCATGTGAAGGACAGTTTTAACAAAGGTCAGAACCAATTCCTGAGTGTTCAAACAAACAAACCACTCAGTTGTTGTAGCTGTAATTTTGTGCAGACTGCATGCAGGCTGAGATTGTCAACAAGATCAGAAAGGCTCTATTCCAAAGAACTGAGATCATCCTCGTTAAAAAAATATTGTCCTCAGTCCAAGGAGGACCATACTGTAGATCTCTGCTGAATGTTTATTTACCAATTATACTTGTGTATGTTGCATACTGTATATGAGGCAACTCCTGTTATAATGAAGTTCACACGCCTGGCAGTTTCCTTTCATTACAAACCTGTTTATCAAAAGTTTTGTTGTACAAGTACACTTGCCAAACAACACTAATAGCCAAATATCAAAAGAAAAAAAAAATGATAATAATAATAAAGTAGGCCTATACACATGTAATGTAAAGATGTAGATGGTAGTTTTGGAACCTGCAATGCTATTTCGTTGTAACAAATTTTGATTGAGGCACTCCAGTGGGCCACCATTTCAATCTACCCGATCATTCCATCACTGATATGACTCTACAGGGCATTGAATCTTTAGGCACTCGTCCAGACACAGTCAGAACCAGCAGAGAGAAGCTCTGGATGAGACGACTTCACACCATCCAACCCCATGGCCTCAACATCCAGGAGGGAAATGACTAACAACCTTTATTATTATATATATATATATATATATATATATATATATATATATACATATTTCTTTTTTAATTTTTATAATCATTCGCTTTTTCATTTTTCAATTACATTTTGTTCTTTCTTTGTGCTTTTTTCCATTTGCAGACCCTTTTATTCCCACTGATTCCTTCCTCTAGTCCGAGTCTCTTTTATACAGCCTTTTGCTACCTACACACACACACACTTGGTTTTGTTTGTTTACACTACTTGTGCTTATTTTGCCTTGCCTGCTTATCTACATACAATGTATACAATTTCTCTCCCCCAGTTTTCCATATGTGCTTTATTTTATTTCTTTTATGATTATCTTTTTCTTTACTGTTTTTCATTGTCATTATTATTACTGTGTGTATATGTATACACTCTGATATGTTTGATTTCTTCCCTTTGTTGCCTCCTCCTGGTACACCTTTCAGGGCTCACTGTTTGCCCAGCCCCCCCCCCCCCCCCCTCCCTTCCTTTTGCTGTTGCTTTTTTCACTCTTTCCCTTTCTTTATCCCTCTGGTGTTCCCTATCTTCTTTGATGTTGCCTCCCTATTCATCCTTTTCCTTCATTGGTTGCCTCCTTGATCCTCATGATCATCACTGACCCCCCTCTGCCTTTTGTCTGTCCCCTCCCCTCTACCTTCTGTCTGTCCCCTCCCCTCTACCTTTTGTCTGTCCCCTCTCCTCTGCCTTTTGTCTGTCCACCTTCCTGCTTTAATCCCCCTCCTTTTACCTGTTGGGCTCCTTGCCCATGACCTCCCACCCCTTCCTTTGTTTTCTTTGTTCTGTGTACCCAGCTTGTCCCTGTCTGTTCTTGTTGTGTGAAGTCCTTATACGTGATTGCTGTCCCTGCATGTTTGTCATTTTGCCTCTGACGAAGATTCTGCTAGGATCGAAAGCTCAGGCCCCTTTTGACTCCAAATTTTGATTGAACCGTGTTCATTACAACGGGAGTGCAATCTAGTACTTGCAATATTTATTTGGCTCACAACTAGAGATATTAACCATGAGTGGCATTAATAATGCAGTACGCACAGTACAGTGTACTGTCGTACACATGACAGAGAAATCATGGTGCAATAAATAAATTGTACACAAAACACCTCTCTACACATTAGTGCAGGAGTCTGAATTCAGTGTGAACCTTCATGTCACAACTTAATGTTGTTGGGATTTTTTTTTTTCAGATTTCTCCAGTAATTGCAACCATGTATTTGTACACTTGTACAGTGTACATGCACTGCTGCACCCTCTTTTTTTAACTTCATACTATTGTTGTATCAGGCGCGGTGGAGCACCCCAATTATCTCGCAGAAATCCATCGGCAGCCGAGCCTCATTTGCATAAAGTAAACAACATGTACTTGCGTAGTTGAGAAAAAGTAAACAACTTCTCAAGCTAATAACAATTTAAGGAAACCTATTTTCGGATCAAAATTGAGTTAGTTTGAATTTGAAAACATGTCCGAATATGCACATATAACATATTAAAGGATTTGACCATGATAAAATGTGAAATTTTAGCGAAAACCTGGTGAGCAAAATTACCAAAAATATGCCTCGAAAATCATCCTAAAATTCACGAAGTGTGATTGTGGAACCAAAGCGCCATGCGAACACCCACACCGAAATTTATTTATCTGCTTGCATTTTAAATTTCATACCGTAATATTCCCGGCCATGGTTGTGTTGGAAAAAAACAGAAGGTGATGTCAAAAATGACATGAACGCAAAGCGTACAGGTCGGTCCCATGTATATATAATCGCGTCACTGTAGCGTTGCATGTCACAGCACACACAACGCATTGCTGCATGCAGCATGCGCAGCAGCAGCTTAGCAGTCACCGCCGTGCGACACTCAGCAAAATTGACTGCGTCACATGCAAACCAACAATGAGCACGAAATCCTGAATCTCACATACCACGCATGCTCAATATTACGGGAAAAGAAATGACGTCTTTTTCAATTGTTTCCCTGACTACAATTTTCTATTCCAAACCCTGTAGAAACAAGTTGATTTCTCAAAAAGTACGGGTGGAACCAAGCGAAAACTTTCACCATATTTGGATTGAGGCCTGATGAACTTAGTTGTATGTTACCAAATTCGGACACATTGGAGCCCGGCCATAGTCCAGTCGGAAAAAAACAGAGAGCATGTTTTGCGAGAGGTGATATTCAAAACGCTTTAATATCTCAAGTTCTAGTGCAGCAAATTTCATAATTTTTTCATCAAAAGGAAGGTTTTTAAAAACTTAGATAGTGTGGGAAGTTTGAGTTTACTAGCGGCACGCATAGCGGCACAAGGAGAAGGTAAAGATTTGACTTTTTCATGCACACAGTTTCGGGCAGCCGTGGATGCCCATTGGAAATTCAAATAGAACGGGGCGATAATGAGATGCAAATTGGGGTGCTCCACTGCACCTGGTATGTCCTTACTTTGTGAAATCAGAATTTTGTGCTTATACTGTAGTCATTACAACCCATCAAATTACATCGTAAATCAGAAACACATTTTGAAAGCTTACCGGATAGTAGGAGTTGACAGTACCATTGTAATGGCATTTTTGCGTGTGATCTCTTGCCAGGTATTATGAAATATGGCAGCAAGCAGTTAAAATCTTGTGCATACTTAAAGGACAAGTCCACCTTTATATACATGTGGATTGAGTGAATGCAACAATCTTAGTAGAACGCATCAGTGAAAGTTTAGGGAAAGTCCGACAATCCGTTCCAAAGTCATGAATTTTTTAAGTATCTGCGCAGTCACTGCTGGATGAGAAGACTACTACAGTGTATGATGTCACATGCGTACAACGATATAAGGAAAACAAATAGAAAATTTCACAAAACTTTACTTCTTGAATAAAATGCACATTTCTTCGACTTGTTACTGACGTATCTTAAGGGTAATATTATTCCCCCTGCCTTCTGAGAGAGAGAAGTCAAGTGTTCTTTTGTTATGTGAGAAAAGTGAAAATATGTTGAATTTTCTTTATTCTTTCTTTATATAGTTGTACAAATGTGACATCAGAAGCTATAGTAGTCTTCTCATCCAGCCGTGACTGAGCAGAAACTTCAAAAATTCATAACTTTTGAACGGATTTTCTGATTTTCCTCAAACTCTCACTGATATGTTCTACTAATTTTGCTGCATTCACTCAACCCACATGTCTATGAAGGTAAACTTGTCCTCTAACCTCTGCATCACTTACTTCTTGGCAGGCTGAGATGAAACATGTGATGGTGTGGGGACTTTTTTTTTCTGGAATTGACCTGTTGAGGATGAGTTCCGAGTACAGGCAAGTGTCTTTGTGAAATACATGTTGTACCAAAATCAGACTGTCCTCATGGGGTTAAAAGAACTTATACACTTGTAAATACTGTATGATACAGTGAATTTTTTGCAAGGCTTTTATTTTCGCGAATTTCACTAGTCAGGTGCTATTTGTGAAATTAAAGACACACGAAAATAATGACTGATCCCGATATG
The DNA here is from genome assembly GCA_033980235.1 of Diadema setosum. NCBI lineage: Eukaryota > Metazoa > Echinodermata > Echinoidea > Diadematoida > Diadematidae > Diadema > Diadema setosum. The sequence goes on from CM067059.1 coordinate 42,147,666, forward strand.
AATGTACAATCATAAAATGCATACGTACATGTATAGGCCTACACTGTACATATCTCCGTCAAGTACAAAACTCCAGGATCGCCAATCTAACTACATGCGAAATAGTTGGGAAGTCCTGATTTCGTGTAGGGTATACACTGTACAGTACAGTTGTACCTGTCAATACAGTTACATGTAGTAGATGCTGTTTGCGTTAATGTATTACATTACATTGAATTTGTTATTGTACAAGGTCTAGATTATATCTCATATCTACTTGCATGATAAGTCAAACAGTTTTTCTTGTCGCAAAGAAATTTGAACATCTTCCAAATTATTTTGCGACAAGAAAAACATTAACGACAATGATAACTGTTTGCGAGTTTGATTGCAATTGATTAGGAATTTGATTGCAACTGTTAATGAACCCTGAAATTCCCTGGAATTCGCTACACTCACAAACATTCGCAGCTCAGTGAGATACCCCCTTTAGGAGACTTGAATTACAATGTACAATGTACACTAGTACAGTATGATACTCCAGAACAAGCTTTTATTTTGTAGTGATAAAACTTTTGATTCTTTTATTATGAACTTGTTATTGGCAGAATGATTTGTAGAGATATATAAAGCTTTCCAACATGTAATTGATGAACATGAATACAAATAGTTTTGTATGAAACATGTTATTTGTCAATATAATTATGACTGTTTTGTATGATTTCGATAACCAATCCTTTTTTTAGGGGGTGTCCCATTCACCATGGGCACAAAACTACAAAAGTACACAGCAAATACAATGGTTTACCAGTACTTTGATTATGCCATTAAATGTTTTGCATTGTTGATGAACTGCAATTATATCACCTTTTATATCCACTTCTTAATTCTCATTTCTCATTTTTTAGATGTGTGGGTAGGTACATATGCACATAATAGATCTTGCACCTAACATCCAAAAAAAAATGTGAAATTTTTTTAATTCAAATTTTGACATTAGCGTTGTGGTGGCACAGGCATATTGAAAGGTCAACACTTCAAAAAAAAAAAAAAGGAAAAAAAAGACATCTGTAGAAATGTATATCCAAAATTTAGGAAATCCACAAAGCATTTGATTTTTATTCAAATTATTTTGTTTAGTAGAATTACGAGAAAATGCTTTTGTAATTTCCATCACACAGGGACACAAATATTCAGAGTAACATATATGTATCAAGCCTTAGAAGATTAACTGAAAATGCAGAATTCATTTGTCTGTAAATATTGGATGGTAGGCCTATTGTACACTATACATCATGATTTTCTTTGAGACAAATGCCTGGGAAGACTACTTTGTACAAGATATGGTATATGTGTACAAGTATTTCATACACAACCCTCTTATACATGTATCTTTTGAAAGGGCAGGTGGTTGATGTTTGATACATGTACTTCATCCTGTCCTGAAAATCAGTCTGTGTAGTCATTTTACAGTTTAAGAGAACAAGCATTAGACCTTGCTCTTCTTTCTTTCTTTCTTTCTTTTTGTGCATACTGTATGTTGTACAATTTTGAACAATAGCCAGATCAGGTATCATTTATTAAACGACATACACCTCATATAATAGCAAATATAATAGACCAATTGATTCTTTTTTTTAGATCCATAGCCCCTTTATTTATCACTCTGGCCTTGCATATCAGTGGCAACCGGTTTTTATAGAAAAGTCTAATGGCTCTACAAACTGTGGCAAGACGTACAATTTTGTAGTCGTGGCAATTCATACAGGTACAGGGCATGACTTTCTTGCAGAGGTAAGCCACAGACCCACAAAGTTTCCTTGATACCACAGTAGGGAGGTGCAGTGTTATTGTTTAGTAATACATCTGGTAAATCCAGATAGCACTGGATGAGCCTGGAAAGAGCATTGTGATGGTTTTGTGGTTAAAATTTCAGATGGTCGTGAGATTATGGTTGACACCTGTAGCACCATGAACATAACACTCAGTCTTATATGAGGCCTTGTCTCATTGGCAACGATACAGTGTGCACAGCAAGTTTCAAGTCACATGAACAGATACCCTGCCCCCACAAAAGAAACAAAATAGATTTTAAAGGGATTGTAATGTTTTGGTTGAGACCTAATTTCAGGTTTCTAAAAATTTTTTGGTGAGATAATGAGAAACCTCTCACAAAATATGAAAGAGCATGTAATTCCATCAGGAATTCAACATTTATTTGATGAGAATTGGTTTTGAAATGGCTGAGATATCCAAAACAGAGCGATTCTAATAAAGTGTGGGACCCACACTTTTGTACGATAGCTTTGTTTTACTTTGTGTTTGGATGTTTCAGTCATGCCAAACCCGATTTTCATCAAATAAACTTTGAATTCCTCTTAAAATGGTATGCTCTGTACTATTTCATAAGTGTTTTCTTGGTATCTCACAAAAAAGTTAAAAGCCCAATTCTCATCTCCACCAATACTGTAACATCCCTTTAAAGATAAAAGAAAAAAAGAAAGACAAAAAAAGATATCATGTGGACATTGGGATTCACCAACATGCGTGTCAGTGTGTCTTTAATGATCTTATATTGAAGAGTATGAATTGTGACAATATTTAGAATTCAGATGGAAAATTCATCCTTGAAAGTTATGCATAAAAGCATAGAATGTAGTAGGAATATGTCCTTCATAAGAAGAACTATTAAATTGGGGTATTCTACCTATGCTGGAATGTATGGCTGAAGTCCAGATCACATTTCATGTACTAGATTGCTAGCAGCACCACACCTTAAAGCCATAAAATATATTTGCTTTTTTGATGATTTCAGGCACTGAAAATTTGTCCTTTTATTTTGTGTTTACCTTCAAATACACTGAAAAAATTCAAAGGCAAAGATAAAGCTTTAATCCAGAATATGGATTAGACCCATCAGACCAACAGGTCTTTACAGTAAGACTCTAATCATAATTTCATCAATGAAACCAATCTAAGACAACTACTTGTACCCTACAAAGCTTTAAATAAAATAGGTTTGCAGCTTTTGAGATCAGTCTCCTTTAAAGGCATAGTTTACCATTTGCAGATGAAATAGAAACCCAGCATTAGTGCTTTAAACTAGTTCTAAAATGCGAGTTAGGGATAGAAACAACCACTGTAAAAAACTGAATCCGTATAATCGATGTTAAGTATTGTTAAATACACAAAATGTGAACAATAGTTATAATAAGAATACTTCCAAATTAAACCGTCTACAGTTACGGTTGGTATGTCGTTGGTATGGTAGGTCGTTTTGTGATACAACAGACCTACACATGTTCATCAAATGTGATATCTTGAACATTTTTAAAATCACTGATCCCAAAGGTAAACTGGACCTTTAAGGTCTTGTTGTGCTCACTTGCATTGTATATCAGGGAGGTGTTGTCGATGGGATGGAGTAAACTTTGTAATCCATGCAACCTTATCTCTGGATTCTAAAGCATTACAATGGGATGTCTAACATTCCTCTAGCTGCTATGTAGCCATGCTCAGCCCTGTTCTACCTCATACTGGCAAACATCTCAATCTTCAAATTTGCAAAGTAGCACAAAATTTGGCTCTTCCATTTATACTGCCCCAAACTTCACAAAATTTCTGCAGAAACAGAAAACAAACTTTTAAACCAAAACTCATGTAGTTAGAAAAATCATGCTCTGGTTTGTGATTTTTTTCGGGCTTGATTTATGCGAGGTTGCAAGGCAACCTTCACCGAAAGTTTGTGAAGTTAGAAAAATCATGATGTTTCACTGCCAGTGTAAATGGACGTTGAGACAAACTTTGGAGATAAAGAAAAATGTTAAACATTTTATTAGATCACAAGCTGCATTTGAACGGAGAATTTTGAATAAAATGTTAGAATTAATTTAGAACAGTTAAGGAAAGAAGTCAAAGCTGTAATGTCGGCGGTCATCTGAACCATCAATGCAATTTTCGTGAAAAGAATGATACTTCAAGATAGTCATATGTAAAGTTTACCCATTTTTTAAACTTGATTGCTACTCTTCACTTTTATGTATGGCATTTCCAGTTATTTTTGTAATACAGTGGACTCCCATTATAATGAAGTCCTCGGTCCGGCAGTTTTCTTTCGCTATATCGAAATTTCGTTATAATCATATCATTAGTAAAATAATAAACTTCTATTTGTAACCCCAGCAGAAAATGCTAGAAGTGCTGTATTTGAACATACACTTGTACATTATCTCTCTTATCCTGCCAAATCATTTGTCCAGATGCCCGCTAGTCCTGGCATGGCAGGATAACTGAGGTTGGACTGTACTTTGCTTATTTATCTAATTACGTGCTGGGCTAGCCGAGAACCCCCATTTGTGTAGATGGTGGCCTGTCCTTGCATGGAGGGTTCGGATGCAGTTTAGGATGAGCCACTAGGCCCGTTCACACACAAGGGACAAAGTGAGATTTAAAAATCGATTTTCTTATCGCGATCAAAATTTCTAAATTTTTTCCTGTGTGGACAGAAAAATTTCACTAATTTTCGCGATCCTAATCGCGATCCAACTCGCACTATTAGTGCGATTTTTCAGAATAATCGCGATTATTTTGCCAAGTTTTTGCCAAATTTGGATCACGATTGTAATTTCAATTTTCGTTGTGTGTGCACGGGCCTACTGTTTCAGAGGGAGGTTGAAGCCCTCTGGCTTTGCTGATGGTGTTGCAGGTGACTTGATCGGTATTCTAGACAGCATCAGCCCAGCAACTGCGCCATGCAGTTTTGGAGTCACAGTGTTCCAGTTACGGAAGCGACATCCAGACTGGCTTGCGGGATTTCAGACGCAGTGATGACGGGTTGTTCGTTATGAAGCAAGTGATGCTGCCCTGAACTGGATCCTCAGCATAGATATCAACCTATAAATCTAAAACCCCTCACCCACCCTGTTGTATTGCATTGTACAACAGAAGAAGATTTCTCTCATTCCATCAATATGGTTCTCGATCGCAAATCAACCACTCGCACAACTAATATGAGTCCCCCTGCTCAAAACAGTGGACTCATGATATATGTGTTGTAATACATGATAATTGTGTGACTGCGTTACCGCTTCAATCAGTCTCTAGCATTTTTGCAGTTCCTACAGTGTATGTATATATCCTGGATCTTCCCACGGAACTGAACGGCAAGATCAGTATAATTCTTCTTTTCTTCTTTTGCAGGTGATTGTTGAACGATACTACAAAGAAACTCAGCTCCCCTTACTGGACAAGACAAAATTCCTCGTTCCTCAGGAACTTACAATGAGCCAGTTTGTCACAATAATCAGGTGAGATGAGTTGCAGATATTATATTTCTTTGATTTGAATTTTGGAATCTTCTGACTTTTCATGAGGTAAGGCAAAAGCTTCTTTCTCATGTGAACTCCATTTAGTTCATTCTATTGAAGAAGTCAGTTGTAGAAATATCAAACACCACTTCATAGCTAGATTCATATCTCACTCTTGAATGTGCAATACATTTTAGAATATTATCTCAGAACCTGATCAGTTAAATGCAAGAGTATACCGGAGCCTACAATCGTACCATCTAGTGTGAGGGTGCATACAATTCTGGATGTTCTTCTCTTAACCTACACTTTAGCTTCTTTACCTTCTCACAGATTTAACTAAACAAATAAAGATGAAGCCAGAATACACTTTTTCAAAAACAACCAAAAATGACAAACAAAACTTTATATCATCCGGCAGCAGTGTACCAGAGGATGCTTTGGATTCAGCATAGCGCTGCCGTGATCACGTCAAATTTTTGTTCACGATACTGGTCATATTCGAGTCGGATTTTGTTGAAATTCAATATGGTGGTGTATCATGAAAATTCTAGCTGCCTATAACTTCTGGTGGTAGCGTCCTTGCTTATTCGGCATGACTTGTACATTGTATAGGCCTACAGTCTACTGGCCACCCTTTTTGGCTTTTTATGCCTCGCTTAGCCCAGTATATTCATATCATCAGGGTCTATCACAAGAAAAAACCAGTGGTAGAAGAGTATCTCGTTATTTGTGGAAGGTCTTCACTTTAAGCAGCAAGTTCGACACTTGGTCATACAGCAGTATGTGCTTGTAAAATTTTACCACTCCTCAATCGCATATAGTTTCTTTTGAAGGACAATTCCACCTTCTTTGACATGTGGATTGAGTGAATGCAGCAATATTAATACAACACATCAGTGAGAATTTGAGGAAAATTTGACAACCCATTCAAAAGTTATGAATTTTTGAAGTTTCTGCTCAGTCACGGCTGGATGAGAAGACTACTATAGCTTGTGATGTCACATGTGTACAATGATGTATAAAAGAAAACATAAAGAAAATTCAACATATTTTCACCTTTCTTGCATAAGAAAAGAACGCTTGACTTGTCTCTTTCAGAAGGCAAGGGGAATATTATTACCCTTAACATACGTCAGTGGCAAGTTGAGGAAATGTGCACTTTTTCTTCAAAAAATTAAATTTTGTGAAATTCTCTTTATATTTTCCTTATATTGTTGTACGCATGTGACATCATGCACTGCAGTAGTCTTCTCATCCAGCAGAGACTGCATAGATAATTCAAAAATTATAACTTTTGAACGGACTGTCTGATTTTCCACAAACTTTCACTAATTTGTTCTACTAATATTGATGCATTCACTCAATCCACATCTATATGAAGGTGAACTTGTCCTTTAATAGGCTAACCCCAAATAAACACTGTAACTGTGGTGGCCCACCTATTAGTACAATTTGTATCAGTGGCATTTTGGGACATTGCAGATACTGGCTTTCCAGGACAGAACTTTATAGCCACTACAGGCCACTGCACACATACAAAACACTGAAGAGATGAAAGAGATAGCTGGAATAGACTGGCTATGTCGCTTCTGGTGTGTCAATACAGATTGAACCTCGGAGGTCAGCTTTAGAGCCAAACAAAAGGAAGCCATGCTGTGGCTGCTACTTTAAACCCTCTATGTGTCACATAGGCAAAGCATTTTGGGAATGCATCTTACAGTGTGCAGAAATGTGTTTGTTGACAGCCATTTCTTCTTGTCATTGTCAACATCAGTGCACCATGTTGTACATCATTTTACGGCTCACAGTACAGACATCTGTGCTTTCATTTTATGTAATCATCATCTGAGTGGGGATGCCTTCACACAGCAAATTCAAGTATGATGCCCTCTTATCCCACGCAATTATGATTACAACCTTATATTTTGAGACCACCTTTCACCGCAGTGTTTTTACATGGTACAGTATGTGCCCAAAGATCTATACAACTGTTGTAATTTGAATGTATTCAAATTTTAGGTGATGTACAATATACTCAAATTTTAGGTGATGTACAATGTACATGTAAGACACCCCCCCCCCCCCCCCCAATAGCATTGAATAGTACTTTTTGTTTTATGAACAAAAATGTGTTTAGTTGATTTCACATTCTATGGAGGAATTGTTGGCCTGAAAGTATATGAAGGGCACTTAAATGTACTTGGATGGAAAATATGATATAACTATTGTTCTTCACATGTAAGTTTTATTCAGATCACTGCAAAAATTGAATTTTTAATGTGAGTAATTTTTCAGGGTTGACCAGGTACTATGTATGTAAGATAAATATCATATGCTTTAATTCCACAAAATCAAAATGGAAAATAGTAATGCATGTACATGTAACAAGCAAAAAATTTGTGTACTTTTATCTTCACACTAATTTAATTTCTCACGAAATACATGCAAATTTCCACTCCGAAAATTTTCCCTTAACAGTATTCACATCCTACAATATTACCATAATAATAGAGAATCTTAGGGTCAAAACTGTCACATTTACAAGTATTTAGCCTACATAATATCCACCCAGTCACTTAGGTAGACTCTGTAGAGACTACAACTTTATGCAATCCCTTTAATACCTGATTACAAAACAAATTTTAACTACCCGTAACACTGTAGTCCTTTTTTCTTTGAGCTCTACCCCAAAGGATTGACCTCAGTTTTACAAAATCCCTCAATGACAACTTTAGTGGTCAGTGAACTTTGGTGGCTTTTCAACAGGGAGTTCTTCTAAATTGTTCTGTGTGTTTTGTTTTGTTTCATTTTGTTTTGTTTTTGGTAGGAAATGTAGATATTTTCTATTCTTTTGCAAACTGTGGATTCAATTAAACAGTTCACGTGTTTTCTTGTTATATTTTCAAAATGTTTTTATATCTAAGGTTATTCAAAGTGTGCACATTATATATGAATTGGTATTGCATAATTTGGCTTCATTTCTTCTGTGTACATTCAATTCATTATCTGGTAAATATGCAGTTACAAAAGAGATGGGGGGGGGGGGGGATGAGGATGCAAACATTTATCAGTCTGCCGCTATAAGATCATGTCTCTGTCTCACATTTGCTTTGCAGAAACCGAATGCAACTCACAGCCACCCAGGCCTTTTATCTCATCGTGAATAATAAGAGTTTGGCCAGCATGTCTACGACGCTAGCAGAGATTTACCGGGACGAGAAGGATGAAGATGGCTTCCTATACATGGTTTACGCTTCCCAAGAGATGTTTGGGTGCTGAGTTTCTATAGTGGCAATTGTAAATGTACATGTGATGATATGAATATTGTTTATTTTTGTTGTTTTGTTGATGCTTGTGTAGCAGGGAAAGACAATATCAATTCAGTATCTGTTTATCTTTACTATGTGGCAATGTACTGTCCCCAAGGAAGTTGCTAGTACTAATGTACATTTTGTGCTATGTGCTGTGATATGATACTGGGATTTAGCCAGATGTTAGGTGTTCAAGCTATCCTTAAAAACCATAAACATGCAGTACTATTGACAAATACTGAAAAATTTGACACAGCATGTACCAGCATTCTTCATTTGCCAGGGATTTGTTGCAGTTATAATGTAATTATGTTATATAAACACGTGATTTAATGGCAACTAGATGGTGACTGCAGAACCATAGTACCAAATACAAAGATGTGTGCCATATATAACATTTGATTATTAAAAAAAAAAAAAAAAGTTTTGTAGTTCATAAATTTTGTGTAAGGGAATTGCGCCAGGGCCAAAGAACCAAGTGGGTTATTTTCTTCATAATCCCATGCATGTCATCTGTCTGTCATTCATCGTCATTTGTCATCTGCTGCTATTTTTTCACCTCATGTATATTCTTCAGCAGAAATCATTCAGTGGGGGCAGGCCCATGGGACAAAGTTCCAAAAGACCAACACTGTAAATTTTGAACAGAATCGTCTATCCTCCTTGTAAGAGGTCCAGCAGAGTCAAACTGTAGGCCCTATAGTTGCTTCAGAGTAGAGTGAAACCTGTTCAGTCTAAATGACAACTTGAGACCCTCACCAAGACATGTACAGTACGCCATAGGTATGTGGATAACAACTCTGTTCTCTATCCTCCACTCCTTGTGTTGAGCATTTTGTAAATACCACAGGTGAGTGCATGATCCTATGGTATTTGTTGTTTCCTGAATTAGCACAATGTACAGTTTCCTTCATACTTTCAAACTCAGAGATAACAACTCGATCTTTTTTTTTTAATTAAAAAAAAATCACTTGATATAAGGGTATAGGTTAAAATCTCATGAGAAGACAGGCTGTTATTATGTAATACTTATTAACACCAGTCATTTGCTACAATCCCAAATTTATGTCCATTGTCTTCCATGTTTAATGGTACTCATAAAAGGATAGAAATATATTGGGCAGTTTATTTTCAAAATGAGATTGGTGAAAGGTCAAATGTCAAGGTAAACTGTTGCTGTATTTTGGCTATATACATGTCATTTTCCAGGCAAAAGTTTAGCTCGGAATGGCCAATGTTATTATCCAGAAGGATTTCTTGGCTGAAATTGTGGGTATGAAAGCTTGAAAAATCACTTTAACCTGGGAGTTGAGAAGAAGGAAATCTCTCCTCCCTGCTAAAACTGATGCTCAAACTGTCATTCATAATATACATAGGAAAATTCAGTGGCAATGATGTGGATGTACAGTATTGAATAGAAATGATAATGCAATGATTTGTCTGTGCGAGAGAGTTGTGAAAGATTTATCCTCAAGGTCATTGGTTTGATAGGATGGATGATCTGCATCTAAATGTAGATAAAGGGCCGTGCTTGTGCTGAATAATAGTGACTCTATGACATATCAGTCTCCCCAGTTGACTGCACACACCAGTCAGTTTGTTCTTGTTTGGAGTAACTTGTTCAATAATATTAGACAGTAGCTGCCTACGCTGAAGTGGGCGTTTTGTATGAAACTGCCCTGATTTTGCAGACTGTCAACACATTACTGATAATATTGCAACTTCATATGGATGAAATACAGCAAACAAAATATAAGGATGTTTATTAGTGTAATACTTTATAAATTTCTGTACCCAAATATTCTGTGTGTATGGAGCAGGGGGGGAAAAAAAATCTGGGGCAATATTCAATGTTTTACTTGCATTTTTTTTTTCTGAATTTACTCCAGTACTTGTAGCAAACTTGTCCATTACCACCGATGGAATCAATCTTGTCCCATTAGAATCATTTCACTATGATATCATATTTCTTTAAACTAGGTTTATTGGACAGTTGTTTTTCACTAAAAGTGTTGGTATTGCAAAACGAATAATTGTATATTGTCAGAATAAAACTGCATGCGTGTGATGGACATGAAGTTTCATGCTTGAGATTATGGTATCAGTATCTACTCTCTTCACTAGCACTAGCCAGTTAGTAAGTACTGTTATCATTTTATTTCCTCCCCAAATTTTCTGTTAACAGCAGTTATAAAGCACTCGAGTGCATATTCATGAAGTGACAAGGCTTTAAGCCGTCATCTGCTGTTAAATGTATATTCATTACCACTCCAGTGGATTATATGGTAGAAAGTTTGTTCATGCTGTACATATGTGTATTATCAAATTCTTTAAGAAAGAAGAAAGATTTATTGGTGTTGGTAATGTGCTTTGACATGAGTGTGTGACTGCGCAAAATATCAAAAGACTTGTATCTGAAAGGCGGTTTGAGATATTTTGCTGTATAGCAACAAAACTTACAAATGCCACTTTTCATTTTAGAACAGTGAGAGGATATCCTAGAGTTAGAGGACAAGTTCACCTTCATTAACATAAGGATTGAGAGAATGCAGCAATATTAGTACAGTAGAACACATTAGTGAAAGATTGAGGAAAATTGGACAATCGATGCAAAAGTTATGATTTTTTTGAATTTTTGTGTTGGAACTGCTGGATGAGGAGACTACTAAGGCTCGTGATGTCATGTGAGTACAACAGTATAAAGAAAGTGTAAAGAAAATTCAACATATTTTCACTTTTTTCACATAATAAAAGAGCACTTGACTTGGCTCTTTCTAAAGGCAATGGGATCAATATTACCCATAACATATGTCAGTAACGAGTCAAGGGAATGTGTACTTTTTTCAAAAGATGAAATTTTGTGAAATTCTCTTTATATTTTCCTTATATTGTTGTACGCATGTGACATCATGCACTGCAGTAATCTTCTCATCCAGCGGTGACTGCACAAAAACTTCAAAAATTCATAACTTTTGAACGGATTGTCTGATTTTCCTCAAACTTTTAATAATGTGTTTTACAAATATTGCTACATCCTCTCAATCCTTATGTTTATGAAGGTGAACTTGTCCTTTAAAGAGTGGAATCAGCCTGTCTGCAGATTTTCATCATCCTGTCATTAGAGCCTCTGTACTAAAATAATTTGTGATGTGAAAATGGGGTTGATGTTATTACTCGTCTTGGGATATTATCTACTCTTCAGTCTGTCTATATTGCTGAAATTGAAACGTCTGTCAGCCCTTTGTCAAATATTCTGGAATAGATAGGAAAATGTTTTGGATGGAAATGCAATTAGCAATGCATGTATCTGCAACATGGTTTTGCAATGTGTCTGTCATATCATACATAGATTGAGTAACTTTGCATGTGGTACAGCAGTTGAGCATGCTGGATATTCTTAGAAACAGGGTTTGGCAATATAGGGAATGTGAAATTGTAAATGTAAAATAGTACTGAAGCAAAAGAAGGTTTGTGTCATTTTAATTTCAGTGTCAAAGGTCATGGTCCTCATTATCATAGTGGAATCATTGGTAAATCCTGTTTAATATATTTGTGCAGATGACATTACTGGAGGATGTGGATAATTCTGTTTCATTCGGTTGCCCTCTTTTAAAGAAGAGTGGAGTAGGGGTATATTTGAAGCACAAATTAAAGTGTGGGTTGAGTTGAGCAGTCCCCTCTGTTTGCTGCAAGTTTCTCATCTGGTTGATAAGCACTGTAGTCTTCATCACCTGCACTTTCCATCTCACACCGTTCACTGGTAGTGTCGCAGTATCCTATTGGGAGGATGTGAGAAACTGTCCCAGCCAACGAGGCAGATGATGAGCTAAATTTCAAGAGAGCCGGATCAATCCATCATATTTACAGGCTTGTTGGTGTTGCATCAGAGCAGAATAATGTATAAAAGTGCGTCAGCTTTGCTTTAGAATATCACTATTCCAGCAGCCATCTCTGGCAATGTGCCCACAGGCCTTTCACATCCTGCTCGTATTTCCTGTTATTGTCACCCCACCTGCCTTCACCCCCAACACAGTTGGGCGATTTGGATGCTCAAGACTTTGTCTGCTGTTGTGTTATTGTGTATGGGGGCTCTCTTTCCATGACGCTTCAAACTACTTTGTGTAGATGTCATTTGGGGTACAGCGAGGGGTGATCAGAATGCCTTCTCACCTTACAAGGACATGTGGAATGCACACAGTGACTGCTGAGCTACTAAGTCTCCATGTTATACAAATGATGCACAGGATAGAGTGCGTTAGTGTAGGCGTAGCGCACTCGAGGGTATTTACAATTGTGAAACATGCACGAGGCGAAGCCGAGTGCATGTTGCACTACATTGTAAATACCCGAGAGTGAGCTGCGTCTCCACTAACGCCACGAAATAATCCTGTGCATCATTTGTTTTATAAAATGGGTCGAAAACTATCAACATTTTCACGTACCTTTGTGGATCAAGATGTCCGAAGATGTTCGTCCCAAACACGTCGCACTCGGAAATCCCGCACATATAAGTACTGTACGTATATTATACGTACGCCACACTTGTTATGCACACAAGAAAGGCCGGCCGGCAGCCCGAACTAGAAGTTGTTTACAGGATTGACAGCGCGTATAGTAGCGCGCAACGCACTTGTAACAACTGATTGAGCGTGCACTGCTAGTGTAAACATTGTGACGTCAGTGACTTTACGGCATGCATGTTAGTAAGAAATTAATGCACACACACGTGACTCATTTCAGCGCTTCCAATTGGCTACATTCTTGAACCCATTTTATAAAAACTATTATAGATATTTTGTCATATCTGGATAACAGAAATCTCCCTAGTGTGGGAATCATTTTTGCCTATTGAGTTGCATGTAACATAAAAGGATCCCCCAAATTTTGATGTTGAAATGTTGGCAGCCCTGTGACTGCCATAAATACATTCCTAAACACATGTACGTTGAGAGATAATCATGGTAGAATTTACTTAAAAGAATCAAGCCAGCTTGACTGTCTTTGCATCAGCACAGAATTGCAATTGGAAGATAACCATCATGTAAGCCTGTACACGGATGGAAATGAACAGACTGGTTTAAATATTTTGGTCCATTTTCTGTTCATGTCTGCATGTTTTGTGGTGCCCCCCCCCCCCCCAAAAAAAAAAAAAAAAAAAGTGGAGGGGACATTCTACTTATAGGTCATCCAGCAGTCCATCCAGTTCAGCCAACCAAAAACATTAAATTAATTCCACCCAACCTTAGCAGTACTATAACTTAGACAACACATTTCACCACACATGGAATAATGCTCAATTCGTAATTGAAGGCCTGTAGTATATGATAGGGGTTAGGAGGATAACCTATTACCTAATCATTGACAGTGAAGTCCAGAATATCTTTGCCAACTGGTGAATAAAGTTAGCCAGCAGATGTGCCAACTGGCAAGTAAAGCATAACAAGAATTTAAGGTTGATGCCAGATTCAGAGGTCAAGGTTATGTAGTGGACGCCATCTACATGATATCAAAGAAGAGCTATACAAATGGCGTAATGTAGTGATGATTTTTACAAAGATGATTGCATCCCAGCAATTTTGCTTTGAACAACCTCATTGCTCTAGTATTGAAATCATGCAATTAAACCCATTATTCTGCTCCCACAGTGTGAAAGTTCGTTTAGTGTGTGTGTGCATGTGAATGGATTTGCCTCAAGTGAATTATTGCAGATTTTTTCTGGCAGCCATCCTGAACAATACATCATAAATTTCAAAATCATCTCCTCTCCCCAACAGGCAAATTTCTGTCACATGAAATAGTTCAAAGTCTTCGAGCACTGTGTGTATTAAAAAAACAAAACAAGATACCTAAAAAAAGTCACTTGAAATATGTTATCACCACTCACACCATTACCCCCCCCCCCCCACCCCACCCCCTCTACAAAACAAAACAAAACTACTTTACTGGAGGAGGCTGCAGGGGTAGAATACTAAAAGGTTTAATGTACAGTGGATTATGGAGGGATGCATTGTGCACTGGAATTGAAGTTGAGGGAGTAGAATTATTCAACAGACACCAGAAACAAACAAATAGAAACAGATACTAATGATAGTGGTGCCACCCTCAGCATTTGTGTCTCTGTGTAAAGTGAGTCCTGATATTTTGTTGTTTTTTATATGTATTTAAAGAGTCTACTGTGATTGTTTGGTGGCTGAAAATTGAATGTTATCACATATTAAAAAAAAAATGCTGTAATGGAGTGATGGCTGAAAGTAACATTAATGCTATCATATGAATAGATATAAGTATTAAGTAAGATGCAGCAGTGCTTGCCCTGGATGCAACCTGTAAAACATGTATTCATCTTCCAATATTGTCATAACATGATTAATGGCATTATCGGCCCTCGATGTAAACAAACATCATGTTTGTAGTTGAAATAAAGTAGGTATACTTTATAGTTTGTACATAGGGGTGTAGAAATATGCTATCACAGACCAGGACCCTATTTACACATGGGCCGGCTTAATCGAGTCGGCCTCACCAGAGGTGGACCGAAACTGGGGCGGCTTCAAGCCGCCGTCAGTCCACTTGTGTGTTTAGACTTACGTTCGTTCGAGGCGGCGTGAGGCCGGCCTCACGCCGGCGCCAGTCGTATGTGTAAATGGGGTCCAGGAGAGGTCTACCACAATTATAAGTATCTACAATTCATGTATTAACAATCTTTCTTTTTCTATCAGAAGGTGAACCACATATTTTGTAGAGGTGTATAATCACAACGATGAATGCTAAGTTTGCAGGAAGCAACCGTTATGTATTTCAAGGATATGATCTGTGCCCTGACCTGCCTGTGTTGTTTGCTAGATAAACTGCAGTGCCATTTATGTGACCTTTTCATAGTGCTCCTTTTGATAGGAACCTTTTGTAAATGGAGCACTTAGGTGTGTTTGTGTATTGGAAACGTTCAGTTTCTTGGCATGCCTGAAATTCCTCATGACTTGAGGACAATAGGAACATTGGAAGTAATTGTTTGATCTTCAGTTCTTTGTGGCTTCCTCACATACCACATTGATATGAGAAGGCAAAGAATGAAATGAGAACATGAAGTTCATTATACTTGTGACCTCACCAAACGTACAGTGTAGCAACATTGAACATACGATGTTAAGTATTACGAGGCGTACGCAGAAGAAAAAGGTGGAAGCACCTCATATCGTTGCCATTTTGTGCTGTTGGTTGCCAGAGTTGGCACTCTTTTTTAGTAAAGGCGTTATAAGATACACTTTAAGTTAAGCAAGACCCAGGTGACACATAATCTAGTTAAGATAGGCTACTTGAAAAATTATATATAAACAGCTGTATGAAGTTCTGTTTTGAGAGAGAATAGGAAATATGCATTCTTTGTCAGGGGGGAATGGTGCAAATCTCTAAAATGCCAGGCTGTTTTTATTTCAAGTTTCCCACAATCCATAGTACTGTATGATATTATTAGATACGCATAGGTGCATGATGTGTATGTGTCAATGTCTTGAGAATTTGAGATTCTGTTTTTTCCATAAGACATAGTGGTGAATGCATTCCCAATTGTCTGTCTTAGAATCATGTTAATAGTCGTTCTCTTCAAAAGCTTTTGTTTACATGCTTGCTAAATCTAGTCGATCTGGTGTAACCAATGGATCACTTTGAATATATGGTCATTTCCATTCTTTGTATCTAGTGTTTTAATGACGAGTAGAGTTTGGCAAGAATCCCTATATTATTATGTGTATTATGTGACTGACAGAAGACAGAATACGTCAATATGTCAGCAGACAGAATAAGGTGCGGTAAAGGACTTGTAATGTACATTGGGTATTTTTCTAGATGTTATTGCTTTACCTGAAGTGCGTAAAGCAGAGCAAATGTATGACAAATGAATCATGTATTTTTTTGTGAGAGACACAACCTCCAAAGCTGTGCATATTTTACTAATATTTCTAATACTCAGTGGTATTTCTTCACAACAGTCAAGGTAGAATACAGATTACTTGTACATCTGTATAAATACCATGTCTTGTAGATGTGTAGGCTAGGTCAGGTTTCATGACTTCTACCAGGGTGATCATTTGAAGTGCAAGTAACTGAATTTAAGTAGCACCATGTATGTAATAGTACATTCTATGTTCATCTTTTCACCCATGTGTGCATATCATATTTCACTCTTTATTGGGGAATGCAACCAAAAATTGTATAAACATTCCTCACATGACTTGATGTGCACCAGCAGAAAGAGGCAGATCCTTAAGGATAGCAAGCAATGTATCAGTGTTGGTTGAAAAAAGGGACTTGGTCTTTTGTCAGTTTTGTCAAGAAAATTTTGGAGATGAAAGGTTGGAGTTGAAAGTAGCTTTATGAATCTTATAAGCATTTTGTACCACAATTATGTGTAGCTCCTGACAAATATCTGCACATGGTGTAATGGATACCTTTGCTATGTAATGCAATAATTTCAGTGTGAATGCAGTGTATTTTATTAATGTGCTGAGCATTAGCCCACACTACCAGTTGCTTTTTCTTTCTTTTTTTTTCTTTTTTTTTAAACAAATGCAGGCTTACCAGCATAACTTTGGCAACCTGAGGACACCTTGAGGTGGAAAAATGATTGATTGAAATGTACATGCCCTCACTTGGGCAAGATTGAAATCCAGATGCGCTTTGTAACATATCGTGCATTGGATGTCAGTTTTGACTTGTACATGACCCATCACAGTGAAAGCACGATAATGCTTCCCAACACAAACAGTTTGTGTTCTTGTGCATGATTAAATTCTTTGACCTTTAAGCTTTTCAGCGATACAGTGTATTAAATTTGTCACATCTTTTTTTTTTCCAAAGACCTGCCACTGAAATGGCAAGAAAAGTAGCCTCCAATTCGAAGCAGTTTTGAGAAAATCAGCTTATAATAAAGAAATTCAGATGCAGTCCAGCCAATGAGACAATAGGTTAATACAAAACACCATAATAGCATGCATCATCAATGAAATTTTGGAATGCCAAATCACGCTTTTGGACTTTGAATTTAGACAGGAGTTAGTTAATTGATTGTTGTGTTTTTTAAATTGATCAAATTCTGTACTTTTCAGGCACCTTTTATTTTGCATTATGCTCTTTTTTTTTTTCTTTCTTTTCTTTTCTTTTTTTTTTCCTTTTTTTACTTTTTTGTCTGTGACTCTTTTGGCGGCACTATGGTTAGGGTGTCTTATTGGAGCATGACAGGGTATTATGAAGGTGAGAAAAAACCAAAGACTGTCATATCTTTGGAGGTATCAAATATAAGTTAATGCCTGCTGGCCTGTTTTTCTTCTTTTTTTTTTCTTAGGTTAGGTTAAGTGCTCATTGGAACAAGTTGAGGTAATATATACCTAGTTCTCATGTATCATTCTAGATCTTCTGTAAAGAATGGTACAGGCACATTGAATAATGTTTGCATGTAGACACTCATTTGCATTATAGTCCATGCTCAGTTTACAGATTTAGCCATGCACATTTCAGCTAATATTGTGAGGTTGTCCATTTATTGCACTGCAAGAAGATTAAAAAAAAAGCTTGTTGATGACTTTGTAGAATGCAAAATCTATTTATGTTTGTATACTTCAGTCAAGTGGAAAGCAAGTGAACGAATTGGTGTCAGGAGGGGAAAAAAAGGTGCTATGTGTTTAGTTGAGACAACCCTTCCAAAGTCAAAGCAAGATATCTCAGTAAACATATATTACTTGTATACTCTCCATGATACATACATATACATACCTATATTTTATGTGAAATGTAAAAAAAGATGTAAATGCCAAAATGTCAGTATTGTACTGCCACTACATACATGTATTTATCTGTCTTTAGGGTAAATGGGGAGACATTTACCGGACTACCGACTGTAACACCCAGCTTGTATGCATAGCATAGGTGCTGTGTAGTGGAATCAAAACCTGCCTGTTACAATGTTTTGAAGAGGTTTGGAATGTCGAGTGGTTTTGCCTGGAGTTAGTTGATGTCAGATTTGGGCCTTGCAAAAAGAAACAGATTTTAGGCACAAGATGTTTAGATATCATTGGAAGTCAATGTCACCATGCTCTGTTTTAGATGTGTATTACTGTATACGTCATATATTTAGTGAATCTATTTTTTTTTCTTTTTTGCAAGTCAGGACTTCCCAGCAATTTCACAAGTGGTTAGATTTGTGATTGTGGAGTGCAGTAATAAGCAGAGGAATCTGTGCGTGTATGTCACATTCATGTCGAGATCAGACTTCATATTTTTGTGTGTTAAATTTTCAACTGGCACCTGGCTCACAAAATTCACGAAAATTAAAACCTCTGCAAGTATAACGGCATATACAGTACTTGACATAATGAAGCAACGGGAGATTTGATTGCAAAGATGTTGTGTAACAGTTACAAGAGCTTTAATTTTCAAGATCTTGCAGTTATAGACTACCTATTTTTCTCATTTTTTCCATATTTCTTTCATGTTAATGCCTTACATTAAGAATACCTTGAAACAGAACAGTTTCCCCCCAAGTACTTTTGTGTATGCTTTCTGTATGAAAAGTACCGTGTGTATTTATTTATCCGAAAGTGAGTGTACTGTAGTAGACTGGGCTGTGTTTTGTATTTTTCCAATAATCATTGTGTATGTAAATTGATGTCTTGTATTACTCAAATTTAAGCAATGGATGGAAGGGGCAAATGGAAGGATATTTTTGATTTGCTTTGAAAATAATTGTATAAATAAAAAAAAGCATTTTTTCAATAAATTCCTGAAAATAAACGTTTCTCCAATCAGTGTGGTTTATGAGTGGTGTCAAAAGGGATTTCAGAGGTCAAAGAAATTGTGACAGAGTGCAGACAGAGGTATCTTACATTGAAAGGAGCTACCTATGTGAGTGCATGTAACAGGAATGCACATTGTGCTTGAAAGAAGTTACTGATCAATATCGAGTCGCAGTCTTATCAAGTTTGGTCACAAAATGAGTTCAGCACCATTTTTAAAACATTTTAAAGTGAGTCCATCATTAGATCAGGCAAGGTAAAAACCTTTCCAGTGATACCTCACTTGTTACATATCAAGGAGTATTTTTGAAATTCTGGCTAGAAAAAATATCTCATATTCCCATATTTCTTTTGTTTTTGGCAGCTTTAGTCCCAAACATCCTAAAATAAGCAAGAATGGAGTTGACTCATTCTGCGACCACACTCCTTAATTGATAAAGGTGCTGTAGAGAGAGAAAATAGTGTATATGAATCTAAAAACTGTATGGTAATTCATGCCATGTTATAATCTGGGGGCCATTTCATCAGAAATTCTGTCAGATTTTTTTTTTTCTGACAAACTGCCTGAAGCTATATAGTGAAATCCTTGCATTTTATCAGCTGAGAGAAAACGTGTTTGAAAAGATATCTGACGAAATGCCTAAAAGTCCTGTTTACCTTTGGGAGCAGTGATTTAAAAAAATGTTCAAGATAACACGTCTGATGCATATGTGTAGGTCAGTCGTATCACCAAAAATCCTACCTCACAAGAATTTCACAATAAATCCTTAAATATAAGGAGATATCACTGTTTTTCTCAATAAACCATAACTGTAGACGGTTTATTGTTAGCATTTTATATATTTCACAATACTTAACATCCATTATACTGATTCAAATTTTTTCATTAGTTGTTTCTATCCCTAACTCACATTTTGAAGCACAATTGCTGGGTTTATGTTTCATCTGCAAATGGTAAATTATGCCTTTAATGTATAAACTCACCCCTATGTAGAGGTACATTTAACGAACCATACAGTGCGCTAGATATTGTGTTCTCTTGGTGTCATTCCTTTTACCTTGCTCTGGGGTGTCATTCATTTTAAAATATCCACCTGCTCTGTTCTCACCCAACATATTTTCTCTCTTCCCTTTCCCTGACAGTTAATACTGTACTTTACCAAAGCAATACAATGGCAGTTACAAAGTTCAGACATAGCACTATCTGACAAAATAAGTCAGGTCATGTAAAAAGTCACAATAATGGATGGAACGTGCATGCTTTCTCAAGGGCATATATTATTTTCTACCGTGTGATGTCACGCATGACCGACATTGCTGTGTAGTGCCTCCATGTACTGTGTTGGTAATCTGACTAGAAATTGGTGTGACAGCAAAGAATGGAAGAGATTTTTTCACTGCCCAGAATGTCAGGGGTGAATATATTGCAGAGATTTATGTAAAAAAATACCAATGTACAATGTAGAGACATGTAAACAGGGCCCTATTTTAGCAAAATATATAATTATAAATTTCCTTACCACACAGGCTGCTATAGACTTACCAAAGAAATCAACTATACAATCAATTATAACTCTTCATAAAACAGGGCCCAGGAGAGGTTGATTGCATATGAATACAGTAAGAGTCAGAATCAAAAGGATATTTTCCATTCGTGACACGCATGCGTTCAGTATCAAAGTACAGTAAATGTAGTTGACATGTACCCCGTTTACAGTGCCCTCCTTCATTTCAGTGTATAAACGCGCAAAAGGCCAAATGCGGGGCCAAAATTGGCCACGCATTTGGCCACGCTCTGGAGGTGGTCTCGGCCCGGCCTTTTCTCAGTGTAAACCAAAGATAGTAGATAGTCTTTTGGTGTAAACGCAAACTGGGCCAAATGCGCGGCCAATTTTAGTCTGGCTACCAGACCCTCTGCCCGTTCTAGTTCGCTATTCAGGATATTAACCCCCTCAACGTCGAAAACTAGTATAGTTTTAGGTGGTTTTGTCCTGCAAAGGATTTTTCTTTCGCCAAAGGCCTTTGCCCGAACGGTTACAGCTCGTTATTCCGAAGGTTCGTTATTCCGAAGGCCCTTCAGTCCGAAGATTCCTTATTCCGAAGGTTCGTTTTTCCGAATTTCATTTTCGGATGAACAAATCTTCGGAATAACGAACCTTCGGAATAACGCCACAAATGTTCGGATTAACAAACCCTTTTTCATTTTCGGATTAACGAACCTCTAGGTAAAGGGAATTTGCGTGTTTGGGATTAACGAACCTTCGGAATAACGAACCTTCGGCATATCGAACCTTTGGAATAACGAACAGCACCCGCCCGAACGGCGACTTCGTCGCCACGGAATCCAGTTGGCAAAGGGTCTGAAAATCAGACTATACCGAATAGCGTTTGTTTCAGTGCCGTTTTAATATACGGCACTGGTTTGTTTACAAGCACAGCGCCACTACGACAAAATATTGAAAGGTTTGAATTAAAAGCGCGGCCGAGCCCCGTCCACCGAACTAAAACGCCCCGACAGTGTAAACGGACAAAATTGCGGGGCTCGGCCCCGCAATAATTGAGACTGGGCTCGGCCCAGCCCCGCACTGTAAACGGGGTTTTAAATTCGTAGTATTTCACATGTGGACGCGATTTGAGTTCAGTGCAGGGGCAAGAGTTAATACACGTATTATTATTTATTTATGCTAGTTGGGAAATAACTCAAGAGTATGTTGAACTATACTTCATGAAGTAAGAAATGCAGCAGAGTATGACATTGTTACTGTGTTATGAAAGTCTTAGATCGAAGGTCAGAATCAGAACTTACTGGAAGCACTTGGAGAGGTGCATACAGTGCAGCTGTGGACATCCTTGAAAAAAACATACATATATATCTTTTCTGTATATTTATATATTATGATATATTTGTATTCATATATTTATATATCTATATATTCATCTAATCAAACTCAGGAAAAGTGTGAACTGAGAAAGGAGGCTCTGAAGTACAGTGTCTATTCAAGCGCTTAATCTTTACCAAACCGTGCTGGCTGTGCGATGAATGGGAGAAAAAACAGGAAGTAAACCACCAGACTAACAACAATGAAGGGATTTTCAGATTAAACTGAAATTAAGCATGCCTAATTAACACATTCTGTCCATAATTAATGCCAACTTTCAAAGCAGTAGCGCTATCCTTTCAAAAGTTATTAGAGTTGAAAGTGAAGAGTGTGGACTAGGATTTTCAGAAATGAAAAAGGGATTCTAAAGATACACCTCATCACACTATTCTACCAAAAATGTTCGAGATAAACTACTAAAAAAACACACACTTTCCTGCCCGTTTTATGTTAACCAAATTTTAGTATAATGTAAAAAAAAACCCGCTCCTTCAGAAAATATGAAAAAGTCAAGTTCGGCTAGGTTGACCCATTTCACTTATTTTCAGTCCTCACGCAAAATCAGTGTGTGCGACTTTATGTTCGTTTTGAGGTGCGCGGTCACATATAAAGAAAATTCCACAAAAATTCCTTTTTCACGAAAATTACAAATTCCATCAACTTGATACTGACATATTATGTTAAGGGTAGCAATTATTCCCCCTGCTTTCTGAAAGCGATTAGTCAAGTGTTCTTTCATAAAGATAGAAAAGTGAATTTTTGTTTGTCCACTCATACGTCTAGCCTCTAGTAGTCTCCTCATCCAGCGGTTCCAACACCAAAACTTTCAAAAATTCATAACTTTTGCATCGATTGCCCGATTTTCCTCAAACTTTCACTGATGTGTTCTACTAATGATTCTGCTTTCACTCAATCCACATTGCTCTTTGGGTTTGCGTTCCCTTTAAAATTCTTTACCTTCTGTCAATTTTTTTTTTTTTTTTTTTTAAAGTTGGTAATAGGATTGTGTGTGTGGATGGAGACTATGTACGTGGAGAGCGTTGGTGCGTTGGATAGTGGATGACTTGAGTTGGGCAGGAACGTAGGTGGCGTGCAGTGGCGTATGGGGGGGGGGGGAGCAAGGGGGGCACGTCGGGCGCCACTCCTTGGGGGCGCCAAAAACGAAAAAACAAAACAAAACAAAAAATTGCCCGGACGGGGGTGGGGGTTAGGGAGGGGGGGGGGGGGCAGAAAACCAAATCAAACAAGATAAGAACAAAACATGATGATGACGCGGACAAAATGACAATGTTTATTGTGTTCACACATGTTATTTTTATTTAGCAGGCAAAATGTTACACGGAGCAGCGGCTGCAATTACTTTCGTTCTGATCGCCGATTGGATCAAAAGAGGGCGCCAACGGCCTCGAACATACGGGGGGGGGGGGGGGGCGGAGAAAACCAAATCAAACAAGATAAGAACAAAACGTGATGATGACGCGGACAAAATGACAATGTCTATTGTGGTCACAGACACATTTTATATTTAGCAGGCAAAATGTTACACGGCGCAGCGGCTGCAAATAATGAATGTGACGTCCGGGCGAGGGTTTGTGTGTGTGTGTGTGTGGGGTGTGTGTGTGTGTGTGTGTGTGTGTGTGTGTGTGTGTGTGTGTGTGTGTGTATGTGTGTGTGTGTGAATAACAATAAATGTGTGAACAATAAACACGGTAATTTTTGTCCGCGTCATCATCATGTTTCGTTCTTATCTTCTTTGAGTTGGTTTTTCTGCGCCCCAACCGCGTATGTTAGAAACCGTTGGCGCCCTCTTTTGATCCAATCGGCGATCGCTTCAGAACGAAAGAAATTGCAGCCCCTGCACCGTGTGACATTTTGCCTGCTAAATATATATAAAATGACATGTGTGAACACAATAAACATTATCATTTTGTCCGCGTCATAATATCATAATGTTAATAGTTACTTGAATTATCAACCATATATTTCCTGCAACTTTAGTTTTAATTCAATTTTCATTAGCTTTTGTGATGCGTAGAGTATTGTTAACTTCACGTATTTTTCTTTGTTACTACATTGTATTGATGTTGTGTTATTTTGTGTATGAAAATGTTGTTGGAAATGAAATGAAATGAAATGAAATGAAATGGAATATTGAAGAGAATCCCGTACTTCCTATATACGAACATGTTCAGAAAATGCTCACACTGATTTGTAAGTTTTAGCAAGCTTTTGGATTTGTCGCATGATCTGTTATTTCATATACAGGGCAAGCCACCATATAACAGTGTGCCAGTATTGTATGACTTACAAGTACAACGAACTATGAGATAAGTGCAATGTTTCCTACACAGAAATATACAAATTTCGGCTCACTCGCTCGTACTAATTTAGAGTATTTTTTTTTTCAAGTCCTCAGTTTGTTGGTATAAATCGTTATCTATAAGGCCGTCACTATTATCTTGATTAGAATTGTAAGATGTAATAATCAAAAAAAAAAAAAATGACAAGAATTCCATGTTTTGTGAGCTGAAATACAAAAATTTTCGGCTAGCTCGCTGTGCTGGCTCGACAAAATTTATTACATTTAAATCACCCTCAAAAGACCCCTTTTAAGTGCTTGAAAAAGCATATCATGTGGACTTGGGTTTTTTAAAAGTCCCTGCCGGGATGTTGTTGGGGTTGAACACTTTTTCAGAAATTAGGGGCGTAATTTTCGCGCTTGCCCCGGACGCCGTTTTCCCTAGATACGCCACTGGTGGCGTGCTGCCGTGAAGTTTGTGTAGACTGCCAAAATGCTGTGGCAGTCAGTCTTGTCAGCCGTCTTCTTGACTTGTGCAGCGTCGTGTCTTTGGGGATGATATAATAATCGATGTGTGTGTGTGTCGTAGATGTTTGATTTTTTGTGTTGGTGTGCATAATTGACAATGTTGCTCGTGCTTTACGATGGCTGAGTCTTCGGCAGGTTTGATGTTCTTTATTAAAGTGCAAATTCCAATCTTACTTATTGTCTTGTAGCTGAAGAGAATGGCACGAATTTTACCGAATAGGATCGAAAGTAAATGAATAAGAAAAATAGGAGAATTTTAAATGTCATAATCTAAATTATGATTGCACTTAAACTGCGACATTGGTTGCAATCATATAGGCCTATACACAAATTTGTAGAGGCATCGTATGTCGTTGCCTTACACTCTCCCATCACTGTTTTTTTTTTTTCGCGAAAATGTCATTAAGATTATTTTCATGTATTTACTCGATAATTTAGCAGATCCAAGCCATTTTATCGCCAAGTGGTACCGTTGCTAGGTTTTATTACAAGACTGCAATACTCCCGAGGATACAACTCGTCTTAATTGATATCACGTCAAAGGAGGTAATTCTCTGGAGATAGTTATACAATCCACTATGCACACAGCATTCGGCGCTTCGTGAGGGGATGACTTTGTCACCTTCACTTTGAGCGTGCGGTTGCAACTAATATCACTGTTTCTGGAAGACGTGAAATATACAATTTACAAAACTCTCATGATATTTCATGTTCGGTATTTGACGTTACCTTTCCTAGTGTCTTCATTTAACTGTAATACGGTTTGTGGAAATAGAAGCCGATCGTGTCCCCATATATACTTATATACCGACTAAGTTTTTCTTGGGACTCGAGACTTTTTGTTTTCATAGCGAAAAGATTTCTTGGGACGCCTCGATCTACTGCTGTTTTTGTTAATTGTTTGGATGTAAGTTGAATATTACCTGAAGGACAAGGGACGAAACAGACTTTGTTGTTTTTGTTATTGTTGTTGTTCTTCTTCTTGTTCTTGTTCTCACTTTTAATACAGTATTGGTGGAGATGAGAATTGGGCTTTTAACTTTTTGCGAGATAACAAGAAAACACTTATGAAATAGTACAGAGCATACCATTTTAAGAGGAATTCAAAGTTTATTTGATGAAAATCGGGTTTGGCATGACTGAAACATCCAAAAACAAAGTAAAACAAAGCGATCGTAAAAAAGTGTGGGTCCCACACTCATTGGAATCATTCTGTTTTGGATATCTCAGCCATTTCAAAACCAATTTTCATCAAATAAACGTTGAATTCCTCATGGAATTACATGCTCTTTCATATTTCATAGGAGGTTTCTCATTATCTCACCAAAAAAATGTTAGAAACCTGAAACGAGGTCTCAACCAAAACTATACGATCCCCGAATAGAAGGACACGTACCAAATACAGCAACAAAGAGCTGCAGAGAGTTCACCCATTCCCCGTCGTGGCTTACGTATCTTTTTACTGGAAGAATTTTAGATTTAAAGAAAATGTACGATTTTCTTCTAATTTTCTTCTAATTGCAATTGCACAGCAAAGTCCTGCACTTTCAAGACTAATCCGCATTGCCTGGATATAGTAATGTTGAATGTTGGCACAGCAGGGTCCCATTTCATAGCAGATGTTATGATAGCAGCTCTTTGCTGGAACGGCAACTTCCCATGGCAGCAGCCAATCAGGTAGCTGGATTCTTATCATTACCATGATGATTATCATTCCAGCACGAGTTGCTATCATAATACAAGTACTTTTTATGATAATTGAACCCTGATGTTTAGCTCGGAGTTATCTCATCGGTATAGCTTGTTTTGAAAGTTCGGATGCAGCCATCAAATTCTGAGTCACAACATATACCCCTTTCATATTGGCCAAAAACACGGCACGTCCTCCGGAGGACGTGCCGTGTTCATCCCAGACCACTGTTAATATTATGAAAGCTCGACTCGGCGTGAACACAGCACGAACAGTGGATGAACACGGCATGAAGTTCGTGCTACACCGTCTAGCACAAGGAGGACGTGCCGTGTTTGTGCTAGACGCTGCCAATATGAACGGACACGGCATACAACCGGAACTGGAAATCCCAGATAAACACAACTGCGAGCGCGCTAGTACTCTCTTAATTTCTAGGACTTAAATTTTAAATCTTTCTTACGACTTAAAATATTTTAAGTCTTTAAGACTTATAATTAGGTGGCTTCGATTAAAAGTTGAGTGTCGAAGCTGTTCGCAATCTAAATCTAACAAGGACTTAAACTTTCAGCCAATCAGATGACTTGTAAATGACGTCATGCGCTATCTTGAACCGCCTAAAACCGGAATTGGCGCTGGCCGTCACTTTGCTTCATGCGATGCTAGATAGCGTAGTCATACACACACATTCAGTGCACAATATGTGTATGTACTTGTACCTACCATGTTTATTGCAAACAAACGCTATTGACTCGAACAGTTGAGTTGGTCTTGAAGGCAGAAGTCATGCAGGCCGGAGTTTTTTGAGGGCATGATCTGACGGAAGCTTGACCAAGTTGCTTAAAGGTGAGCATATTACTGTATGAATGCTTAAGAATGTGTTTGATAACTCTGGGACTCAGTAACCAAAGATAAAAGATGTTAAGATGTGCACTAACCGCCCTACATTTTTGGCGAGTTTGAGCCTTGCCGCTGACCAACGCTGTATACAGCGCTGTCCATCCCTGAAGCGCCAGTGCTAACGTTAGCTGTTCATGGCTAATTAGTAATGTGTCTATCCAAACATTGTAACAAGTTACATGAAGGCTAACGTTATACTTGTATTGTGGGGGCTCTATTTCGGTGAAACTGCAAGTACAAGTGTAATAATACAGGGACTCTTATAAAGCGCCCATTCTACCTAATGATTTACGATGTTGGTGTCTTGACTGAAAGGTAAAGCTATGGGCATTAAACAGGCTACTGTAGCGTGGGCATAACAGGCTACTGTAGCGTAGGCCTAACTGTCGTCTAACACTGAGTAACAGTAGGCACCTAACAAGTTAGTGTCAGTTCACCCCTTCCTACACTCTTGTAAATGTAAGGTTTAATTTATCAATTTCTACGTAGAAAGGCACAGTTCTAGGCCTTATCATGCCCTATCCTGTGATAAAATGTAGGGCATATGCTGTTAGATGGGTTTTATTTTTAACGTTGTGTTTAGGCCACCAATAGTACGTAGACCCTATATGGGCGCTACAATAGAACTGCGACCAGCCCAAACACGAAGCCCCCTGTGTAATGAGCGCCCCAGGGTTTAGGGCGCCAATGTTGCAATGCCAGTGCAGTGGCGTCAAGCTCTGAACTTTAAAAACTTCTATCGTATGGGCCATATTGGCTGACATCACCAATTTCTATTGACTCCCATATTAAAATAGGGGGTCTACAATTAATAAACAGTTTCTGTTCCACTGCATGACTAGGTCTACTGAGTCTGATGTCACAATGAACAATTACCTGTGGCGTGTGCACTCAACACTCTTACTATCAAGCGTGCATCATGTCACTCATTTTACTGGAATAATCAACTTCAATGCTACTTGCACTCGGCTGCGTACATGTGTATGTAATGTGAATGTGCTACTGATTTGCATTCCATGAAAATACTTCTACTATTATTACTACCACTCAGTAGTAGGCCTGGACACCTAGGCCTTATGGTTGCCATTTCTGCACTGAATTCAAGACTCTTTCTTGAACTAGTAAGTCTGTTAGTGTTATTGTTGAAGGCGTTGTATGAAACAAATAATGTATGGAATTAACTCGTGCAATGGAACAAGATTTCGCACCTGGATAAAGGTAATCTACTCCAGTCTTTCTCTTTGTAGCATAATCAATGTGGTGATCTGTGTTTGAGTAGAAGGATCTAGACTTAAAAATTCTACAGATCTACACTTCTGGCTGAGATGTATGCATTAAGCATCACATACACCAGTGAGAGAATGTAGTGAAGTTTTACAATATATGAGGCCTTTTTTTATTTTTTACTTTTAATATTTTTTAAGATAAAGGGAATGCAAATTACCTGTTATTTGTATAATTTGTACTCCAAGGAGTACTCTGTCAGGACTATCCCTTCTTGGTGTTTAGATATGCAAGACATCCCTGGTATTTCTAAAAATTGATTTTAACAATAACATCTGAAACAAAAATCAGAGATATCGGTCTCATTTTTTCCTCCAGCATGAAATACAACCCTCGAGACCAATAAGAAATAATTAATTACATAAAAATCTAGAAGTGTGGCTATGACGACCATTTATACCCCGAAGCATATTTGTTTTCTTCCTTTTTTTTTGTCAAGCGTTTCTGTTTTTCATTTTCCACTTCCTTATCACTGATATTTCACAGTTTTTGTGTTTATTTTCAGATCAATGCGGACTTTGCCCAGTTGTACCGAGAAAAGTGCAGGAGATGGTGAACAGATGGGGGCCATTTTATGTCAATAGAATCTTGCACTTGCCAAGCAAAACCACCCTTAGTTGCAAGACATCGTAAGAAGATGTGAAGACATGGATGGAGACAGTAAGTCCTTCCGCCAATCCTCATAGATCTTGTGGCATTGATTATAATTACTGGAACAATTTCTGTCCAAAGTGTAAGAGTAAAACTTACTCATTTGTTTATGCTTCATTGCTATTACACATTTCAGGAAAGTGAATGTGCACGAGTTTGCTCTTCGTAGACTGATATTGATAATAAGTCGAAAACTGAATGTTAGGGATTGTCAGAGCTGATACAATACGTCATATCTAATATGTTAAAGAGATTGGGTGAAATACTTAAAGTTGAAAAAAAAATTGTATTGTGTTCCATTCTATAGGAATTTTGTGGAATGTCACTACTTGCAGCGATGCTTCACAGACCCAACATCCCCATGTAGAAGAAAGGGAGAGGACCTCTCATGCTCCCGAGGGATGCCCAGCAGTACCTGGTGCAGAATGACTATGTGCCTGTAAGTACAGTATATGCTTAATGTTTATAGACTTGAAATCAGTTCATGATCAAATCACTGAGCTTCCAATTTTGAGAATTATCAATAGGCATGTTTCATTGGGCTTTTAAGTACCAGCTCATGTTTAGAGAAGAATATTTGAGCTTCGTATCTTACAAAGCAAGACTCGTGTAGAATCTGCATGTACTCAGTAACAGGTGGAATTTAAAAATCTGAATTTCTCATGCTGTCGTGAGAAATGCAAAGTTTTATTCTCTGATATCAGTGTTTTTGAAGCGATTCTTCTCAAACAAACTTTAGAACATTCAGCAATGAGTATTGTGAAGGGGTATCTACCGTGTTTTGACAGTTTTCTTTTAAATTCATTAAATTACGGATTAAAAATGCATGCTGACTTCTATTGATTTGTAATAATATGTACATCAAATATCTTATGAGTCTGGAACATGTAAATATCAAGTAGGCCCCACCCCGATGATGGCAAAAAGTAATCTGATTTCTGGGAATTTTTTTCAAGGCTTTGAGGTTTACCAGATCAGTGAGACAAAATGTTTTAAAATAATATGTTCCGAAATATATCAGAAATATTTACTTGTACATCACAAACTAAAAGTTATGTGATGAATATGTTATTAGTACATTGTATTTAAGATCAATATGTAAAATTATATTTTAATATTTTTTTCCCTCCAGAGTGCCCTCTCACTGAGAACTTAACTTCCCTCTATGTGATGCAAAGTTTATTTGATAATAATTGCAGCCTTTGTCATTTGCTCAAACGATTCAAGTGAAATTTAGTTCGAAATATCAGTACTGCTATACATGTTTAATCTCTTTTCAGGTAGGAACCAATGTTCATGGCATTGCTGATGCAGAGACTCCAACCCCAGCCCCAAGCATCTTCTGATCTGGAGATTCTCCCACCTGAAAGCCCTAACAAACGGGAAACGCCAAGTTGATCCGCGCGAAACGTATACATCACGAGCGAGAAGCGCAAAGTTCAGTGATGCTAAAGATGCCACCTTCAGCCAGCCCTGCTTAGTCAGATAAGGGAGTGACTAGACGTACATCCAGTATTTTCTCATCCTGGACAAGACCATACTAAGTCCAGGCTGGAGATGACCGGAAGCAAGAATTTGACAGACTCTTTAAAGCCCACTGTGTCTTCATCGTCAAATATGCTTGGGTGCTTGAAGCATTCTTTGATTTTGTGGCGGCATATTCATGTACTGCTACAATCCCGAGTGAGGGCTTCGTTCTGGGCATTAGCCACGAACTTCAAGAACACGTCAGTGTATGATGCTAGTAAGATTTTCCGACATTGTGCCACAAACCCATGCACACAAGAAGCATATCTGACTTGCCCTGATGTGCAGCAAAGTTTTCTTAATTTTCGGTGAATTCTTAAATCAAAGTAACACAGGTAAAATGCTGCAATGTTTCCTTTGAAGATACTATCATGCATAATGTTTGACTCATGGATATTGAGTTATGTTATGTGTGCCTCACTTTTCCATTTATATTGAGCTACAAATCCATGCACACAAGAAGCATGTCTGTCATACCCTGGTTGTAGTAAAGTTTCCTTGTAATTTTTTTGTGTGCATTTTTAAATGAAAATAACACAATAAGGAAAGTTAATGCCGCAATGTTTCCTTTAGAGGTGCTATCATGTATGTGTGTGCCTCACTTTTGCATTTGCATTGCTACGTGAACATTTAAACAATATTTCAAGTTTTTATACATGTCCAGTTTCAATTTATTTATTGTTCATCTTTGGCTTGTTTTCTGTATATTATGTCTGGTTGATGATGAAAAAAAAAAGTAATGCCAGATCCGCATTGATTTAAATTGAAAGAAGAAAGTTTAAGTTCCCCTGAACAATTTTGTAATTATTCAACGATTACCTAATTTTCATCACTCCCACAGTGTTGTTGAGCCATTGTCCATCACATTTATTGAGCGCTGATTTGTTGCTATTTTCATTATGACATTGTGGCTAAACACTTTAATATGAAACTCTCTATTTATAAAGAAATAAACTTTGGTTTTCCAGCCAAAGTATGTGCTTGAACCCACGAGGAAGGATAGATTCAGCGCAGATGGGCACCTTAAACAAATTTAGAGCATTTGACTTGAAATTTGGCACACATGACCACTATGGTATATAGATATGGAAACAATGTGGTGAGCAATGCGTTGCCATGGTAACAGCTTTTTTAAAACCAAAAAACATACAAAAATATTGTGGATTCAGCTAACTTCCTTTAGTCTTCGAGCATTTAGCTAGAAATTTGGCACAAAAG
Organism: Diadema setosum; assembly: GCA_033980235.1. Taxonomy (NCBI): domain Eukaryota; kingdom Metazoa; phylum Echinodermata; class Echinoidea; order Diadematoida; family Diadematidae; genus Diadema; species Diadema setosum. The sequence goes on from CM067059.1 coordinate 42,180,025, forward strand.
ACCACTGTGGTATGTAGATGTGTAAACGTATTCTTTCGTAAGTGTCGATCAATGTGTTGCCATGGTAACGGCATATTTTGAATGAAAATCATACAAAAATATTGTGGATTCAGTTAACTCCCTCACTCTTTGAGTAATTGGCTTGACATTTGGCACATGCAACAACTTTAGCATATAGATGTGCAAACTTAATCTTTCATCAACGGTGAACAATGCGTTGCAATGGTAACAGCATCTTTTCACTAGAATGCATACAAAGATATTGTGGATTCATGTAACAACCTCAGTCTTTGAGCATTTAGCTTGAAATTTGGCACACCTGACCACTATGGTACGTACATGTGCAAACTTAACCTTTCGTCATTGTTGATCATTGTGTTGCCATGGTAACAACATAGTTTGAATGAAAATCATACAAAAATATTTTGGATTCAGGTAACTCCCTCAGTCTTTGAGCATTTGGCTTGAAATTTGGCACATGCAACCATTGTAGTTCAGAAATATGCAAACTTCATATTTCATCATTAAACAATCTGTTGCCATGGTAACGGTGCATTTTCCATGAAAATCATACAAACATTTCAATTCTCCTGTCTCTGTTTAGAGCATTTTGGCTTCAAATTTGGCACATGTTACCTCTACATTACCTCTTTTGTCAGTGTGGAAAATGTGTTGCCATGGTAACAGTATATTTTGCATGAAAATGATACACTAATGTGAATTCAACTAAACCCCTCACCCTTTTAGCATTTAGCTTGAAATTTGGCACATATGACGGCTATGATATAGGGCCTATAGTTATGCAAACTTCATTTTTTTCTTAATGTCCAACATTGTGTTGCCATGGTTACACAATTTTTAGTAAAAACCATAGAAATCGTCAGTTTATCTATCTTGCTCACTCAGTTTTTGAGCAATTGATTGAGAGGTGGAACAGTGCATTGCCATGGTATTTTTTTCTTTATTAAAAAGTAAGAAAAAATAATCCTGGTTGAGCTAATTTCCTCAATTGTGGGTGGGGGTATATTAATCACAATGAGTGATAATTCTAGTTAAAAATTCAGATTGCATCACTTCAACATAGTGCTTTGTTACGAGATATGACATCAAAGTAATTAAGAAACTAGTGGTCCATCTCACTTGAACAGTCTCTTGAGATGGTTCCCTGTCATCAGTTGAGATTGATTCTTAAATATCAATAGATTTAGCAGGAATTTGTATATTCTTTTGTCAAACATTTTGTCTACCAAAATGCAGTATGGAAATGTACTTATGTAAATCCATTTCAGACAATCGATATTCAAGGAATTTTAGAAGTAAGTTTAGAATGTTAACTGTTATTTGAGCTTCTTAATGTTTTAAGGTGAATTTACTTCAGAGTTTACATAGATCTTGCTCCCTACTGTTATATGTAATACAGTTTGGATTCAATTGTAAATTTTCCCTACGGAATAGTGGAAAAATTAGGGAAGTCTGGTAAGAAGTAAGGAAATGTAACACGTTTTCAGAAAACATTTCTTGACTAGTCCGTATGAATATGCAAATACATGCAGGTGAAAAGTGTAAAAATTTTGAAGGAATGACATCATCAATTCCCTCATTTGGACGTTCATAAAGACTGGACAAGATCTGTTTTCTGGAAATGTGTGAAATTGAAAAGAGGCATATCTTCCTTATTTCGTAGCTGATTTTCATAGTCTTTACACCATTCTGTGTAGGGAAATTTCTTCTCTTTTCTAATTTGATTACACTAATTTTGGCCTTTACTTCCCTCTTGATTAAATTTATACTATGCATCATTCCAAAAAATCAAATAATTCTTTAAATTGCATGCATGGGACGTACAAAGCGTGTAAATCTAAACGTCAACTTAATGGAGGCTGTATTGTTTATTACACAGCATCATTTCTAAAATTTAAGTTATTAGAATTCATATATAATCTTACATTTGTTCATAGTTTCCATCTTACGACTTAACGATGCTCACCAGGGAAAGAAATACATAAAATGAAAGTGAATCAAGTCGTATGGAGTCATCTTGCAAGATTTAAAAAAAAAAAGTGAAAAAAGTAATCTATTTGGCAATGAAGGTTCCAGTCGTCTAGTAACTTGTTTACAGAACACAGTGAAAGAAGCATCAGTAACATGAATGTGAAGATGTGACCATCTGAGACTATTGCAAAATATGCTCTGTTTTCATCATGTCGTATTTCATTTTTTCTGGAGCCTACATGTGTATGACAATCATCTCTATATTTTGTAACTTATCGATGTTTGTGAAAAATGCATCAGTTTGATTTTGTTAAAATAAATAGACCTTTACATGTGAAGAAAGTGCATCAATTGGCTGTCATTTTCAGTAGTCTGAGTTTAAATCCATGATGGATTTATTTGAAATAAATCCAAGGAAGGCTTAAAATAAGTCTTTTATCGTTTAAATCCAAGCTGGATTTATTCTAAAAACAAGTCTAAGAAAGATTTAAATGTAATCTAATAAGACTTAAAAAATAAATCCTATAGACTTGAAATTTAAGTCGAACATAGACTTAAATTTTTAAATCCTAGCTAAGACTTACTTTTAAGTCCTAAGGTTTTGTCCGTATCTACAGTCCGCTAGGACTTAAAGAAATAAATCCTTAGGACTTAAAAATAAATCCTAGAAATTAAGAGAGTAATGTGTACAGTTACACATTAATGTGTGCTTTGTCAACATACAATGATCGTTTATTTATCGTATATTGTAAGCCATAGCAAATTGTTTTTTTTTCTTTATATGTTTTATTGATTTCAACTATTGGCATACAAACATAAATCATTTCTAATTATGGTATACAAATAACACAAACAAGAAAAATAAATTTGCGAGAAAAGAAAAAGAGAAAAAGAAAAAAAAAAGGCAGCAAAGTAGAGGTATACGTTTGTTCATCACAATAGTTATACATTCAAAGTGTAAGTGAGTTTGCCCTTTTCCCCTCTTTCTGTGATGGCCATAGCAAATTGTTTGCCGACTTGCAGAGGTATCAAATTTGTAAGAACAACGAATCCTTATTCTTCTTCTTGTGTTGACTACAAAATATTACAGTTTATGTTTTATTTATGTCTAAACAATTTTACACTCATTTCACGTGTAAAATTGCAAGGCAATTAAGTGCGCCTGCTTAGAATTGGGTCAGTCTGCGCTAGTAATTTACATGATTACTGGGGAATGACGACTGCCATCAGTGGCTATACATACACTGTACTGATTGCTGCCAGCTGTAAAATGTATGTATTGTTGTAATGCATTTGGAAAAAATTGTGGATTCGGCATTCTGGTGGACTGCCAGACTGTCGCTTTGATTAAAAAAAAAAAAAAAAAAGCGCGGGAAGCTGGCCGCAAGTAATCACAGGACCGTGTCCCGAGCGGGTTGCTATGGAAACGTGTGCCGAGTTCTTGTCGTGTTTGAGATGCGTGCTAACCCTCCAGGAAGACATGGCTCGTTCTTCACATCACAGGGCTTCTGCAGAATGTTCGTTGCCGGGTGACGCGAAGCCCACAGAACTCTAGTTCTGTGGCGAAGCCACCGCAACTTCCGGTGCTGTGGACCTTTGCCGTAGGTGGCGTATTATGTTTTGTGTGGCGACTCTAGTACAGTATTACTTCGGAGATTCAAGGGCGTTGAGACGCTCAATGATACTAAGTATCGCACGTTTTCACTGAGCGGCGAGTGATTTTCTAAGGACGCGAATGTCACTAAGAATGACAAACTCAAATATTCGGAGGATTTTTTTTTGTTTTTGTTTTTGTTTTTAATATGCATGTTCATTATTGCGCAGTTTGTGCGAAGTTCTCACGACGTATGTACGAATGTCGTGTGTACTTATATAGTGTAGTTTTTGTTTTTTTTAACTCCAGACAGTCACATCTAGGCTACACGAAGGACACGCGACTTAAATGCGAACAACGCAAATTTACCAAATGCTTCTATAAGGCGAGTTGATAACTGTCCTGGGTTAAATTGAAATAAATATGTTTTTTCTTTCTTTTTTCTTCCTTTCTCTCCCTTTAATTTCTCTCTTTGTTTGCTGGCTTGTGCACGCACGTGTGTTTTGTTTGTGTGTGTGTGTGTGTTCCGACTTCTTTTCTGACGACCCACCCAAAAAAAAAAAAACATGTCCTTTTCTGCAGGTTTCCCTTTACAGTGTCTTAATTTTCAAATATAAATATAGCATACCATAGAGTCACTGTAAGTGTAGTCTGTGATTTTGATCATTTTTATTCATCCTCTAAACGTGTTTTTAAACTTTTTGTTACTATTTTTATGTTTAAATGTGTGCTACGATTTTAGTTTGTTAAAAAAAAACTAATTATGAAAAGGAATGAAATCAAGTCATAATGAAATCCAATGCGCGAGCAAATCACAACTCAGAATGCGGAAACCGTTCGAAAGAAAATGTCTTCTTTTTTTTTAATACTGGTACCTGCCGAACTAAAAAACGACACCTACGAACAGTGGACGATGCTTCCGAACCTCCGCGCCTGTTTGGGGATCTTTTGCAAACTAAAAATACGAATGTTAGACCTTTTTTTTTTTTCGACGTTAGCATCCTTCGTATCATGCTCCGTGAAAACAGTCATATACACCCTTGTCACATGCTGGCTAATCCCTACAAATTACTTGAGTTTGATGAATGTGTTGACTGTCACCGGTGATCCAATGTTGTAAGTTCCATGATCCCATTTCGGGGTTGTTGTTTTTGTCCGCAAGCAGGTCTTGGACTCCCTCAGAAGAATGTTCCATTTTCGTTCCTCGCAGTAAGTTATGACGGTTTTAGGAGCTTTTGAATGACTCCGCAACTGTCAAAGAACCAGAAATATATTGAGTTGTAATCAGGTCATATCGTAAGTATTTCTTCCTCCTGATATCAGCGGTGACTTCTGCAGAACTCTTTTTGAATAACAACGCTGTCATCAATGTACAGTTGTGCACCCATATTGAGGTCACTTCGCAAGTTTCTGTTTAGTTTTTGCATTCATAAATTTATCACCGCGCGTGTAAAAGGAATACTATTAGATTAGGCCTTCGTTATATACTTCACAAGTTGATAATGTACACAGATGCAGGATGTTATAGATTAAGTCCACTTGAATGTAACATTTCAGTCCCCTATTTGATTGCACTAGAGATCTTACCATGGTGGCACTCTCGCAAGGTCCAGTGATGGCCTTGCGTGTGAACCTATAATCCCAATACAACACAACGTAGGTTCACGGTCATCAATAGGCACAACAGTGGTATCATCAATGAAGAGGGTCTAACCTTGTGGACTATCCAGTCGCCAGTGTCCTTTATATCAGACAGGGTGTAAGCTGGTTTTAATAGTTACATTGTACAGCTCTGTTGGCTATTCATCGGATATGTTCGGGGTAAACAGCACGCGCAGAAGAACTATGGACCATTCTCTTACGTAACCTTTATACCCTTGAGATAATTCCTATCTTAACCGTGTCTTGGCAAACTTTTGAACGACCCCTTTCAGTACTGCTGTTTATACGATGAGGTAGCATCAACGCCACAATTATCACTTCCCGTACGTGTTTGAAGTGGTACATCTAGCAAGTTATCTAAAAAATGAAAAATATTCGTCGAATATCATTAGTCCTGGTCTTAGCTTTTATAGCGTGTACGGTTGGCAAGATTGAGGGAGGAAACAACTATGAGGGTAGAAATAGTCTTGGAGAAATTCGACGATCCTGGAAGCCGGATAATGGACTCTACGACTGTACTCTCGAGTCGACGGCGAGTGTCGGGACATCCACGACCTTGACCAACGCTACTGACACATTACTGCAATGTCAACATTGTACTATCAAACCGCACACACTAGGCAATGCTAACATGGACCTATCCGGCACGATACCTCAAGCCCCTCCGACGAGCATGCTTGGTATGACTCCGGAAGCAGAGAGACAAACTAAAAGATCCCGAGGAGACTTTGAGACTCGGGAAGGGTGCAAGGGGCTCGAGAGCCTCCTTCCCCCCAGAGGAGACCCGAGAGGGAACCGTCTCTCTCCCGGAGAAAAGATGGTGTTTTTGAGTGCGCATAATGAATTCAGGGGCATGGTCAATCCAGAGGCCGCCAACATGGTTCAACTGGTAAGAAACCTTTACTGGCATTGATACAATTATGATTATCAATTATTGCAACAGAACTTTGGTGCACATAATGAATTCAGGGGCATGGTCAATCCAGAGGCCGCCAACATGGTTCAACTGGTAAGAAACCTTTACTGGCATTGATACAATTATGATTATCAATTATTGCAACAGAACTTTGGTGCAAGTCGTTACGCTTTTTCCTTTTAAGTATTGAACACATGTACACTATGAATATTTATAAGGATGTGATTATTGCCCCGTGCGAAGTACACGTTTGTTTAATATTGCGATAGAAATTTAAGCGTCTTAAAGCTGCATATTCGGGCATATTCATGTAATATACAAGAAAATATCTGAAGAAAGATTTGTGTGGTTCAAGGCTGAATATGGTACTGGTCGCGTCTCTACTCAGATCAGACTCACAGTTTTATAAAGTGAGGTTTCAATCAGTCAATCAAGTTAGGTAAGACTCCCTAGATCAATTCAATTCAATTCAATTCAATTCAGTAGATTATTTGTTTCCATCAAAGACAAAAAAAAAATGATTCAAAGCGGTACAAGTTGCCAATTTGACTTTCATTCATCTGATAAGGACAGTTCATCGAACATATTATTTGATTTATCATGACAATAAAAAAAAAAATAAACAATGCACACTTTGTCATGGTACCAAAAAAAAAATATATATATATATAACGACGGAAAAGAATGTTCTACTAAAAAGCCAAGCTTGTAGGACGTGGAACACTGAAATGAAGACAGCAACAATACCAATTTATACCAATAAAATATATTCATATTAAATTTATTCAAATACCGATTATGCATTAAAATTGATAATATGCTGCTGATAATACAAGCACACTATGAACAAAGGTTACTATTATTTTAGAATACCTACATATGAAATATGTCATAATACAACAAACATAACAATAATGGAACAGGCACTATTTGGCCGTGTATAAGAGGAGAATGTGACTATACGTTTTCCAGCAATCTTTGTCTTTCATGATCTGAAAGAGATGTCTTGCGTCTCCTGAAGACCAACGTCCATCCTTAACAAATCGAGATTTTAGACGTCATATTAAGACTGGTACCAAGAAAGTGCTTAAGTATATCTAGGAGAGAAGGGGGGGTGTTGTAAGCACCTTGATCTCTTGTCCAGATTGAAAAAAAAAAATATTGTTTAATTCTTTCGTCTGATTGGCTGATTTCTCTGAACTTGTCGGATATAATTGACTTGTCGGACATTTTATCCGACAAGTTCCTTCATGAAATGCCCCCAGGTGGAAAAGGGGAAGCTTCCCTTTTTAACAAAGCACAAAATAATGTCGCCATCATTATGATTGTAATCATGTCGCAACATCTCGAGTGGACGGCATCGCCAGATAGAGGACGTCCAAACGTTGTAGTTGTTACTTGCCGAAGAGTCAAAATACACTGATTTGAACTGATATACTTCAGAATTAATGCAAAGACTGCTATTTATCTACTTCAACATATTTCAACGGTGACCCTTGGAATTCATTTCGAGTAATAAAGGGAGAAAGGGACCAGCGGGTTGTCTCCTACAAAACCCCCAAATCGAAAACGACCAACGGTCAATTGAATTATCGGCTCCAATCAACTTCTCCGACAAAATCACGAACAATACGCAGGACCACAGCGCAGTTGCTCAACCAAGCGAAGGAGGTCAATATTCGTCCTATCTGCAACCGTGAATAAAGGAAACTTTGTTTTCAGATGAGGTGTTACAATATATAAGTACATATAATTTCATGAAACCTGTGATGGTGGAGGCAGTGATACAATAAGTTACACAAGATCCATTTCATGATGGCGTCCCACTGTATCTAGCTAGATTCGACGAGAACAAGAACTCCTGACAGAAAACATTGATGAGATGCGGGGGGGGGGGGGAGGGGAATGTTTAACATTCAAACAAGCATTGAAGAACAGCAGCCTGGACAGCAGGAGCGTGCGCATATTATTTTGTGGTGTGTCAGATAATCCGTCAGAAACACTTGACGTCATTTTTGACTTGGCTAATAAGCGTCTGAATGTACTCTTAATTGAGAAGGACATAGCCCGAAACATTGGTGCTAACTGAGCCAAGAACTGAATGCACTCCTACATGAGAACAACGTGCATAGCCCGAAGCACTATCACCCCATAACAAGGACCATTCAAAATGAAATACTCCAAACCCATTCATTATCCGATTCACAACATACAAGTGACTGATTATAACAGATAAGCCCACGAATCAGCCATTTCGGGATTCTGCGGCATGTTCTGGCCATGTTCGTTTTTAAATTCACCAGGATACGCATCTGTGATGTAATGATTATTAAGTAATCCTCATAAATTGTGCTTACCAGCATATCCATCTGACGGCAAAAGTGGTATTTGGCAATATCAATAGAAAAGGATCGATAATGCATTCAATGCAGACCAATGAAATGGATACTTTACCAAGTGTTAAATGACTAGTCCTTCTTGTCACCTGGTCTAGACAAGTTCATCCTTTGTTTGAACATAAGTGAAGAATTCCATCGGGAGCCAATACATCCTGTCGCTTTGTAAATGAGTGAGGTGCCTAACCAACTGAGGAAAAAAAAAAAAGAAGAAAAGAAATGCCATTTGTACCCATATGTGCATGGGATCACTCCGAACTCGCTTACATTTGAAGAGAACGCGAAACTCCAGGGTTCAATAATGTCCACATTAATAGGGGCAGTGAAATTCAAATACATTATATATGAATTTTATAAGGTTGGGTGCCGAAGGGATGAGAATACTACTACAGTTCATGAGGTCATAAATGGACAGCGATATCCAGAAAAAAATACAAGAGAATTCCACAAAATTTCAGTGTGTGTGAAAGGTACACTTCCCCTCCTGTTGATGCTGACATAATCTTAAGGATAATATATGTAATTTCCCCTGTTTTGTAAAAGTGGTAGGTCAAGTGTTTTTTCTATATGCTAGAAAAATGAAGATACGTTGCACTCCCTTAGTATGTTTTTATATTAGTGTTGTCAATACGTCGAAATATTGTACTTCTCATCCAGCAATGGCGGCATCAAACCTCTAAAAATTAATAACTTTTTAACGGACTGCACAATGTCCACACATTTCACTGATGTGTTCTACTAATACATGGTGCATTCACACAATCCACATACTAGCATATAATTTGGGTTTCATGCTCGTTTGATAGAGGATTTGAAGCCATTCATGAGAGAGCCGTTGAACAAACAGGAAACGCCTACGGTGAAAAGCGTGCGAAGCAGCAATGACAGAATCACGGCGTGGAGATCGCCACCAAACGGAATAGAAGGGAAAGGAGGGGGGGGGGGGGTAATCAGGAGGAACATCGACGACCTTGCACTCCTCGTTGACAAACAGTGTACTCAGTACTTGACCTTCTGAATGAAATCCCAATGATCGTACACATTAGTCATCTAGTTGTGGGCCGGGGTTGTGGGGGAAAAGTACAGGAAAATCTACATGTCAGGCATGGCGTCATTCAGTATGCTGTATAATGATGAATGCTGCATTTCCCCCAAAAGAATTACAGAGAGAATGACTGGATCCGCCGGATATCTAGTTGCAAGCAGCGCCCGTATTGAGGAGGAAACCACTTTCCTCAGACATGGAGTCACCTGTACCGCAGTCACAAGCCCAGTGACCGTATACTATACATGTATATGAATGAACTAGAAAACTTGAAACATAATAAGGGCATGACAAGAGCACATGTTATTTCGTGAAATGTTAACAAAAAAAAAAAAAAACCCGACGAAATAAAGGGTGACAAATTGGACATTTTGACACTCAGTGAGATTCATCAAAATGATTTGATGGATGGTGGATGACAGTTAAGTAACCACTGATAACATTATTAGAAAAGTCAGAACCCATGCACAGTGCGGTGGGGTAGCTATTCAGAAATAATGATGCGTATAAATTTAGAATTTGTTTAGTAGAATAAGATTTAGAAGTGAGTGTGATCTTAACGTTGATACCTAGGTCAAAGTCATCCTATATTATTCTTTGTATAGCTCACCGACCTCAAACTCTACTGCACTTTAGGCGTTTGACAGAATTTTACAAAAGTTAGACCACACATTGACTATCTTGAGATGTTGAAAAGAGACATAAACCATACGACATGATATCATAAGGTCAAAAATGGTTAGTTGATCTGATAATTTGTATTTCAAAGGTTCGTTATTCCGAAGGTTCCTTGGAAAAAAAAAGTGCGTACTATAATACTCATCTAAATTGCGAACATTTTTCGTTTTCGGATTTACGAACTTTTGGAATAAAGTTTTTTTCGGATTAATGAACGTGCAGAATAACGAACCTTCAGAATGAAGAACTGCAACTTATAAGGGACAACAAGAATGAAACGTGCTCAGACTGAATAATAACTAATACTATATATTTCTTTGTTTCAGCAGTGGGATGGCAGCTTGGCCCAAATGGCCCAACAGTGGGCTGATAGGTGCAAGTATGGTCACGGCAATCCCCAAAATATATCACCGTATTCGTGGGTAGGTCAGAACATCTGGGCCGGTTCGGGCACAGGATGGGACCACTACGGAATGGTAGAAAACTGGTACAGCGAGGTGGAGGATTACCACTTTGCCAACAACTCGTGTAGCGGAGTTTGCGGTCATTACACGCAGGTAGGCCTACTTTCCTCACCCAACCTTTTAATATTGCTTAAGTATTGGCCATAAAAGAATAATCTTTCTCTGGTAATTCATTGCTGGAAATACATAAGGTAGCCTGACATTAAAAAAAAGTATATTAACATATCATGGAAGAAAATACACTTAATTCGGGGTTAGTTCGCGCCCTCTTCAGTTGAGTTGCTTTCCAGCTTACATGATTGTCGTCACTTTGATAACTGATGAGTTTGAATAATAAAAAAAGATATCCCCTATAGCTTGTATCACATGAAATATAGAAGTCTGATTTTTTTTTATTGTTTTGAATACTTTTTTTGAGGACTCTTTTTGGAAAGCCTGCTGCTCACCAATGGTCACCTTTACTATTTCTCTATAAGTATATCGTTAAAAGCATGGTACAGTTTCAGTTGAGATGGTGCGTCAGGTTTCCAACGTTTTTGATGATTATTTTTTGAAGATACTGAAAACCTCTTAAAATGAAATAGCATGTAATTCTAAGAGGAATTCAAAGTTTATTTGATAAAAATTGGTTATGAAATGGCTGAGATATCCAAAACAGCGATTCTAATAAAGGGTTGCACCCTCCTTTTATCATGATTTCATCATATAAACTTTGACTTCCTCTTAGAATTGTATGCTTCTCAACATTCCACAAAGTGGTTTCTAAGTATCTCGCAAAAAGTTAAAGGCTGAATTCTCATCTCAACCAATACTATTTATCCTTTCGATTTCATCTCTTCATTTATACTGTGATAGATGATGTGGGCTGAAACGACGCACGTTGGCTGCGCCGTCGCTGTGTGTTCGACCTTGGAGAACTTAGACTGGTCTCCAGCTACAATATTAGTCTGCAACTACGGCGAAGGGTGAGATTGTTGATTTCATGAACAATTCAATCTCTCTTTTTTTTTCCCCCTTTCTTTTTGGCTTGAAGACAAAATATCAGTTTCTCTGATGCACTAAACAGCAAATGATTACCGAGTGAATATATAGTGTGCATTTAGAGTAACACTTTAGACATCACCACAAAACACGATCTCAGTTTTCTATACCTTCGTGTACTTGTCCAATCATACTTCAATTCATTCATAATAGTGAATGATTTTTGTCCTTCATCATGTTCATTTCGCTTAAAGGACAAGTTCACCTTCATTAAGATAAGGATTGAGAGAATGTAGCAATATTAGTAGAACACATCATTGAAAGTTTGAGGAAAATCGGACAATCCGTTCAAAAGTTATGAATTTTTGAAGTTTTTGTGCAGTCACCGCTGGATGAGAAGACTACTGCAGTGTATGATGTCACATGCGTACAACAATATAAGGAAAATATAAAGAGAATTTCACAAAATTTCATCTTTTGAAAAAAGTACACATTCCCTTGACTCGTTACTGACATATGTTATGGGTAATATTATTCCCACTGCCTTTAGAAAGAGGCAAGTCAAGTGCTCTTTAATTATGCGAAAAAAGTGAAAATATGTTGAATTTCCTTTACATTTTCTTTATACTGTTGTACTCATATGACATCACGAACCTTAGTAGTCTCCTCATCCAGCGGTTCCAACACAAAAGTTTAAAAAATTCATAACTTTTGCATCGATTGCCCAATTTTCCTCAAACTTTCACTAATGTGTTCTACTAATATTGCTGCATTCTCTCAATCCTTATGTTAATGAAGGTGAACTTGTCCTTTAAACCTATCCATTTCTTCTTCTTTCTTTCTTTTTTTTTTACCTTCAGCGGGAATTACGTGGGCAAAAGACCATATGTACGGGGGCGGTCGTGCAGTAAATGTCCTTCAGTGCACCACGTATGTGTCAACAACCTGTGCGGTAAGATTTCTCGATTGTATGCCTGATGTATGCTTGTTGTCCGTCTCAAACCCATAATCAATGATCTCATTGATAGAGTGTGTTTAAAGAGGCACTTGAAGCTGGGGAGCGTATTTCTTTGGGGTTTTTTTTTTTTTTTTTTTGATTCATTGGTGCAACGCCCGTGTGCCATTTTTTTTTACCCAATAGATGCCAAAAGTTATCATCTTAATATTGAATCATCAGAAAAATAGTTTTAGTGCAAACATTACGTACACACTTTCTGACACAATCATGCCATGGATAGACATACCAGATATTGTTTGTTTGTTTGTTTTTGTTACAGGGTATTATCACTGCCAAGTAGACTTTGAAGTTGATGTTGTATCATACCTCTAATCAAGTTAGTTTTTTTTTTTTTAAACAAAGGTGGGTACATGCATTATGGAAACCCTTGTAAATTGTGGGTTCATTTTGATGTAACTGTACGTTTTAAGCTTGTGCTTCTCGTTTATGTGTTTTGGTACACTTTTCCTTCTTTTCTCGACTCTTTACAGCTCTATCTCCACGTGAACCGTGTAAAAACTGCAGAGGAGAATCTCAAACGCCTGTTCTTGAAGATCCTGTTTGTCATGATGGCGGCAAAGACAGATCAGAGACGAGCAGTGAAATATGGGGCGAAAATAAATCGTCTGCCGCTGGTAGTCAGTGTGGAGACAAATAGACTATTAGAATACATACTTTCGCTTTGCTACTATTAAACAAAGCATGCAGCTAAATGCGGGTAAGCTACTACACTAATGTAGCAAGTGCGACAGCGGGACAAGGCTGTGAGGATGTCATTGCCGTGTCTGGGGGCGCTACCGCTGCTGTAGACGAGCTCAAACCGAGAAAGTGAGGATCGATGACCGACGGTCTTCATTCAAGCGCCATGAGACATGGACTTTGACTAACTTCAGCTGTACAACGAAGAATGCAGCATCACGAACTTTGATACGATATTGATATGTTGACGACTAGAATGATCATACACAAACTAGCGCTAGAATTGTTATGTTGTGGTCAATGGCTGGTCCAAGTGGGCTGCTCATAGTAAGACACTGGCAACCTCATGGACATGGATTTGAACCACGTTATTGCCCCTTGCATCATTTATATGCTGTGATAGCTTTCACTTTTTGAAAAGAAACGAGAAAAATTTTTACAGAGATATTCTAGACAAGGGTTAAAAGGTGACATGCATGGATTTGGGCAAAGATTTTTACCCAAGTGGTCGAACATTGCTCAGATGAGTGTAAAAAATTATCTTTTTTGCCTTTGAGATATAGCATTCAAAGGAGAATATTATTGTCCTGCCGTGTTAGGCCTGCGCCTTTACTCATGTTCTGTGCGAAGTGTTTGTGTGTGTGTGTGTGTGTGTGTGTGTGTGTGTATGTTTCGGTATCCAATTTCAATCTTAATATGACCTTTTAAGTTTGGTGCTGTGTAAAGGTTGTTTTTACTCATTATTTACCGTGGTTGAAAAACTGTTTGTCACAATTTCTCTCATCAAAATCAAAATGTGTTCACGTACTGCATTCTCTGTATTCTTCTTGTAATCACAATTTTTTTTTGTGCAGTATATGATTCTACATGAAACGAGCATAATAAACAAAATATGCTGCTAAGCACCTCATGAACGTCAAAAGAAATTTATATGTAAAAGACATATTATTGTACGGTAGAAATATACAAAATGTGTTTATACACACCCCCCCCCCAAAAAAAAAAAGTCATCTGCCTAAAACAAAACAAAAAAAACAAAAAAAAAAACAGAACAAAACAAGAAATAACACCGTGTTTGAATTTCAGCTCATTAATGAAAAGGTCAAACTGTTCAATGAGACTTTTACAATCACATCAAAGTGCGAAATGAAAAACAATATCAGCATTGGCGTCAGACGTGAGCGTTACCTGTTTTAATAGTGTAATAATCAGAATGTACATAATTGACTGGCACGTCATTTACACCAACGTCAAATAAGATATGCAAATACGTACCCCTGTACAAGAGGATCAGAATTTCCGCCATTTCAGAGTGTACATAATTGGACAGCAGTGATACAATTTCTATTGAATGAATGTCTGATGTAATATTGTTATTCGTATACAAATGGGGCAGCGGCTGATGTGAGCTGACAGCTAATAGAAGAGATCTCCTTCCTCTTCTACATAATGGATTATCACAAACAAAAAAAAAAAGGACGGGAGAGACCATAATAATACAATCATGTATATACGAGGTCACCATTTATATCGACAAGTGCACCCAATACTCTTTATTGTCATCTTCAGCAAGTACTGACGAATGTATTTACAAAGAGCATGCATTTAAGATTGGAAAAGGACATGTGTAAGGGTATTAACCAAAAGGACTTTTTTTAAGCAGGTTACAACTTGAGCAGAGGAATAAAAGTAAAAATGGGGCAAAGTACTGTATGATACAATGAGTGGCACTCATGTACATAAATTGTACAGCAGACATGTCTGAGATCATAATATTTGAATGTAGATCAAAATAGCAGCAAAATCTAAAGCAGTAAAGAATAATGTAGTTTGTTTTTAGAGTGTTGCCATTATTTTACCCGCACATCTTCGCAAAGAAAACAATCGTGATTTCGGTGGCGAGATTTTGGAGTGATCTCCCCGAAGCAATTACCGGGTGTTCGTCGTTTTACATACCTATTCTCAAATGCAAATTAAAGGATTTGCTTTTTAATGCGGGATTAAACTATTAACACAAGCCACTTATATATAACCTTTCTCATATATAACCTGTATCTGGCGGTAATTTGTAGTGTGGTATACCTGGCTAGGTTATATATAGGCCCGTGCTATTTGCTCTTTTTGTCCACTTGCATGAACCTAAGTTAAATACAGGATTTTCTTTTAGGTTAGCTTACAGTAGCTTGTGTTGCTGAGCGTTTAAAAACATAACTAGTCTTCAGTTCGAAAGATATTCCAATATTAATGAATTCGAGAACCTTATAAACTTTAGTTATCTCCTTCTTTTCAGATACTATAGTATTTCAAACGCTTGAATTTCTATGCAAGAAATGACTCATGATTGCATAATGGTAATTACTTTATAGAGCAATGGTTGCTTTTTAGATATTTTTTCCCAGCCACTCTGTTCATATAATTTCTTCTCTTCTTTTCTTTTCTTTACTTTGTCATTACTTGTCTTTTCTATCTACGTAATATATGAACACAGATTGATAGGAAGCGCAATCAAATAAGTTTCCACTAAATAAGAAGCACCACCAATATCTAGTATTCCTTCACGATCTCGTAACCTTCATTAAAAAAAAAAAATCTCTGTATAAGTGCACTAACATTATGATTGGTCCATAGTGTACAATGTGATACTTCAACAGAACGATCGGTGCGTCACTTTCATGGTAGCCTATCTATATGCAGAATGTGGTACAATATCGAGTGTATAGTATAAAGTGATGAAAATCTTTTTGTTTTACTGAGAAAAAGGGTTGTTATAAAATCCTGTCATTTATACACATGGTGATTGCGACATGTGCCATTTCTACATCATAATAAAATTGTCTTTTTTTCCCCTTCTGAAACAACTATGATTATAATATTTAATGAAGTGCGAACATAATATATCCGAAGGTTTGTTAAAATCGGAAAATGAAATAAGGTTCGTTATTCCAAAACACACATATTCTCTATACCAAGATGTTGGTTAACCCGAAAATATAGAGACGGTACGTGATGAGGGATCTTGACAATTATCAACGTTATTTCATTTTCGGATTGACGAACTTTCGGAATAACTAGCCATATTTCATTTTCGGATCAACGAACATTCGGAATAACAAACGGTAACCATGTGAAGGGAGAAAACGAGGGACAACGCGTATAGCAGGTATTATGCCAGATACATGGGTTGCCCCTCCCTCTCCAGCCTCATTATGGAGTGGGTCACACATTATTGAGGGCGCATGTTCGTCTGTTATTTTGTATGGCTGCCCTGAAATACTTTCTTACGTGTGTCTGCAGTTGCAAATCTATAAACACGCTTCATATCCATTTGATCTGAATTCATGCAAGTACATATCAGGCTGTGACCATGACCACGCTTTGAGATAAGGATTGTGAGCAGACACACAGAGCATTAAAGAAGATTTTTTTTTTTTTTTTGACCCTACTAATTCTGGCTTTTTTTTTGTTTTTTTGTTTCGTCATTTGCAATTCCGTTCGGCGTCACATTGGCGACACCATAATGGTAATGTGCTCATCCTAAATAATTTTATGCAGTAGGATTTTACCCTAGGAAACGATTGCCACAAAGATTTGTTTCTTAAATTTTTGACTTAGCATGCAATAAAGAATAAAAATAGAAATAGAATATGTGGATTATAGATACGCTATACCCAAAACGATGGGTAATGCCTATCTTACGACAATCTGCTCTTCTGAGCCCATTAAGGCTGATCCTTCGTGCACTTGCAATAGGTACACTTTAATCTGGTGGCGTGCTTGGTCGTGTGTGTGCGCGCGTGCGTGTGGGAGGAACACATCGAGTATAGGGTTTCATGTTCCATGAACGTGCTTGTACTTGTTGGTCATCTTTCTCATCTATTTCGAATTTCACCTAAAATTGCATTATTGTCAATAGAACTATTCCAGGAAAAACACTAAGCCTGAACACGTAATCTTCTGTGAATCCTTCTGTCTATCTCCTTCTTTTTTTTTCTTTTTTTTTAAAAGG
Source organism: Diadema setosum (assembly GCA_033980235.1). Classification (NCBI taxonomy): domain Eukaryota; kingdom Metazoa; phylum Echinodermata; class Echinoidea; order Diadematoida; family Diadematidae; genus Diadema; species Diadema setosum. The sequence goes on from CM067059.1 coordinate 42,197,455, forward strand.
AGAAATGGTATTTAGATGCAATTAATGGCAGTAGTGGTAAATGATACTGACAGCTTAATCTATCTATCTATCTATCTATACATATATATATATATATATATATATGTGTGTGTGTGTGTGTGTGTGTGTGTGTGTGTGTTTGTGTGTTTGTTTGCGTGAGTGTGTTTGTGTGGTGAATATAATATATATATATATATATATATATATATATATATATGTATATATATTATATATATCGTATCAGGGCAATCACCCTCGGCTAAATAATGGCTGGTGGCCGACGGTTAGAGTATATTACGGTTAGGGTTCGGTTTGGTTTAGGGCTAGGATTAGTTTCAAGATTAGGGTTGGGTTAGGGTCAAGGGAAGGATCCGGAGTAATTGCCCAGTGGGTAATTACCCTCGTCATATTTTAATGTATATCTTGAAATTGTCTCGGCCTCGTATGTGCCCGACTGGTAGAATGCCACTTTAATTGCTTTAATATCTATATCAAGCTTTCAGCTCTTTGGACGGGTCTTCGCCAAGAATTTAAAAATCAATACAACAAAAACAACAACAACAACAACAAAAACCAACCGATTTGGAACAAAACTTGAACAAAATAAATTTAAGCAAAACAAAAGAAAGTCAAAACAGAAACGCGACATAAACAACATGCACGGCGGCGAAACCAAAAAAAAAAAAAAAAGAGAGAAAAAAGTAATTGAAATAGAATATCTATGCATGCCATGAATACACATCAGCAACGCAGTGGTAATTGCAACGAAATAATTAAAAACAAAAGACACCAAAATTAGATTACCTGAACGGCATCTAATGAAGCAAACTGATTACCTTGCTTGGTGAATTGGGAAAGTGTCAAATTGACTTCAGTAGTTTTAGGGGACTGTGGAGTGGGTGAAAGGGGTTCACACGCAGACGGGGTACTGGGGTGGGGAGGTGTGAAAATCAGAACACAGAGTTTGAAAGTTGATGGGACGGAAAAAGAAATGGTGCTACTATCAGAGGCACAAACATATTCTCCTCTAAATCAACTTCTTCCTTACATTTTATTCATTAGCTGTTCTCACGGCGCCCGATGGTCTGGTCTGGCTTTCAGTCGCCTTCCACTACGGACCACCTCCAAGTTTGTTATGGCCTGTTAGTGCCGTCTCGTTTTGTTGCGCTAACTCCGTTATATTACGGCCTACAAGGTTTCTCATTAGCACCGGGACAGCCGAAGCAATTTTTGACAGCATAAAAATCTGACACGGCATCTACGGCAATCACAGCCTATCGCGTTTGTCCATTCTGTCCCATAACACCACGTTGTCTCATGTCCATCCCGTAGTGGATTATGTCACTCCTAACAAATAGGCAGCAAACAGTGAACGGACTCATTCATCTTGGATGTCTGTCACCTCTGGAGTGCCCCAGGGCTCGGTCTTCGGCCTGGTCCTACTCATGATTTACATCAACAACATCAACATCAACATCAACATCAAATCTAAAATGTACCTCTTTGCCGATGACAGTCATTTACCGGAGCATCAACTCTATAGGTTCATCTGACATGCATCCTCCAAGATGATCTCAAGAAACTAGCAGATTGGTCATCCAACTCTTTAGTGGTTGATGGGTTTTAACGTCAAGATATATTCTGCTCTCATCATCACCAACAAGCGCAACCACATCGCAGAAGTACCTCTGCTTCAGAATTTGTCAAAGAGCTGGGATGGGACATTTTACACACTCGCAGACTTCTTGCACAATACACCATGTTCTCCAAGATTCACCATGCACCATCATGTCAATATCGGACAGTCTTCCAGCTTATATAACCCCTGCTAAATATTTCAGCAGACACAATCACCAACTAAAGTGTGAAGTCCCTGCTAGAACCACTGACAAACATATTCTCTTTCTATCCCCGCACAATCAGGACATGGAACTATATTATACCTACCCCTCTTGCAGTCACAGCACCATCAATTGCTGCTTTCCAGGAGGCCGCCTTATCTGTCATCAGAGGGATGCACCTTCCTGAAACCCAGCCCTGAATTTTACTTGCACATTCACTTTTTTGTTTAAAAATATACATACAGCTTTCTTTTTTCTTTTTCACTGTCACCTACTCTACTTGTAACAGTGTCACCTCCTGTCGCACACCCATCCCAATTTAGCTTCATGGACAAGCAGCTATACGGGATTATACCTTGGTATGCCGGTTTGTGCGCTGTGCATGCTGGGATGATGTTGATCTGTCGAAGCACGTATTACAACTGCATGTATGTGAATATGATGTGGCTGGAACGTATTATGTTATATTGCAATGTAAAGGCGTTAAACCTTACAATCGCTCAGAGTATGCCGGATGAGTATAATGTAGGTAAACCTACATGTGTAGGTATGAATTTATCAATAAAAATCATTTGTAATGATGCTCTTGAATTCTTCTGTGAAAATGTTTAAGCCATGATGTAAACTGTTTAGATTCAGAGAGCAATTAAAGAATATCAGACGTCTATAGCCCATGATGCTTTCAGAAATACAAAGTTTTTCAATATGTGTAAAAATTTCCTTTTTTTTAAAAGACAAATTGCGTGCAAATGTTGGGAATGTAATGATTCCAAGTAAAATTGGAGTCAAAATTGTAATTCCTATAGGAATTTGGTAGATCTCAGTTTAATCAAAGGCAATCCATTGATAATTTATAGTAGTAATTATAATCAATAAAAAAATTATCATGCTTGAAGCATTGTGTAAAATTTGTTTTAAAAATGTTCAAACGTCTATTGCACATAAACCATTGATAAACGTTGTTTATTTCCGTGCTTACAGTCTTAATCTGTGTTTTGAAGTTCTCGCTCATCTTGGGCATTCAACCGAGGGCCTATTTGTTTTCCGCAAAAAAAAAAAAAAAATGATCAGATTTTACAACCGTGCAATCTTACTTAGTATACATGGGCACAAACATGATACAAAAAGATCGAAACTACACGCGATAAACAGGCATAAGAAGCATGTTTGGCCAACTCAACTTATGTTCATATCATTGGAGCATAAGAACGTCTACTTATATCAAAACGAATATCGAATGACTCATTTTAATGGGCATTGAAGGAATTCTTAAAGCTCAGCTTTCATGAATGGCGGCATTATTTCCCTCAAAGGTTTGTGAACAGCAGATAGAAGCTGAAGACGAAATCTGCATAAAATCTCTCCATCGTACGATCTGGTAACCTTTGTTATTACCTGCATCATTTTATGTATAAGCCAGAAAATCATGTGCCTCCTATTTCCTCTGACATGTTCCAAAAATATAAAGAAAAATTATAAAGAAATTCATAAATTCATAAATATCCAACGAATTTCACTTCCTGTTGACGAAAACCATTCTCCCAATTCTAGTTTTACATAATATTATGCTGGTCTTAAATTATGGAATTCCCTTGATGACAGTATCTTATTTGCACCAAGTATTACGCCATTAGAATTCATTCTGAAATCGTTTCTATTAAGTCCATATCCGGGTCTTCAGAGAGTCAATATCACCTTAAAGGACAAGTTCACCTTCATAAACATAAGGATTGAGAGAATGCAGCAATATTAGCAGAACACATCAGTGAAAGTTTGAGGAAAATTGGACAATCGATGCAAAAGTTATGAATTTTTTAGATTTTTCTGTTGGAACGGCTGGATGAGGAGACTACTAAGGCTCGTGATGTTATATGAGTACAACAGTATAAAGAAAATGTAAAGAAAATTCAACATATTTTCACTTTTTTTCGCATAATAAAAGAGCACTTGACTTGCCTCTTTCTAAAGGCAATTGGAATAATATTACCCATAACATAATGTCAGTAACGAGTCAAGGGAATGTGTACTTTTTTCAAAAGATGAACATTTGTGAAATTCTCTTCATATTTTCCTTATATTGTTGAACGCATGTGACACCATACACTGCAGTAGTCTTCTCATCCAGCGGTGACTGCACAAAAACTTCAAAAATTCATAACTTTTGAACGGATTGTCCGATTTTCCTCAAACTTTCAATGATGATTGTGTTCTACTAATATTGCTACAATCTCTCAATCCTTATGTTAATGAAGGTGCACTTGTCCTTTAAAATATTCATCTCTCTAAACCTTTTCACTTAATCATTTTGATTCATACAATTCGTCCAACACAACTCTGATGCCATCCAGTGCATGGGCTTATTCTTCTCTCTCCGAACTTTGAATTTTTGCAAGAATTAACTTCAATTTCCTTTCCAAGTCCAAAAATGTTCCGTTTCAAACTTAACTCATGACTCCTTTCCACACCTGTTCCTTGCTGCAAGAAGGCGACCTTCTAATAGAGGGGCATTGTCGTCAACGTTTGATGTGTTCTTGCCAGTTTATACGTTTACTCTGCCCGTACATGGTTACATTTTTAGTACCTTATTAATGATGGTTTAAAGAGAATGCATATTATAAGCCCTGTTTTTTTTTATTCCGCTTCATTTTCGAAATTTTCAACATGATTTAGTAAATGTTCATTCATAGCCTTCTCAATTTAATTTGTGTTTATCATATTTCGATGTTTGTAGAATATGAACATTGTTATTTTTGTCTTTTCATGCTATGTTTTTGTATACTGATATTCTTTGTTGAAAGTGATATCCATAATAAAGGAAATGAAGAGAAAATTTGCCTTTCTAGTACCCAACATTTTGCAAGGAATAGAATATTCAATGTAGGCCTACATAACTGAATGAAGGAAAGAGCAACAATCGTGATGAAATTATTTGGAGAATGACCTGCGTCGTGATATACCAAAGAAAAGATGTGAAATCAATTATGGTCTTGTAAGTCATCAAAAACAATTCACCAGCGGCACACCAGGGGATGGAAATTAAGGTATTATTTTTCCTGGGGGAAAAAAAAATCATATGAAAAGAGTCATTTCAATCATGAAAGGCATACTAGAGCCCAATTATCTAAAGGTCGTCCTGGAAACATGGAAACGGGATACATGTATTGTCCTTCTCGATCTCGATACCCGTACTTTGAACTGAAAACATATAGGAGTCAACGCGATCTGGGTGTCACCTTCCATTTAACTCTCTTGCCCCAAGATAATTCTACTGCTTAAAAAAAAAAAAAAAAAAAATCTGCTGGCCAAAATGTTGTCCAGTGTATGCCCGATGACCCCTCATGTTTCGAGAAGTGCTTGAATGGAAACCAGTTGTTTGAAAATGAGAAAATATGAATAATCCAGCAAAATGTTCTTGAAAACGGTATAACATACGTATATTTTAAATCACACGTTGTGCGTATTCCGAACTAATATGAATGTAATAATTTTTTAATGTTGTTGTCAGATACGCATGTTGTCATTTCCATGTACGATTTCGATGGACAACTGCAGAAACAAACTGAAACTGAAAATGTATATATATGGGTCAGAATTTTGAACGATGTACAATATTGAGCCAAAACAACACCAAATTTAAAAAAATAGGTAGAAATTCCTCAAAATCATTTTTTTTTTAACGTGAAAGAGTATAATTCAAGCTTTAATATGAACCCAGTTATACCAGGATCTTCCCAGAGGAACAAGTTTTTATTCACCGCGGAAGCTTACCATGCATGTCCAAAGCAGCGAACGTCCGTGAGGAATAATACTGCACATACATTTGAATACCATGTAACATAGCATGCAACGATCTGATTCAGTTCAGAATCGTAACAAAATATATATGTTGGCAGAATATCAAGCTTGTACTCTTAACCTGTACGTAATGGTAGACAACTGATGATTTAACCAAATTCGTTATTTCTGTTGAAATATTACTCTTTCGCTAAACACTTTCTCCAATTTACGCGCATTTTACAGAAACTCAATATTTCGACCTATTATTTCACCATCCCATACTTTAATCCTTTACTCTCAAATAATAAGATGCTTTTTTAAGATGTATCTCATCTGGGCAGTCTCTATAACCCAACAAACAAAGCATAGTTTTCATCACGGAGGTTCGCATATAGCTCACGGACGTTCAGAACAAACAAGATATTGAACAATATTTTTTTAGTGGATGCAATTTTGTGATCAATCTAAAAATCAGACATATTGTGTTGTGAGAATAAACACTAAAATGGCAAATAAACATGTCGCAGTGTTTTTAATCTGTCACAGCGAATAAACATGTCGCAGTGTTTACATCGTAAACAGTGCGTCATGTTTATTTTTTGGTTAAGTGTTTAGATCTTAAACATTGTGGGTGATTATGTGACTGTGCGGTGTTTAGTATTTAAACACTGTGAGTGATTAAGGTGTAAACGTTTGGTGTTTAGGCTATACACAGAGCAGGTGTTTAGTTTTTAAACATCAGAACCGTTTAAAACATAAACATGTGTGTGTGATAAACACCTAGGGTGTGCTGAAAATAAACACAGCATGTGTTCAGCTCCTAAACATGTTCAATATATAAACGCGTCGCAGTGTTTTAAAACTGTGCACAGAAAAGTGTTTAGTCAGGTGTTTAGAAACTAAACAGTGTTTAGAAACTAAACACATTTTTTACAGTGTACATGTTGCTAAAGTTGAACTATGCACATGAACATGACTAAATCCTACTGTCTATGCATTTATTGCCACCATGACCGTGGATATCGGATGTTCGAATATTTTAAGAAGTTTAATAACGAATTACGATCATTCATCTATCCAAACACTTATTGCATTTTTTTTTTTTTTGTAATTTATGCTTGCGGTGCGTAATTTCACATCGCTTGGGCATAAAGTCAATAGCGAGCTTCGGATCTGCGACAAAGACGATGCTATTAGGCCAAAAAAAAAAAAAAAAAATGATGTTCTGCACACGCACGAGACAGCCGTTTCCATTGCTTAACCAGGGAAGAGGCGTTGTCTTGGCCGTCGCGTGGTGCAGATGTAAAGCTTGCTAATGATTACAAACTGCCAAAGAGCATCTATTTGTGTTCTGTAGAATGACGTTCAGATGTTGATGGTGTACACGTTACTTTGTGTCGGCCTTTTCAAGCTCTTGTATTCAGATATGCACGATTTCGACTCCATCACTGGTCTCAAGCTGTGCGGGAAATCGAGGCTTTATATCTTCCTTAATCGTCAATCGTCGTGCTCCATAATATCATTGGATATGATCGTTTCTCACCTATATATAGCGGCCCCGATATAGATTAGAATCTCATTATGCAACTTTTCATTGGGCAATATGGGTTTCTTGAATAATATCAGCATCATCTCTTCCGTCTTTTACATCGACATGATTAGGGATGAGTTCTGTGAATATGCTGAAATAAGAGTGATCAAAGCGATCCACATAAGACGGGAAAACAAAATTATTTGCCTGTGTGTGCTAAGATGAATTTGCACTCAGTTAGACTGTAATACACACAATTTTGGTATGCAACAAAGTTTTAATCATTGAACAATTTCGTTTCTTTGGGTGATATAAAAAAAAATGGCACAAGCAAAAAAACAAACAAACAAACAAGCAATATTATATATATATATATATATATATATAATGTATATATATATATATATATATATATATATATATATATATATACATATATACATATATATACATGTATATGTAATGTATATATATTGAAACAAAAAAAGGGGAAACTGAGCAGAAACAAATAATAAATAGTGAAAACTTTGAGCAAAGAAAATGGGTTTTCGAAAACCCATTTTCTTCGCTCAAAATTTTCACTATATATATATATATATATATATATATATATACATATATATTTTTTATTTATTTACGAAGTAGCATAAAGAACATATTTCTAATATTATGTTAGAAGCCATAGTACTATGCATTATGTAGCTTGGAGGCACCTTGTGGGAGACAATATTTAGGGATAAAACTAATGTAATGTCATAGGAGACACTAGACCACACGGAGACAACATTGTGTCCTCGTATGAGTTTCAACTATGTAGTATCCCATTCAATCCGTAGTTTAACTGGTGACAACATAACAATCTTTTTTATATCTACACATTGTCTCCGAAAGGTGCAATCTAATGGTAAATACTACATACAGGGTTTATAGCTGCATATACTTATTTGTTTACTCAACTTTAATTATGTTGTTTTGCTGCTGTATGTTATATCATAATACGTATATTTACATAATGTTGTATTTTATTTTGATGTCATACTTCTTTTTTTTTTCCTGATCGATGCGCTTAGAAACATCAGTATTAAGCGCTATATAAATGTTATTCATTATCATTATCATTATATTTGGGAAAGCCCCAGGCTCTGATTCCATCCCTGCTGAAGTGTACAAAAATGGTGGCCCAATCATCCTCACTAAGCTCACCAAGCTGTACCAATCCATGTGGAGCAAAGAACAGTTACCACAAGAATTCAGAGATGCTACAGTTGTTCACATCTACAAACGGAAAGGAAATCGCCAGGCTTGTGACAACCATCGAGGCATCTCCCTCCTGTCTATAGCAGGCAAGATCCTGGCCCGAGTCCTCCTCAATCGCTTACTGGAACATCTGGAGCAGGGTCATCTCCCTGAAAGTCAATGCGGCTTCCGTGCAGGTCGAGGTACCACTGACATGATTTTTGCTGCCCGCCAGCTTCAGGAGAAGTGCATTGAGCAGCATCGTGACTTATACACAACCTTTGTCGATCTGACCAAGGCCTTCGACACGGTTAGTCGTGAGGGACTCTGGAAAATTATGGGAAAGTTTGGCTGCCCCCCGAAGTTCATCACAATAGTCCGCCAGTTTCACGATGGGATGACTGCCAAAGTTCTTGACAATGGTGAACCCTCCAATGCCTTTCCAGTGACAAATGGAGTCAAGCAGGGCTGTGTCCTGGCCCCGACACTATTCAGCATGACGTTCTCGGCAATGCTCTCAGACGCCTTCAAAGACTGCGAACCTGGCATCAACATTAGGTACAGGTCGGATGGAAAGCTCTTTAATCTTAGGCGCTTGAAGGCCATCACGAAGGTGAAGGAGACCGTCATCAGAGACTTCTTGTTTGCTGACGACTGCGCACTCAATGCCAATGGTGAGGACGAGATGCAGTTGCAGATGGACAGATTCTCCTCAGCCTGTGACAACTTCGGCCTCACCATCAGCACCAAGAAGACTGAAGTGATGTTCCAACCAGCTCCAGGGAGCCAGTACCACAAACCACAAATCCAGGTGAACGGACAGACCCTCCAGGCAGCAAAGACCTTCACCTATCTGGGCAGTACCCTCTCCAACTGTGTCACAATTGATGCTGAGATCAACAACAGGATTTCTAAAGCCAGCAGTGCTTTTGGGAGACTCAGAAAAAATGTTTGGGAGAGGAGAGGGATCAGCCTTTCAACAAAGCTGAAAGTCTACTGTGCAGTTGTTCTCACCACGCTTCTCTATGGCTGCGAAACTTGGACTTTGTACCGGAGACATGAGAGGCAAATCAACCACTTCCATATGCGATGCCTCCGCAACCTCCTTTGCATCCGCTGGGAGGATAAGGTTCCGGACACAGAGGTACTGAAGCGGGCAGGCATCCCCAGCATCATTACCAAAATCCGCAAGGCCCAGGTGAGATGGGCAGGCCACGTCACCCGCATGTCTGACGACCGCATCCCGAAAAAGCTTTTCTATGGGGAACTCGCTGATGGGAATAAGCGTAAGGTGGGAGGACAAAAGAAGCGCTTCAAAGACAACCTGAAGTTCTACCTAAAAGACTTCTCCATCAACACCGAGTCCTGGGAGACACTTGCCGCAGATCGCCCTTCCTGGCGCCACGCTATTGCTATAGGGGCCCGTAGAGCAGAGGAGCAACGCGTCAAGCAGGCAGAGCACAAACGCCAGATGCGAAAAGCAAGAGCAGCCAACCCCAGCAGTGTAGCCCCTACCCACTTCTGCCCTACCTGTGGGAGAGGCTTTCTTGCCCAGATTGGCCTCATCAGCCACCTCCGAACCCATCGAGCCAATTGATGTCATTGGTCATCCTCGACAACGAGGGACGAACACACACATTATATTTATATCATGTAGGGCCTACACAATGTTGAATATTTATAGGTGATGCAAACATCATCAATTTACAAACTGAATTTTGTCATCGATTAATATTGATACTTTACGCTACTTATTATTCAGAAAGTCACACGAGTATTATTTATAAGGAGCGTCGCATCATGAGAAAAGATTTCATAGTCATAAAAGTGGTGGATCACTTTGACTCACACGTATTTAACGCAGAGCTTCCTTGTAATTGTGCCATGAACTCTGGAGACATTCATTTATTTTCATCTCCATTTTATTTCAACAGAGTAGCCCTTTCAGCAAAAAAAAAAAAATAAATAAAAATAAAAAAAGCTCTACCAAAGGGGCCATGAACAACAACAACAACAAAAATACACAAGTACATACATTCAAATACGCAGAATTACAAATGAAAAAAAAATGCACATATCAAATAACAAAAATAAGCAAGATGTATCAAGGTTACATTGAATAAGAAATACATCAAGAACAATATGAATAAGAGAAAATGCAAGCAGTGCATACAAAAGCGACAACAAATTTTATGAAGTACCAGTAATGTAGTAACACAGAAATGATTATATTGCACTAAGCTTTCAAAGATATTCAAATCTAAAAATTGAGATATAGATTTCTACTCTTCTATTTAAACACCGCAAAATATGTTAAATGGATTGTATAGTTTTGGTTGAAACCTAACTCCAGATTTCTAACATTCTTGGGTGTGATAATGAGAAACCTCTCATGAAATATGAAAGAGCATGTAATTTCAAGTGGAAATCAATTTTTTTTTTTGATGAAAATTGGTTTTGAAATGAATGAGGTACCCAAAACAGAGCAATTCTAATAAAAAGGTCAATAGGACCCCCGTTCTGCTACGATTGCTTTGTTTTACATTTTTCGATATCTCAGCCATTCCAAAACCAATTTTTATCAAATAAACTTTGAATACCTCTTAATATGGTAGGCTCTGTACTATTTCACAAATGTTTTATTGATATCTCACAAAAAGTTAAAAGCCCAATCCTCATCTCCACCAGTACTGTACCATCCTTTCCCACCATCCCACCAATAGTGCAATGACTCTTATGATAGTCTGCTGGGTGTGTTGATTTTTTATTAGCAGGAACGTGCATATTGAGTTCGCAAACTGACATTGCAAAGAAAAACAAAACAAAAAACACACACATAATTATTTTATCTTTAAAGAAAAAACGTAATACTATACTACTTTTTTTAATTAATCTAAGCATGATGACATTCTTCAGATTTTGTCTCCTTTGTGGAAATGTGTACCAACTGAGTTAAAAGAATTATTCTGGATATTGATAAATGAGCATTTTCTTTCGGACAAACGTGATTATTCTGTTTTGCAGTGTCTGTATATTTTCTTAATACAATGTATTGCACTCTTTAATTCTGCACTATACATATTAAAGAACTGTACTCGTTATGTATAGTACGATTGATGCGTTATAAACATAGGCAAAATATTTTGTGGAATATTGTGCTTTTAGCTGTGTTATCTACCCAATCATTTTAGAAACCTTCGTATACCTTTTCAACATGCTTGCTCCTAAAAAATATAAGCTCCAATTCAGAATCTTAGAGCTAATGAGCTTACTCTGTGATTTAATTTTTATATTTTACAGTTAGCACCGTACATTCTAACTTTTTAAATTCACTTCTTAATCATAAGAGTCCGTCCACTCATGTATCTTCGTAAACTCCTTATTGTAGAAACAATATTTTATATTTCTGTCTTTACAAAAATAAACATGGCAGCATCATCAACATAAACATAATTTTGTACCATTTACATGTGAACATATGATTTATGAATATTAGATAAAGCAGGGATCTCAATATTGACCTTTGTGGAATTTCATTTCGATATTTTTAAATTTTTACAGTATTTCCTGTTAAAAGATACACACTTCTGGCAATCAAAAAGTATTTCTTAACTAATTCAATAGAACATCATGAAATCGAACCATAATACCTTATCCAGTAAAAAAGTGTGTGAGACTGAAACAAAAGCTCGTTTGGGATCTAAATACAAACATCCTGTCACATTATTTTCATTGATATTTCTTAAAGCATACTCACTTATATCCAATAATATAGTTGCTTTTGAAGGTGGTGGGCAAATACCAGATTGACAATAACTATAAATAGCTTATATGAAGGAGAACAACATTGCTTGTTCACTGTTAATACATCGCATTGCCTTCGCTACATTCCACAGACTTGGGTATCAACATGATATTATTTTCTTGGAGACTGACATTGTTGGGGCGATATGTTTCATTACGAGCAACGTTTAGAAGAATACATGGTTAAAGTGAATAACAATCATTACGAAGGCGTGAATGAGCTGTTCCAACTTGGTGTTGAATAACCACAGCGACTCAGCGTAATATGAATGTGTATCTGCTCAAAATCAGTATACAGACAGTGGAGACGATGTCAAAAGGTGTGACCTTTTCCTACGTCAACACCATGACCCACGGAAAAGATTTGTACAAAAAATGAATAATTCATACATATTTCCCCATTTGATTTCTTGTGTCAGTTACCATGCTGGCTTTGCTTCGCGGATGCGTGTATAAAAATAATCTGATTGTTATCAATGGCAATGCAAGCTTTGTGTTCCTAGGGGAAACTAGGAAACAGCCCGAATAGCCCCAAACCAGCTTAAGGAAAGAACCAGCTCTCATATCGGATAAAAACACATTCGCAAATATGAGAATAGACACCTACCTAATCATCTTTAGGGGAAAAAATGTCCAGGTTTACGATGACTGAGCATAAGGAAGTGAATCAAGCCAATCGTAAAAGACAAAAATGATGTCGTTCGTACGGATTTCCAACCGTAAAGAACAAAAATACTGTCGTTCAGTCACTAAAATGCTCAAACGTTAGCTGTCACTTTCTTTGCCACAGAATTAGTCGTTGGCCATGCCGAGATCGCATGAAGACTACACACCAAACGTAATCATTGTTGAGGCATGAAATCCAAAACAATAAGTCATGATCTATTAACCATCACTATCACTCATGTTATCAATTTCTATTCATTTCCATGTCAAAACAACCCAATTTTCCTGCGTAACAACCTCGATCTATTGGAAACGGTGTCATGTGAGGGCAATTTGTGAACTGATCTACCTGATGACCTTATCAACTGTTATTTCCATAATGAATACGAAAGTATTATTGCGTCAATCTCGTAATAATTGAGATGTGTGGAATAAAAGATGAGACGTTGGGGAGGAATACTTTGAGTTTGATGATGGCCTAATCTGACAAACTCAGTATCAAAACAGATACTATGTATGAGAGATGGGGGTGGTGAAGACAGGATAAAGACACATGTCTTGTAACTTGGCTTGTCGCGACGTAGGAAAGATTATGGTCATGACAGTGAAATTGTTCTACGGTCAAACCCTCATGCATGATATTCCTCCAGCAGCTTTCGGGGCTTCGGAGAATTGAATATGTTGTAGACAGCAATTAATGCAGCATTTTTTCAATTGACATATTTAAATATTTATTTCATAACAGTTATAGAATCATGACTTGTATTACATCTATTTGGATTTTGTATCTAGAGACCGCGGTACGGGGGGGGGGGGGGGAAGGTGCTACCCCTTCCTCCCTCCCTCCTTCCCCCCCCCCCCCCCACACACACACACACACTTTTGGCTCTTAAAGATAAAGTTGGTCTCCCCCCCCCCAAAAAAAAAAAGAATCGAAAATATAATCTATAATACGAATAATACGAACGCCATGATTTTTCTTATGTTGCGCCCTTCCCCCCCCCCCCACACACAAACACACTCAAATCGGTGGTCCCTTATAGTATTAATGATATCACTACTTTAATTCTGATAAGTTTACTCTAAAATTTGTGTAGATTAGAGAGAGAGAGAGAGAGAGAGAGAGAGAGAGAGAGAGCGGAGAGAGAGGGGAATGTGTTGGCTTTTATAATTCTGTTCTGTCCGTTACCAATCGCACTTAATTGGCAAACAAAGTCACTTGGGGCGATCAGGTAACACTTCATTACGGTTGACTCATTGTTATGATACCGTCTGGTTTTATTCGCGTGTGTATGTGTGTCTGTTTGTTACTCTGTCTTCTTAGTGGGTTTCGAGACCTTTTTCTTTAGACTTTTTTCCCCGACATTTTCCAAGCCTTTTTCCCCCTTTTTGCATCAGTTCATTTTTCTGTTTGACATTCTGTACCTGAGGGGCCCACATTCTACAAGCTCTGTCTTTTTAGTTGGTCCCTCCATTTTTCGATGTTTTGCGTATTGTTATATCGTCTTTATCACTTCAGTCAGTCAATTTTCATGACAACGTATTTGTTACCCCAAGGTTCCACAATTATATTTTTCTCAATTTACTTTGTTTTGAGTATACAACCTTATTCTCTGTACCGAAGAAAGTAAAATGTTTATGGTCTTTTCGAAAAATGAAATAAAGTTTGAATTGAATCATGCTCTCATGCTATATGCAATAGCGCAACTTTTGTGACATTAGGTTTAGTATGTCAATAGACGCATCGGTAGGGTTCTGCACATCAGGATTTCATTATCATTATACTTGAAATAAGTCTGAAGTTGGATGCGCTGATATTTACATAGGAAAGAATACGCGAAACTACAGATCGAAACGAAGCTTCTTTATTCATTTTTATCATAATCATTAGAGACAGCCAAGTCGTTAGCAGAGCTTTAATAGCTATGAAAGCTCAATAGGATTTAGCACGGTTTATAGGGGATACGCCAAGCACGTCTTCATGACTAACTTCTGCTGTCTACTCCGCCAGAGAGAGAGAGAGAGAGGGGGGGGGGGGTTGTAGTTAGAAGCGTTCTACGGACCCTGAGTTCGGCGTGTCGCATCTATCAGAAGTTCTGCAAAATTTACCCATATGAAGTTTAGTTTTTTTTTTCTCCGTGGCATCATAGGTCGTGAAATATATAAATGAGACCAAGAGAGATCAAACTAGATCAAACTTTTAATTCTGGTTTCGACGGCTGTCAAGCGCTCCTCGAGTTCGTTTTGGCTTTCTGAATCTTAGCAACAAAATCAAAGCTGTTGTATTGGAGTGTATTCACAGACTGATTACCTGCTTAACGACATTCCAAACCTTTCTTTCGTCTTTTTGTTGGAGATTATGTTCAAAATATAGTGCTAAGAAACAGTAGTAGGCCTACTACTAAAATTGAAGCTCAACAGTGAAAAATGTTATTCGCATTATTACTAATTCTTCATATTCATCATACACAGAGCCCCTTGTTCACTTCTTAAACGCCTGAAAGCTCTAAGATTTTCTACAAACATTCATATTTATGTACAAGTACACAACTTCTTTGCTTCTTCCTATTCCCTTAAACATGAATACCCACTCATATGCAACTCGCCGTTCATTTAACTTTTACCTTGTGAACCCAAAACTGTTTTAGCCCAGAACTTAATCATCCATTACAGATTCCACGTCTGGAACAACAAAAAGATCAACTCGAATATTGTAGGCTTCCCTTCTTCTTTTTTTTTTTCTCTCTTTTGACGCACAACTGAAAAAGGACTTATCGAAATATTTCCAAAGCACAACGAGTCTCCTGCAATAGATTTTACAAGTATTGGTCACTCCTCAACTATATGTACAATAGAAATGTTATGTGATTTAAGACATTGTGGTCCGTTTTGCTCTTTATATAAATGATTGTAAAAATGCAATTTTTGCAAACTTTCATACCCATACAGACACAAACTTTCTCATACACCAAAGGAAAACACATCCAGAACTTATAATGACATCGTGCTGTCACGCTTGCACAAACATATACGCCATCACATAAATTCACAGGAACATACACTTAATCGTAATAACGTACCCTAACACCTACCTCCACATAAACGTAAAGAAGAAATCATTGTCTCACAATTTGTCGTTTTACCTTCAGTTATTTATAGTACATTATATAGCAACGTTAATGAAAATTGTATTAGATGGGTCTCATCCAAGTCAAGCTCTGCTTACTGTTATTGATGTTATTCTCCTGGGCCACATGCATGAAAGATGTTATCACAGCAACTCCTCCTGGAATAGCAATTTCCTAGAATAGCAATTCTTCCTCAGCAACAGCCAATCAGCAAGCAGGATTCTTTGCGTTTCCATGTCATTTCCGACTCCTGCAAGAGTTGCTGTCATAAATCTTTTTTTTTTTTTTTGGTAAAAAAAAATGAAATGGGGCCTTGTATTGCTTTCTCCCTGGTTTTTTTTTTTTTTTTTTTTATTATTATAGTAACGCGATGATGCTAGTTTCCCACGTAGGGAAAATGTTGTTATGGAATTGGCAGTACTTCTATTGATTTGCATCTTATATTTCCCTCCTTGCCCTTGCATACTTTATATCCAGATGCTTGTACCTGGAGAGAGAGAGAGAGAGAGAGAGAGAGAGAGAAAAGGAAAACCACCCAATCCACCAAGCAGGACAAAAACAGAACGTGTTTGCAACAAACGCTTCTTTTTCAAGCTTCAGAATCTGACGACAGATCGCGTTCAATATTTGGTTCAACAAGGATAATGCGGACACTGCCAGACGCCGTGCTCGGATTCAAAGCCTCAACGTGTAGGTCAGCGATCCCCTGAACGGTCCTGCCGTGATCTGCCGTGTTTGGAAGGTGAATTGCAGAAGCAAGTGGTAACTCCTTGGCAGAAGTAACCGACAAGTGAGACCGGGACGAAGTCACTCCTCTTAGAATGTCTCCTCCGTGGGAGGGATGCTCAATGCTACATCCAGCAACGCGCTGGGGCTTCGTTTGCGTCACATAAGATGGCCGCCCACTGGTGATGATATCTGGAGATATTTCCTCGAGATTTTCCAAACCTACCCTAGCGATGTTCTCTGGTCGCATCGAGTCTACCCCATCACAGCCAATGTCGTCTGTTGTTATATTCATGTCGACGCGCTCTCTGCGCTGGTTGAAGGCGATGTTGATGTTCTCGACCCTTGTCTGAGGTCGTGTGATGATCTGATTCGATTGCCGGCGTCGACGCCACCATTCAAGATCACCATTGATACTGAATTTCCACGGAAAGGGCTTCGTCCAAGTTATTTGCGGCCTGGATTGTGTGAGGCCTCGTCTCTTTCTGAGCGACTCCACGATAAGGAGACGTCTTTGAGCGTGGCTGTTGAGTTCAAGATTTATGGTGACGGTGTAGCATTGACAAGCACAGCAGCAGAGGAAGGAAGAAACTTCATTCCTGAAATTTTTGTTGAAAATGTAGTATATGATCGGACTGTAAATGGACGACGTTTTGGCAAAGAACGCCGGGATAATGACAAAGCTGTCAGGAATACGTTGGACTTGTTCAAAACTTGCCCACAAAGCGATTATAGTGTAAGGTGTCCACGTTAAGATGAACGCTACGGTGATTGCACATGCTGTCTGTTGGCCAAAAGAAATAAAAACATTCAAATTATTATCATGATGATTACAAAGATCTGAAGTTAGATTACCCTCCCGCATTATTCGTCAGTATCTGATACAACAGCAACAACAACAACAAATGTTCATCATGACCCTGTTTTGCCATGATTTCCTTACTTTTGACTTAATTGCATTTCTTTGGGATAAAAAGTCAGCCACTAGTACTCTGATGATTCACAAGGCAAATAAGTCCATCGAAATATGACAGAAGTAATTGAGACTGTTTGTATGTTGGTAGCTTATTCCTACCTTTATAAGACGCACTTCTAACACGATGTTGTTCCTGACATTGATGCGCCTATTATGAGCGATCATCCTCCGAGCGATGGCGGCGTAGCAGACAACGATGATGCCGAAAGGCAAGGCAAACGCGAGGATTACGATGACATACGTGTAAGCAAGGCCAGCGGCACTGGTATCGGCAAAATCTACGGTGCACGAAACTTTGTACGGCTCCAAGACGTATCTAAAAACGCGAAAGATTAACATTTTGAGTCATAAATCTATGAGTCCACACTTCCAAATTTGATTGATTTGTTAAAATACCTTAAATCACCATAATATTATGAAATGATGATACAGCACCAAAGGAAAATCAATGAGTATCATAACTCCTGTGTATATGAATTTTACTTCCTTTGATAGAATAAATGTCGAAAAGGCTGTATTATTGGAGCTGTGTGTCTAAGCAACGGATTCTCTGGTTTTCTTCATATTGTATAGAGCACTGCTGTATTCATGTCAAACCTACCTTTAAATGAGTTACCATTACTCATTGGTCGTACTGTATGAAATAGCCTGCCATTTTGTTCCTTTTTTATAGAAGGGTATGTACCAATTCTATGTCATCGTAAATCTCAGCAAGGGACATCAGGCCTGTTGCAGAACGGAATAACGACGGGGCCAAATCGTCTGTACAAGTTTTTACCTAGAGGTAAAATCTGACGAGATAAGGTGACGGAATGGGTTGGTCATGATGTTTCATATGTCCAGTTGATTTTTTAGCATTTCTCATCAGAAGACATCCCCTCAGGTCATGAAATTATGATAATACAGATACTTTAAAACAAACTAATTTTATGTTAAAGTGATGATAAGTAAGGAGGAAAAAGAAAAGCTGTAAAGTGCCCTCTCAACAAATGTATCAAAACCATTATTTGGTGCAATGAGATTCAAGAGAATGAAGTCACAACCGTCTTATTTCCTTTGCTAGATGTTCGATGTCGCCGCTCAAAAGTATTTGAAGCATGTGCCAAACAGGATCTGCCACGCAGATAGGAAGACAATTGACTTGTGTCTCATTGCATAATCACCAGCCACTTTCTGAGAAAGATATGTCTTTGTGATGGTAATTACTTTTTGCTATCCCTTATTATAAAAGGTAGGTGGTTCAGACACAAGGATGTGTGAATAGAAATTGCGCCAAAAATGCTGAAATATAAATGATGAAAATTACTCGACTTGGCATACCCGGGCACTAATCTGATATATAGCAATCAATAAAGAATTATACCTGAAGATTATTCCATGTTAGTTTTATTTGTGGAAATTAAGTGGAAAAGTGATAAAACCTACTTTCCAGGATGGTACTTGCAATTTGTCCACGGGATTGACTTTTGTTTTACATGCTTCATCATTAAGTGAAATTTCATTTCATAAAATATATACATGTATATTGTCTTACGTTCCTTGCGTGCGTTTCCCTAGCATGAACAGGGGATCCTTTCGTTCATATACCTAAAATGTAATTTTATAAATGATACACCTTTCATCATTTTTGTGGTGAGAACAACTTAAAATGTTTGTTAATCCCCTTTCGTATGAGTCGCCTGCACCTAATTAATACTTTAAATCTGTGGTTTGAATTTATTTTGAAGATTATTATGACTCCCACTTTCTGGCACTAAATTGTACTTTTATTTTTGGGGGCTTGAAGCCCGCAGGTATACTCATACGTCTTTGATTCCAGGATTATATCTGTATCATATTTCTCCGTTGTTTGCTGCAAATATTTTTCTGTATCAACGCCTTAGAGCTCCTTGATATAAACACTGTATATATATTTTTTCTTCTTCTTCTTCTTTCTTTCGAAACAATTTTATATATATATAACACAGTGCTTATATAGCGCATATCACTACCGTGGTGTCTCTATGCGCTTTAAGGAGAGGGATGAAGTAGAAAGAAGAAATGCAGTGTACAATATGTGTACCATAAATGCAGAACCAAACTCATTCATAATACTTTTTGAACAGAAATGTCTTGAGAGCAGTTTTAAACTTTAACACTGTGGGAGCTTCTTTTATATAACACGGAACAGCGTTCCACAGTGTGGGAGCAGCATGGGCAAAAGATCGCTCACCATAAAACTTTGTTGTGATAATAGGACATTGGAGAAAATTTTTCTGAGTTGATCTTAAATTACGAGAGGGAGCGTACCTGACCAAGAACTTACTGAGATATTCTGGTGCCATTGAATGGCGGCACTGATAAGTCAGTAACAGTATCTTGAAAACTATACGTGACTGAACAGGAAGCCAATGGAGCTGTTTCAAAATGGGGGTTATGTGAGAATTCTTCTTTGTGCGAGTGATCAATCTTGCAGCTGCATTATGAATTATACAGTTATAGTAATTTTATCTATTTTGTAAAAAAACATATCATTGTGTGTGTGCTCTATTTAAATACTGTACATTATTTTGGGTTGAACCATGATATGGATGTGTCTGTGCGTGGTTTGAAGGTGTGTGTATGTGGTTGAGTGTGTGCACGTGGATGAGTTAGTGTGCGGTACACGCGCGCGTGTATTGTGTAGTTATTTGAGTTTGTCTGAAGAATATGAGGTATTCATCAATATCATATGAGCTCCCTCGTGGAGACGTAATGAGCTCCTTTATGGAGACAATATGAGCTCCCTCGTGGAGACTTTATGAGCTTCTTTGTGGAGACAATATGAGCTCCCTCGTGGAGACGATATGAGCTCCCTCGAGGAGACTTGGTATGCATTTAATATTCTTGTTTATATCTCTTTAAGATCTATAATGTTTGTTTTCTGTTATAAGTGCTGTCTGGGGCAAATTATTTGTATAGGGGCCCCATTTCTCTCTCTCTTTCTTCTTTCGATCTTTAGAATAACAACAACACAACATTTCATTTGAGAAATAAATAAGCAAAATATGGCCAATGTTATGTTAAGGTTCAAAATGAATCTTCAGATTGCTCAGCAAGACATGACATCGAACATCGATCATCAAAGGCACAGATGCACCTGTGAAATTCTTTTGTACATCTGACAACTGTTTGAATAATTACAGCCAGTTGGAACTCCAACTCTTAAACCTCCTTGGCGTAAAGAATGAAAATCGGGCATAGTTTTGAATGGTGACACTAAAGTGGTGCTTGTCATTATGTTTGTTATGCAGTTCAGTGTCTAATATATTAACCAGCTATACAAGGTTGGTACGCTAGTCGTCCATGCATTAAATTTGATATTAGAAAAGCTGATCGTACGCTTTGGTGTCTAATTGAACATGTTGACTGTTTAAAAGAGTTTTGAATCTTTAGTGGAGTTATTGCCGGAAAGATTAAATTCTCATAAAGTAAATAATATCACAAGATTCAAGTCCATGTCAAAAAGGTGCAGATGGTTAAGACATGAAGAATTGGGATACACTGAACCAATATCATTTTATTGCCTGACCACTAAGACTGTTTCTTCTATAAAAGAACAACAAAAAAACCCCCAATAAGACCTTTATTTTGGATTCTCCAGTCGAGGGGGCAACTTAATCTATACAAAACGCACATAACACAACAGTACTATGTATACGTCATTTCTTCACTTCTTTACAAAGCGTCGTAACACAAAATTAATTAATACACGTAAAATGTAAAGCAAAAAACCCAAACAAACAAAACGTTAAAGAAAACACAATTTCATGTATCCAGAGTTGACAATGGTATAATACTGAAAGAAGTGATTTACTGAAACAAATGATTTTAAAGGGGATTCTTGATGCGCCTACCTACTCCAACCCATCAATGGCGGCATGGTGATGATGATGGAAATGACCCATATTGCCAGTACGGCACGGAGAACACACTTGCGAGAATTATATTGGTCTGTACAAAGTAGAATTGGCATAGATGAGTCAGACAGTAAAATAAAATTGTGAATCACTTCAAGTCATCATAACTTAAATGCAAACTTACAGGTCCTATAAACGAATGAGCACGCTGAAATAGGAATAATCGTAAATGAAGAATCGTAAATGTTCGGGGAGAAAATAAATACCTCCAAAATCATACTAAAACAAGAGAAAAAGCAAATACTTTAAATAAAAACTGTAACGAAACATTTTTATTATCAATGTATTCACTACCTATCCACTTACAAACATTCCTCTTGAGGTGCACGATGTTTCTTGTCTTTCTTAGAATAAAACCTACGATACTATCATCTCCAACGTCACAGCAAATAATCAAATGACATTTCTTGATAATCAGAAACTGGCTATCTATTCATGCATCTTTCTATTTTTGTCATCGTCTTCTTCTATTTGTTTCGTTCTGCTGATGAACCTGGTGATTACATGAGTATACTTCTCTTTAGTTTTGTTGTGGTTTTACCCTCTCCATCTCTATGGCGGTGTTGAAACCAAACAATCGGGGGGGGGGGGAGTTATTGATACCTTCCATCTCGTGGCTTAACTAAAAGACATTTACCGACGTTTTCGCGGCATAGTTTGATGTAACGGAAGATGGCAATAGTAGACAGCGTTCCCATGCTTACGACGCCAAAAAGGAAGCCCGCAAAACCGTACCACATACAACCGCCATCTCCAAAGTACCACTGTAAGCGGTTAGAAAAAGAAGAAGAGTTAAGTGTCTTCGTTAATGTCATTATCATGAATGTTTCTTTGCACAAGCTCAATGAAATTCTTTCTAGTATAATAAAATGTGATGGTAAGAAGAAATGACAACAGATACTATGTCCAGACTTTCTAAATAATCACAGAGTATGGAAGTGTAACATGACCTTTAGCTCATGAGTCAATTATGACCATGCATAATTCCTTTTGACTGCGAAATGACTATTAGATTATAGAATGTCTGTTTCCGGAAGACGTAATGGTGATTGGAATAAAAGAAAACCATTAGGAGATTGGGAGCCTAATATTATTATATTCTTCAAATGTGTTGAGACTCATTTTATATTTCTTGTGTGAACTCACCGCTGCGTATACCATACCTATAGGTGCATACAATAAACGCCAAATTTATTGATTACAATTCAATCAAAGAATTATGAGTTACCAATTTTTCAATTTTCTGCGCATTGACAGCTATGGCTTAGAAAATGACAACTTTATCCAAAGTAATGTGGCCTTTGACTTTGAACTTTAAACTTACACGTATTTTGTATAAATGAGAAAACTAATCGTTAATTTTTACACTTGAAGTCATTATTTTTGGCATTTGACAACCCCTAAGGAGACACTTCTAAGACACACTACTATATCATTGTAGCCAATATCAAGCCATCTTTAACATCAAAGGATTTTCCTCAGCTCTGACCTTATAAGGGTTGATTCGATAGTCCGCAAGATATCAGTGACGATAAGTACAATTTTCAATTTTTTTGAAAATTCGTTCTTATGACATATATTGCTATCACTGACCCTCTCGGCCATGTGATTCAACCGCGACTTTCTTTTTTTAATTCTATAGAAAAACTGGACAGGATGCTTGCGATAGTCAAATGTTGATATCTTGACGAATATCTTCGCAACCTCTTTAATGACGTGCTCGCTGATGACTGTAACATTAGCATCGTCAGCCGTGGCACCTTGGCAACAAAGCACTCCAGTGAAGCTTGTCAACGTAAACCGTAAAACTCTTTCAATTGTTCAAAAGCGTCATTAATTTTGTAACAAGGCCTCGTCCCCTCTCCCCTTTTCAGAATATGACCATAAATCCACTGTGTGTGCCCATATCATCCTGTTTTTCACACTGTTCAAAGAAAGATCCATTAAATTAGTAAAGATGCGCTCTGCAACGAGAGAGCCTATACACTAGACGCGCAGCCACAGATTTCTCAGAAAAAAGAAAAAAAAAATCTGAAAACAGCGCGAAAAGAAATTCACAATGGAATCCACTCATTGACTGGTACATTGTATCTGCAAACTAGTGCACGTCTGAATTTCATTGGTGGTGTGGTAAGGACGAGAGATGAAAGGTTAAAAGGACACACACAATAATCACACATACACACTGATGTCTGTCCAGTATATAGCGGGGAGACGAAACGACGACAGAGCCACAGTCGACAATTATACACATATAAACTGCGGTATGAGTGGATTAGCAATATGAGTGAACGTCACGATAATTCTAAATCTCTTTAGATTTATACATTAAAGGAGGCTCGTAACTAAAGGGGTTCCCCCCCCCACACACACACACACACATACTCGATTAGAATCTGCTTGTGAAACAATGAAAAAATCTAGTTTCTTTGTTTTTGTTTTTGCAACTTAAGTAAACATCGTATTATTTATCTTTTTGCTTAGAAATTTTCCAAATATTCTACTCAGTGTTATGTGCACCACATTCTTAAATCTCAATTCTAAAAATACAAAAGCTCCCATATTATTAAGGGAGGAAGGCCGTCCTCTCACACACCCTCCTCCCGCTCTGTAGCTCCGCTTAGCTTTTAGATTTTCAAATAATTTGAACATTAACACATTGACCGTTTAAAGACTAGACAATAAGGAAATGCATTTTTAAAAGCCCAAACTTCAAATATCACTAAGCGTGTTTGATTCCGCAAAAGTTTCTTACTTTCAGCAAAGTTGAGTACATCACCTGCGTTAGTTACATCTTCACATCTTCTGTAGATGATGTGCTACTTGATAGAATCAACAAAATAATTTTGTGAATTGAGCCTGCTAAAAAAAAAAACAAAGAAAATCACAGTGATTACCAGCATAATTAAAGGGTTAGTATAGTATTGGTTGAGGTGAGGATTCAGCTTTTAACTTTTTATACGAGATACTTAGAGAACACTAATGAAATTTAATGGAGCATACAATTCTTAGAGGAATTAAAAGTTTATTTGATGAAAATCGGTTTTCAAAAGATTTAGATCTCCAAAAACAAAGTGAAACAGAGTGATCCTAATAAAAATGTGGGTCCCATCTATAAATAAGATTGCTTGGTTTTTGGATATCTCAGCCGTTTCGACACTGATTTTCATCAAATAAACGCTACGTTCCTCTTAGAATCCTTATCCTCTTTCATATCTCATGAGAGGTTTTTCATTATCTTAATCATCGTCAGAAAACGTTGGAAACCTGAGGCCCCATCTCAATCGTAACGGTACCATCCCTTTAACGTGAACATCCCCCTCCCCCGAAGCAGCAGCACTTACTCCGTGCTTGAAGCTGGAGACCATGGCGAATGGGTATGCAGTGACAGCCACGACCAGGTCGGCGATTGCCAGATTGATCGTGAGGAAGTCCAGGGGCTTCAGTTTGGATCGTTTCCGCACTGAAATGACGACCACCGCTGTGTTTCCAACGATAGCGATGGTGACTGCTCGTGCAATAAAAGAAAGAAAATATCGCTCAGAGACTGTAATAGTAACCATTTCGCTCTTACTATAGTGACCATACTCATACGCTCTGCAGCAAAGATATATAGCGGAAGGGAGGGCGGGACACCTCCCCCCCCCCCCCACACACACACACAAAAAAAAAAAAACAACAAAAATCCCACGAGTGATACAAGATACAAACAAACGAAAACCCTAAAAAGTATTGGTTGGTTAAAAGAGGCACATTTTAGGTCTATGGAGTTTCTCCCCCCCCCCCCCCCTTTTTTTTTAGTGCAAGGACAGGAATAAAGCAAAACGGAGCACTCCCAATGATTATATTTAAGTGGCCCTTAACACTGTTTAAAAAATACCAGATTATCACAAGAGATAAAAGGTGTCTTTCCAAATGGAACTATTCGACGCCTCTCTTCTCTCTCTCTCTCTCTCTCTCTAATATACATGCGTATATTATATATAATTACATAACAACATTGTATATGAATGTATAAATTTCAGGACCTCATTACGGACCCTAACGCTTGTAAAATAGTTCCACTGTTAGATACACGGGGATGAAATGACCACTTTTTTTTCTTGCAAAAAGCAAGTTCTTTCGAACTATCACGCTGTCCACACTAATAGGGAGCTTTAGATTTTAGACGCGCGGACGTTCAAAGGGAAAAAAACATGGTCTGAGCGTGCGCAGTAGCGCACGTCAAGTTACTGCGCACGCTCAGATCATGTTTTTTTTTTCCCTTTGAACGTCCGCGCGTCTAAAATCTAAAGCACCCTATTAGCAGTTAGAAAGTACCAGGGCATTGCAGTCTACCAAACCCGCAATATCTCCAAGAGATTCCATCCCTTCACTGAATTGAAAAAAAAAAAAAAACGGTCATTACAGCATCATGGAAATAATAATGATAATACCGTGTTGTCACGACAATCTGCAGTACGTCTTCAGCTCAACAATAGGGAGCTTTAGATTTTGACGCGCGGACGTTTGAGCCGACGCTTGCGCTGGACGTTCTCCTCTCCCCGCGTCGTGTGGAAAAGTAGCTTTAGATTACGCTTGGACGCAACGTATAAAAAATTAAATCGCGCCCCCATATTAGCCGGGTTCACACGTACAAATTAGCGGGATGACGATCGCGATGCTCATCCCGAGTTTTTTTGCGAGCGTCCACACGTACCAAATTAGCGGGATAGCGATCGCGATCGGTATCCCGCTAATTTGGCGAGCGTCCACACGTACCGAATTATCCAGCTAATTGCCGATAGAGATAACAGCAAAGCCTGCAAACTGGGTCACACAGCGCCCTTCTCTATCACCACCTGTGCGCACTTTCCTTTGTCCATTGTCTTTTACGCGTCATTGGTGTGGTTCGCGCGCTGTTGTTATTGTTCTCCAAAGAGGTGAAGGACCTCCTCGCAGAGGCCTCGCTGTTGTGATGTGCGCATTGCATGATGGGATGTAAAAACTCGAGATTCTAATCCCGACCGTTCACACGTACCAGCGCGGGGCCAATTATCCCGCTAATTGGCGAACCAGCGCAAGATTTCTTGGGATTAGCATCGCGATGCTTATCCCGCTAATTTTCGGGTTTTTTCTGTCCACACGTGCAAAAAACTCGGGATGACGATCGCGATGCAAATCTCGAGATTTGTATCCCGCTAATTGATGTACGTGTGAACCCGGCTATAATGATCAGTGCATGAAGAAGCTCTCTAGGTCGCAAACTGTGCGGACGTAAAAATAGCCCAGTACGCGTAGTAAACAACTCAGGCGACGCAAGCTAAAAATAGATTGACTTTATGCGCGCTACTGCGCAAGCTCAGAACAAGTTTTTTTTCCTTTGAACGTCCGCGCGTCTAAAATCTAAAGCTCCCTAATGATGAAGAAGAGGTAGGTAGTCCCGAGATAGTTATCATTTCCGTCTCCCCTTCATTTCCCTCCCTCTTCCTATATACTGATGGACAGATAATGATCACAGTAGTAAGGCTATGAGGCGAAAGCGCTCTCATTGATATTGTACTAATTTCTATTGTCCAATTACCATGACAACATATTACGTAAACAGAAAGCTGTGTCCAAATCTATACGACAATGGTTTTTCCTGTGCCCCCCCCCCACACACACACATACACACACACATGAAAAAAACAAATCACACAAATTTAGTAGAGGAGCAAATGTAGTCCCTGGTTAAAAATTTTCAAAAATGGCGTAAGTCCCTTGCGTTGGAGGATGTCTGTATTCGTCACGAATGCGGTGGTACACAATTTGGTTTGTAATCTATAGACAGCTTGGATTATATCGTAACGCACCGTTCAAAATTAGTTTGGAGCATATTATTTGAATATAATCGGGGTTTTTTTCAGTGGTCAAGCACAAGTCCAGTACTATTCATTACAGCCAACAGCAGGCCAGTATTAAGAAAACTATATACACGAGGTGATATGGATAACTGACACAGGGGAAATCAAATTCCCGCTTCTTGGAGTTTCAACCCATCAGAACAAAAACACATAGCACTTTGTAAAGGAAAGAATCCTTCGAATTTATCTTCATTTAATTTTCTCAATGGTCATTGTATACCAGATTGTCGCTGCATGATACCAAAATAACAGTTCTTCATTTATTCATGTTTTCTTATTTAAACGATCAGATGTACCATGATGAAATACGTGTGGATAGGGGAATAAAAAAAAAAATACATTTCTGTCGTGGTTCCAGGGACAACTTCCCTAAAAAAAAAAAAAAAAAAAAAACCAAACAAACAAACGTAAATAAACAAGCAAACAAACATAAATAAACAAGCAAACAAACATAATGTATTCACTATATATTAAAATATATGATCGTTATATACATGTATATCTCAATTCTGTTAACTATGTATTTGATCCACTGTCTTACAGATATGTTCGTACGCTAATGGATTATGCATTCTGGCGCTGGACATCGCATAGGTTACATGCGATCAGGGTAATATTGATCAAATTCAACGCATCCAGTACATGTAATACTGTATAGAATTATTTTAACACGTGTACTATACAACTACAAATGTTATGATTTCATGATCAAATTATCGGACAGATGTAAAAAATGTAAACAGAACGATGTACAAGATAGCATATATAGTCATTGCCTCTCCCAAACAAACGCATGACAATGACGTAGTTTTTCATCTCAACTTTTTATGCTATAGATCAGGAACTCTTCAAATCGCACGTACAATACACCCGTGAAAAGCGATATTCCCATGCAAAAGTACAAATACATTTTCAGCTTAGAAGACCTAAATTATCTTTTCTTCAAGAGCTCTTAAATAATATGATAAACAACCACCATGCAGTCCAACAGGTGAATTCCGAAACACACCGAGAAACGATAAGTTGACACGATGTGTTATGAGCAGTGGGTATGCTTAATGTCGTAACAGTCGACCATTAGCTCATACATGATAAGTTATGCAATAATTACGATACTTGGTTTCATTCACAAGCGATCTCAGTGCATAAAGAAACTGACCAAACCAGAGGGAATACTTACTGACAAGAAGAAGATACAACCCAGCAAAAATATCCCCACTGGCTGAAAGCGATGAGTGGTAGCTGTCTTCACCCCTGGAGTCATTCCCCTGACCATTCGTTTCGCTTGCAGGCCCCATTCCTAGTATTGAGAGAGAGGTAGCTATCAGCGTACCATGTACAATATTCTGCAGTGTCCACGCTTAAAGATAAAACTATATTCACCTAAGCCTTTCTGACATTAGGGACACAAGGTGAGCAAGATCTCAGACACATTGCAGACAGCGAGGCAAAGTGTTATTCTGTGACAACGCGCAGCGACACGCAACGGCGACATCACAGGCGAAGTGTATCTCAACTGCTCACTGCGATGCAAAGTTCGAGCCGAGATGAAAAGCACTAATTTGTTACCGACACAGGATAGCTATCAATCCACACTGCCGATGACGACATTAGAGCCATATCTTATAGAGACAGAAGATGACACAATGGGTAATGAATTCTGGTGGCTGTTATTCTTTTGGAATTTTTTTTTTTCATCGAGCTCCTCCTCCAAGCTTCATAACTGCTTTGCCATGAAGATACTCCGTGTGAATTCTGCTTTGTTTTTCTGTATTACCATGACAACGATGAAGCCATACAGTAAAAAAGGAGAGAGAGAGAGAGAGAGAGAGAGAGAGAGAGAGAAGAAAACGAAAGTTCTTTCTTCGCCCTTCGCCTATCTCGAAATTCAGATGAGACATCCTGCATTTCATTCAACTTCTTATTGGCGAATCGAAGAGACCAAAATGATGCAGGTTAGGAAATACAGGAAATAGAGTAAAAAAACAGAATGGATGTCTATGGTCGCGATGTATGACATTTTTGTGTTCAGTACATACTTATGCACGTACACACACATAATATAGAGAGAAAAGACGAGATCTCATACTGTATCTTGCCTTCCATCTAGCCTCCCTGGACCCGAGATATCGAGAGGGTATCTCGCGACTCGTCTTCTCGCCTTCTCGATTCCGAAAAGGCGAGGAATATCTCTTCCTCTCGGAGAAACCTGCATCCCGGGAATACAAAATAATAATGGACAGTCAGATCTTCGCCAGCAGCTGGGTTTACTGCATGCGCAGTCGTTGTTTTGACGTAGTCTTCAAGCTCTGACTCTTTTTTTCTGTCACTGCGAAATACCATGCATCGTCTCGATTTAGATTTACCTTGGCAGTTGTTCTTTTTTTTTTTCTGATGACACACGTTTGTTCGAGCAAATTTTGGCAGCCGTTCCTTAACAGTCAGAATGTAGTTTTCCCGGAGCATTGAAAGAGTGATGTTCAGTTTCCCCAGTGATTTGCGATAATAAAAATGATAACCTAAATTAACCTAAATTAACCTAAATTCCATAATAATTTACAGAAGCCAAAGGTATGAGTAGTAAGGCTACCCAAAGGTTATAAGAACAATTTACTTGAGATCAACGATGAAAACTATTGAGGTACAGAGAGAAATAAATATACATGAAGACTTCAACATTTTATGTTTACCAAAAAAAAAAAAAGGGGGGGGGGGGAATGGTTGATTTGTGTATACCATGTTACAAGAAAATAACTATGACTTCAACACGTTTTAACTTACTAGTGATATCAGGTGACAATGAGACATCAGATATCATGTAGAAATGCAAATAGAATCGAGTGGTGTCGTCATCACTTACGTATTAAATCTCCCACTGGAGTGCGGGCATTCGCTTAGATTTCCCAAGGAGTTAAGAGTTAAGAAATTGAGTTCCAACTGCATGGCTGTAATTATTCAAACAGCTGCCATTTTTCTATTAATGCATACAAGAATTCCACAGGTGCACTTGTGCCTTTGATGATCAGGGTTCCATGCCGCCGTCTTTTTGAGCACTCTGAAGATTCATTTTAAACTCTAACATTATATCGTCTATATTGTGCTTGTTGATTTGTCAAATAAAATGAATGTTCTCTTAATGATAAAGCATATAAAGCAAAAGTAAATCCCGTCAAAGATTATGTGCAAAAATGTCAACCTGAGCTGTATGTCGTGAAAATATTTGAAACTGTACTCTGACTACAAAGCCGACTTTTAATCTTTCCGTTCGCTTCCGACAAATGAAACTAAATTGGTATGATTTTCGAGTATAGTGTTTTATTAGTATGTTCGATTAGTGCAAAGTCATGTAAAAACGAGTAATTTTTATTTTCATTTCATATTTTTGTACAATTTTTATTCGACATCCCCTTGCCTGTGCTATTAATGTGCCGCTTGTTTTCTAAGAAGGGATGGCGAAAAGCAATTACCATCATAAAGACATAGGCCCTATATCTTCCTTTGAGAGTGACGAGTCATGATGCAACGCGTATCTGTGAGGCAGCGCCAGTTCAGCACACACTTCAAATACACTGTATTTCTGAGTGGCGGCATGAAACATGGGATCAAAGGGAATGAGACTGTTGTTACTCCATTTCTCAAACCTCCTTGGATTTCCATTACATCGCCGTGCGTCGAACTGCACATAGCGTGTCTGTGAGGTAAACATTGATTGCTGTTTACAATCAGTCATAGGATTACCATATGCAGTAAATGAGAAATTGCCTCTCGTTACACTATAAACAAGATTTTACACAAGATTAACTATATACAAGATTTTAAAAATTACAGATTTGTATTTTTTCAATTTGGTCAGTTTATGTTTAATTTCAACGCAAATGCACTTCCCAGTATTTTCAATTCAATGTTCCCACGGAACCAGTTATCCGACTAGGCAATCTAAAATGAGTTTCATTAACCCCTCTTGAGAACTTTATTGGCGCAGAATATACACAGGCCCTAGCTTCTGGAATTCATTAAGCTGTGAAATAAACAATTCTCCATCTTTGTATTCGTTTAAGCGCAAGTTGAAATTCTTTCTGTTAAACCCTCTCTGATGTTGTCTTTTTTTATTATTCATAATCCTTGCACAGCTGTGTGCAGCCACCAGCTTTCTGAAGCACCTCTTCAATTCCTTCTTCCGTTTCCTTGTTCAGCGGTAGGCATTCTCTTTATTCCTTCTTTCCTTCCAGTCTTTCCATCCATTTCACAATATTCACAATATTGATTCACAATATTGATTCACAATATTCCTAATACAATACACTCAATTGTAATTGTTTTATACTCTTTGGCTAATCGTATTCAAACTTCAAAAGTGATGATGATACCCACATAATTATTTTACAGTAGTGAAAAAGAATTGAATCATAATTTTGTATTGATAAATTGCTTATTCTGGTGTTCTACTGAAACGTGTTTCAGTTACGGGTCGGAGAAGTAGACCGATCGCCATGTTGATTTAGAAGCAGGCTTGTTGCTTGCGGGGGTTGCGAGTTTGGCGGCTGAGCTGCGACTCCGTGTAGTGTGTGTGGATCAGGAGGCTCTCCGAGGACTTACGCAACGATTCACTGAAGTTCAATCGTTTGTTGTTCTCTGTTTTGTTTCTCTCAGAAAGGAAAGACTGTTATAACATGATCAAGGCATATCTTTTTGGGGTTAGATATTGTATCGTAAGCTGGGTATAATATGGAATAAACGTCAAGTTTTGTTTTGTTTTGTTTTGTTTTTTGTTAACCTGAAAATCGGCACGATATATTTTATATTAAATTCATTAAAAGTTACTGGTTCATAAGAGTTAGTCTTCTTCTTTGAGGATATCCTGTCACATACTCATACATAGGTTTTATTTCTTTTTCTTTTATTAAAAGAGTAGGTTAATGTTTCAACAGGGAATACCATTTGTCCTTTTATAATATCCAGACAGACTTGCTGCTGCCTTTTCTCTCTCTCTCTCCCTCTCTCTCTCTCTCTCTCCCTCTCTCTCTCTGTGCTGATCTATTGTGGCTGAGTACGGAGAATGCCAGAATTGAGTGCATTCTTATATGATATATATTTTTCTTCCACGACTACCGGAGTACTCACTCCATGCTTTACTATATAATACCAACTCATGTTACATGTACATCAAGGTATAATGTAATGAGTCCCTCTTTTGGAGGGGATTGGGGTATTTCTTTTCAATGCCGCTATGTACTACTTAATGAACTTTATCATTAACTGTGATAATTGAATCTTAGTAATTTATTCTATACTATGGACCAAAACTTAATTCTGCGATTGTAAATCGCAGGAGGGAGAGGAGGGTTGGTTGGCTGTCGATATCTCATGACTCGAAAGAAATGTATAGTTTGATATTTCTGTCACTTTATTATCATTAGTGATGTGCTCTAAGGTAGAGCCAGTGTTATACGTGCTTATTTTTTCGTTTGTCTCTGCATCCATGTTTGAATGTTTCATCTTTGTATTTACAAGGAGGTTCTACAGCGGAATGGAGTCACAGCTGTCTTATTTCCTTTGCTAGATGTTCGAAGCCGCCGCTCAAAAATATTTGAAACATGTGCCAAACAGGATCTATACCTTTTTAGAAGGGATAGCGAAAAGTAATTACCATCACAAAGACATACCTTCCTTTGAAAGTGGCTGGTGATTATGCAATGAGACACGAGTCAATTGTCTTCGTATCTACGCGGCAGAGGTGGTACAGACACGAGGATGCGCGAATAGAAATTGAGCAAAAAATGCTGAAATAAAGATGAAAATTACTCGACTGGGCATACCCAGGCACTAATCTGATATATCTATCAATAAAGAATTATACTTGAAGATTATTCCATATTAGTTCCATTTATGTGGAAATTAAGCGGAAAAGTGATAAAACCAGCTTTCCAGGATGGTATAGTTTTAAACATTTTCAGAAGATAAAGCTCTGATTTACACTTTTGCACAAATTTCTGGACGGGATTGACTTTTGTTTACATGCTTTATCATTAAGTGAAATTTCATTTTATTTAATAAATAAATAAGCAAAATATGGCAAACATTATGATAACGTTCAAAATGATTGTCCTAAGCCCTACTTGCGACGACAAAACGACGCTAAAACGTCGGCTGCAAGTGAGAAACGTACACGACGCGCGGACCTTGAAACGCTCAACAACTACAAACCACATGTGCACGGCCCGGTGACCAGTGCACCGAGTGCACGCACATCGTGCATCGCATTCGGCATGCACGCTCGATCGGTCGAGGCGTTTGGAGGTGCACGTTGTAACGTTAGATCTGATATGTTTTGGTGGAATAAGTGCTGCCAATGATGATGATAGTCAAAGAATGTAGTCTACATAAAACGGTGTAAATTTTAAACATGACCCAACTGGTTTCAAGGCGATGATGAAGAGAGGACGGTGATCATTGGTCATTTTGTTCTTTAATCCTCACCTACCTACTCGGCTACGGCGATACA
The DNA here is from genome assembly GCA_033980235.1 of Diadema setosum. Taxonomy (NCBI): domain Eukaryota; kingdom Metazoa; phylum Echinodermata; class Echinoidea; order Diadematoida; family Diadematidae; genus Diadema; species Diadema setosum. The sequence continues at coordinate 42,231,465 of CM067059.1, forward strand.
AAAAGCGTAAGTTACCGAAGTTTTTGCAAGTACTAGACTAGTCCGAGACATTGGTATTGGTGTAAGCACAAATTTACCGCTTAGTAAATGTAAATTTAATAGGAGAAATCAATGGCAATGCCAAAAGGGAAAAGGATAGTTAGAGCACTGTTAGACGTGTATAGATTCAGGGCATATTTAAATGAAATCTAATCTATGGATGGTTTAATCTAGATACCGATCGAGAAGTTTAGACCGTCTATTCTGAATGGAGTAACAGTACTAACACTAACACTAGGATTATGTTTAGCCTCACCAGACACTGTGCTGCGCACAGGGTCTGACATGTGTTAGTGTTTCAACGTTGTAAACGACCGTCACTATTGACGGCAAAATCACATAAAATATCTTTTATTTTGTATGATTTAAAGAGTAATATCATTGCAACACTTACCTACAATGTACAGCATATTTTCCTGATGGTTGAGTTGAATTCGGCGTTTTGTTGGTATCCAGACCTTATTATTGTTGAATTTTTCGGAGTAGATCATTCGGTGGCATCTTTTCCTTCGAGAGCTTCAAAAAATCAACAAACTACCACTGGTACCACGCATGCGCATTCAGAAGTGGTTGCTTTTTACCTACGCCCGTGCGCCCGTGCGTTTCATGTGTTACGTAAAACTTGTAGTAGATCCCCGCGTGCTGCACCGGCAATGATTTGACCTTTTTTAGTCGGGGTCATCCGACTATCTCATCACTTCCGCCCCGACTACCTACGTTGTAGTATAGGAGAGTGAATGCCATTCATATAACACGGAGATGAGGAGTGAAGCAGTAAGGACGTTTACAGACCTGATTTCAGCCACAGATTTCGGTAAGTTTTTGACGTAATTGAAAAAAAAATCGCATACCGATTATTGAATGATGGTCATAGATTACGATAATTCCTTATATTTTAGTTTTCCACGATTAATAAAGATATTCATGAAGGAAACAGTGAACCATAACAACGTCTGCGAAGGAATAGAGGTGCAGCACTGTCGCTTCGCGACAGCGGCTGCGTGTAGTTAGGATTATGCTAAGATTTATTATTTAAGATACATGATATACTACTAGACTCTAGGTAGAGTAATCAAAGCCCCAATTTTCGGACACGTAAGCTTTTTTGCAATATTTATTCAACTCAAATAATACTCCACAAAATTATATCTATAATAATGTATGTTAAATATATCAACCTAATTTTTCCCAATATTGATTTTGTTAAACAGATCATAAAATTTCACAAAATCCCCAAATATTATGACCTTGTCAATTCCCCAAAATTCGGACACGCGCGCAATGTCAATACGCATACAAGGCCGCTAAAAAATCCATGCGCGCCATACCTTTTTGGCGCAAGGTTGCATCAGGGATGTTACGGCGCCCTTTCGTGTCCGAATTTTGGGGACTCTGCACTTGCATTCAGCCCCTGTACATTTACTCACTGCATCGGCACGTACGGAGATTTTGTTTTTCTTTTGTGTTTTTGAGGATACCATCACACTCTGAGCTTGCGATAAACGAAAAATCTTGCAAAAGAATGGCGTCATTTTTCAATTTTTAGCCCTGTTTCGGCGACCCCGATTCTTTACACGGGACCTAATTCGCGCGCGCTTTGGAAAAGTTGCGGCGATTCCGCATTTTTGACGGCAAAATTTGGGATTTTAGATGGATTTTTGAAGGTGACTCAGGCACTTTCCTGTGGTGAACGAGTGTGCTAGTGTGTGAAATGATGTGATATGGGCGTAAATCCCGGGGGGGATGGGGGGGATATATCCCCCCCACTTTTGAAGGAGGGGGGGATGGCCTGTACAAATATCCCCCCCTGAAATTCTCCCAAGAAAAAGATGTAGGAACAAAAAAAACAAACAAACAAAAAGAAATGTGGTGATATTGATTTCAGCATGATGGATAATTGCATAGCCTATAATCTAGGCGGAGAATGCAGTTATTGTTTTTGTAATTTGCTGTTAAGCTAAACGTATGATGCAGCGAGATAATTGTCTTTGCCAAGCGATACATCTGATGCGGCGAGACTACGAACAGTGGACGCATCTACCGCGTCCGCTAGGCGCCACGATCGGTGGCAGTTTTTTGTTGTTTTTTTCGTATAAGAAGACTGCCACCGATTAAAAAAAAAATAACAAAACAACGACAAACAAATGGATCATAAGCGGTGTATTCGCGCGCATCCACTGTTCGTAGTCTCGTCGCATCAGACCAGCTGCATCCCCACCTAGGTTATAGGCTACATCTGTAATGCATGAGCCACGCCCGCCTCGTGACGAGAGCATATATACTGCTGAACAGTGCTAGCAGCGCTCGTGTACTTCTCTCGCACACCAATGCATGCAGTGGCGTATCTGGGGGGGGGGGGCAAGGGGGCATGTGCCCCGGGCGCCACTCCTTGGGGGCGAAAAAAAAAAAACGAAGAAGAAGAAGAAAAAAAAAAATAACAGAAGAAGAAGAAGAAGAAACTCGCCCGGAAAGGGGGGGGGGGAATGGTGGGGGGGGGGGGGGGTGGGCAGAAAACCAAATCAAAGAAGATAAAAACAAAACATGATGATGACGCGGACAAAATGACAATTTTCATTGCGTTCACACAAGAATTCCATGTTCTGTAAACTGAAATACAAAAATTTTCGGCTCGCTCGCTGCGCTCGCTCGCCAAAATTTATATAAAAAAAGAAGGTAAGAACAAAACGTGATGATGACGCGGACAAAATGACAATGTCTATTCACACCTGTCATTTTATATTTAGCAGGCAAAATATGTCACGAAGCAGCGGCTGCAATTTCTTTCGTTCTGAAGCGATCGCCAATTGGTTTAAAAGAAGGCGCCAACGGTTTCGAACATACGGGGGGGGGGGGGGGGGCGCAAAAAAAAAACAAATCAAACAAGATAAGAACAAAACGTAATGATGACGCGGAAATATACAAATTTCGGCTCACTCGCTCGTACTAATTTAGAATATTTTTTCCAAGTCCTCAGTTTGTTGGTATAAATCGTTATCTATAAGGCCGTCACTATATCTTGATTAAAATTGTAAGATGTAATAAGCAAAAAATGACAAGAGTTCCATGTTTTGTAAGATGAAATACGAAAATTTTCGGCTCGCTCGCTGTGCTCGCTCGCCAAAATTTATCAAAGAAAAAAAAAAGAGATAAGAACAAAACGTGATGATAATGCGGAAATAGGCCTATACAAATTTCGGCTCACTCGCGCGTACTAATTTAGGGTATTTTTTTAAAGTCCTCAGCTTGTTGGTATAAATCGTTATCTATAAGGCCGTCACTATATCTTGATTAGAATTGTAAGATTTAATAAGCAAAAAATGACAAGAATTCCATTTTTGTAAGCTGAAATACAAAAATTTTCGGCTCGCTCGCTGCGCTCGCTCGCCAAAATTTATCAAAATTCATTACATTTAAATCACCCTCAAAATTACCCCTTTTAAGTTCTTGAAAAAGCATATCATATGGACTTTCTTTAAAGTCCCTACCGGGATGGGTTTGGGGTTGAACACTTTTTCAGAAATTAAGGGCGCAATTTTCTCGCTTGCCCCGGGCGCCGTTTTCCCTAGATACGCCACTGAATGCATGTAAAGCAATATCGACCGTAATGCATGCTTCGGATGTTGAACTACTATCGTAGCCACACTACAGGCAACCAGCTGCATTCAACCAGGGAGGTGCTCTTCCCACCTCCTTGATGCAACACAGTCTGTAGGGCCATGGACGTAGGCGTGAACGAGTGCACATGCCGAGCGCGATACGACTCACGTCGAGCTCCGCATATTAGTTACCCAATTAAGATCTAGATAACAAACGAGTTCGTTAACAGCCTTGTACGAGTTTCAGTCGTAGGAATTGCAACGCATTTACCCTCTCCATATTGGCTCATATTTGCTCAGTTAGTACACCTTGTTTGCCTCCAGAAAAAAGCAAAAGAAACGGATGTCGATTCCCATATTTTGCCATAATTTATGCAAGTACCTCCTTTAATCTAATGAACATTGCTTTAGATTAATGGTTCAGACCTATTAACCAAACGGCAGTTTTTTGGACTGTAAAATGTCAAAATTTTCAAGCTCGCTCGCTTCGCTCGCTCGCATTGAATCGTCATGACATTCTCCTGATGTTGCTGCCGGGTAATTACCAGCAGTTGCACTCGGTGCGCCCCCCCCCCCCTTATTTTTCAAAGCGAAAAAGATATAGCTACAAACGGCAGTTTTTGGACTGTGAAATGTCAAAATTTTCAAGCTCGCTTGCATTTAATCGTTAGGTCATTCTCCTGATGTTGCTGCCAGTAATTGTCAGCAGTTGCGCCCGGTGCGCCCCCACCCCCCCCCCCCTTAATTTCCTAGGCGAAAAAATATAGCTACAAACTGCCGTTTTGGGACTGTACAATGTCAAAATTTTCAAGCTCGCTTGCTTCACTCGCTCGCATTTAATCGCTATGCTATTCTCCTGATGTTGCTGCCGGGTAATTGCCAGCAGTTGCGCCCGGTGCCCCCCCCCCCTTAATTTTCAAAGCGAAAAAATGTAGCTACAAACGGCAGTTTGGGGACTGTAAAGTGTCAAAATTTTCAAGCTCGCTCGCTTCGCTCGCTCGCATTTAATCGTTATGTCATTCTCCTGATGTTGCTGCCAGTATTAAATTGCCAGCAAATGCGCCCGGTGCGCCCCCTTAATTTCGAAAGCGAAACAAAAAAAAAAAAAAAAAAAAAGCTACAAACGGCCGCTTTTGGACTGTACAATGTCAAAATTCATGATCGCGTTCATGGTCTTCAGTTTAAGAATTAAGACAAGAAGTTTCTCTAAATGATACCATTTTATAGGCAAAATTTTTCAATAATAATCTACATAAAATGTACTGCTACCTTAAACATGTTGGACTGTTTCAAGTCGATAGAACGCGCAAAAAAAACAGAAAATGAATCAAATTGCACCATTTACAACATCAATATTCAAAAAGTTCTCACTGTGGCAGGGGGAAACCCCCCTCCCACACCCTCCCCCCTCGCTCGCATCGCTCCTTCGCATCTAATCGCTCCCCCTAAGATCAAATCCTGGCTACGCCGGTGATAGGCCCCACTATTTAGGCCTTCACAGTGATGTCGCACAGGCGGAGCAAGAGCTGAAATACCACGATGTAGTCATTCAATTCTATGAATATTTCTTTTTCTTACTTGTTTTTTATAGGAAAAAATCCCAAATTTCACCAAAAGTGTGCACCAGATCGCTGAATTTGAGGTCTAAAAATGCCAAATTTTCCTCGTGTGGGAGGGCGATACCCCCCTCCCACACCCTCCCCCCGCTAGGCCGCTCCGCTCCCTCACAAAGATATTCAAACTCAAAGTCCTTCCCCTACCCCCATCATTAAAACGGAACGATGCCTCCGTGATGATTGCTTTACTGACTTAAATCAAGAAAATTGAAGAATACAATTTATTAATAGCTACAGGAAACTATCTACGTTATTCAAGAAATGGATATCCTTATTAGCATTTTATTGAATTTATTTGGGTATTATTCAGGGCTGCGCTACGTTTTTGAAAGGGGGGGGGGGGGCAAAATCGCCTGTCACTCAAGAAGAAAGAACATCAAAAGACAAGAGAAACAACGACAAAAAAGTCTTCATACTTTTAAGGTCTGACTGACAAGGAAAAACAAAAAAACAAAAACAAGAACAAAAAGTCGTCACATTTTTGCTGCCACTTCCCTCCCACTTTGCATGGAAAAGAGTGGGACATTATGATCCCTGTAAAGTGTGTGGGGGGGGGGGGGGCAAGCTTCCCCCCCCCCCCGGGCTGCGCCGGTCCGGTTAGATGGGCTTGTAATCGTGGTGATGGTGACTATCGCCAGTCATCCCCCCCACTCCTCAGTACGGATTTACGCCGTTGGATATGCTTGTGTTGTGACAGTCCACTTTGCTGCCTTGTGATAAGTGGTATAAGTGTCCGGATATTGGAGGCTGACCGAAAATAGGGGTTCTTACTCTAGCTAACGTTAGGACTTAACTTTTTAGGTCCTAACGCAACGTTACATCTGCAAGCTAACCGTTGGGTTGGCTGCGGTGTGTGCGGGCGAGAACACATGATTTTTAGTGTCACAACTAAACTTGTTCTGTAAATGTTTAATAATTTACATGTACGTTATGTTGTTGGACTGGGAGAGCCAGTGCAGTTGCGACCGGGTAACGGCCAACTTGCACTGTTGCAGTCTGTCCAGGCGCTTCTGGAATTAAGTATTGCCCAATGATTTTTAGAAAAGTCAAGCACACTGACTGCATACAATTGGTAAATTTAAATTTAACAGGTGGTCCCCTTAGGAGTGTAACAGTTAGGGGCAAAGCCTCCAGAAGGCAATACTTTTTACTTTTTACAAAGAGTAAGACACCTTCTTAAGGTCTCGGCACAATGAGCACGGTAACGGCAACGGTCCAGTTTTTTGTTATGGTGCGCCAAACGGAATTACATGTATGTCTGGTTCTGTTTAAAAAAAAAAAAAAATAGTAATTCAGTACAAAATCACCCAATATCTCATTCTTATGTCAATATCAAGAGCAACAAAATCACAAGTTGAAGATTAATTTTGTAGCAAAATTATTAGCGGGGAAGTGATATTGTAACAGAACCAGACATGGTTCCTTTTGCTGCACATAGCTAAAAACCAAACTATTGCCATTACCGTGCTTGGTGTGTGTGCCAAGGCCTTTACAGGTACTTGCATAGGGAAAGAATAAAGACAAATCTCATGATAGTGAGTTTAAAGATTAGTAAAAAAAAAAATATATATAATATTTATTGATAAACCCTCACGGAAAGGAGGTTGCATCTAATTCAAATTTATCTTCAAGCTCAGATGAAAAGTAATTCCTTAAGGGCTCGTGTCTTTATTGATAATGTGCTTGCAATTCATAATATGAACCTGGCAGTTAAAGGTGAAGTTACATGTAACCAGGCAAGCTCAAATGTCATGATGCAAGAAGCATATGTGTGTATTCTTTCATGTTACAGATTCTGGTGTGACTGAAATTTCCAATCGGTAACCTGCCAAGAAGTTCAGAATGAGCACAGGCCAAAGAGGCAAGGGCTTTGCTCCAACCGTGCATCAAATCAGCACTGACTCCTTGACGCAGCTGGGTAGCCGCTACTGGGCACCCAACAGCCCCAAACCCCACCTACCATTTGACCCCAAGGTGAGCAAAATAATAAATTTCTCTGTTTTTTGTTTGTTTGTTTTGTTTTGTTTGTTTGTTTTTTGTGGCATAAGCAGATTTTGAAATGAAAGGCAATCCAAGATACATCATTCACCCTCTTTGTCGATGACTGTTGAATATTCACAAATTTTACTTACTAACTCTTGGACTCGGAAAGAGTGTACCTTTGTGAAAATCAATTACGTACTCAAAATATCACTGCCACAGTCTAGTCCTGTGAAAACTTTGATTGTAAATATTGCAAAATTAGTGTTTCAAAAGGAGGGCATTGCAGACTTGAGATTATGTTGAAAACTATATTTTTAGTTTTAATTTCGTCTTGAAATGTCTCCCAGGAGTATTATTGAGTAGATAGGGTGGAAAAAAAAAGACAATCATTCATGTAAAATGATAGAGATGAAGAGCAAGGTCTGTAGGTCAAAGGTCATTGAACTTTAGCTCTTAAAGGCCATTCCTTCTCAGTACTCAGTGGTGTATGGATTATATGAATTAAATTAAGAGTGAAAATATATCTACAATTATTTGCATGAACACAAAGTGGTGGTTGATTGAAAGTGAAGGTCAAAGGTCATTGTACTTTTAGTTGATAATGTAATTTTCCAGCCATGACTTCACCTAGAATGTCCAGCAGAGTCCAATGTCCAATTAGTTGCCTGACATAGGGGTTAGAGGTCAAGCGTCATTTTCTAAGATGACTTGACTTTGTCTTATCTCATTAATAGTAGGTACCTACCTTTCTTGAATTACATTTTGTAGCTGTAAAGAAACAATTGTGATGTCATTAATCTAATAAAAGATCAACACTTTATCTGTTTTGCAGGTCATTGAGGACATATATGATAAGGAGCTCTTGCAAAATAGGTAAGAAATGTCTACGTAGTAATGTTCATGTTTACAATTATGTTTTAATGTTTTGAATATAACCACTATATTTCTGGTTTTCTTACAGATTACTTGGGTGGTGACGATGTATGTACATATATTGCACATTGCATATTTTCCATTAAAGTACGATGAACGAGAAAAATAGCTCGATATTCGTAAATAAGGTGAATCATACATTTCTTAAAAGCTTAACTCTCTAGGAATATGAATCATTACTTTTCAGAAGGTGAAAATGTCTCTAGAACGATGGGTAGATGATGTTTTGAGACCCTTTTCTGACCACCAGAATCCGATCTGATGGTGAAATTTCGGGGACCGAAATTATAACGTCACGCAAGGAACGTACGAGCTGGCCCTGCGCTGATGTGCTGTTGCTACAGTACACAGTGCTGTGGTTCAAAGCGTGAATTCTGCATGATAGTAGGCACATTTCAGCAAGGTATTTTCCTAAAAAAGGGAGGTTTATGAACTTTGTTACATATAATTTTTGTAGATTTTTACTGATTGAATCTATCTTGCTTAGAACTAAGACGAAAACAGATTTCTTCATAGATTATTACTTGTGCTTTTGTGCCTGAGATAGTCTTGACTCTTGAACAGTCGGTATCTGCTAACTTGCACTTGAACTAGAAGCAGGTCGGGCTAGTAATTCCGAAATTTTGAACATCCATCTTCGTCTGTAGATCTAACATGTTACATCTTTAGATAGAGCTAACGTTTGAGATCTAGACTAACATTAGTCCTTCTCCTAGAGTCCCAAAAAAGTGCTCCCAAGACACCCTCTGAACTGTGGAAATTTCAGGATTCTAGCTAATGTATACTAGCATCAGATTCGGATCCCATATATGGATACTAGTAGTAGGTCTACTGTAACTTACCTTGGGATTGGCTCTAACGTTAGTCCATGAAAGTGTGTCTGTATGGAGGTAGATCTTTGTAGGTTTAAATCAGACGTTAGAGGTCTACCTACTCCAGAGTTCTATAGTAAACAGTTCCGATACTTTTGTGAGACGTAGGCCCTGCGTCTAAAACACACCTTGTGTCCTAAACGGCTTCTGCTGCTAGCTTACTAGTAATTGCTAGCTCTCGCTAGTATGGTATGTGCTCGCTCATAACCCTATAGCTGCTCGTGTATACACATACATGTACATGTACTAAGTATCAGTAACCAGAGATGGTAGTGAGAGCGTGTTTACACAGAGCATGTTAAGGGCAATTGTCATGATTTTTGTTATGGTGCGCCAAAAGGAATCGTGTGTGGTTCTCTTAGGAAAAATAGGAATTCAGCACAAAATCACCCAAAATGTTATTCTTATGTCGGAATCATCATCAGCAATCAATCACCAGTATAAGTTTAATTTTGTAACAAAATTATTAGCGCGGATGTGATATTGTAACAGAGCCAGACATGGTTCCTTTTGGCGCACCAGAGCAAAAACCCGGTCCATTGCCCGCACCGTGCTCGGTGTAAACGCGCCATAACAGTTCAATGCGTGCTGCAGCTGTGAAGTGCGCAGATATCAACATGAACATAAAAGCAAACAAAAAATCTGATCACCATTGCTCGGTCATAGGATTGTCCTTGCTTCCTCTACCTACTCGACTTTGTCGCTGTCGCTCTCAGTATCATTTGTTACTACCATCACTCAATTCACCCTCAAGATCAAACTCAAAGTCTTTCCGTACAATTAAGGTATGAATTTGAAGTTTTAGTGGCTCAGCCGAGAAAGCCGATGCGAAGAAAAACGGGCCAGATATTACATCTGCTTGCCTGGAAATATGTGCTTTATGAATGGCGGCCTCAATGTCCCGCTGCACCCGTAAAGGCTTGTGATCCTTTCGCGACGTCATAATTTAGGGCTCGAAAAAGACGGCTGTTCCGGGGCGAAAATAGGTGAAGTGAATTGATCAGTTTTAACTCGCGATTTCTCAATGACACTAATATCTTTTAATGAGTCATGATGATAATCTGATTCAGAAGATATTTCCCTCTGCTTTGATACCTTTTTTCATATGATTTTCCTAATTTGAATCTCTCGTCCATAGTCCTTTAACGTTAAGGGAGACAAGGGTGTCTTGCGAATAACAGATGGCATGTGACGAAGTTAACATTGTCACAACCTGTTTGTAGTGGCCACAGGCCACATTTCATGTTGTTTTAGGGTGGTCACCATGCACAGGTTTTACTGAACATTGATGTGCAGTCTATAGTGATACTATGACCTTTTGATTTCAAGATTATCATAATTCTATTATGGTACCTGGCACAGCAGATGAATGACAAATAGCAGTATTGGCATATAAATACATATCTATGTGTGACCCTGCATCACAAAATAGAAAACTTTAAAATGATGTATTGAACTCAATCGAAATGGACTCTCCTAACCTTTCTAAATATTGGAAAGAAAGCACACATATAAGGCCTACTGAGAAAACAAGCTCCAAAGTGAAAATGTATACACTGTAGTGTCTGTTCAAGTGCTTGATTGTACCAAGCCATGCTAGCTGGGCAATGAATGGGGAAAAAAAAGGATGAAAAACACCACAGCAACAACAGTGAAGGAAATGTCAGATTAAACTGACATTGAGCATGCTCTGTTAACACATTGTATCCACTACTACACCTGTAATACCAATTTTCAAAGCAGTAGCATCATCCTTTCAAAACTTAGTAGAGTTGAATGTGAAGAGTGTACACAGTGTTTTTAAGAAATAAGAAGGGGCCTCTGAGACAGACCTAATCATGCTATTCTCCAAGTTAAGTATTAAAAAAAAAAACCTGCTAGAAATGCAATTTTCAATTTGGTGTATGATTCCAAACTTTAGAATAATGGAAAAGAAGAATTGCTCTTTCAGAAAACATTTTTAGCCTTTCTGCTAGAAATGTCCTGCAGTACTAGTATGTAATTTGGTTTATAGGGTAAAGATTGACTGACTAATATTTGCATAAACATTGTAGCAGTGCTGAGTTAAAAGTTCGCCTCGTTTACAATACTTGTTTGTGTGTGTCACAGGTTTGATGTTCGAAGGGTGATGCTCCTGGAGTTTAGTCAGTACTTGGAAAACTATCTGTGGCCAAACTATGATCCAGCCAAGGTGAGTAAATGAGAAGCACTCTGGTGGTCACCAAGGTCTATCACCTCGGCCATGAGAATATGGTGTAGTTTTTGTGAAAGTGATGTAACCTACTGTAAAACAAGGAATATGCGCGTGCATTTTAATTTCGGAAATTTCACGAGAGCCAAGATTCACGAAATTAAAATGCACGCAAAAGTTCTTTTCTACACTGTATGCATTGAATGCTAGTGAAAATTCACGAAAATTTTATGCAGCGAAAATATAATGTTTTGCGGTAAGTGTGAGAATTGTATTTGTGCTGGAGACAGAAATGATTGCAGAACAAAGCATATTAGAGGCATTGTTAGCATCAAAGCAGTAAATAGATATCAGTATTTAAGTGACAGCGTGTGTGAATGAGCCATGAACCACATTCATGAAGTTTCCTTTGCTAATTTGTCGGGGTTTATGCTAGTATAGATTAGAATTATAATACTAAATAGGACTTCATTTCATAATTTCAGTACAGAGATAAAAAGAATAATAACTTATTTTTGGACCTTTTTTTTGTCACACATATATATACTAGTTTGTACAAGTGGTTGAATTTGCTGTGCATCTTTGACTTGGAGACCATACGAAAGATTTTGTTAACAGTCCGTGAACTCGGTTTCACTTCGTGGGATGTGCATGCACTCTCCTTAGTAATTAGACTGGTGGCACATTTCTGTCGTTTTGTGTGAGCTATGTATTTACATTTATTTTATATTTTCTATTTGCAGGCTTCTGCTAAGCATCTGCTTTCCATTGCTGTCATGGTAAATGAGAAGTTCAGGGAAGGTGTCCAAGCCTGGGAGGTAGGCTTTCAAGCACATGAACTTATTGTATTTTGAATTGAATTGGAATTGAGAATTGAATTGATTTTACATGGCTGCTTAGGAGGCGATGAATGCCTGTATCAATAGCAAGCAAATACTGGACTGACGGCATAAAGACCCCTCCATAGGACTAGGCAGTTTGAAAAAAGTTCTTTGCCTTGGGGAACAACTGCTGCTGTCAGGGGAGTTGAATCAGGAACTTAACCCATTGAGGATGGGCTGATTTTGCTACAACACACATTTCCCATAGATACCTGCCCGAGTATTTCCGGGACCGTCTTCAACAGGTTTAATGATTGAAAGGGTGTGAAATACAGTCTTCCAACACAAATGAAACTCAACCAAAAAGTTGTTTTTTATATTGTTCTGTATTTTGTTTGCCAGTAAAGACATTCACTTCATGTCCCTGAGGTGTTTTATTTACTAAATTCTCTTTATTGTGACAAATTTTAATGTCAATGCTTTGATTGCAACATGTACAATGTATGTGCTTTGTTAAGTTTTTTTGCCATTTATCAAATCCTAGCATCATCTATGGTATTGCTGGAGGCATTGCTGTGTATGCTAAATCAATATTCACTTTGTGTATTTGTCAGGGCAGCGAGGTGTGATCATTTCTTGCGACAGCAAGACTGTAAAAGTGGATATTTTCACGCGACTAATTTTTCGCGCTCGGCCGGATAAGAAGAGTTTCACATGCTTTTAATTCTGCGGTATCAAGACATCAACTACAGGAACATATGGCAAGCAAAAATATTTGTGTGCTTTTATTTTTGCACTAGTTTCTGATTGCGCGAAATGCACGAAAATTTCAACACCATGAAAATTTCCACTTTTACAGTAATTGTAGAATATTAAGAAGAACATGTAGCTTGTGTAGAAATGACCATGCCATGATTAGTTTGTTTGAATCTGGATTACATTTACTCTTGCAGTGCAAGTAAGAGGTCGTAAGTTGGGGTCAGAGGGCAAGATTACAAAGTGAATTCCGAATGTGTATAACCATGGGCTAAAATCAGGCCTACAATGTTGTACATGATCTAATGACAGCTTATTATATGATGAAGGTCAAAGGTTGAAAATACTTGAATTAAAAGGTAATTCAAATTTGTTCAAAGAAACCAACCTTACTGAATACATATTAAAACTAATACCTGTAGATGGGAAAAAAAAACACACTTGAGTGATTCAAGGAATTGTCACTGTATGATAGTACAAGTGATTTGTTTGTGTTCACATACATGCAGTACAATAGATTTGCCATACACTTGTGGCAGATATAGTGATTGTTTGAGGAGCGGAGACATCCCAGTTGACTGTGGGCAGCAGTGGAATTGATCAAGTATTATGAATTTTCTTTTTCTCTCTCTCTCCCGCTTCCTTTTCTTAAATTTTCTATGTGTGTGTTTATTTTTTTCATTGTAGGCAAGCAAGTTGAGGCCTGAGCATTTTCCAGCATTTTTTCGCAACGTTCTCGAGCTGATTCTGGGCACACATAAGGATTACACTGCATCCATCAGAGAGCAGACTGTTCTTCTTGTGTTCCTGATCCACTGCTTCAACAGCCTGGTGAGTGAGTCTAAAGCTACCAGGGATCTAAATCATTGTGTGTCAAAACATACAGCACTCACATTTACACAGTGTCTGAGATTAGCCTTGGCTTGGTATTGTGATTTTGTGAGAAAAGATAGAAATAAAGGAAGCAGTCATCTGGATGTGACAAGAAGGTGCAGGTCAAAGATTGAGGCTATAGGGGACAACTTTTGCCAAAAATGTCATTAGACAGTTACGATTTCAGCTGGGAATGACCCATGTCAGTATATTGTAGATTTATAGCAAGAATAGAAATGAGGAGTGAAATGTTTAAATGGTCATTCAATTAATTCTATTATGTAAAAAGGTGATTGTATGGCTTTCAGCTTTGCTGTAAAAGATTTGTTTCCCATCAAAGCATAACTAATAAAATCACAGACATCAAAGTTGAGAAAACTGGAAATAAATAATATTGCTGTAAAATAACAAATTTGATTTACGAGATTAGTGGAAGTGGATATATTGACCAAACTTCAAAATCTCAAGGTGTTGGAAATATGAAATTTCTAAGCTACTGGGAAATAGGTAACTACGGAATCAAAAATTGATAGTCTGTTCATATCAGTCGTATCTAGACTGCTTGATTGCTTAACTTCGGAGCTTATTTTCTTGTAATCATAATTGTTGTGTTTGCCAGCTTTATTACTACATTAACTTTCCTGTGTCAATTTTTTTCTTTTCTTTTCAAATAAATTGAACCAGAAAATCTCATTGGGACATTGTGAAGTATGCAGATTAAAAAAGTAATTGTTCAGTTGGAATGTTCAGTTGGAATGATCAACGCTTTGCGAATTTATTAGGCTGTCATGACAATGTCTAACTTTCATCTTTAACCTCTGACATATTAAGGATTGCACTTTCCTATTGGTTTAGAATGTCAGAGCAGTGAAATGATGCAGTGAAGTATCTTTCTCTTTGAACAGGAAGTTGATGTCATCCGAGAGCAGGTGCAGCGACTTGTCTCACTCCCGATGTGGGTGTGTCTCCTGCCGGTATGTCATTAGTGGACTGAGAACCTTTGATGAATTCGATTGCAAGTGCCCAAAGAGAATTTGATTCATCTGTGTTACTTCTTTGATTCTAAATATGAATGTTGTTGAGAATATTTGATTTATGCAAAAATCTGTGTGTGGGTGTTTTTCAACATGATAATTTTGTCGCAGTTTGCCAGCTGTGAGACAGGAAAAATCAAAATCTTTCTTAAGCTTTGCTTTGCTTTCCTTTCCACGTCAAACATAGTATAATCGAGTATAGATATCAGTGTACTATGAACATTTCCATGATTTAAATGTATTACAGTAAAGTATGACAATGTATTGTATTACAGTAACTAGTAATAGTTCTTCCAATAAGCTAAAAACATGAGCTGCAGTTTTAATCGGAGCTTGATTTTTGCCCTTCACAACTCTGCGGCAGAGAAGAGTTGATTGTGATTCTTAGTTTGAACAGGTCTCATGTTTGTGCATGCATTGTCATAATTTTGTGCATTGTCTAACTTTGTGCCTGCTCCAGGGAAGACTTGAAGCTGAATTGAAGTTGTACTCAAAGTACAGGAAATTCTGGAACATCATTAAGAGAAGTGATGCTAAGGCTGATGAAGAGACCAAAGCAAGGCAAGTAAAATTGAGCCTTAGATTTAAATCTAAATTCCTCTCAAATTTTGTGACACTAACCAGAATTTGCTGTGTAGGCTCATATGTTGTCGTCTCGTCTGTGAAAGGAAAAGGCATAATTGGGTATGAACCTTAGCCAAGGGCTCAAGTGATTTATTACAACTGCCATTCATCCACAGTCAGTATTTCATAGGCTTTTGGTGTTTTCATCCTTTTTCAGTAAGATTGGGCACCAAAGGGTGATAGCTTTTCGGAGTGTGCCGTAATGGATGAGATTAACGTTTGTATTATCTCCTTTAAAATGCTTGGTGCGATTTTAGCAAAACTTGAGAAGAATCATCCTTCTGTGTAGGGGATTCAAAGTACACTGAAGTAAAATTGTTTGGGTGGCCTGAAAGAGGCTAAAGGCAGGTTTCCCCAGGTCAGGCAGTAAGTAGCATGGTCAACTCTTATGGCATTTGGATATTCCTAGACTTAAGGAATGTAGGTCAGTCATGACTGGCAACTATGACCTGTTTGGGCACCATAGGGGAAAGGGAACATGTTTGGGTAGCCAAATTTGCCAGGAATCATTCTTGAAGGTAGGAGATATGAAAATTAACCAATGGTTCAGGTGGCCTCAAAGAGTGCTAGGGGTGGGATTTTAAGGACAGTCAGTGACAGTAGCATAATTATGTTATCACATGATCGGTGTGTTGGATGGGAGACACTAATTAATGGGGGCACTTATCAATCTTCAACTTTCCTTGAAATGATGGATTTCTGCTTCATTTGTTTGATTGAGTCACTCCCTTCGGTGGCTCCGTAAAATGTCAGATGGTCACTAAATGGATTTTAGTGAAGTGGTCAGCTCAGTACAGTGACAGGGAAAATAGCACCATATGATTTAGTGCTTGAGACTTTATTGAAAAATAATTTCATATATGTACTTGCACTAAATCTATCTACAGAAATGACTTTGAGCGTAGATTCCTGTCAAATCTGATTCAACTCTTCTTCACCATTCTGGACTCCATTCCAGAAGAAGGTATGTCTGAAGCTCAACATTTGTTTGTTTACTTGTTCGCTTTTTTTTTTTTTTTTTTTGCACATTCTATGTGTCTTCGTAAATCTAAGGAATCCCATTTTCTTTGCTCACTTTTCCACTAATAATCTATATTCTTTCTGGTCTGTTTATTCTGTCTTTATTTGTTAAAAAAAATTAGATAGAAATGTACAGAAATCCACTAATTTGAGCTCACCATCTGCTAATTTGAAAATTTGCTAATTTAATTTACTTTGCATTATTAAATAGTTATTAAACAGTTAACATTATTGAATAGCAAAAAAAAAAAATAATAATAATAAATTGTGAAGCTGCGACATTGTTTGCTGGAATAGTGAACGTGTGGGTTCAAAAAAAGACCTATTTCTCTCAATATTTGTGAGTCAGTTTTCTTTGTCTTTGAAATGCAATGTTACATTGCATCTTCAGAGTTTTTAGGAGAGCATCTGTCATGAGTAGATGTGAAATAAGTGAGACTGGATGCTTTTAAAAAAATAGTTTATAACACCATCATCACATTCACATGACCAAGACAATTCTTTAATACCCATGGAATGGCAAGTATGTCTCTTTCATTCTTTTGTGTAAGTTATATTAGAATATCAATAAAGAATTGTACTATCACTCATAGAAGTAATTCAACTCTGTCATAACCATCTGCAAATTGTTTACTTACAACATCCATGATGTTTGATGTGATGGGGCTGAGGGGGTTAATGAATGCTATGATATCTTTGAAGCATTAATGTCATCCAACAAGGTTACAACTCATGTGTGTCTCTCAACAGGTAAGACAGATTCAAACCAAGTGCATTTCTGTGAACGCTTTCTGGAGCTCATGATCGATCTTGAGGTAAGAAGCTGAAGTGCCATTTGTGCGGTTTAGACTCTCTGATTTAGTGTGAATACATGTAAATTTTGTTTTTATCTTAGCCTATACAAATGCATACCTTCATAGCCCTTCAAAAATGATGTGAAATTTTGATGTGTAGACATGCGGGTGACAGGATGATTTTATGCACAAAATATCCCCTGTGATGGAAAAAGTATGAAGGTATAGCCATTGTGTGAATTCACTTTAATATGGAGTTAAAGGAGTACAAACCAGGTACAAAAACAAATGAACATCTTGACTATGCAGCCTCCTATACACCTACCTTGATGAAAACACCCCTATATGAGTAGAATTCCTTATTAACAGATGTTGAAATGCTTGTCTTCTTGTTCTTACTTCTTCTTTTTTTTTAATCAAATAATATCACTTGAAATAAATCCTTGTAGAATCTGTCAGCAGTGACTGTGGGATTCTGCTGGAGTAACAAAATTTGATACCCAACATTTACTTGACAGCTTGGACACAAGTATTTCTTTTAAAGGAATATACGCAAGAAGGATTTGTGAAGCATTCCTTTCATTCCTTCATCTGCAAAGAAAAATGTAGTTCTATGAGATTATCTGGTCTCATTTATTTAAGTTTGGGTAGCAGAGTTCTTCATAATTTCATGACACATTTGCTACCAATATGGATTTTATGACTACTGTCTGATATTAAATCATTATGACATGACAGGAGACCATTGATAACACTGCTGTGGTGATGTTTTGGTTTGATTTTTACCAGGCACAGCTTCCGACCAGACGCTTCTTTAACGCCGTCATGAGTGATGCTCATGTTGTCGTCAAGTGCAGACTTTCCAACCTCATGAAGAGGAAGGAAGGGAAATTATTCAGTGAGGTAGGATATTAAAAAGATATGATATGTTCATACATGTGTAAATTTATCGCAGTATGCACATGTACACACAAACACAAACACACACAAACATCCATGAAATTGATTACATCACTGTATATATTCCAAAGAAATCCCAGAAAAAAGCTGATGCCACTGCACTCTATGGCATTATATGTCAAGAGTATTGCTGGCTCAGTGAAATATAGCTCAATGTCGTATAGATTGTTTCACATGATTCCATCTTATGTGTCAATGAAATTTCTGTTCTAGATTAATTTATGGTAACAGTTCACTGTCTTACCATGGTCAAAAGATTATGACCTTTGTTGCCGGGAATATGTTGAGTGTTCTATAACCTGGGAGTTTGAGGTTATACTTTTGAGAGCTCATGAGTAAAATCAATCAAGGGTTTGGAGAGATCACTGTATAGGTTTAGTTCACACCAATACTAAGACATACCTATTCATACCGAAGCAAGTGACATACCATACCGTTCATATTTCTCATAGATTTTGAAGACTATAATAACTAGAAGTTTTGTACAATAATGTTAATTGATGTTAGCATCTGATCCTGATTGATGTGTCTCTATCCACAGTTGCTGGACATGCTGACATTCTATGCAGGGTTTGAAATCAAGGATTCAACAGGGATAGCACTCACCGACCACGAGATGACCGATATCCATTACGACAGGATAAGTTCTCTTCAGGTATGGGCCCTTACGTTGCAATTTGTCACTCCTATGTATGTGATTTGGTGTGCTTCAACAAATTGAAGCCATTCTCCAGCAGAGTTATGGCCTTGAATTTGAAGGCAAATCTTATATAAGTTCTAGATGTTACATGATCTATTCTTGTATCGATATTCACTTGAAGAAGGGAATTTGATGGATACTTTTAGATGTGGCAGTAGGTCAAGGTCAAATTTTGCCATGTATGCATTGTATTCATTAAAATTTTTTGTTCTTGATTGTATATGAGTTTAAACTATGTATCATGTTAGAGCTAAGAATTTCCTCTTTTCAGATTTTGGCCTGGACTAGAGATGCTCGTCTGTGGCTGCCTTTTTGTAGATTTTGTGATGTAGGGATACGTGACTAGCACATTCACTTCTTATTTATATCTTGTGCTTTTTTTCACTGAATGACAGAGAGCAGCATTCAAGCTCTTCCCAGATCTGAAACAATTTGCCATGTCCAACGTCGCCAGCATCGACACGCGAGAGACACTAACAAAGCACTTCACCAAGCTCAGGTAAGGCATTATGCTCGGGGCAGCAAAATATGACGAGGAACCAGTTCAGCTTTTGCTCAATACATCATAACTTCATGGCAGATGCTTCTGTGTGTATAGAAGCAAGAAATGCTTGTACCAGCATCTATTCCTGATGATTCACAGCACATTGAATAGTCTGAAAATTGTTGCTTTACCCTGATTTACATATGTACATTTAAGAGAGATATCTAATATGATTGTCCGTGCGGCACTGTCTGTATCTTTTTATACAGTCCATCTGATCTACATCGTTTTGCTGCCTTCCTGCATCTTCTCCCCCCTCTCGATGAGGAAGAGGAAACATCTCTAGACAAGTCCTTCCTCCTAGATCTCATGGTAAGACCAGCTGGAGTAAGATTTTATGTCGACCATATTCAGCATATCCACGCCGCTGTACACCATCACTCGAGCCATTGCCAATTTGAGGGCAGATGCTATATTAATCAGTTGTAGTCATTTTCAAGGAATCAGTTCCTGCATGCTGATAGTCTCATTTTCCATACTTAAAATACACATGTTAGTTCATGTTCCCCAGTTTCTGTACATGCAACACCAAACATTCTTTTTATGGTTTAAAAAAAAAAAATAATGATAATGATTCCTGACCGTGCAAATGTTGAATTCATAGTGAATGTGCAGAATTAGGTGATCCGAGTATCCTCTCGGATCACCTTCTGTTTTTGTACGGATTCTTTCTTCTTCTTCTTCTTTTTCTTCTTCTTTCTCCCCAAAAGTTGTGCATCGATTAGCTCAGAAAGTCCTCTTCCTATCAATTTCAAACACATACCATATATGTATCGTCTCCCAAAGACGGCAATCGAACTAAAATCAAAGTGATCAGTCGACCGTGACGTCACTATGACGTCATTATATGAAAACACATTCTCATTCATATCTCATTAATGGAATGGAATTTTTCAATGAAATTTACGTCACATATATTTCAAGTCAAGCGCATTCCACTCATATTCTCAAAATTCATATTTTCTCTTAGAACGTGCGCGTACGCGCGCGTTGAAATATTTGTATGCTCAAATCGAGCTCAAATTTTTTTTGGACACGTTTTAGACCATTTGGAGCATTTTTTGAAAAATTGAAAAAATTGGACGGACGCGTACGCGCGCGCACATATACGCACGCACAGCTCATATGCAATGGAAATTTCCCATTTTTTCACACTTATTGGATGCCTGAAATGTCAAGGAATATTTCTACCAAGTTTCAAGTCAATCCGACTCAATATGACGTCATACGGACCCGTCAAAGTTGAAATTCCGCGCGCGCGTCAATGGCGATATACAGTCCAACAATGCCAAAAAACCGCCAATTTTGAATCCGATTTTACTCGTCAGGATGGACGGTGACCCCCCATTTTCTTGACATATTCTGAAAGCTGATGAGTTGTACATGTCAATTCATGGGTTGGCGATGCTGGAAAAATGATTAAAAGATATCAAATTTCTTAATACAATTAAAAAAGTAAATTTTCAAAATGACATCATCAAATTTCAAGTTCACTCGAGCGTATCTCACTTATCCTTTGCCAATTTTCACCCAGATTTCAGTATGTTGTAGCTTATTAAATACTCTTTCATAAATGTAATAACAACATTTTGATTGGATGACGGTATCACCTCGTAAAAATGGATTGAAAGTAATCTTGTCAAATTTGACCAGTTTACGTGTTATCTCTATGGGAGTGCAGTTTTTCTGGAAATGAAAATTGACATGACTGTCTTTTTCGAGCACTAGCTCACTTATGCTTCGGTGAATTTCTCCCAGATTTTGATATGTTGTAGCTGAGACTTTGCGCTATCGTAAGTGTGCCCTTCCTTATTTCATACGGTGTCGGGATCATGTCCAAAAACTTGGTTGAAATTAAAGCTTATCTTCGATGTATTGAGATATTCCTTTCTTTTTGCAACTTTCTTTACAATAACTCAAGACAAACAAGCTCTATCAGCCCAATATTTTGCACATGTTTAGTTCATGTCACGTACATTATTTCATAAAATAACAACTACTTGATCAGACGTCATCTTGGGTATGTAAATTAGGGTCAAAGGTCATAAATGTATCATCTTGTATCTTGGTGAATACATGTCCAATATTTTTCATATTTTGCACACGTAACGACCATGTTACAAGGATCATTTCACAAAATAACCACTTTTTGCTCAGATGCCATCTTGGCTGTGCAAAGTGGGGTCAAAGGTCATATGTACTTCTTTCTTTATCTTCGTTATGACGTGTTATCTCTATGGGAGGGGATTTTTGTAGATGTGAAAATTGACATGATTGTCTTTATCGAGCACTAGCTCACTTATGCTTCGGTGAATTTCTCCCAGATTGTAATATTTTGTAGCTGAGACTTTGGGCTATCGAAAATGTGTCCTTCATTTTTCATACAATGTCGGGATCACGTCCAAAAACTTGGTTGAAATTAAAGCTGATCTTCGATGTATTGAGATATTTCTTTCTTTCTGCAACTTTCTTTACAATAACTCAAGTAAAACAGGCCTTATCACTCCCATATTTAGTTCATGTCACGTACATTATTTCATACAATTACAACTACTTGATCAGACGTCATCTTGGGTATGTAAATTAGGGTCAAAGGTCATAAATGTATCATCCTGTATCTTGGTGAATACATGTCCTATCTTTCCCATATTTTGCACACGTAAAGACCCTGTTCCAAGGATCATTTCACAAAATAACCACTTTTTGCTCAGATGCCATCTTGTCTGTGCAAAGTTGGGTCAAAGGTCAAATATACTTCATTCTGTATCTTCGTTAGTGTATACGGAATTGTGTACCATAGATGGCAGGTCTGACTCCCTTTTCTAAATGAGAATCCAAACATCACACGGCCAATGTCCACTAAACACAGATGAAACCGGTATGGTCATGCCTATTGGGATCAGGAGACTCAAATCGTTGATTTACGAACAGATCGGATCACCTAATTTGTCAGTCTTGACAAATTCCGAGTCTAGTTTTACTTGAATGTGCAGAATTTTACTTGTCAGTGCTTAGAAAATTGTGTAATAATGAGGCATGAGGACAGTGGTACTTTCCTATTTTTGTGTTGTCATATTTTCAAGTCGATCCTTGTTATACAGTGCATCTATAATCTCATCACCATTCAGGAGAGGTAGAAAGTAAACTTGGGATAGCTGTCATGCACTTTCATTACACAGGATATTAGTATTATCAGTCACTGTATGGAAGTGGGGTACCATTCAGAAAAATGTACAAGTATTGACTCACAATCAATAAACATCTTAAAGGGGAAGGCTAGTAACTGATCAGTGGGAA
Organism: Diadema setosum; assembly: GCA_033980235.1. Taxonomy (NCBI): domain Eukaryota; kingdom Metazoa; phylum Echinodermata; class Echinoidea; order Diadematoida; family Diadematidae; genus Diadema; species Diadema setosum. The sequence continues at coordinate 42,254,118 of CM067059.1, forward strand.
TCAGTGGAAATGCTGGGAGATGATTGTTCAAATCCTTATGGGATTCATTCAAGAGTTCATTGCATATCTATTGTTGTGTGAAAATGATTTGCTTCAGAACGGTCTCATATTCAAGTAATGTGCAGATTAATGCTCCGTCACTGACCAGGGATGCTAACCTGGAAGCATTAAACTGCACATTACTTGAATATGAGACCATTCTGAAGCAAATCATTTTCACACAACAATAGATATAGAATGAACTCTTGAATGAATCCCATAGGATTGGAACAATCATCTCCCAGCATTTCGACCGATTCCCACTGATCAGTTACTAGCCTTCCCCTTTAATTTTGCTATAATTGTGTAACTGTGTACCAGTACTTATTGCCTGAAAGTTAATTTCATATGAACATATCATGATCAAAGCAGTCATTGCCAAATTGTCCAAACCTTTAATGGTGACAGTGTATCAATCCAGCTTTTGTTCACCAAATTGATGAGTGAAATAAAAGCAGCTATATAACCTTAACACAAACACATGTTAAGTGTATGTGTTTTCATAAGCCTGTGCCGTTGTTAAGTCAGAAGTTTAGTGGCCTGTAGGTTGCTTTGACGTGTCCACGGAGCATCCCAGTTAGATATCTGATTGACAAATGTGCAAATGTACTGCACTAGATTTCTTTATGTTTTCTGTATCATATGCCTGAAAATCATCTTACGGTAATAAAAATTGCTGAATATACGATGGAAAATCTGAAGCAGAAGGTTAGTCACATTATGAGCAAATTTTTGTCAGTCCCCCATACCGAGTGTGCTCACTGTTTTACTTGAATCTACTACTGTAAAAGTGAAAATATTTGAGGTGTTGAAATTTTTTGCGTATTTCGCACAACCAGAAAGCATGCAAATATTTTTGCTTGCCATGTGTTCAAGTAGTTGATGTCTTGTTTTGCGGAATTAAAAACATGTGAAACTCTTCTCACACGGTTAAATGCAAGAAATTAGTCGTGCAAAAATATCCACTATTACAGTAACTGTGCCATTTCACATTTGCCAAACTGTCCAGACTTTTAAAATATATCAACCTAACTGCTGTTCATTGAGTGGATAAAATTGTGTTTTTCAGAACTGCTTGACACCTTTCCCAATCTCTCCCCCACCTCCTTCCTCCCCTCGCCCACCCCCTCCCCCCTTGATCTGTCAGGTATCTCACCATGAGAGAAGGATCTCTCAGATCCAGTCCCTGAATGAAACACCGCTCTACCCGACAGAGGAGATTCTGTGGGATGAGAATGTTGTTCCCACAGAGTACTACTCAGGGGAAGGTGAGGACATCTATATAAGCTGAAAAATACTTTGAAAATTCGTTTTGATACTGCATTTTTTTTTTTTCATATTCTTGTATAAATTCTTTATGAATTCATTATAAATTCTTTTATAATACTCCAAAGAATATTAGATGAAAAATTAGCCCATTTGAAACTTTATTTAGGGATTTAGAGCTTAAAAATCTGAAGTACAAGAAATATGCATAAATTAACATAATTTAGATAAAACAAACATGTTTTTTTTTTTTTTTGGGGGGGGGGGACAAATTAGCCAGTTCCAAAGTTATTTCATTTCTTGTGGAATTAAATCAGTTATTAAATATTCTGAAATATGCAAACATGAAAGTAATTTGTTACAACTCTCACAAAATGCAAGCACATTTTCTTTATGCAGGATGCCTGGCTTTGCCAAAACTGAATCTTCAGATGCTCACACTCCATGACTATCTACTGAGAAACTTCCATCTCTTTCGTCTTGAATCAACTTGTAAGTCTTATGTTGGAGGTCAGCTGGGAAAATTGAAGGTTAAAGTTTTGATTTATGCAAGATTTACATTTGGGACGAATTCATAACGATAAGTTATTTTCGCTTTGCTTTGCTTTTGATAATGAATTACCACATCATGCGAAACCACACAAATGGAACCTTTCTATGGCTTCACAGCTTACCTAACTATTCCAGTTTACTCACAATGCTCATCCTGTAGCTTTGAATGTTTTGTCTCCAGTAGCTATTAGCATGATGTAAGCATGAAAGATACAGTTACAACCCAGAGCAAGTTTTTGAACAACTCTGATGTCTGTGGTGGTTCCCACTTCAAGAAGCAATGCTTCAAAAACCTACATGCCAAAGAATGCAGTTGCATTGTTGACATGGCCGGAAAACTGATGACAAGCAGAGTGAGAAAATACTTGAAAACATTCAACTAAACTTGCTGTACATGTCTGTAAGCCTGTGCTTATTCAGGGTGGTCCACAACTTGAAATTTGAGTATGTTGCAAGCTAGAGCAAAATGAGAGAATACAGCGGAGATTTTGTGTGCACAGAGCGCACATCATGAGTGGGTAGCACGCAACATTTTGTGACATATTTCCCATTGTGCTGTTTACGTTCAATGTGCTGCCTCACGTTTGGCACACAAATTATCCTAGTGCCAGTGGTACTTTGATGCTTCTCAAGTTTTGCCCATGTTTTTCACATGGTTGATTACATTTTATTTTGAGCATGTCGCCAATTCATGATGATGTTGCATAGCATGTTGCTGACCTTTAAGGATGTGATAAAAGTATTCAGGCATCTTGCAGCGACATGCTCAAATCGCTTGTGGACCATTCTGCTTATCCTCATACAAGAACCTGCAGCAGAAACCTGCAAAACGTCACGAGATAAGAATTCTTGGTGAAATCCTGAAATAAATGAATATCAGCTTAAAAATTACATATAACTCATAACAAATGAACTTTGGGGGTCTACTCAAATGTGCCAAGTCACCCTCTGTTGTGTGTTTACACAAAGGATTTAAAACTCCATGGCACCCAGTATGCAGGGATTGTCAAATTAACTTAAACTTATGTATACCGTTCATGGTTATGTCAAGTATTGAAACAACTGTTGACTGTTCTTAAAGGTTCTGTGGGGTTTTTCTTGAACACATCCACCTACCTTTTGAAGTTGACAAAACCAACTTGTGACAGGCAAAGAGGGTGTATAAACTGTTTAAAAGACTACTTAAACGGAGTTTTATCTTTCCCAAGTTTGAAGTAAGTAAAAAATGAGGTGGTAATTCTTCTAGAAAATACCCCAAACTCAAAATCAACTGAGTTGACCCAAAATGGCAAATTTCACGACGAGCTGAAAAATAAGCCCTTGTGGGTTTCGTAACTCAGGGTCACACCGTAAAAACTAAGTAATGACATGTGATGTAAGGGAAATGGATTTGTTTGGAAACCATACATTTGAACATGCTCTAGACAGTATCAAGTCCCAGAAAAATTATGTGTTCTCCTTAGTTATGAGCAAGGGTGTACTTAATGATGTCTTGCATTGATTGAACAAATTGTATGGCTACAGTCGTTAGAGCTCGGGACATCAATGGCTTCATCAGTAGTTTGTCATTCCGGTACGAGCATGAATACGGACCTTGGAAAAACAAAACCCAACAAGGTGGAGTATTGACAGTTACGTTTGTTTAATGATGGCAGATGAGATCCGCCAAGATGTAGAGGATTCCGTGCGTAGGATGAAACCCTGGAAGGCTGAAGATGGAAGCGGCTTCTTTGGAGGGTGGGCCAGGATGGCACAGGTACGTCATGCCTACTCGAGGTCATTCCTCGAGCGAGTGCTGTAACAAGCTTTAGGCCCAATTTTGTAATGGTTTTGTCAAGCCAATGTAGAAATACTTTTATACCTTACTGCCGGATGAGCTCGCCTAAACCTAACACAATGATGTAATATGGCATAACTGAATCCAATTAACTAATTTTCTTTTATGTATATTGTCTGGGGTATCCTAACCAACAGAGGCGTCATTGACCTAACAAACTTTTATACAAAATCATTGGATATATATGAAGAGTTTGTTTGCAAAAACCGATAAGTCCATATTTGCCAAATGGAGATATTTGCGATTAAAAGTCAAGAAAAATATAGAGAATAATAAAATTTTTGCTTCTTTTGACCACAACTTCAAAAATGTACCTTTATAATTATGTAGTGACCAATATATCATTTAAAAGGTATTATTTTGTACTTTATGACAGAGACCATAACTCAAAATCTTCAAAAATGGACTTATCGGTTTTTGCGAACAAACTCTTCAATAAACACTCAAAGCAAATATATTCCTTTCCTGACAATAGTCCGCACAGGATTTGCTGGTGCAGTGCGCAAACATTGCCATGGTAAATGAGTTGTCATGCCACTGTAAGTAGTTGTTATTTCTGAACAAGGCATATGAAAACCACATGAAAAGTTTACTTCAGTGTGTGATTGACACAATGTGCAGGACATGATTGCGAGGAAGACATGAAATGAATTACCGCATTCAGGTGTATCAACACTGACTACACATGGCTCAAATGCCAATGCACAACATGTGTATTGTCGCTGGGGTGACAAGACCTTGTATCTGCAATTTTGGTGAAAATGACTTTTTTGGATTAATGGTCAAATAATGGGTTAAGTGATGTCCTGTCCAAATCCCAACTGTCTTACTCGAAAAATGAAGCTACCATGGCATGTCAAAGGAAAGGCTATCCCATTCGGCACAGTGCTTTGGCCGCCATGTTTTTTGGCTCTCCTGAACATTTGACATTTTGTAAATATGAAATCTTGTCGCCCCAGCGACGGTATGTACTTGCTTTTTACAGCTTGAGTATTAATTATGTTTATAGATTATTTGCATATTCCTTTATTATCCTTTATTCATGTTCATGCATTTGAATTTACACTCAGTCATAACACTCACACTCAATTTTTCGTAAGAAAGAGAAAATCTAAAGTTACAGAGAAACCCTTTGATTTCTTAAATGTTTGTTTTAGCATAGTGTTGGAATAGATACGTGTAGTCCGTCTAAATGTTCTTAGCCTTTATATATTAAGTATGTTTCTTGTAAGCCACAAATTTACTATGCTTTGTACGTTCTGATTCATGACTCGTATGCATTATACGCAGGTTGCTAATTGAAAACTTTAAAAACTTTGAGTAATCGCTGTCATCACAATGTCAGATGTTATTTTACACGTCAGAATTTACCAGCACTTTTATTGTGATTTGTAACTCCTTGCGACCTGCTTCTCACATTTTGTCTTGCAGCCTGTTACATCCTTCTCAATAGCAGAGGTATGTATCAATCTTTGTGAATCTTTTCCTGTCGCTGTGAGAAAGTCGTGCATGTGTAGTCTCTTGATGTTTTTGAATTTACCTTCACGAGTATCTTCACTTTAGACAAACCTTGAATTTAAGAACGGGGTGAATCCACACAAACTACTTGAATGCATCTCAATCTGGTTTGCATGTGTTCATTCATTTGCCAGGTTTCAAGGCCCAACATTGGTGAGAATCATCCAGCCACCGTCAGAGCGGATGTCACTTTGACCCTTAACCTCCGCGAGTCTATCAAGGCCGAATGGGAAGGTCAGTTGAATGTCAGATCCTTGACATAGAATGGGAATGATAAGAATAGATTTAGGACATTGAGGCTGTACATGTGGAGTTTGTGAACACTGCTTCATGAGCGTTAATAAGTGTATGCCATATCAAGTGAGACTATCCTTGTGTCTGCTACAAGATTGCAATCAGATGTAGAGATTATAAAAAGATTCAAATGTTAATCCATTTATGTCATGGTTTGTGCAACATGCGTAAAAGCATATATAGAAACCTAATAGGGATACTTTCAGTATGCCTGTAAATACATTTATCCTATATGTGGAAAAACAAGAAAAGATTGCAAATTGTGTTTGAATTAAAAATAAAAATCTTTGTTACTGCTAGAGGGTCTTTGAGGACAGCATGCAGTATACTGTAAAACCAGAATATTTGTGGAATGAAACTTTGGCATTTTGGAGCTGATAGTCTTTTTCACAGTATGAAACTTTCAAAATTGCCACTAGCATTCAATCTATTTGATCAAATAAAATGTTTGCATGCACTACACTTTCACTAATCTTGGCTCCTTAAGAAAATTCATGAAAGTTTCATGCATGTGAAAATGTCTGGTTTTACAGTACACTTTTGATTGTATGTGATTTGAGACTCAGTTATGTTTTTCTTTTCTGTGATCTGTCAGCACACAGAGCAACCTCAAACATGCAGTAGCTGATATTTGGACACTTTAACCCTATTCTAACTGGGCTATTTGAGACCAAGTTTTTACTGGGGGGGGGGGGTCAATTTGACCCCCCCTTCAGATCTCGGCCGCCGATCACGCGATCGCCGCAAAATTTTGCCTGAACATAGAGCCGGATGTCAACTACAAGATTACATGGTCATACAATAGAAAAATTTTGATTTCATATTTTTTAATAAATTAATTATGCAAATTAACGCATGAAATCGTATTTTCACCTATAACTCCATCAAAAAGACTGAAGGATTATTAAATTTTTGTGTCAGAGTTCCTCAAGACACATCAAACAATTTTCTAGTAAAAAAATAGCGCAATCAAAATCATTTTCTTTTGTTTTTTATTGTTTTGTTAATTTCTTATGTATTTTATTGTTTTTTCGATCTTTTGTTTTCTATTGTTTTTTCGATCTTTTGTTTTCTATTGTTTTTTTGCCAAAATTTGTTGGAGGCACTTTTTCAAGCTTATCCACATTAGAATTGATTTATTTCAATGGTTAAAAGTTGAAATAATCTAATTTATATCAATTACACAAAAAAACACAGTTTGCATTGGATTTGCACACGAAATCATGAATTCGAGCGTTTTTCGGGTTGACATGCATATGCAAAACATTGCATAACTTCAGAACGGTGTACCCGGACGTCGCAAATTTGGTCTCAAAATATGCGAGAGACTCGAATGAAAAAAGTCATGAAACGACGCGGCAAAATCTTTGCGCGTTGCGGAATCATGGCGCGAAACGTCGGGGGGGTCAATTTGACCCCCCCCCCCCCCCCCCCCCAGTTAGAATAGGGTTGATTCTTTTAATTTCCACTCGTTCAGCTCTGAGGAAGCACGATGTGGCCTTCCTGGTCACAGTGAGACCCACGAAAAGGATTGGGACTCCCTTCAACCCCAAGGAGCACTTCATTGACCAAGTGGGGCTGGCGTACGTCAGAGGCTGTGAGATCGAGGGCCTTCTTAATGAAAATGGGGAGGTGATCGAGGATGGTGCGTATCCTAGTCTAAGATAATAAAAGAGAACAAGACAGGGTTAAAGAGAGTGTTATTAGAGGCATTAGAGGGGTTAAAAAGGATATTAAGTTCAGATTTGAAGTCAGCCATTAATGAGATGATGACACCATCGCCACCGCAACTTGTGCCAGTGAAAATGTCAAGATGCTTCTAGAACGTTCTTATTGTTCATTTGCATGCAATGAGACTTCATAGTTTCATGTGATGAACCTGGTTAGTTTCCGCATGGACATGGAACACAGTGTGCCTGTGGCTTCACTGGACAGCATTTAATTTCTTCAGTACATACAATGCAAGGGGCACAGATCAAAAGTACCTTTTTTGGGGGGAAGATTGTGCATATTATTTTGTATGATATCATATGGTAAAGCCAGTACTGCACATTTGAGCTAAAAAGACACTGTAAGCATGCTGTTCTACTCTTGGACTTTGCTCCCTCAAGGACCAGAACCACGGCCTGATCTACCGGGCATGAAGAGGACATACCGTGTGTGGCTGGACCCCAACCAGTACCAGAAGGACATGTCCAGGACTGCAGCGACTGGTGCAGAGGACGTCTATGAAAGCTTCAACGTCATGATGAGAAGAAAACCAAAGGAGAACAACTTCAAGGTTTGCGGAGTATTGAATTTTCGTGGTAACTTCATGTGCACTTAATGATTGAATAATGAATGATGTGCCATGATTATTTTGTACACTTGTAATCAGCATGCATCCCCCAAAATGGGGCTAGATGTATTGTGTTTTGCAGGTTGTCCATAATGTATGTTCATCTGCCATATATCTCATTACTGCGATTTGATAGATAAAAAGTTGATTTTGTTGATTTCGTGCACAGATATGCTACATGAGATCATCGAGATGTAGATTTGCTAATTGGATTTTCAAAAAAATTCTCATGGTCGACAGTCAAAAGTCACTAAACTTTGGATGAACGTACTATTTTCCATCCATAATTTCAATCAGGATTGCAAGATTATGATATGATGTGATATTCAGGATAAAATTGATGGACAACTATTTGTATGATGATTTGGTGCAAGGTCAAATGTGAGGTAAGAGGTTGCTCAACTTGAGCAAAACAGAGTCATTTTTCAGCTGTAACTTCAGGTTATTGGAATTTCCATTGGTGATACAAATGTAATAGAGAGAAAATATGAATACACAATTATAATGACGAAATGGCAGGGGTGAAAGGTGGAATGTCAGCGACATAGGTCACGAAATTTTGCTTAAAATGTTGTCTCCCAGCCATTATTTTACAAAGTGGTTTGTATTCTTAAGAAGGTTGGAAGTAGATGGGATTAATGGTCTGTCCCTCAAGGTTAAATGTCATGGTCAGTCTCTCAAGGTTAAATGGCATGGTCATCGATTCTCCATGTAATGTAGGACCATACTCTCAGTGGAATTTAGTGATCATTTGAGAAGGCAGAGACATTCCAGTCAAGTCGTCAGATGACATTGATGAAAATGACGAGAGGTGAATAATAGGAAGAGTAATTAACCCACAAATGAATTTCTTTTGATGCTTTGTCAGGCTGTGTTGGAAACTATCCGAGACCTGATGAACACTGAATGTGTGGTGCCAGATTGGCTACATGATATCCTGCTGGGCTATGGTGATCCCGGGGCAGCCCACTACTCCAAGTAAGAAACCCATAGATGAATTGGCTTCATGCCAAGTGATCACACTCCATCAAAGTGGCCATTTTGATCTCAAGTTTTACATCAGGTCCATTCACACCCCCTCCCTCTCCCCTCCCCCCCCCCCACACACACACAAATAAACATTCAAAACAAATTTTTGCATCATGATGGAAAAAAAAAATGTTGATGCAAAGCATGTGACCATGGCATCATGATGCAAAATTTAGTCCATCTTGACTTTTTGTTAATACCTTTGTAATAATTTGCCTCACATAATAGCTCAATTTCAATTTTTTAATCACTTGATTCATCTCGTCACATATGAACCTGGATAAGAGTGCCTGGGTCATGCTTCAGCCAGTGTGTAGACATTTGTGCAGTTTAGATTTTGTGGTGTTATACTTGCAGCAGATCTTTTGTTTGTCTTGTTTTATTTTTTTCCAGATGCCTGAACAGTGAAAAATAAAGTTTATGTATAGTAATAGAAATACCCCAAATTCTTGTGTGTGAATTGACCTAGCAAGAACCTTGGTAGTTCAGTAGCTTCATTTTTCTCCAGTATTAAAGTGCAAATGAGCAGCATATTTGATCTTTGATCATACTTTTGTTTTTGTCTGCATGTACATGTAAGGATGGAGAAACAAATTCCAACTCTGGACTGGAATGACACCTTTCTGGATATTGCCCACTTGAGGGCCAGCTTTCCTGACCACTCGGTCAAGATGGTGACAGATGACCCAACAAAACTGGTCCCACCATTCAGGTTTGTGTTTTTGTTTGTGATCATTTAGAGCAGTCCAAAGTTGCCGTAGAAATCTCATATAGTCAAGCAGATTTTTTTTTTTTTTTTTCTGTAATAAACTGCTATATGAAAGTGGATGTATATCACTCAAAAGCATTTGGTTAGCAAAGAAACTTTATATATTGATTCATTTTTGTATCTTATGAACGGTACAATATTGCCCTTATAGTAAATAATGATTAATAACTTGCTCTGTTATTAATTGGATTAGTACCATGTTCATTACTTTCATTATAGCCCATGGTTCAGTATACTGTATTTCATTGACCCCCCTAGGCCCGAATAAAGTAAACTTGTGTTGCGCCGATTACCCATGTAGAGTGCCTATAATCTAGTGTAGCACTTTCAAGTCATTGAATAATCAATAACAAAAGTCTACCAAATAAATGATGTACATATTTACCTAAATATTGATCATTGTCTGACTTGCCATGTATGAAAGTGGGTACCAAATTGTGAGCTTCAAAGTCATTATTTGTCTGACCTCGTGTCGCAGGATTACGTTTCCAGAGTCGCAGCAGCACCAGTCATCGGGGAAGAAACGGAAGCATGACAGCAGCTTGCCACCTGCAGCTAAGGAGATCATTGTGGAGCCTCACATCATACCAAACAGGGGACCTTACCCCTACAACCAGCCCAAGAAGTAAGTTTAATGGTGGAAGGAGAAAAATGTTCATCTGACTTTTTTATTTAGTGCACATATCAGGCTACTGAGGGGGTTTCTTGGAAATTTGTGTTTTCGTAACAATTTAGTTTATAGAATAATCTTGTTGGTACAGCTTCATCAAGATTTGTCAATCAAGGATGATAAAATAGTTTCTGTATTTCAACTTCTGTTATGGCTACTGAGGGGGTTTCTTGGAAATTTGTGTTTTTGTAACAATTTAGTTTATAGAATAATCTTGTTGGTACAGCTTCATCAAGATTTGTCAATCAAATGATAAAATAGTTTCTGTATTTCAACTTCTGTTATGGCATTCATATTATTCATTATCACTTCCAACATAAGATTTCAATTATGTTTTCATCATTCAACAATCCTATATATTTTCTTCCTTTTTATGCCTCCGCCACGAAGTGGTGCCGGAGGCATTATGTTTTCGGGTTGTCTGTCCGTCCGTACGTACTTTGTACGTCCGTACCTCCGTACGCCCGTCCGTCCGTCCGCATTCGTTTACGCGATAACTTGAGAAATATTGACTGGAATTTTACCAAACTTGGTCCAAGTATAAAGTATGATGGGGCAATTACTTGATTAGATTTTGGGTGAAATTGGCCAAAGGTCAAAGGTCAAGGTCAAATCATGAAATTGTATCCGTTTACGCGATAACTCAAGACTGGATTGATCAAATTTCACCAAACTTTGTCTGAGGATGATGTATGATGGGACAATTACATTGTCACAGAATTTGCCCGATTTCCATCCTTTTATATGGAAATAAACGGAACAAAGAAATTTTCATAACCTCTGAGAACTGTTGGCAGGCTGTAACTCATACAAGACGAAACGGAGGAAACAATGTGCATTCAGTTAACTCAAATATTTTAATTGTCTATAACTGACTATTGGTTTTACAGCAAATTATAAAAAGGAAAAAACGAACATAAAATACTTCCTATTCAGTGGCTTTCTGGCTCTTAGGACTTTATTATGTTTAACTTAAATTGGACTTATTTCACCTCGATTATGCAACTGGCTGTCATGGATGTAAGTTGTTTGACGATGGCTTATGACGACGACGTATGACGATGACGTACGACGGTGACAATATAAGTCGATAACGGGGCCCCGTTACGCTGGTGCTGGGATGGACTGTCGCGTGGTCTGTCGTAGCAACTCTTCGCGATTGCCGTTCGCGTGGTCGCTCTCCCGACGGACGTCTTAGCGGTGTCTCCTCAGCATCCAGGAATGAGGTCCGGTCGACAGTCTATGCTCCCTTACTGCCTCGGAGCTGGTCGACAGTCTACGACGCCTTTATGCACCTGCCCCTTGCAGTGTCAGTGGGCCCTTGACCCACTATCTGTGGGTATCTTTAGTTAATACTGACTGGGGTGGCGGCCCCTGTCACCGTTACCGAGTGGCCATTCTCATGCAATGTGTCACGGAGACAGCACCACAGCGTGATGTCCCCTTCACGGCCTGATGTCATACTGCCGCTCCTTGCCACACATAGCACTACCGTGGCTCTACCGAGAGCGGTCTGGAATTTTTTCTATTGAAATGCTAAACAGTTTGCATCAATTTACATGCTTAAGTGCTTATTTACAAATTCTATGCAAATTGACCTCAGTGGAGGAGAGCGTCTGTCACTCCACTCGTGACATACATGTTAGTTTTTTTAGTGAAATCGGACAGAGGTCAAAGGTCAAAGATCAAGGTCAAATCCTAAAATTTATCTGTTTACGTGATAACTCAAAACTGGATGAAGTAGCTTTCACCAAACTTGGTCCAAGGATGATGTATGATGGGGCATTTAGTTGAGGAGATTTTAGTGACATTGGCAAGAGGTCAAAGGTCAAAAGGTCCAGGTCAAATGCTAAAAATGTTGCTATTTCCCCCATATCTATGCAATGCCCGAAGGTATTTTATTGAAACTTAGTGTAGACATGTACTACTGCGTAAAGATTCTCCATAGAGAGTTTCATTTCATAAGGTCAAAGGTCAAAAGGTCAAAGGTTAGGTGAAAATGTTGCAATTTCACTTTTCTCGCAAATGGTTTAATGTATCTTCATAGAACTTGGTACATATGCATGTACAGACTGGCAGGGATTACCTAGGGAATTTAGGGATCATGGGTCAGTATGTAGTCAGGGGTCAAAGGTCAAGGTCAACTCCTCAAAATTTTACTGTTTCCCTCATATACTAGTGTATATTCAATGCTTGCATTATTAGTTTTAAAGGGGAAGGCTAGTAACTGATCAGTGGGAATCAGTGGAAATGCTGGGAGATGATTGTTCCAATCCTTATGGGATTCATTCAAGAGTTCATTGTATGTCTATTGTTGTGTGAAAATGATTTGCTTCAGAATGGTCTCATATTCAAGTAATGTGCAGTTTAATGCTTCCAGGTTAGCGTCCCTGGTCAGTGACGGAGCATTAATCTGCACATTACTTGAATATGAGACCGTTCTGAAGCAAATCATTTTCACACAACAATAGATATACAATGAACTCTTGAATGAATCCCATAAGGATTGGAACAATCATCTCCAAGCATTTCCACTGATTCCCACTGATCAGTTACTAGCCTTCCCCTTTAAAACTTAATATATACATGTTGTATTACCTAATGGAGATTCTCCGGGAAATTTCCAGAGGTCAAAGGTTAAGGATCAAAGGTCAGGTTTAAATGAAAAAAAAATCTATTTTGTACTGTAATTACACTCTTTCTTCATACCTTGAAAAGTACTCAATGCATAAACTTATAACAGGGTCGGTCAGAAGTCAAGTAAAAATCCTCAATCCCCCAAATATGTGTACCTGCACTCTTAGACAATTATAGCAAACCCAGTTTGAGGAAAGTGAACATTCAATACATTTCTGACAAACCTGTCATATCAGTATTTTGCCAGTTATGTGAAACTGTCATCACACATTGTGAAGACATTGTACTATACACCTATTGGGAGAATCATGCATTATGGTGGAGGTATCAGTCGCCATAGTGACATTTCTTGTTTAAAATGTGATTTTCAGGGTATTGGTACACTTTAACATAAATGCACAGGAAGGATAGTACACTGTTAGCACAATTCCCACCATGGTGTCAATCTTATGGTAGTGCTCTGATCCAGCACCTTACAATGCAGCACATCTATATGAAGGTCTTGGTTTCACTTTATTCAGACTTCAGGAATTTGTGATGATGTGTGCAAAGGAAACAAGCCAAATAGCTCTAACACACACACACACACACACAAATCCAACTCAATAAATTGTTGATGGTTTTGCAAGCTCTGTTTGATAGCTAACTGTATGTTTTCCATCTGAAGAGGGCTGCATACCTCTACAGAGTTCATAATAACAAGCAATGAGTCATTGAACTGTACATGTCTTTCAAGTATTGTTCAATGGTGTGATCTTTCTCCACTGGCTGGTTCAATCAAGTAGCATACTGTACACATGAATGTATGCCATTTATACATGCATAAAATTTGCTATATATGAATGACCGCAGATTTGACACCGTAACAGAATGCCTGATCACATTTATATATTCATATATAATAATATATATATTCACATACATTGTATATATTCATATATTCATATAAACAAATATTCATATATTCATATATTCAGATAGTCCTATATGTAGTATGGACCTGTTGATCATTTGTGATTATTTGTAATTATTTGTAATTATACAGTTACAGACAAGCCTGATTTCACATAGACCATGTACAAAATACAGCCGGGCCAAAGGCGGGGCCTAAGGCCGGACCCAAGGCCACGGGCCTTAGCCCGGAACCAGGGGCCCAGAGCCCAAGTGGGCCCAGGCCCAGGGGCCCATAGCCCAAGTGGGCCCTGGCCCAGTGGCCCAGGGGCCCACGGGGCCCAAGGCCGGGCCGAGGCCAGGAGCCTAATTGCTGGCCCAAGGCAGGGGGCCCAGCCAGGGGCCACCAGACTGAGACCACTAAGAGTACCAGTCATGACTTGCTGTGATAATGATGTGACAGGCCTGTGCATACACATATTATGTAAATACACTGTACAGGGCTGTGCATATTATGTAAATACACTGTACACTAATTATACACAGTCGTGACTTGCTGTGATAATGATGTGACAGGCCTGTGCATACACATATTATGTAAATACACTGTACAGGGCTGTGCATATTATGTAAATACACTGTACACTAATTATACACAGCCTAGTCGCTGTATAAATCGCGACAGGGCTGCACCTGAGTAGCCCACAACACAGAGCAAACACAAAGCAAATTTTACGATTGCATTTAGTTTTGATACTTGACATCATTTTTTGTCACCTCAAATGCATCAAAGACAATCTTTATTAATGAGACTTCATACCGTACCTGTTTTCCTGGGGTTATTTGTGGGAATTCTCCGATCTGGGTACTATTCGCAAATCTAACAACATGTGAAAATATCAACTCCTGATCATGTAACGTGCATGTGTACATTTCTGTGTTCACTGCTGTATTCCATGAACATGAATTCAACAACTACTGTTATATCCTGTAATATGAGCTGCCAGGACAAAACTCACATACGCTCTGATTCTGTATAGCAATCACTTTCAAAGCAATGTATTCTGCCAGCTAAAAATTCTTAAATGTCGGTTCACCCATGTGAACGGGTACAGAAACTGAAGCCTAGGTGGTGGGTTAAGCAGAATTGCTGCTGTCCTTACAGTCCCACTCATATGTTTTCATGTTAGACTAATGCTAGTTTGTGGCAATAAGAGAGCATAATAAGCAGTTTGCCAAGCAGGGATTCAGCTGGATGTCGAAAGTGATTAGCCATTCTGATACTTGAATTTAACAATACCATTTAAAATTCCATACCACCTAAAACCCCAACCCTATCAAATTCTTTAGAATTTCTGCTATCAAAACAATGATAGGATAATCTGCAGATAAAGTAGATTTTTTTTCTGTCACAAATCTGCTGTTACTGTGTTATTACCTCCGCCCAGGGGGAAGGTTATGTTTTCGTTACCGTTGGTTTGTTTGTTTGTTTGTTTGTTTGTTAGTTAGTTAGTTTGTCTGTGTGCAAAATAACTCAAAAAGTAGGTAATGAATTTGGATGAAACTTGCAGGAAAGGTTTAGATTGATACAAGTAACAGATGATCAAATTTTGGTAGTGATCTGAGTATTTTGGAGGAATTTATGAAGGATTTTTGATATTTTGGCAGGTAGGGTCAATGAACTTGGGAGTTCAGGCTGCGCGTATTTGAGGTTTGCATGCACGCACTAGTGTGTGCTCTAGTTTCTGCTAGGGCGAGGCGCGCCGTGCAGCTGAGGGTTTATGACGTAACAAAGGCTTCTATATTGGGAAATTGGGCGACTTTCAGCACACAATGCTATAAGTATGTATGGGTGGAAATCACTTCTATGGAAGAACAAGATCAGTGGTGGAAATGAGCTGCATGCTTGGCGGAGGTCTGCGCTCTCAGAGTGCTTCTGTAGTTTTGAATGTCTTCCTCTGTGAAAAATGTGAAATCAATGAAAGGAAAAAATATGGTACCTGGTAAATATCAATAGCTGCGCACATTATTCACACATGTACTATACAGTGTATGACAGTAGCATATATTCACTCACAAAAAAACACTGATACATGTAAAGGAGTTAAAGAATCAGCAGACATAGTTTTACAAGATGTATTGCAGAGTTCAATTAGTATTAGTATTAGTATTAGTATTATTATTATTAGTAGTAGTGGTAGTAGTAATAGTAGTAGAAGTAGCAATGATAATAATAATGATAATAGTGGCTACTTGTATAGCGCACAGGTCCGCTTTTTAGTGCTCATGGCGCTTCATAAATGAAAAGATAGATATAACACATGTTCAAGCATGACATCAGAGAAGAAAATGGCAAGCAACAACAAACACATACCAGATAAAGAATACAATTGTTCCGAACATTATAGACTGCAATTATAGTCCTCAGTGTGAGAGGAATAGGTAACGTTTTGAAGTTTGGATTTGAATGTTTCTGTAGATGACAATTATAGCTGTACACACAGAGAAAATGTTCCAGTTAAAGAGGAACGTAGTCATACAAAGTGTATGTATGTCACATTTTTCAGTATTTTCAATCTTTCATATCCATATGCAATGGGCATAATGGATCATTTGCATATCATTTGCATAGTATGCTATCATGGGGTGTGAAAGTATGCTGAGTGTTGACATATAGGTCATCCACTCATTGTATCCCCCGAACAGAGTTCGGAGGATACTATGGATTTGGCCTCGTTGCGCCGCGTCCACCGCAGAGATTTTCTTGTGAGCACTCTGCTGGCTGCAGTTCTTCTTAGATCATCTTCAAATTTGGCATGAAGGTGTGTTATGGTAAAACGAAGACGCCTATTGTTTTTGGTGATGGTGCCCTCGCTTGTTCCGTCTTTATACATGAAAAAGTAAATTTAACAGGGTCTGTTTGTGTGTGCGACGCTGGCCTTGCTTCGTGACCAATTTTTTTTATGCCTCCGCCAACGAAGTGGCTGGAGGCATTATGTTTTCGGGTCGTCCGTCCGTCCATACGTACGTCCCATTTTGTTTTTGTCGATATCTCAAGAACCATGTGGTGGTTTTACATCAAACTTGGTATGAGGGTATATCCTGGGGAGATAATACTTTGTTTGGATTTTAGGGTCACGGGGTCGAAGGTCAAAGGTCACAGGTTATTTTGTGAAAAAAAAAGGTTGAAAATTCATGTTTTTCTCCATATCTCGCAAATGGTTCAAGGTATCTTCATGGAACGTAGTATATATGCTTGTTCCAAAGGGCAGTGATTATCTAGGGAAGTTGGGGGTCATAGGTCAAGGTCAACTCCTCAAAATATCACTACTTTCCTTATGGTTATGCAATGCCTGAAGGTTTTTAGCTCACCTGAGCCAAAGGCTCAAGTGAGCTATTGCGATCGTCCTTCGTCCGGCGTCCGTCGTGCGTCGTGCGTCGTGCGTCGTCCGTCGTCCGTCGTGCGTAAACTTTTTACATTTTCATCTTCTTCTTAAAAACCCCAAGACCGATTTTCATCAAACTTGGCAGGTAGCATCCCTAGGGGGTTAGGAACTCAATTTGTTAAAATGGGCACCATGCTCCACCCAGGAGGCCCCCAGGGGGGCCCAAACCCCCCAAAATGAAGGAATCTTTAAAAATCTTCTCTGGAATCAGAAGTTATAAAGCTAAAATAATACTATGAGTGAGTACATTAATGACTGTAGTTTCATGTTTTTTCATAGCAGATCCAGGGGTGCCCCTCTTGGGGGCGGGGGGGGGGGGTGGGAAGGTTCAAATGGGGGCTTGAATTGTACATTTTCATCTTCTACCTGAAAACCTCATGATGGATTTTTGTCAAACTTGGCAGGTAGCATCCCTAGGGGGTCAGGATCTCAATTTATCAAAATGGGCACCATGCCCCACCCAGAGGGCCCCAGGGGGCCCCAATCCCCCCAAATTAGGGAATCTTGAAAAATTTGGGCCCTTATTGTACATTTTCATCTTCTACTTGAGAATGCCTGGTCAAATTTTAGTAGAGCTGTGAATAATTTAGATTAGTGACTGCGTGAAAGGTGAACTTGCGATACTCAGGTGAGCACTAGACCCGCGGGTCTCTTGTTTTTTTTTTTAAACTTGATGTATGCATGTATTACCTGATATATATTCTGTGGGAAGTTTCTCGCCAAAAGGTCAAAGGTCAAGTGAAAGTGTTGAATTGCACTTTTTCCTCCATATCTCAAAAGTAACTCAAGGTATCATCATGAAACTTACATATTTATGCATGTTCAACCTAACAGTGATTCTCTTTGGAACTGTGAGGTCAAAGGTCAAAGGCCAGGTTTAGATAATGCTATTTTCCCGTTTGATACTGAAATTATACTTTTTCTCAATACCTTGAAAATTACTCAATGCATGAACTTATAAAAGGGTCAAAAGTCAAGTAAAAATCATCAGTTCCCCAAATACCTGCACTCTGACATTTTTAATCATTCATACAATTGAACCTAGTTCTAGGAAAGTGAACATTCAGCACATTTGTGGCAAACCTGTCATTTTAATATTTTGCCAATTGTGTGAAACTGTCATCACACATTGTCAAGACATTGTACTATAGACCTGAGGAGAACCATGCATTATGGCGGAGGCATATCAGTCGCCGTAGCGATATATCTAGTTTTTTTCATTAATTTGTGAAACAATGTTCAGTGAGCACATTTAAAAGAAATTCAAGTCCAAAACCCAATTTGGAAATATGTTTAAAGAATCTTTGTGAGACATTATGAAATGGGAAGCATGTATAAAATGCAAGAAACTTTCTGTAGAGTTACTGTGCCCATCAGTGCACTGTGGTACCAAATCAAATTCCGATTTGTAGATAAAAATGAAAAATAGCTTTAATTACTATTGAATTATTACTTTTGCATTTAGTCAATTATTAGTTAATGATCTAATATAGCTCCCTCATTTCCTGAATCATTTTCCCTTTTGGTGCCTTTTGGTTGTGCTCAAGCTAATTTGATCATGAGATGGGATGTTGGGGAGGACCAATATGACATGCTAACATCATCTCTCATCTTGTGCCCATATAGGAATGCTATCAAGTTCACGCCCACGCAGGTTGAAGCAATCCGTGCTGGTATGCAGCCTGGCTTGACAATGGTGAGGAAAACTTAACTACTGCTTTTCACTTGTATTTTGAAGTTTGAATGTTTAGATGTTCCTATTTGATAAGTAATACGTTACAAAAGTTAGTTATATGTCTAAAGAGTTGCATGTGGTAATGGCAAATTCTAATTGACAGGAATTTCAATTAAATTCCTACAGTGTTTATTTGATATTTGTATTCTAATAGATACATGACTGTACATTCAAGATTGTTAGTGTCAAATTCTAGCAGATGTATGCCAACTATATGAATAGTTAATGAAAAGTGCAACTTATTTCTCCTTATGTTTGATTTATTGTTTGATTCATGCATGATGTTTGGTGTAGAATTCAAACATTGATGGTTAATGTTTGATTCAAGCATGATAATTTCATCTATTAAAGGAATTTGATTACTTGTCATTTGAAGGTTGTTGGACCCCCTGGTACTGGCAAGACAGACGTAGCTGTGCAGATCATCTCCAATATCTACCACAACTTTCCAGAACAGAGAACTCTCATTGTGACCCACTCCAATCAGGTAATAGAAAACATGGGTTGTTCTCTTTCATGCAAGTACTTCTTTGTAGATATGTGTGTCTCTGTGATGTGAGTGAAGTACTTCATGTTCAATCTGACTTCATTCTGAAGAGTACATTAGTCAAACGAAACTGTTTCATGATATTTAGGAATGTTTGTTTGTTTGTTTGTTTGTTTTTTATGGTTCATTTTTGGGGTTGGGGTTTGGAGAGGGGAAGTTCAGTATCCTATCTGTGTAGTGCCGTGAAAAAATATGTACCATGCCTTCTCATGGAATCCTGACACAATGTTTGTCCCGTTTAAATGTTCCAATTCAAATGGTTCTTGCGGTCTATGCATGGTTTCCGGCAGGCCTTGAATCAACTGTTTGAGAAGATTATGGCCCTGGACATTGATGAGAGGCATCTCCTTCGTCTTGGACACGGTGAGGAGTCCTTGGAAACAGAAAAAGACTTCAGCAGGTGAGAACACATTCCATGAGACATTGAGAAAAATCTCTCTGATTTCCAATCTTCTTTTTATTGCCCCAAAAGATGACTCATTTTTTAAAATATTATATTTGCCTTTCAAGTTCCAAATTTCACTTGTCTGTGGTTTATGCTTTATCTCTTTACAGTGTTTTTTATCGTTCATTTGAGTATTTCAGAAGGTAGTGTAAAGAAAATTTTCTTTCATTTGAATCCGTGTTTTGGTCATATCAATATCTATTTCAGTTAAAGAAATATCATCATCTTCGAAATTGCTGTATTCATAACTCATCCGTAAATTTGCATACCTTTTAAAGATACATTTAACAGCAATGATGCTTCCTGCTTCGATACTAATTTTTCTCCCTCTTTCTCCCATACCTTCCCATTATTTTTCATTCCCAATGGTTAATCCTCTTTTTGCATTTATTACCTGTGCTTCTTTCTGCAGGTATGGGCGAGTGAACTATGTGCTGGGGAGACGGCTGGAACTCCTGAAGGAGGTTGAACGGCTCCAAGAGAGCCTTGGGGTGCCTGGAGACGTGGCCTACACATGTGAGACAGCCGGGCACTTCTTCCTCTATCAGGTAATGACGGCTCAGATTGTGAAAAAAAAAAAATATATATATATATATATATGTATATGAATGCAGTAAACTCACATATTGAGCGTTAGTGAAGAGTACTTGGCAATAAGTTTAACTTTAAATTGTGATGAGCAAGGTCAATTTTTGTCTGTGATGCTTGTAAGACATTGCTAGATTTATGTATGATTTTTTTTTTATAATAATTTTGATTTCAGTTTAGCTATGGCATGTAGGTGTTTCTTGATGCAGTGCACAAAGTGTTTCTCGTTGCAGTACACAAAGCCTTGTAAAGTAGAGATTCTTATCCCAATAGCCCCACATTGTTTGCTTCTTCAGTCTAGAGTTAATGTAGATGAAATAATTCACATGCTAAACAAATTACAAAGTTCATTCAGCCACAACAGCTACTACTACTACTACTGCTACTGCTACTACTACTACTACTGCTGCTGCTGCTGCTACTACTACTACTACTACTACTACTACTACTACTACTACTACTACTATTACTACTACTACTACTACTACTACTACTACTACTACTACTACTACTACTACTACTACTACTACTACTACTACTACTTATTCTACTTCTGTTGTGGTTGTGCTGCCCTCTTTCAAAATGTCAGGTCTTTTGACATGTTTGCCGTAATTTCATGGCTTGGTGTTAACATGAGAAACTCTTGAAGCATTTTTAAGGCAGGGTGAGTAAGTCATAGGCCCTCAAAGAATTGACAGGAACTGAAATGATAACTTTATTTCTTTGAGTAAAACTCTAATAGACACTGATGTGGAATTACAATACCAGGTACTAATTGGCTGCCGGATGTCTGTTTGATGATGATGCCAAACAAGGTCTCCAAAGCGGTCTGCTACCTTTACCGTGTCTCTCCTGTGGTTTGATTTCTAGGTCGTTGCTCGGTGGGAGAAGTTCCTAAGCAAGGCCAAACCTAAGGGAAACAAGCCAGGTTCAGTGGAAGATATCCCGACACACTTCCCTTTCCACAAGTACTTTGAGAATGCCCCCCAGCCTGTCTTCAAGGGGAGAAAGTTTGAGGAGGACATGGACATTGCTGAGGTAGGATCATCCAGGTCCTGCCGTGACCGCTGATTTCTTGCTCTTTAATATAGATTTAAAATGACAGTGTTGAAGCACAGTTTACACGCAGTATAACAAGATTAGTTGTAATGAGATACCACATACTATGAAGTGTTTGCTGCAGAAGAAACTTTTCACCTACAGACTCCCCTATAGTATGCTGCTCATAAAGGAATGAAAGGAATAAAGGAATGAATTTTTTTTTTTTAGTTTTGATGTCAGCTGTACAGAGATTATCTCGTGCCTTTAGGACTTGCCATATTCGCTGTATAATATTTTGCATATTGGGACTTGCAAGACAATTTTGTATTGTTTGACGTGTAGTGCTGCTGGAAGTAGTAGACCTTGTATGAGTTGATTTATTGGCGCTTTTCTGCGGTGCGTGTGTCCCAGATTTGTGAATCTCCCCTCTTTGTCATTGACCGGAATGTTTACATGTAAAGTGAATAGCGAGACCCGGATGAAGGGTGATACGCACTAATATCGCCCACTGACCTCGACGACCGATCAAAATACCAACTACAATTACCCCGCAAAAGTACCTCATATAGATAATAATATGCAATGTTGGGGTAATTGTCCCCGCCGAATGAGTTCGAGCAGGGGACTATGAAACGGGCTCCGTACATGTGTGTGTCCGTGTGTCCGTCTGTCTGTCCGTGTGTGCGTCCGTGTGTGATCAAAATCTTCAATTTGCTACTTCTCTGTCATTTATGAGCCAATTTTGATTCTGTTTGCTTTATATGATAGCACTACATGGGAGCTTTGAAACTTCTACACAGAATTTTAGTTGTGACCTTTGACCTATATTGTACATTTTGCTACAAAATGCTACTCCTTCGCCATTTCTAACCCGATTTCGATTCTGTTTGCTTTATGTGATGGCACTAGTTGAGGGCTTCAAAACTTCTACACAGAATTTTGACCTTTGACTTCTTTGACCTTTGACCTTGATTTTTTGACCTGTATTGTACATTTTGCTACAAAATGCTACTCCTTTGCCATTTCTAACCCAATTTCGATTCCGTTTGCTTTATGTGATGGCACTAGGTGAGGGCTTCAAAACTTGTACACAGAATTTTGACCTTTGACTTCTTTGACCTTTGACCTTGATTTTTGACTTACATTTTATTGTACATTGGCTACAAAATGCTACTCCTTCGCCATTTCTAACCCGATTTCGATTCCGTTTGCTTTATGTGATGGCACTTGGTGAGGGCTTCAAAACTTCTACACAGAATTTTGACCTTTGACTTCTTTGACCTTTGACCTTGATTTTTTACCGATATTGTACATTTTGCTACAAAATGCTACTTCCGGCGGGGACATATATTACGCACCGCGTAATTTCTACTTTTCCTTGTTATAATGGGTCCAGGGTCCACTGGAAGAGCAATACTGATGCTAAAGAGGCTACCCTGGAATGCAACCTAGAAATCATTGACAAATTTAAAAACATTTTTGAGATAGATTTTGCGTTCAGTTGCCCAGACTTGCTGGTCTCGCTCTCTGACTTACCTTTGTTCTATCTTTCAACTTCACATACGTGCAGGGTTGCTATCGACACATCAAGAAGATTTTTCAGCAGTTGGAGGTGGGTACCAGTTTTCTGATCATAGGATACAGCACAGAGGCTAGAGTGACTGTTGACTTAAGTAGTTACAACATAATCTTGATGTTATGTTTTTATATGCCCTCCAACTCAAATTAAAAAACAAACAACAACGTATGCAATTATGAAAAATCAAATTACTTTAGTTCGTACAAACTTATTCCTGTTTTTGAAAAATGAATACATGAATAATCTGGGGTTTCATAAAAATGTGCATTTTTGTAATAGATTGATTCAATTGTAATCAGCTGGCATGTCAATACTGAAAGTATTAGGTTTTTTTTTTTTAATATTTTGATAACCTTCATGTATGTATTTGTTTCAACAAATTTATAACTCTAAAGATAAAAAATATAACACCCTTGTCATGCATCCTAGTGTATGGAATAAGACATTTATAGCATTTTGTGGACAGACATAAACTATAGATGCAATGACATATATGTTCCCAATGAATATGTAGAATTCGCTAGCAATATCCCAAAATATGCATACATATTTAGATCCAAGAGGCAGATTTTCCTTCATGTTTTACAGTCTGTCCCATTTTAAGACACATGTGTAACAGAGAAGTTTGGCAATGGAACTGTATATTTTCCTTTTAAAACCAGGAATTCCGAGCATTTGAGCTGCTGAGGAGTGGGAAGGATCGCTCAAAGTACCTGCTGATCAAGGAAGCAAAGATCATTGCTATGACATGCACCCATGCTGCCCTCAAGCGACGAGATCTTGTGGATGTCAGTTTCCAGGTGAGCTGAGGTTTTTTTGTTTGTTTGTTTTTTTCACTAGAACATAATTTGAAATGTTAAAAAAAATTTGTCAAAGAACATGGAACTATTCATTATATGAATCTTTTTTTCTTGGTCATGAAGCAGGTGTGTCAAAAGATTTTGCTTTGAGATGAGATTGAAATGAGGCTGTTCACACATTACAGTGATATCATGATCTCATTGTTATTTCCTCTTTTGATCCTTATGAGCTGTCTGAAAGGCCAGCATAAATGATAATAGATTGATTATTCTTTTGTGAGGAGAGAGATTATACATCTGAATCTGCTGCCATGAAGTGATATAAAAATTTTATAATGAGGAAAATATTCAGAAAATGTTCTACCAGTTCTTTCTGTTCTGAAATCTAGGTTTGATGATGAAGATGGTCTGTGAGGTATGTTTTTGAAATTATTTTCATGTGATGAAGGTGTCCACCTGAAGTATCATAATACAGAATGTTCAGTATTATGTTTTTATGCCTTCACCACCAAGTGTCGCTGGAGGCATTATTAACTTTGAAACTCTATTTCTCCCCCTCCCCCATTTTTCTGCATCTCATTTGTACAGTATGATAACATCATGATGGAGGAGTCTGCCCAGATCCTGGAGATTGAAACCTTCATCCCTCTTCTACTACAGGTATGATATAACATGATAAGATTGTCTACCATCCATACATATATGAACACACTTTACCTTTTGTGCATGTGTTTGTGTGTGTGTTGTGTTTTGTGTTAGCTGTGCCATCAGCCTGTATCTCAGCCACAAAGCCTACCCATTATTGGTAATCTTCTTCTTCTTCTTCTTCTTCTTCTTCTTTCGTATGATGCAATACAACGGGGTGGGTGAGGGGTTATAGCCTGTAGGTTGATATCTAAGCTGCAGATCCAGTTCAGGGCAGTGTCACTTGCTTGAGCAAGTTCTTCAAGCCCGCCTTGTAATCGAGCCAGACATCTGAAAATTTCTTGATGTTTACCTGGTATGGGCTTTAACAACACCCTTTCACCAGACATTGATGACTTACTGGCCAGCCAGTTAAGTTTAGAAAGGAACGTGGATAAGTTTTGAAACTGTTCTAATGAGAAATCATGTGTAAGTCTATTTGACAAGATTTCAAGGTTATTGAGAATAAAAATATTTCAAATCAGAAAGGCAATTTTTTTTCCGTTCTTTTTTAATACTGTCACTACTTCTTTGAAGTAAAGCAGAGTACATATGATATACATATTATTTCCTTGGTCTGCCAAGGCTGTAACAGTGAACTGGAGATTAAAATGGATAGGACAATGTGTCTGTATATTGCTCATACCCTTTTGCTTTGATTTTCCAATTGAATCAGAACCCAGAGGATGGCTTCAACCGTCTCAAGCGCTGGATCATGATAGGTGACCACCATCAGCTCCCGCCAGTCATAAAGAACATGGCCTTCCAGAAGTTCTCCAACATGGAGCAGTCCCTCTTCACCCGCCTGGTCCGACTCGGTGTGCCCACGGTGGACTTGGATGCACAAGGGAGGGCGAGACCCAGGTGAGGGCTCTCTCGTAAAACGAGGCCCGCATAAAAAATGTTTTCCATATGAGTCATGACTTCAGAAAATGACACAATATATGAGAATGAGGTATATACTGTTGGTGTCATGTGTCGTCAGCAACTTGCTCAATTTGCTCAAAAGGAAATGCTGCCAAAGGCGTGTGTGATTAATGTGAGGTTTCAAATAACACCAGAGTCCTTTAAAAAACAACAACAAACAAACAAACAAACAAACAAAGAAAACAGAGGGGGAGAGAAAGCAACAAGAAAAGTGAAGCAGGTATCAGGCTCTGTCACACAAGAACACCTTTCAGTGGAATTCAGTCTCATACATTTATATTGAGATTAATTGGATTTAGACATGGAAAAAATAAAAATGTGGCTTTCGAAGCATCCAGCTTGTGAAAATCCTTTCAATCCGGTTGCATTAACTTTATTTGCACGCCAGTTTAAGTTTAGGCTTGAACCACACACATAGATACTGTATTACAAAGTTTAAACAAAATCATACTTGGTGTTGCAGGGTCTGCCTGCTGGTACCACCCTGTGATTATGGGGAGCTGTCATACTCGGGCTGTGCTAAACCTACTGGTCTGTTGATTTGAATTTTTTTGTTTTATAACCTTTTGATGAAAGCAGAGTAATTTAAAATTCCCTTTCTCGTGGTCCACTCCTCCTCTTCCCAGTATTGCCACCCTGTACAACTGGAGGTACCGCAACCTTGGCAATCTTCCCCACGTCAACATGACAAGAGAGTTCCAACTTGCCAATGCTGGCTTTGCCTTCGACTTCCAGCTCATCAATGTAGAGGACTTCAATGGTGTGGGAGAATCAGAACCCAACCCGTATTTCTACCAGGTAATGTGTGTTTGTCAGACTTTCCTGTATCATTATCCTGCAAAGCTTCTCATGGAGTGACAAAACTGTTGATAAGGTTTGGCTGAGAGGGAGGTATAAAAGTTGGATTGGGTGTAAATTTGTAAAATCTTGCATGCATCATTCTAGGTTGGTTGGAGTATAGTTGTTGCAAAATATCATAGTATCATATAGAAGTGTGACAGTTATGCAGTAAAACAGAAAAAAATGATTTTCCATGGCCATAAGAAAGGCTTAAGGGAGTGTAAAGTCATCATTTATAAAATGACAGACAGAAGCTAATCACATTAGTTGTTTGTGTTTTCTCAAGTGATGTACATGTATTTGGTTGAGATTGAAATGTATGTCAACAATGTTCTTGATTAATTTTTTTTTTTTTTGTGTGTATTTGTCAAAAAGACTCTTTTGGTACATATAACATCAAAGTCTCATATTTAGGTCTCGAATTCATGCATGGGTTTAAGAAATTGTTATGTAATTGGGTGAGGTCAGATTGGAATTTCCATTCCACAAAGATCTAAAGTCGTATGCATGTGCCAAAAGTTGTGTGTAACTTTGTGCAATACTTGGAAGGCTGCATGTGGAGTCTCAGTCAGGGTCATGTGTAAGTTGCTGTTCAGCACTGTGACTATACAAAATGAAAGCCAGTACAGAGAGATTGTTGAGGAAGAGCCTGGAAAGAAAACGGAACAATTCTTCAATAACTTGTAGAGTGAGATTCCATAAGTGTGTAACCCTGCAAGTGTGCATTATTTCCCTCGCTTTAATATTCAGTGATGTAGTGTGTTTAAGTTTTATGCTGTTAGGGATGTATATTTGTTTGTGACGCTTATAAGAATTCTTTCTTGTTTTGCCGTTTCAGGAGAACTGTTGGAAAGACTTCTAGTTGGTCTGCCCCGAGCATATCTAAGAACACAACAAACAAATTATTATATTCTGATTATTCACAGAACCTTGCTGAGGCTGAGTACGTGGTTGCAACTTTCATGTACATGAGGCTTCTGGGATATCCGGCTGAAAAGATCAGCATCCTCTCCACATACAATGGACAGAAGCATCTCATCAGGGATGTCATCAACAAACGATGTGCTGACAACCCCATGATTGGACAACCGCACAAGGTAACCAAGTTTTCAATTACTTTTGATTAAGCCGTAACTTGTGATTAGAATGTTCCAAATTTATAATGCATTGGCTCTCATTAAAAGGCATTTCTGAGTGGAGAAACTCAAATGTATGTCTAACCTTTCCTTTTCGTTGTGTGATGGAGGATGAATCTGACCTTTGACTTGGTAGGTAACATCAGAGTAATGACATCGTTTCCATGATGTCATACCTTTCCGACCTGAATGTGAGCTCCAGTCATGTCTTTGAAAATCTGTACCTTTGGAATAATGGTAGGCGTGACAGTACAGTCAAGCAATTGAAGAAAACCATAAAAATCTCATGTATAGTGAATAGGGTGCACTCATGAGTGTGGCACGTCCCTTAATTTTAATTCTGAAAGAAACACAAAGATGGATTTCCGTGGAGGTAGAAGAGAGTGCGACTCAAACAGAAGATTTATTCAGAATCTGTGTTTGTTCTTTCCTTCTTTTTACACCTCTCCTGCTTGTTCTTTTATGTTGATTTTTGTGTGATTTGTGTGGAATTGTTTTTTATTTTGTTGCTGCTTTTCTTATTATGTTGCCATTGATCAGGTGACTACAGTTGATCGCTTCCAAGGACAGCAAAATGACTACATCCTCCTCTCCCTTGTGAGGACCAGAGCTGTCGGCCACATAAGGTATTAACAAAATAATGCTCCACTATCAGAATACAATGAATTATCTATATTTCACAAACTGAGGCTTGATACAAATTTATGATTCATAATCATGTATCAGTGATTCATGTATCAATGATTCATAATCATGTATCAGAAGGAAAAAACAAAAAACAAACAACACAGATATTGCAGTATGTGACTGTGTGGCTTTAGTGACAGTACAACAGGCTACACAAGTGGCCCATTGACCTGCACACAGGTATCCCTCCAAATTTCATTCTTTGATATGAAATCTTAAGAACAGACTTTTGTCCTTCTCATCAAGTTATTGTACTGCACTGATCAGCAATGATAAATTTGTTGTTGTTGTTGTTGTGGTTTTTTTTTTTTTGGGGGGGGGGGGAGGGAGGAGGGGGAGGGGTTTAAAAAGAGTGGTGCCTGCTGAATCATCAACCACAACATAATTTCAATATGACTGTAGTATTCAATCCAGTTTGGGATGTATGGGGCATGTAATGACATCATTATTTCATCTTACTTTCACATATTTATCCTACATCTTAAATGGTTTAGATTATAACAGGAACTTGCATGCAGAAATGAGTGATGTGAATACATAAGAAATATGGGTTTGTTGAACATCTTATTTCAAGTGACTTTTGTGCCTGTTCACAAGAAGTACACTGTAAGACTTTGTTTGATGTAAACTTTGTTTTTGTTCTTTCTTTTCCTTTTGACAGGGATGTGAGGAGGCTGGTAGTGGCCATGTCAAGGGCCCGCCTGGGCCTGTATGTCTTTGCTAGGGTCTCCCTCTTCCAGAACTGCTTTGAGTTGTCACCGGCATTCGAGAAAGTAAGTAGCCTCTCAGTCATGGTTAAAGTACTCATTCCAGTACACAATCTTAAGTTGTCAAAATTTCTTGTATCAAGGATGTGGCTGATGGACAGGGGATGGTGCACAGATGAATGCATCAAATTGTTAGATGATTGTCTCGTTACAAACTTTTTGAGCTGTATGTGTTGCATTTGCATTGTACTTGCATTGTATGCAATGCAATTCAGTAACCTCTCCCCTATTGTCATGACAGGTTTGAAAGTTAAATTTCATGTTGAATAAATCACAAAATATGGCACATAAATAAAGAAAATCCTTCATCAATGTGTATTGGCAGGTGTATAGCATTACTTGGGTGATAAAGTCCTCCAGGAAGACAGTGTTTATGCTCCTTGAATTAATAAGACTTGCAAAAGGAAACATTCAGTTTCAAAACGTCCTTAAAGGGCATGGAAGGGGTTTTCTTTTAGAGGAAGTCTAGTGCAGCCATTCTTGTGTCATTTTCAAGATACAGGTAGATGTAATATTTATTGTGTTGGGTAACAATGTTATGGCCATATGTGGCAAAGTTGTGTGGATGTGTCACATATACTTTGCAGGTATGTCACACGCTCTTCACACATTAAAATATTGATTTGACTACCCATTGAAATGTGTGTTTGTGTTACTGACTGCACTAAATTGGGAATGGAAACAATAAGTTACTCAGGAATCTTTTTCTGTTTGCAACATTCTCATATGAAAGTCTTTTATTTTTCTTTCTTTCTTATGTAATTGTAAACACTCTTTTTTTTAAATGAAGCAGTGATGATAAATCAACACTTTTTCTGTATGTTTTGTTGCGATTTAATTTGTTGTAATGTTTGTAGTTATTCTGACGTTACTGTAAGTGTTTACTAAGTATTTTGGTTACATTAATGGAATTTGTTCTGCACTCTTGAGGCACCATTTTTGTTGCTCATGAAGAGAAATCCTTTAATGCCTGCAATCTTGTATTCTCCGCAGCTTCTTTCCAGGCCAGCACATCTGCACCTGGCTCCAGCAGAAACATATCCTCCTCAGAGAAAGGTAAAGCACAATACTTCCGGCAGTAGACCAACCCAAGTTTGAGGCGGCCAAAGAAATAAAGAAAAAAAAAATGCTGTACCACCAGTTTCTAATTTTCCATATTGCATGTATTTGTGAGTCTGATCCAACAAGAAAATTATAAATGTTGTTACCGTAGTTATTTTTAATAGCCTGTACTTAAACATTTGCGCATTCATATCATTGTAGCGTTTACTTATATTAGTAAAGATTGACAAATTTTTATTTTTGTTCACTGCATATTCTTCATGTGAGAAAACTCACAGAAAGCTTTGTGTGGAGTTAATTCCTGTCAAAAAAGACCAGTCATGTCAACTGCATCCAAAAGTTCAAGTTTCAAGTTCTTTTGAAACAAATATTATTGTGTCCAATGTGTACACTTCAGTTTCTTCTGTTATTCAGCACACAAAGGGTTCTGAATCCAGACAAACTTCAGATAAAATACTATAAAACTGACAGTGCTATGAAAATGAAATAAAATTATAAAGTTTTCCTTAAAATTCTCATTAACTTTTGAGTTCATTTACTACTGTTTAGGCAAAGGTAGCTCATAAACTAGCTTTGTAGCATGTACTGGTGCTTACTTTTCACTGTACATAAGCCTTTGTAATCACCAAAGCATGAAACCCGGACATGAAACTGGCACTCTCACTGTGAGACCATGGTCAAATTGTACCAAATATGTCATGGAAAAATGTAAGTTGTTCCATTCTCATAGAATTTTTGTTCTTTAAAAGTTCAGCTAATGGTGCACAAAACTCTTGAAATTCAAAGGATCAAGAAAACCTCATCTTGAGATTTTTCTCGGTAGCTGAATTAAAACCTGGGTTTTCTCTAGTACTTGTGGTGGCCCGTTGTGATGTGCTAGGTCACAGAAGGTATTTGCCTTCCTCTTTGTTTTTCTTTGTCGTCTTCAATCCTTCAATCTTCAATCTGTGTGATCTTACTGTTATACCTATTTGTGATTTTTCCATCAGGCTATCCAAGCACCGTTTGGCCGGGTCATAGTGATCGAGGACATGCCCCACATGGCACAATTTGTGTTTGATTTCTACAACGACAGGATGCAGCATATGCAGACACAAATCGGGGTGAGCCTCATATACCAAATCCTCTTTGCAGGACTTTTGCTCACACAGCTCAATTTTTGAAATTTCAAGTTCATTTTTTTTTTCTCTGATGAATTCGCAGAGTTTGTAGTCTTTTGCTGATGCAGTCCTGTATAGACTCTATAAACCCCCACTACAGTATTCCTGTCATAAATTGGATATCGACTGTGGTGATTTTTTTGAGAAATGCATCAATCAGTTGTAACTTGTTTATCTAAATATTTATGATGAAATACTTTTAATATTTATGTAGCTTTGTTCTCTCAGATCAGGACTCATATGCTTTTGATGTGCCCTTTTGTTGTGCCTTTCAGGAGAAAAGAAAGCTTATTCTTGAAAAAAAAAAATAGCACGAGATAAATGCAGTAACATTTAAACAGATTAATTCCTCTTCCTCCCCATATCTCCTTCATTCATAATGTATGTATGTCATTCAGGGACAATGACTATGACTGTGACTATGACCTGATCATACACAGATATCAAATGACTTTGTTGAATAACCATTTTTCATTCTGCTGTGATTTCTGCATCAGCGTCAACAGAGAAGGGCCCAGTTAGCACGACCACCTGTGTCCCGCAAACCTCCGTCGGCTAAAGAGGAAAAGTCTTCCAGCGATACAGCGACCGAGTCCAAGGCCAGTGAAGATTCAGCGACGCAAGAGAAAGAAGCCGATCATTCAAAGATGCCGGAACATCCAGGAGAAAGCAGCAGCGAATCGGAAGGGGATGACGCTGAGGAAAAGAAGATGGATGATGCTGAGGAAAAGAAGATGGACGATGCTGAGGAAAAGAAGATGGATGACGCTGAGGAAAAGAAGATGGATGATGCTGAGGAGAAGATGGATGATGATCAAGATGAGGAAGCTCATAAAGCGGAAGAAAAGGAGACGAGTTGAGAACGGAAACCAGGCAGATAAAGCGTGTTTGGTCTTTCGTTCCTTGAGATGGTCTGCCATATCCCAAGCCAGACTCGTGCATAGCAGTGGCTAGCCGCATTTTGATAATCAGCCACTTTGTGTGTCACAGACTGACTGACAGTTCATCTTCATGTGAATGCAAAGCCCATTCACTTCATCATGATGATACATGATTAGAGATGACTGTCAATATGAGTATCAAGTGTTAAGGTGAACATAGGTGTATTATTAATATGAACTACAGACTTCTTCACTCTTTGTATCATTGTGCTGTAAATTTGTGTGAAAGTGACTTACACTTTCATTCGGGCTGGTTTCATTTTCGACAATATGTGCATATATTAAGGCCGACTATGTGACAGTGCATCTGACTTAGAAAATAAGAGACCATTGTATTTGTCTCTTCTATTGCAGGGAGACTTTTCCAAGATATGTCTTTTCATTGTGTATTGTACATGGGATGCTGCTACATGTGACTAGAGCAAGTTGAGGGCACATTATGTATCTGGGAACTGGTCAAGAAGCCCAGAAAGCAAGCTTTCATTCCTTGTACAGCTGATTTTTCTGTCACTGTTTAGGTCTGGGCAAACTTCACCACTTGATGGGAAGAAGAACTGAAATTCAATTGATATTTAAACAACATAACCTATTGTAGGGTTCAAGTGCAAGCAAGTTTGTGACATCACACCACCAATACAGTGATTGTAGAATAACATTGATAAGAATAACATAAGTTATGAATGACACAACAAACATCAAGACAACATATGAGCAAATACAAGATAAATATCAAGGTGACAGATGTATTAACTCATTAGCAAAATCAAGCAAATTGTTAGAAATGTAAAGTAATGCAAATATCAGGATTGATCTTTGAGAGATTGATATTGTTGAATAGTTGTAGAATTCCTTCCTTTTGATGAAAATTAAAGTGATTAATGATGTCTGAATAGAAAAAAAGCAAAGAAACCTTGTTATGCATTATTCTCTACATCTATGATGTTACCACACAAAACAGCTAGTTGTGGAGCTTGTGTACAGGTAGTTTGTATCCTAGAATTCAAGTGATGCAAACAAGGAAACATGGTTACCTAGCTGAGACAGCTACAGCATTGTTAGAATACGTCATCAAGTGCTTTGCTATCCAGTGCCAACTTCATCCATTGCCAGAATTGCTCTACATATTGTGCATACACTAGCTAGGGTTTCCAAAATTCACCACAAGCAAACTTCAAAGATAGTTGCCTGAAGATATTGATCACATTATTCCATTCCTTATGCAATGGATTCCTTTGTTCTGTAGGAAAATTACAGTGTATTCTGCAGAGAAGTGCATGTATGTGAAAATGTAGGTCCCTACATTCCAGCCTGCTGGAAATATCATGTCTTTGTTTCATCAGGAAATTGTGACTGAAATTTTGCTTGGTGCAGTATATGGCATATATGAACAAAGGCCATTCAAAGGCCATGCCTTCATAAATATACTTTGACAGGGTAATATGGTTTTCATTTAAGTTTGATAATGATAAAAAGGCAAGGACGAATTATCAAATGTTGACACTGAGATGAAGAGACCTCATATTCATCAAAATGATCAGACTTCATCATCTTTGTCAAAATCAAACTATACTTCTCTCACACTACTTTGAGCCTCTCTGATCCATTGTTTAATCCTCTTCAAAAAACCAATCACTAATAAAGTCATGGTATCTGTGTGTATCTTTGTAAATCAAGTGTAGCAATCTTGTGTTGCTAAATCAATACAATACAACCTTTGTCAATAGCTGATTGAAGTCTTTTTATAATAGCTTTGCCCCATAGTGTGCTGTAGGGTTGACCATTTGGCAAAAAATGTTTATTTTTTTGTTTTTCAAGTGATACTTAATGATCATCTTGAAATGACCAGTAGTAATAAGATTTGATACTACAAACTGTAAGTGTGAAAATATATAGGTATTAGCCCTGAAAGTGGTGAAAAATCAAATGTCATGTGTTTTATGTCACTACTTTTACCAAAAATTTCAATTTTACTTCATTTAGCAATGTCAAATGGTGATGCAAAATGATGGACAAAGTAAAAATGAATGAACAATTATTGAGTGAACATGCTCTGTGATGAAAGTCAAGATCAAAGGTCAATGTACTTTGGTTTAAAATTAAATTTTCCAGCCATAACTTCAAACTTAGAATATCCAGTGGTAAGATGAGAAATTAATAAAGAATTAGTTAATTACCATTATTAGCTCAACCATTGGTCAGTGGTCAAAATCCACAAACTTCATCAAACTGTAAAGAAGTACTGTACCATGCTTTTGAAAGCACATACAGTGAAATGCATGAGAAATTTAGGTATAGTCGCTGACAGGGTGGCAGTGGAATTGCCGTTGTCATAAGTATGTCTTCAAGTCAAGGAGTTACATTCATTTCAGCAAACATTAGACAAGAACATGTCCTAGTGATGCAAGTATAATTTTGATTGTGTTTATGATGTCTTTGCAACTGAAGCAACCGTTGTTTATTTGTTTGTTTGTGTTTTATTTTAGAGTTCATTTTCAGTACCCTTTATATGAACTTGCTATGCTGTTGCCACATATTTTGTTCTGTGGTACATGAACCCGTAGTTTTCTGAATAATGAACTACAAAAAAAAAATAATAATAATAGTAATGATGTAATCATGCTAAAGGAAAACTTAGGATAGATTACATATTATAATTTCAAAGAATAAGTCTGACATCTGGTTGAATGTGTACCTGGTGGTACTGATAAATCCTAAGTAAATTGTATACATGGGCATTCAACTGTCCAGTTCAATATACTGATGGACTTACCTCCTATGTGAATGTGTAAAATAATGATGAGTTTTGTTGTTTTATTGTGTGTATTTTTTATACATTCATTAAACTCTGCCTCATGGGCAGAACTGACTAGCATAAAAAGGTCATCTAACAGTCATTGAACTTGTTTCTGTCATCTGAAAAGTAGTTTCAAACTAGAAAAGCACTTGGAGAGTGCAGACCTAAGCCAAGCAGCTCATTTCCACCCATATACACATTATATGCTGAAGGTAGAATGCTGATGAATGATTGACAAATGTCAGCTGGTACTGTTGAGTAACAATGATGAGGGATACGAAATGTGATTTTGTGTGTGTGTGTTGATGCCAGAACCAAGTGATTGGATATGTCTGTGATGAGAGTTGGAGTCATGAGACATCATTGTGTATGAATTGAAGAGAGAAGTTCGTTTATGATGATGTAGGTCCACAGGATGACGGAAGGTAATAGAGGATGAGCATTTGATAGTGTAATCTCCTTGATGCAAAGAACTGGTCCATCCTGCAGGACCTTGCCTTTTGCTCAGTCCAAGCAAATGGCTCAAATATGCAAATCTTATTTATTTATCATTCATTCATTCATGCATGCATCCATCCGTCCATCCGTCTGTTTCTTCGTTCATTTGTTTGTTCGTTCGTTCGTTCATTCATTCATTTTCAGGGTAGCCCATTCATCAGTAAGTAGGCCTAGTGGTCTTCCATGGGGCCTGAATAATTGATGAACATATACGTACATTGTACGTACATTGAATAGCAAGACGTATACAGAAGAAAACATAAGACTGTATATTGCAAAGTAACATAAAAAATACAGTGTATACTGTTATGCCACAACATAGTGTATACTGTTATGCCACAACATAAGTTAACAGGAATGCCAAAATACCAATTAAACTGCTATTTTTCAGGAATGATTAGATATCATAGAATAAATTTGGTTGTATTACTTACAAATAACAACTTACATAATGTTAATTCTTTATGCTTTTTATGCAAGTGTATTAAGAGAAAGTCATATATAAGAGGGGAGAGGGATGAAGACAGGGAGGGGAGGGGGAGAGAGAGAGAGAGAGACAGACAGTGAGAGTATACATATATGCATACTTTGTGATCATACAGTACAAATAAACAGATAATTATATATAAAATTGTACAAATAATGTATTTATGTTTGATCATATTGTCATATACCTAGAGCAAAGATCACATCAAGTATTGAGGAATTATAGGTGGGGCAAGATATTCCAAGTGTAAACAAGAAAAAAAAAAAGGATACTCAAATCAAACAAAGCGGAAAAATATGGCTGGGTTTCAAGGTGTGTACATATGGTCACCAAATAGTAGTAGCAAATGACTCAATCAAATCAAAATTTTCTTTTATATAATTGTATTCTTTTAACACTATTTTACTGTATGTAACAGGTACATGTATTCGCAAATATAATTTAGGGCGAAACTTGCTAATTTTTCTCTATCTTATTTTATTTTATTCATTCATTTATTTATTTTGTTTTTTGTGTTTGTTTTTACAGAGATGAAGTGATTTGAACCCATGTGAAGTTGGCTACTTATTCAGTTACTTCCGAATAAGTAGCTGAATAAGTAGCCAACTTCACACTCCGAATAAGGAACTGAATAAGGAGCTGAATAAGTAACTGAATAAGTAACTGAATAAGGAGCCAACTTCACATGGGTGTGATTTGACTGGATGCGCGCGCTTGAGCACTGAGCTTGAAATCATATTTCCAGCCTAGTACTAGTATAGTCTAGTCTAGTCCCATGCGTAGGGTTTCTTGTGTTGGTAATTATATGCAGCTAAACATGCAGAGCTCCAAGATAATCGAAGAAGCACCAGACCATCGTGTCGAAAGCTTTGGGCCATCTTTACCTGTTTTGATAACAGAAGTTTTGCTTCAAGCTGATCGTAAGTTTGAAGCCATTAGCTGGACTTTTTTCGAGTTACTTTGGTAGGAATCCGTATCCTACACTTATCTAGCAGTAGCAGTCGGCATTTACTGCACGTGCAAATCATACGGTGTTTAGTCCCACTCGTTTTGATATGTGTGGAGTTACTAGACCTAGTATTAATTTAGGTAAATTCCAGGAGAGCCGAGTTAAATTTTACAGTTCTAACCTTAATATAGAATAGCTTAGTTGAATTGTGTGTTGCCAATTATGCAAAAGCACAATTGCACCTAGGCTAAAAGAAATAGTTATTATTAATATTAGTCTACAAAGTCTTTGTTTGATTTCCCTCCGTTTTATAAAGCCATTTGAACGTGGAGGGGAATCCGGGAATTGACTCGATAAAATGATGATTGCCAATAGAAAATGAATCTGTGCACTTTTCACTGGCTCCTGAACATAAAATCTTCGTGATAGACCCTCTTATTCTGGAGGCTAGTGGTCTAGACTAGAAATGTAGAATAGACCTAGCCTCGGCAGGCCTAGATCTATGTCATTTGAAACTTTTAGATTAGTTTTAAAAAAAGATAGGATTAGGAAAAAAATAATCGTGAATTCAAAATGAGGTATGCATTTGTCATGTTTGTAAATGAATTAACCATTGGTGATTGGCTTTGTAACAAGTTACATTTTTGTACAAATCTATATCTGTCCTGAAGAGTGCTAATTAAATACCAGTAGATATTTTGTGTTCAGATCATCCATCAATCTACTAGTACTAGAGTAAAATATCCCGTTTGCGGCAGTTTAAGCATTGTTAAGAGTTTTTCCAACTTGTAAACAAATCAGGCAAATTATTTTCAACCATTTCATATATCATAGACAAGATTATTCATTAACGCAATTGTTTTCATGAAAGAAATTTACCATTGACCAACGCAGTTTTCATGATTTACCAGGGCAAAACCCGGCACAATTTTCGCCGATAAGGGCGATATGCGACGTAGTATTTCTGCTTGCGGCACGATGTACAATCCCTATGCAATACGCGCGTGCTCCGCGATCTTTAGCTGAACGCCTTCACATGTCTCGCGAACATTGCGTAAGCGCCAATTCTCATTGCGAAAGCACGTGAAAATAGCGTGCGCACATGCATTGGCCGCAAACAAGATCGCACTTCTGGCGGTGTTGTTGATGTCTTTCTCGTGTTTTTCTCATTTTTTTCGATGGTAACATTCACTTTCTGAAAAAAATGGTGGCCCACATCGGCTCGCGAAAATTCTATTTTACGTGAGGATATGTTTTCAAAATCCATGAACATCGAGAAAACAAAAAAAAATCCAGTTTCTTGGACCATTGTTTCTTAACTGTTATGTTAAGAAGTACAGAAAATTTCATTTTGGATGCGATATGTTGTCATTTAGGTGAGAAAATTTCACTTTCGTCAGAGATCGTGCCCTTTTTATCGGTTGGTTTTTGTTGATTGCTAGTGTGTTAGTATATGTGTAGTGTGCATGTAACAGTGCAATGCTGTGTTTAGCTGTATATTACCGTGTATGTTGTACCTGCCGCGAACGGCTGCACGGCCGCTTACTGACGCAGTTACTCTAGTAGAAAAGGTCTCTACTTGTTCTTCTGTTGAAGATACTATAAGTATTATTACTGCACCAAAAGAAAAACTGTCTTCATGGATTTTGCTGAAACTTGACTCATATGTGATATGTTTTAAAGGTGTAGATGCTACATGGTATACACACTCTGGCTTTACAGGTCTAATTCCCCTTGCTCAAATTTCATGATTGATGTCGATTAAT
This sequence comes from Diadema setosum, assembly GCA_033980235.1. Classification (NCBI taxonomy): domain Eukaryota; kingdom Metazoa; phylum Echinodermata; class Echinoidea; order Diadematoida; family Diadematidae; genus Diadema; species Diadema setosum. The sequence continues at coordinate 42,292,837 of CM067059.1, forward strand.
CTCATCTCATGGTATTAATGATGAAAGGGCAACATTTTGATGGAACAGAGTTTTGGCTTGAGGATTTGGAGGCATCTCAGTTGACTGTACACAGCAGTCAAATATTGCTCTAGTTTCTTTCAACAATTGATTCATTTTTTTTTTTTCTTTCAGGTTCTGCCAATATCAGTGTAAAGTTAGATGAGTCTGGATGGGCATGCCTTGTATGCGACAGAAGACTCTTCATCTGGCGTTACAAGCAGACACATTCAACAAGGGTAGGTATTGCTAAGCACGTGAAGAAAATCGCATGTGTACATCTGTGGAAAATGACATCTACCACATGTAGAAACAAGTACATATATGGAAGTAGATACAATTTAAGCAGATTTCATCTTAGTATATCTAATATGCATATGTATTGTATGCATACATCTTTGAGAATCAAGTGATTGCGTTTTTATTGATTTTTTTTTTTCAAAATCTTGACAATCAGATGTAGTACAACCATTGTGTTACATTAAGATTCTCATAGAGTTAAGAAACAAAAGTCAAAGTTGCACCACACATGACAGTAAGCATTATTGGGGCAGGAGATAAAACTGTATTCAAACCATGCATTTAGCCCCCATGGGGGCCCTAGAACATTGCCCAAAATACCACAAAAGTTGGTAGAGAGTAAATTGAGCGAGGGAGTTCCAATTTATTTGATTTTACACTTGAATGCATATACTAGATGAAGGAAGTGTAAAGTTCTAACATATTCTTACACAGCCCGGACAATGCTACCAATTAGCCCTCCCAGCCACAGAGCTGTGCCACAGGGCAGAGTTAATCTGTCTCATACCTGCTGGCGGAAGCGGAGGCGAGATGGACAGCCAGGTGATAGGTGCTCTAGCCGTCTCTCCAGAAGGTGTCATCCGCTATTGGCCGACAGCTCACCACGAGATCGCCTACTCCGAGCGCAGCCTGGAGCTGGCGGGGCAGGAGTGCTTTTCTCTGACAGCATTTGGAGTACCGGTAAGTCATTGTTTGATACTTTTGCCACATATTCATGGAAACTGGCATCGTCAACACAAAGATGTGTCCCTTTGAATTTTCCTCTGACTGCAAGTTCTTTAACTGTTTGTTCTTTTATGAGGAGTAGCCAGTGTAGTGGAAGTGAGAGTCAGAACTCTGTAAATTTCTAACACCTCCTTCTCCAGACCATTTTTTCTTTTAGGCCAAGAATGACTATTGCTATTAACAATGTGCTGGTAGCCCTATAAGGCCAGTGGTAGGACAGGGGTCACTGTAATAGATTTGGGATGCTGGTTCACTTTAAAAGTTTTAGCTTAAAGGGTGTGTACAGTTCTGGTCGAGGTGAGAATTTAGCTTTTATCGTTTTGCGAGATATTCAAAAACCACTCTGTGAGATGTCAGCATGCAATTCTAAGGGGTATCAAAAGTGTATTTGATGTATTTTGATGTATTTGATGAAAATCGGTTTTGAAATGGCTTACAGATATCCAAAAACAAGGTGAAACAAAGAGATCCTAATAAAAGGCGTAGCATGTAGTCTTTTATTATTATCACTTTTTGGGATATCTCAGCCATTTGAAAACCAATTTTCATCAAATAAACATTGAATCCTTCTTAAAATTACATGCTCTTTCATATTTCATGAGAGGTTCCTCATTTTCTCACTTAGGAATGTTCAAATCATGAATCCCCACGTCAGCCACTTCTGTACAGCCCCTTTAAGTGAACTATTTTGATCACTTTCATTCCTCTGGCATTTTCCATAGTCCATAAACTCCATGTGATGGATTAAGGAAACATGTTTGTGTGGGGGGTTTATTTTATGTCACTTTTTAACTGAGCTTGCAGAGGAATAAACAAGAAATGGATGGCAAACTTTGACAATTCTACATTCATTGTCTATTTGTGATCATCAGGTATGAATGTGGAATTTACAGGTTGTTCAGCTCCAATTGCAATAGACAAGAAATGATTTTGAGATTAAACCTATTGACAGAGAAACATCACTGTCATTTAATCTGATGCAAGATTTAAAAAGTAAACAAGTACATGTTTCATTTCCTTTATTTCAGAAGCATCGCTGTGTGTTAGCCACAACAACAAACCAACTTATGTTGCTGTCAGTTTCACCCTCTACCATGCAGGTAATGGTGATGAGAGTTGAACCAGTGTGTTGCTTTACATTGGAACTGTTAATGCTGATAAAAATCAGATAGAGAACATAATCATGAATAAATGTATTTTTTAGTCCTCTTTGTGTGAAAAACTAGCACTTTACATCATTAGATATATTCAACACCTGTAAGAGGATGAATGGTCAGTCTCCAAAGTCAGTAATCAAGATCAGTAAACTTCATCGAGTAAAATAAAAGACTACGCACATATGACAGTATTAGTAATTGCATGTGAAAGTAGAGGCATTTCACTCAACTGCACACTGCAGCCGTTTTACTTTAGTGTAGTTAGGAATTTGCTGCTTTCTGCTTTGTGCAGCTTGAACCTAAAAAGACAGTTTAACATCAAATTTGAGGCATTCAGAATGTTTTATATGAATGTGTGTACAATACTTTTGTGGATATGTCAAATATGTATGTGGGTGCTTTCATGTGTGTGTGTTCTTATGAAAATCCAATCCTGACAGTGGTACCTATTTCGAAGATATTTGTATTTTGACTCTTCCTCTTTTTTTTTCTTTTTTTTTAGTCTCAAGTGGAAGTTCACACTTTGAAGACAAACCAAGGCTTGTTTGTGAGGATGTCATCTTTTCTCTTTGGAGGACAGAAGGAAGAAACTTCAGTGAGTGAAATCACAATGTCCCTTTTGTGTCACTTTATGTATTTTCTTCTTTCTGTGCAACAAGTGCTAAGCCAGAGACAATTTGTTTTCAGGTTGTCAGTTTAACTACCTCATATTGTATATGTGTGTTTTTGTTTTTTGTCCTTGACACCTCACGGTGTTTTTTTTTTTTTTTTTGTTATTACCATGGTAACTTGCAGTTCGATTGTGCATCATGATCAAATTAGTCTTTATAGTTTATATATAATGTTATGGATCCAAGTTATCTTTGTTTATTCATGTCAAAAAAAAAGAAAATATGAGGGAAAATGAGTGAAGATTTGTGTAGGTGAATGGGAGATGTGAGATCACGTAACATCACCATCTCATGTAACTTGTGGAGGTGATTGCTACCTTAAATCACTAGTTTTGGAAAATGTGTGAATTGTAAAATCCTTGACTGTCACATTTTTGGTCGAATGTCAACAAAATTTCAGCCAATGTGTCATTTCGATTCATTTAAAAAAAAAATATATATATGACAACATGACCCTGGTGTGGTATTGCACTCTGAACATTAATTTTGATAGTTATGCCTCCGCCACGAAGTGGTGCTGGAGGCATTATGTTTTCGGTTGTCCGTCCGTCCATCCGTCCGTCCGTCCGTCCTTCCGTCCGTCCGTAATGAATTTTGTGGACAAGGTAACTATCGAAACCTGTTGAGGTATCCTAATGAAACTTGGCATGTATGTGTATTAGGGGGTGAAGTTGTGCCTATCAACTTTTGAGTGCACATGCTCAAGGTCAAAGGTCAAAAGGTCAAGGTCAAATACATAAAATTTCACTATTTCCACCATATCTATTGAATGCCTGAAGATATTTTCTTGAAACTTGGTGTATACATGTATTACCCAATTAAGATTCTCTGGTGAAAGTTTGGGTCATGAGGTCAAAGGTCAAAAGGTCAGGGTCAAATACATAAAATTTCACTATTTCCACCATATCTATTGAATGCCTGAAGATATTTTCTTCAAACTTAGTGTATACAGCGGTACATGTATTACCCAATTAAGATTCTCTGGTGAAAGTTTGGGTCATGAAGTCAAAGGTCAAAGGTCAAAAGGTCAGGGTCAAATACATAAAATTTCACTATTTGCACCATATCTATTGAATGCCTGAAGATATTTTCTTCAAACTTAGTGTATACAGCGGTACATGTATTACCCAATCAAGATTCTCTGGTGAAAGTTTGGGTCATGAGGTCAAAGGTCAAAGGTCAAAAGGTCAGGGTCAAATACATAAAATTTCACTATTTCCACCATATCTATTGAATGCCTGAAGATATTTTCTTGGAACTTAGTGTATACATGTATTACCCAATTAAGATTCTCTGGTGAAAGTTTGGGTCATGAGGTCAAAGGTCAAAAGGTCAAGTAGAAATATTAAAACTTCTTTTTTTTCTCTGTACCTTGGAAAATTGTTCAAGGTATCTTCATGGAACATATAGTATATACATGTACTGACTGATTATCTAGAGAATGTAGGGTTCATGAGGTCAAAGGTCAGGGGTCAAAGGTCAAGTGCAAGACTTCAAAATTTTACTATTACCCTCATATTTATGCAATGCCAGCAGGGTTATTTTTTTACACTTGGTGTATGCATGTGTAACCTAATAGAAATTCTCTGGAATGTTTTTTTTTTTCTCTTTTTGCCTCAAAGGTCAAAAGGTCAAAGATCGATTGAAAGTGCTGAACTAACTTTTTCCTCCATATCTCGGAAGTGGCTCAAGTTACCTTGAAACTTAGTACATATTATGCATGTTCTACCTGAAAGTAATTATCTCATGAATTTTAGGGTCAAGGGCCAGATGAAAATGGTAACAATTTACTATTCAATTCAGAAATTACACTTTTTCTCCACACCTGTACCTTGAAAATTACTCAATGCCTAAATGTATGAATGGTTCAAAGTCAAGTTAAAGTCCTTAAATCCCTAGATACATGCTCTCCTATTCATCCAATTAAACCTACGTCAAGGAAGGTGAACATTCAACACATTTGTGACAAACTTGTCATTCCAATATTTTGCCAATTTTGTGAAAATGTAATCACACAGTGTCCACATGTACTATCTAGACCTATTGGGAAAATCATGCATTATGGCGGAGGCATACCAGTCGCCATAGCGACATTTCTAGTTGTTTTTGTTTTTGTTTTTCCACAGGGCATATGCATACTTTATGCGCAGTTTATGTAAAAGTGTTTTTATTTTGAAATTTTCTTGAGTTGACCAATATTTGCAATAGTAACAACTCATAAAGATTTCTACATTTTTCTGTTTGCTTCAATTTATTAATTTATTTCCCCTCCTTTTTTTTTTTTTTTTTTTTTTTTGGCTATAATGTCTGTGATGTGTCACATGTATGATTTCTATTACACTTCAACAATGGTATATTTCACAAATATTCCGGAATGCAAAAATATGTGACCCGCTCCAAGAAAAAGGTCCTAAAGTCGCGCACGGTCGAAGCCGTGAAAATCGAGTTTGAAGTCAGAGCATTAAAATTGGTCAAAACCTACGATTTTCTGATTTTGATATATTATTGGAGTCTAGCATGTCTTCTATCATCTGTCGAAATTTTAAAGCAAAATGGTGAAAGGAAAGACCAAAAAATAGCATTTTTCTGAGCCATGTTTCTTGGCGTTTCAACAAAGCAGAAACTGGTTCGAAAATTTAGATTGAGCGCCACAGATAGGTTCCGCCCCTAACAACGACCAGAGTGATCTCATTGGTCAGTTTGCTGCTTGCTGCTAACCGAAGCGTGAAGCTCGCACACTGCCAGTCGACTGGTGCGTGAGGGCGGGGTGCGCTATGCTCAGCCGCTTCTCACATCCTGGTCACTGATTGGTTGGTGAGGAGACCGCCGACGCTGATGTGCTTCAATGAACTCTTCGGGGGTTGCTAGGGCTTACCTTCTATTGTCCAGAGGTGAAAACTGACTTGCGTGTCCCTTGATCGCGATTGCGTGGAAAGGAAGACTTTTAGGGCACTTTTCTCGAAACAGTGATTTTCCAGACGTCTCGACATGCTCTCTTTTAAACATCGATATCTCCGCAGCCGATTGTTTTTATAAAATGTGTTATATATCAATTTAAAGCAGAAAGATTAGGGGATTATACCATGCAATTTTCAAATAATCGACCTCTCCTGACTTTAGGATCATTTTGTTGTAGCGGGTCACATATAATTGATCGTTGCTGCAGTGTATGAGGCCATTGTCCACAAATCTTCTTCTGCTACAGGGTCTGAGGCGAGTACTTGCAGGATGTCAGGGAAGAGAGAGTGATGCCCTGTTTGTACTTCAGGACTCAGTCATACAGAAATGGTCCATAATGGGTCCAGGACAGGAGAAGGTCAGACTATTTTTTTTTAAAGCCATGTTATACTTTATTCATTTTTAAGGACAGTCAAGTTCCTGTTCAGCTGTTCATCAGATGTGTGTGCTTAAGTTCAGTTTGTCCAAATGTTCTCAACTAATACTAAATCTATGCCATGATTGTTAGCAATTTAGCTCTCTCGAGGTGTAGGCACAATTCAGCTTTTTACATTGCTTTGTGTCCATCAACTTTTATCAGTTGTGTCCCATCCATCATCTATCACCCATAAACTCTGTTTCTTTTCCCATTTGGCCTATGCAACCAGAAAACTTAGAGCCAGATCACCGTATGTTTAAAAGTATTGTTTCTCCATCCAGTTATAGTTAAGTCAAGTTGTTACCCTTATACTTCAAGCCTAATACTTGCTTGAAGGGTCCCCAGAAGAGGTACATAATTTATTTAATGACATACCTTTCAAGGGGCACTGCAGAGAATTCGCATCACATATAAACTTATCTTGAAACTCGGATAACAGCAAACCCTTAAAATTCTTCTTGTGTTTGTCAGACATGTTTGCTTATATTCATTTATCTTTTTTTTTTTTTTTTGGTTTGCATTATGGTAATAGTTGCTATGATTTCAATACATGTAGTGATGCACTTTTATTTTCCAAGAGAATTCATAACTTGAGCTTTGGTGTTATATTCTACAGCTCATATATGAAAAGCAGCTGGATGTACTCTTCAAACAACACTTCCAGAGAGAAATGGTGAGACAAGCTGTGACCATATTGCAATGGTATCTGTAAAGATATTTCTTGCCAGGGGCATCCCTGGAGTTGATCCCTTAAGAAATAGCTGCATGATGTTATGGAGTAGCAAAATTTGTCTTCATTTTGGTCATCTCAACAATATGTCCTTGTAGAAATGTAGTGATATGTATTAAACTGTGAAATGAGTATTACTGTATGCATTTAGTGTAGAAATACTGTATAAGGTATTATTTTCCCCTGAGTGTTTAATTTTCATAAATTTCCCGAATTGCAGTTGGATCGTGAATTCAACAACATGCGAAAATGTCACCATGCAGTAGGATAACAATGCATTTATGAAAGCATTGGTGTCAATTCACAAAAAACAACATCTCGCAAAAATGTCTGTTACCTCCTGATTTGAAAAAATATCTGTACATGAAAATAATGCTTACACAGTATAATGTGTAAAATGGCCCGTGTTTCACAAATCTGTTTAGACAATATCAAAATTATTTAAAGAGCATTCCACACAGTTCATTTTCCTAGAATTATGAAAGAGCTCATGACTTAACCCCTTCAGAAGGAAGAGGAAATAATGTCAGGATTCGAACTTATCATGTATAAATTGTTTTATAAAAAAATTCTCTTTTCATCATATTTTTGTGTCATTTACTGTTGTAGCTTTCCCATTCCACCGATGACAACACATGGATTTAACCAAAACTGAAAATTCATAACTCGAACAATTTATCTGGTTTCCTCAAATTTCACTGCTCTATGCATTTACTGAATCCACATGTATATCTTTGTGGTAGATCCCTTTTAAGCAACTACCTTTGACTATTTACCAATATACTACCATTCAGCCAAGCAGGTAGTTTCTTCACCCACAATGCATCAATTCAAATGACCACAGAAATGAAATGAATATTGTTAATCCCCCTACCCTCACAGGGTGCCACCTCCATGGACAACTTGAGGATTTGGCTATTGGATATGCAGCTCATCTCAAAGTAAGTTCACGTTCTAAAACTATTTGACCATGCTACTGATTGACATGTTCCTTACAGTGCTACCCAAGATAGATATCTTCTCCCTTCCATTCTTTTTTTAATTTTTGGTGGATATACAGTGCATAATGCACGGCTATAGTGAAAAATAGCCCTCCAAACGTAAGGTTTCAGACAGCTAATCATTGGGTTACTGCCATTCAACTGAAATTTAATATCTCATTCCCTTTCAAAACGACTAACATTTTATATGATTATCATAAAAACAACTGCTGTCACAGAACACACCATACCCTTGGCAAGGCTAAATTGTGATATCACCGTTTTAAATTGTAGTTTCTACATAAATTATTAATGAATTTACTCTGTCTTGTAATGTCGCTTGCATTGGACTGATTTTCAGACTTTATAATAGCTTCTGCTTCCATTCATCTGTCTCTATCCAACAGTATTTCTGTGTTGTTGGCCGCAGCAGTAAACACATCAGCATCTAATCCGAAAGTCATCTTTGCTGTTGGTAAGAGACAACTTGTTTTGTTGAAGTATAGTGTTAATCATGTCACTTGAAGTCAATGGCAATAAGTCATCAATATGCAATGACATCATAAAATACTATTAGTTACCCCCTGCTATTTCACGGAATACAGAAAACATCTTCAGCTGTTGGGAATATGGAATAAACTAGAATAGCTATTTCTTGTACTTCATAAGGAGATAAGTGGTTTTTAATTAGCAAAAAAAAAAAAGTTAAAACCTGAATCACCATCTCAACCAAAATCATACCATCCCTTGAATGTATCTAGCTGCAGATGAGAAAGATCATAGATAGTTCATGACAATGTCAAGGGTGGCCTATGAATTGTCAAAGAGGCAGTTACATGTGACACCTTCCGTCATACCAAATGCATTTCAAGATTTGACTTTTGTATTTCTCATTGGTATAGGAAATGCAGACTTTAATTCAAGATTTAACAGACAGTGAGAGAGTGTAAAAGTGGCTTGACTCGGCATAGAGCAGATGTTGAAATATTGATATTCATATTACATTGATATTCACGGAAGCTTGGCTGTTCATAAGGATCAGTAAATGACTGTTGAATTTTTATCTACATTGATCTAATGCCTAATGATCAACCTTCCTTATATGTTTCTTACATATTTTTATGCCTCCGCCACAAAGTGTCGCCAGAGATATTTATGTTTTAGGGTTGTCCGTCCGTAAGGTCAAAGGTCAAAAGGTCATGGTCAAATGCTCATGCAATGCCTGGAGGTATTTTCTTGAAACTTGGTGTATACATGAACTACCAAATAAAGATTCCCCAGAGAGAACTCTGGGTCATAAGGTCAAAGGTCAAGTGAAAATGTTAAAATTTCACTTTTTTCTCCATATCTCACAAATATTTCAAGGTATCTTCATGAAACTTAGTATCATATGCATGTATTGACTGGCAGTGATCATGTAGGGAATTTAGGGGTCATGGGTTTAAGGTCAAGGTCAACTCATCAAAATGTCATTATTTCCTTTATCTATGCAATGCCTGCAGGATTTTTTGTTGAAACTTAGTGTATGCATGTATTACTCAATACAGATTCTCTTGGAAGTTTCTTGCCCAAAGTTCAAAAGGTCAAAGGTCAAGTGAAAGTGCTAAATTTCACTTTTTCTTTAAACTTATAAAAAGGTCAAAAGTTGGGTGCAAATCCTCAAATCCCCAAATACCTGCACTCTTAGACAGTGTAGCCATTCATCCCAATAAACCTAGTTCAAGGAATGTGAACACTCAATGCATTTGTGATAAACCTGTCATTTTAATGTTTTGCCAGTTACGTGAAACTGTCATCACACATTGTCAAGACATTGTGCTATAGACCTATTCGGAGAACCATGCATTATGGCAGAGGCATACCAGTCGCCATTGCGACATTTCTAGTTTCTTTTGCTTTTGTCTTAATCAACATTCTTCTGTGACAATTACAATCCAGCCACCCTCAAGGATCAGATGAGTACAGATGCACCGACCACACTGGAAACCTTCCAGATTTCTCCAACCTCATTGTCTTTCAAGGTACTAGATACTTTTTATGGATGTCAGATGGAAATGGTTTCAACAGAAGCTGATGTGAATTGATGCAGTTGAAGCATATGAGATATTTTCTCCATCAATGCTATCTAAATTGGATGTCTTCATGGGTGTGCTGTTTTCAATAAGCATTCAAATGGCTGATGGTATCATATATTCTGACTTCTGCCAACAAAAAAAAGGGACATTTTCAAATGTCATCTCCATGCTCCTTTATGCCTATTTGAAAGTACTTAAAGTAATACACAACCAAAACTTTACATAAGGGGAGATAGATTGTCCATAATTTAAAATGTTTTTGTATGTCAGAACAACATAAATGAACAGCAAAGCCCCTATCAGAGCAAAACAACCAAAGAAAATTTACCAAACCACACCCTCTGCCTCGCCCCAGGGTTCGGAGAAAGACATCCTTGACAGACGCCTGCTTCTGGCAGACCCAGGAGGCTCCATGTGCCATATCTACTCACAGCACTCCATCACCTGCTGCTCCGGTGAGATTTCTTGTTTGTTTGTTGTTTTTTCCTCTGATGAGTCTTTCATAATTCACTTCAACAAATTACAAGAAGTGTAAAGCACTATCAGAGGACTTTACAGTCCTTTAGTAGTCCCCAAGCCTTGTTATTGAAGAAAAACATAATCTTTTGAACTTGAATTTGAAAAAAATAGTAATAATGATAGTCTTTTTTTTTTGGTAGATGGTAAATATGATTAATCATAATCATAATCATAATCATAATCGCAATCACAATCATGATAGTGATTATAATGATATTAATTATATTAAACAATATTTATCTAGTTATTTAGTTATTTATTTACATTGCTAGTAAAAGAGTCATCCATCATTCGCACTGATATGTATATGGGCAATTCCACGGTAACTGACGTTACGCGTAAGGATTTTCATGAAATTGTTTATGTTGTAGTTTTGTGAATGAAAGCACCCGGGGCTTGTAATTAGCATTGATGAATGAGTTCATGAGAATGAAGAAATAGGTGGAAAGTTTTTCTCTCAAACTGCATTCCTTATCACATAGCAAGTAAAAATGTGTCGGTAACTGACGTTACGGAAAAAGGACATGGGAAATTATGGTGTAGATTTAAATGGAAATATCTCATGTCCCCGACTTCTAAACTCTATGTGTTTTATATGGCAATATACCTAGGTTCTTAGGAACAGTTGTGCAAAATAATGTGCACTTTAGATATTTCCTTTTAGCACCATGCCAATTTCAGTGAAGGCATGACGGTAACTGACGTTACGTAACTGACGTTACGCTTACATTTGCCATAGGGTTTACACATGGAAAATCATGATTAGGAATAGTTTTGTGATATTTTATAATTCTGACCTTTCAGAGTGATTTGTTTGATATGGAATCATACCTTGGTTCATCAATTACAAATACCCAAATGAAATGAAACATTAGTCTGTTTTCTTTGTGTTTAATGAAAACTTAAAGGGAAACATGTCAGTAACTGACGTTACGTAACTGACGTTACACATACTTTTGCAATGGGGTTTACAAAGAACTAATTTATTTAACAGGTTATACTGCTGCAGTATACCAGTAACAATCCCAGGCATTTACTTAGCAACAAATTAAAACAAAATCTAAAGACACAAATGGGATGGGGTCCTTAGGGGGCAAGCTCCCCCCCCCCATGCCATAGCACAGTTGAGCAAAAATAATGTAAATGCACCAGAGGATATTTCTTGACATTTGTCTTAAGATTGAATGCTTATTCAACAGTTATGATTACACAGAGCCATTTAGATTCAGCAGTTCCAAGTATGAATATTGACATAACTAAGGGTTTTTGTTGTTGTTGTTGTTGTTGTTGTTTTTTTTTAATGAACAGGAAAGTTTCTATCTAGAGTACCCCACCCATAATGCCCTGCAGTACTACACAAAACACAGATATTTTTGTGAGTGAAAAAAAAATATATATATATCTTTCAGGTCATGGGGAAAAAACACATACAAATAAGAATATTCCTAGGGCCTATTATGTATGAAATTTACTGTGATATATTCCTTCTTCTTTTCTTTATTTTACTCCTTCTCCCTCAAGGCATTGTTAGGGCCACTAATAAAAAAAAAAGATCTCCATTATCAATAATGATTTAAATGAATAGTGTTACACTTTTAATATTTTTTCTGTGAAGAAGAATCATGCTATTTTGGTCAAAAGGGCATTATTTGTTTATTCCTTGCTTGAAGGAATGTAATTGTTTTTCTTTTCCTTTTCACTGGTATATCAAGGCTTGCAAATACATCCCAGATATCAAGAAATATAACTTGGCAACGAAAGAATTTTAAGATCAATATAAAGGAATCTTCCTGTTCATAATTATCATGTATTACAAAAATGTCCCTGCATGAATGAAATAAAGTAATCAACAAATATGAACAGTTTTTTATTTTACCCTAGAATCACCTCTCACTTTGAGCAACATCAGTGTTAAACGTTGAGCAACATCAGTGTTAGTTTCAAACAGTAATGACAGTACATGCCTTATGTCAGGCCTGCTTATGTACCATTTCAAGATGTGCCATATTAACTAAACCACACATTTAAGTGCAAGCGAAGAAATATATCTGTTCCTGCATTTGCCTTTAGGTAGAAACTTCACTAAGCTTCCAGAAAAAGAGAAAAATGCTAGCAAAAGTAGTCATTAGCAAAAAATTATAAAACTGTTGGTATACAGCTGTACACAAGCTTTTTAATAGAAAAAGGTGGTTACCATGCAATCACATCATTGATTAGGCCTACAAATTTGGTAGCTTTATCATCCCGTAGGACTGTGAATGCACTGTAATTTGAGTGCATTATATATATTGCATGTGGTAAACCTAAACTTCCAGATGACTTAACCTTAAACTTGTGTTGAACAGAAAATCAAAAGCTCAACCCCCCACCAAAAAAAAAAGAGATAAATAAATAAATAAGATAAAATGAACCAAAAAAAAAATGTATCCATGGACATACAGTGTACCATGGTGATGACATCATTCCCTATCAAAGTTCCCAGATGTATTGAAATGGCCTAAAGTAAAAACATTTGCCTAAGTTATAATTACTGACATGGTAACTGACGTTACATACTGGTATATGACGTTTCGGTAACTGACGTTACACATTTTGAGGTGTTCATTTGACTCTCCAGTATGCCAAGTATCCTTATTTTCTGTTATTGAAAGGAAGGCATATGGGCATACATTAGAAATCCTAAGTTACATCATACAGCTCACTTTCTTTGATGAATAAAGTTAAAAATTCCTTGTTTTTGGTAACTGACATTACATCCATCATTGTCAAACTAATTAAAAGTTTTTTATAAAATTCTTTAAAGCAACCAGCTTTTTCTTCCTATCATGTGGTAAAAGACTCGTCTGGTAACTGCATACATATAAAAGATTGTTGTTTAGAGTACTAGTAAAGTGGATATACAGAGGGTAAATTATGTGACAATACACTCTTTCTTACCATTGAGTTATAGGCATATTTTGGCAGCCATTTTGAAAATCAAAATGGCCACTTTTATTGAAAAACATAATGATTCTTAAAACTTCAACTCAAGTATTGTCTGAAAATGTATGGTGTTTGAAACAAATATCATTTTGAATTTTCGGCATCTGTGTCCTACATACCGTGGAATTGCCCATATAAAAGATGATACCACCCTGTAATATTACAAACAGGCTTGCATTTCAAAATACTGAAAGTGTAAATTTGGTCTGGTTTGGTTACAGGTGTACTTGATCACACAGCTTCCTTTCAAGATGTTAGCTTCTCCAAGTCTGGGGATGCTATTTGGGGTGCAGGTAAGGCATGGAAGATTGCTATTTTCTCGTCATTTCTTCAAATGATAAAATCTCCAGATCATATATTTGAATATCATAAATTCCTTGTTTGTGTTTTGTCTGTGATTTAGTGTATGCTTTTAATTCATATGCCCCATTTGCAATATGGAAATATTCATCTTTGATGATTGGTGTAAATTGTGTGACTAAAGAATGGAAATGAAAGGGTATGTGTTTCGTGTACAACATGATGTGCATGTCAAATATATTATTCTACCATGTGTCCACAGTTGTATTTAAAGAAATAATTAATGAAAATCTGTTAATTTTGTTTGTTAGTAGTTCATCATTATAAGGCAGGGTCTTGTGTTCTATCTAGCTTGTATCAAAGCATTAGTCACATCGGAATGACATATTTCTTCATTTTGTGTACAAGATTCATATTCTTTGGTCAGAAATTCACAACATTTGAATGTATACTTGTGTGAAACTCTGTTATTCTATCTAGGTACCATAGACGGCCAGGCGATCTTCTTTTCCAACAATCATGGACTTATCACCATCAAGTCCATGAAGTCGGAACTAACAAGGTGAGAAGGCTGTGCTTATTCAAAAGAATTATATACGTACCTATTTAGAAATTAAAGCAATTGGAATTTTTGAAGGGGTACTACTCACAAATAAACATAAAAAGGAAATTAAGTTTAATAGAAAGCCATTGGTAGCATAGAGGAACATGGGAAATAGATAGCAGAGTTATTTTTTGTGTTGTTAATAGTTAAATAAAAGAGTTGCAGATAGTAATAGTTCTTGCTTTGCATGATCGGCAGCATTTCACGTAGTATCCATATATGCTTGCCCAAAGATAATTGAACCCTTGAATGTGAATGAAATCATATTATTTGTCAGAGCGCATTTGTACCACAATGTCCCTTGCTTTTCACTTGCTTTAAGAAACAATGTAATGAAGGTTCCATTTAGTGATTCATTATGAATAGGCTAATACAGGCCTCCCATCCATTCTGAATTTCGTGGAAAGATTCTGAATTTTGACCATTCCAATCTCTTGTTTCCATAGGAGCTTTCTATTTTTCTTGATAATTTTGCTACACACTCAGCACTCCTATGGGAACTGCTCTTCTTTTCCTACTTTTAAGCCAAACCATCCTTATTTTCCAGTCAGAAAGGTTAGGAGGTCTGCTAATGTGTATGTCTGTTGTGCATTGCTACTTTCACACATTTTTCATTTGAACCGTAGTGCCAGCTTCAGCATGGATGAGAGCCGACTGGGAGGTAGTTCATCGCTACATGAGGTAAATAAATCTCATGCCATTTTATATGTGAATCAACTCTATGGATGATGATTCTACATTTAGAGAAGTCATGCATTGTTATTATTGTTGTTGTTGTTGTTGTTATTATTATTATTATTATTTTTTTTTATTATTGTTATTATTATTATTATTATTATTATTATTATTATTATTATTATTATTATTATTATTATTATTATTATTATTGTTATTATTATTATTATTATTATTATTATTATTATTATTATTATTATTATTATTATTATTATTATTATTATTATTATTAATGTTATTATTATTATTATTATTATTATTATTATTATTGTCATCATCATAATCATTATCATTATCATCATATCAATCATCAGATCTTTGACAATCTGCTAGTCTGCCAAGGTAGCAAAAAAGTCAACTGAGTGACTCTGACCTGCAGGTCTCACCACCCATATATATCAGCCAGCTTTTGTGTGTTTGATCACTTCACTGGCATTCCTCCCTTTCCTATAGTTCTCAAAATGAAGTGTGATCTTGCTTTGAAGATTTCAGGCTACCACTGCTTCATAGCAGTGGAATAGATTCCACTGTCGTAACACATCAGTATGTGCTGTTTCTGCAGCAGTCTTTGCACCAGAGCTTACTTGCCACACACTCTGCACGAGACCGGCTATTCCACCCAGCTGCAGTGTCCCAGGCAGTGCACCAAGACCACCTCCTTCTAGAGGGGTCCAGTATGGAAGACAAGGACAAAGCTAATGGGCTGAAGATGGCATTCCTCCATTCCTGCAAGCATGATATGGTAAGATCTCATTTTTCATTTCATTTCCTCCCTCCGGACATCACTCCTTATCTGATGACTCTGCTTTGGTTGTAAGTACAATTTAACAGAGAACTGTTCACTTGGGTAAAATTAATTATAGTTTGATGGGAGGTCTAGGCAGTCTTAGATGCTTGTAAAAATGAAGAAGACTGTGAATGAAAAACTTCACAGTAGATATGTGAAAAGAAGCACCATTAGCATAATTTTCAAGGTCTTGAGAATTACACTGGAACACAGAAGAACAGAAAATATATTGCAGTGTGTTTACTTAGCCAAGGATTCTGTATGTCACTAGAATCACTTCTTGTCCACTGTGTGTTGGTGGCAAATTTTGTGCATTTCATTTTTATGTTTAAAAAGACTTTGTCCGATTCCAACCAAACAAGTCATTTGTAAGGGGTGAGGGCTGAAAAGTTATTCACATGGTTCGTGTTGCCCGTATGGAAGCCGAGGAGCAGAGCCTAATAGGCCTTTAATACAGAATGCATATCACATTTCAAGCATCTCCCAGAAAACCAGAAGTAGTACCACCATGTAGTATTGCATTTAGCAAAGCTCGGGATTTAAAAAAAAAAAAAATATCTAAAAATCTAAAAATGCAATGTATATTTACATTACATTTTTTCTAAATGTTAAGTATTGTTGTCTTGTATTAATGCGATATCCCTGATTGATTACATGTGTTCACAGAGTAAGGCCGAGAGCCTAGTCCAAGACCTGTTCCTGCAAGACACTTTTGAGCGAGGAAAGACCAACTCTTCCTTAGACCAGGCTGTAGCCACACTCAGTCAGGAGCTGATTGATGACTTCCCTGCCTCAGATCCAAGATGGGCAGAGTCTGTTCCTCAAGGTAGGACCTAGTAATCTGCTTCGTATTCTGTGTACAGTATGTCCCCCTCCCCCCCCCCCCCCCCCCAAAAAAAAAAAAAAAAAAAAGATGCAATCAGATTTTGGCATTGATAACTTTTAATATGATTAAACTATCTGAGTGCTACTTAAGGCTTGAAATATAACATCTTACCTATATTTTGCAGAAAACTGCATTCAATTTGGTCAAGTGGTCACAGAGAAATGTGGATCAATGTAAAGCGTGTCATGGGTCTGTTTCTTCCAAGTTTTAGCACTTGGGTGCTCTTGGAACTGCATATTAATGTGTGAACACAGTGGACAGAACTTGAAGGAAAGGGATTCTTGACAAGCTCTCCGAAATCCTCACTTTTCTTTGACCACTGAAGCAAATCAGATGGGATTTTCTGTAAGATGTGGGTAACAAGTAACAGTTTCATACCCTGAATTGTATTTGGATTGATTTACTACTTTTTAAGCTAATGTTGCAGAGGGTCCCATATGTCGAATTCATGTTGGTGATCAGAATTGATATTTCCATATAATGTTTATAAATTCATGAACAGCACCCGACTCTTGAAATTCTTGAAAATAAAATCCTTGTGAAATATATGATGTATACAGTAATTTGTGCTTGTTACCTCTACTATACCTCTAAAAATTGAAATGAAACGCTTTAATTTCTAGAAAGAAGTTTATCTAAATGGTGAGACCTTGTTCTGTCAGGTCCATTTTTACATAAGGATAAACAATTTAGGTTAAAGTTGTTGTTTTTTTTTTTTTAATGACTCTTCCAGATTCCATGGCTTCAACAGGATCCCTCATCCTTCTCCACCAGCTTGAAGACAAAATGAAGGCTCATGAACATCTGATTAAGTTCATCAAGGATGTTGGAATATGGGACATGGTAAGGCTATTTAATGTTTTGCATGTAGTTTGTGCTAGCCATACCAGATTATATCCGTGATATTTTGACAGATAAGAGCTGGTCAAATGCACCAGTGTCTGGAAAAAAAGAAGAAGAAGTGTTTTCCTCAATTCTCTCACAAAGTTTTCTAGACGTCTTCCCAGATCCAGAGCTAGTGCAACAAGTTTTATCACATTTTGATACTCTCATATAGAAAGTATTGTAAATCATTCATGGCAATGGAAGTGGGAGCCCAATTTGGTACAAAACAAGATATCAGAATTGGGTGGGACCCAGGGGATATGATTGATGTTTGCGGCTGTTTTATATTATGCTATTACATTTCATCAGACTTCTGTCAGGAATCTTTCTGGATGGTAGGGAAACAGATTTGTCCACATGGTTCAGTTGATTCCAGTGGGTGGACAGAAAAGTGTGTGTTCATTTGTGGAAGGTCATAAATGATTGTCTTCCTTACAATGCATGTTCTGACTTTTTCCAAACTTTGAAGGAATCATTCTCTGGGCATTGGATACAAAATTTTTTGTCTGTTTAAGGTGGCCTTCATGAGGATTCAGGAGCAGAGATACTGCAATCGTCATTGCCAACAAATCAATAGTATTTTGTGAGTTATTTGTGAGTAAAATGATTATAGTGATGTCCCAGTATTCCGTGTGATTTGTTCGAGCATCTGATCCTCATGTTCCTCCACAGCTGCATTCTGTCGCGGTGAGAGACTCGCCTCAGACCACCCACAGTCTCTTGAGTGAGCATGCAGAGAAGTTGGGTGCGGCAAGGATGCTGTGCAACCAACCGGCAAAGTGAGTCTATACCTTCATGCCTATTTTACTAGCTTAGTGCAGTGCAATGGAAACAGGTATGGGTCATTTGTGAGGGAGCAGCAGTGCATTTGACAATATATATTCTCTGAGAGAAATGCTGAGGAAATGTTGAGGAAATGCAAGTCCTCTTCACATTTATGTTGACTGTGATAGAGTAAAGTCACACAAACTGAATGGTAGAATTAAAGAAATTACATCAGAATAGGACATTAAAAGAAGAAAGTTCCAGAGTTTCACATTCGCAGGAAACAGTTTTGACGCTCATATGCGCATTGGAGGAAGTAATGATTAGGATATCACATTACAATGCTCTGTGAGACCTATGCTTAGATCTTCACAAAATTGTATTATTTCTTCAATAAAACAATAATTAACAAGTCTGAGTCATACTGTTCACATCAAATTAGTGCAGTGTTGTAGTAACCAGATGATAATGAATGGTCGGGGTAGGAGGTGGGGAAGGTGTTGTAAGTGCTTAATGTTGTAGGCCAAAAACATGATAATTGTAACACATTTTGTATGCAGACCATTGGATAATTTTATGGCAAGGACATCATCATCCCTTGTGATATGTATATGTTGTGGTTGTAACAGATACCACTGCTGTGTAGAAACTATCCAATTCTTAGTTAAAGTCATTTCTTTGTGTGTGGCTACTTCATCTGTTTTTATGCCTCCACCACGAAGTGGTGCCGGAGGCATTATGTTTTTGGGTTGTCCGTCCTTCCGTCCGTCCGTCCGTCTGCAATCAATTTTGTGGACAGGGTAACTAAAACCATTTGAGGTATCCTTATGAAACTTGGCATGTATATGTATGAGTGGGTGAAGTAGTGCCTATCAACTTTAGGGTGCACATGCTCAAGGTCAAAGGTGAAAAAGTCAAGGTCAAATTCTCAAAATTTCACTATTTCCCCCGTATCTATGCAATGTCTGAAGGTATTTTCTTTAAACTTAGTGCATACAGAACTACCAATCAAAGATTCTCCTGAGAGAGTTTCGGGTCGTGAGGTCAAAGGTCAAGTGAAAATGTTAAAATTTCACTTTTTTCTCTATATCTCACAAATGGTTCAAGGTATCTTCATGGAACTTAGTACATATGCATATACTGACTGGCAGTGAGTATCTAGGGAATTTAGGGGTCATTGGTCAAAGGTCAGGGGGTCAAAGGTCAAGGTCAACTCTTCAACATTTCACTATTTCCCTCTTATCTATGCAATGCCTTCAGGATTTTTCTGGAAACTTAGTGTATGCATGTATTACCAAATAGAGATTCTCTTGAAAGTTTTTTTTTTTCAAAAAGGTCAAGTAAAAGTTCTAAATTTCACTTCTTCCTTAAACCTATAAAAGGGTCAAAAGTCCAGTAAAAATCCTCAAATCCCCCAAATACATGTACCTGCACTCTTAGACAATATAGCCATTCATCCAATTAAACCTAGTTCAAGGGAAGTGAACATTCAACACATTTGTGTCAATTATGTGAAACTGATTGTACTATAGACCTATTAGGAGAACTATGCATTATGGCGGAGGCATACCAGTCGCCATAGCGACATTTCTAGTCTTTAATCAAAATCAACTCTAGCTTGGATTGAATGTCATGTGATTTAGAGGGTGAAGGTTGCATGTCAATATGCATGCCCTCAAAGTCCTCATAAAATAATATGATTTACATGTTAAACATGCTGTATTTGATTAGTTAAATAATTTTGAATGCAGACATGTTTCTAGAATACTTATGAGACTGTTGTTTGATGTTGGTAGGTTCCAGGGTCTCATTGATGCAGCAATCTGCAGAGCTCTGAGGAGGAGGAAGCAGGACCAGGTCCCCTCAGGATTGACACAGAGAGACGTATTCTTCAGACAGGTACAACAAATCAGACGACATTTAACCTTTACACAAAGGCAAAACAGGATTCTCAGTGAAGAAAAAAAAGGATTTGCTCTCGTATTGCTGTAAACAGCAGAAGCAAAAGGATCATACCATACCAATTGAATCTAAAGCTTTTATTTGGAAATGCCATTTAACATTGTGGTGGCTCAATATCAGGATGTGTTGAATTTCATGGAATTACTGTAGACGGAAAATATTGTTTGTGCCATATATTTAACGAGTCTAATTTTGTGCGTAGCAAGACTCCCCAACCATTTCAGGAATGGTTAAATTTGCGATTGTGGGTTACAGCAGCAGATGGAGAAATGCACACATGCACGTTGCATTCATGTGAGGATCAGATGATATGTTTGCGCAATGTTAAACTGCAATGAGCAGGCATAATATTTTGTTCTAACAAAATTTTGCGCATGGTTGAAATTGTGATGGTGATATCAATATTGTACTACTTGCGTGCGCTCAGCATATAGACATGTATGTGCACATAGTAGGCTAGGCATCTGTGTGCAGCTGTTGGTTACCTGTGTTGCATGTACATGAACAATTCAAGGTAAAATGTACTTCATTCTTCACAATGTAAAATGATGATGTTCATGACAATGTATGAAAATGTGATATTCTGTAAAAAAAAAAAAAATGAAAAATCATGTCCAATTCTTGAATTCAAGATGCTTAGTACTGATAAGGTATTTGTGTTATGCAATGTCGCAGGTGTCAAGGATTGAGGATTTTGTCAGTGCCCTGTTGGAGGAAGAGCAGGATCTCCTGTCAAATGAACTCACTCCTCAAGATACAGTCAACATCATTTCTAATGTCAACACAATCATCCAGGTAAGTAGTGAGAGGAATATTTGAGAGGCATAAGTATTTATTGTCATTATTTGATAGGTCATACTCGTCTTTCCTGTTGTTAACTGTAATATTGTATCATAAATTTTGTTATAAGAGCTTGGGCACACTGGTGGGCAGGAAAGCCAGCCACTGAAGCGTGAATTGTATTGACCGGATGATACTGCACAAGGTTCATTCACGTTATGCTCGAATGCTATTCTATGCCCTGCTTGATTTCACATTAATCAGGTTGACTTGAAGATGTATTAAATACATCTATTGGGCAATACTTTTTAACAATCAGACATGTTACAATGGGACTGCCCTAAGTTTTTGGTAGTAGTATTTGAAGGCTTAATGGAGACTGCTGGACAAGTTAGGCAACTTGAAGCCCACTTGATGTGCCAAATAGTCAAGTGAGCTATTTCACTAACTCTTTGTCCATTGTCTTTTGCCAAAAGCTTTTGACATTTCATCTTCTTTATAACACATTGTCTCATTTCAATAAAATTGGAGTCTTTCTTAGGAGTAGAGGATAGGCAGTTGTTCAAATGATTCAGATGAGCCCAATGGAGGATAGATGGGTTAGTGGGAGGCCCAAAGGTTAGTAAATTCAACATATCCAGATCTAAAAGGAAGTACAACCAATTCATATTGACATAGTGTTTAGATGGAGATAGGATTTAGATATATGAAGTCATTTTTGATAGAGAATGAGGTGGCTTGACAGGACACCCGTCAACTTACAGCATTATTTCTTAAGAGAAGCTCCATGACCAAACAAACAAAACAACAAAGCCCCCAGAAATTCATATATTATCAATACTCTCTGTGATGTAATATTAGAAATTCTGAGTTTTAGATTATGTAGCTGTAATGGCTTGCCCTTTCAATTCAAACGGCTTTCAGTGTCTGCAGCATTCTATATACATTGTGACCAGACATAATCTGCTAGACTAAAAACAATGGCATGATGTATCAGAGTTCTTGCCATGCAGTACCAGTGTACTGGTCATTGCCATGTCTGGGGTAGGCTAATCTAGTAATTTGTTTTTGCTCACAGAGTGTCCTCCAAGAGGCTTGGCACATCCACCAATCCAGGAGTCTTGTCTTCCAGCCCCACAACATGGCAGCTACTGTCTCCTTGCCATTTATCTCCTGGATTGGTAAGCTGCCATATACTTCCATTCTCCTCTTCCTAGGTCATTCACTGATGTATAAACAACAATTAAGTTCAGTGTTATACTGCACCTGAAGCGGTTTACTGAAAAACCTTGGATTATGTAACTCCAACGAGAAAAACATCTCTGTAGTATCCTCGTAAGGAAATGAAAAGGTCAGTGTTATGTCAGAATATAGTGATCGCAAGAGGAGGTATCCTTCAAGTATTGTAGTTGACTGCTTGCATTGGGCCAATTGCCAGATTCCTGCAAGTAATAGCTTGTTAAGCAAAAAAAAAAAGAGAAAAAAAAAATGATTGAGCAACAAACTTTGCAGAATTGCCAAATGTACTCATGTAAGTTGTTCCAAATCTTGTGCATTGGTCAAGTGATGTTTCAAGGTAAATTGTGTCATCTAATTGCTATTGCATCTGTAAAAGGACTTGTTTATAGAATCTTTGTATGAGTGCCTGCTTGAAAATTTTCCATGTCCCTAACCTGTGATTTGCATCGCTAATAGAGAACAATCCTTCTATAGTAGATGCAGCCCATCTTGGATTATTCAAGATTTTTATTACATACATATGTAATCTTTTCCCTTTCCAGCTGCATCTGGACCAAAGGGCATGAGAGCACTACTTGTGCAGCAGGTAATAAATATATATATAAAAAAAAATACCAATTATTGTAGGGAGGAGACAACTTCTTCCAATGTCTTTTGTCATAATACCAGGGAAAGGTCATTTCTCTTGCCACTATTTAGGTTTTTGAAGCCCTGACAATAGATGATAGGAGTATAACAAGAGAAGAAAAAAAAAGAGAGAGAGAGAGAGAGAAAATTTGATATTACTTTCGTAGTGTAATGCCATGTATGATACCATATGTTTACAGTTGCCAGATTAATGGTACTACCATACTCAAAGCTGTCCGACCAACAGGTAGTAATGTGTTGAGAAGACTCTTGTACGTGTGACAATGTCAATAGTCTGTAAAGACTGGTCAAATTGCACATGCATTCACTCTTCACTTCACACAATTCCATTGCTTTGTTGTGTTTTACTGATTTCCAACTGAGCCAGTATCAGCCTTCAGACACTATTAGAATACAGGACAGACTTACTGCCATTCATTCAAATGATTTGGAGTTTGCTGAAGTTTCATGAAGTGTAAGACCACTATGCTAGTGACATCCAACTCCAGATAATAGAAGAATGGCAATCTAATTAATGCATTTATGAGTCTTAATTTCAATCAACAAGAACAACCATTTCACAATGCTCATGAGTGCAATATTGGCCAAAATGAGTGCGATGTTCCATGTTATTCCGTGAATTCTAGCCGTCCAATATGGTTATTATCATCTCTGATCATTAGTTGTATCCATAGAAGGTATGAATACAAAAAAGTACTAAACTTCTACTAGACTAAGTCAAATCTGCACAGTAAAAGGAATGACTCACACTTATGTATGTAGCAAGATTTTTGCACACTCGTGAATTGCAAAAAGAGTTCGCGGACCCAGCAAGTGCTCATGCAAGAGACAAGACAAAAATATGGTGTATCATCGCATGGCCACTAACAACAGTAGCCTGTGGGGAACTAATACTTTGGCCTATGCGTTTTGTTCAGTACACTCCCGTATTGCACATTGAAAGTCAAACGGACGAAAATACAATACATATGTGTTTTTAATGTGCCATTGAAATTAGTAGAGCAGATAAGCCGAAGAATTGTGCAAAATTTGACTAAAGCATGAAACTTTCACCATTGTTAGTACATGCTATAAGATTAATTTTAAGATCGGGAGGTAAGTCTGAATTGACCTCTGATGACCTCTAGAGGTCAATGACCTCAAAATCTAAGAAAATTTATATTTTGCGTCATTGGTTAATGATAAACACAGTAATGATGTACTAAAACTTAATATTTGTCACAGTGAAATTGTCTTTATGTTCCACAGAGCCCTGACAGGTTTCTACCTTTGACCTCTGATGACCTCCAGAGGTCAATGACCTCAAAATGTCAGAAAATTGATATTTTGCATCATTGGTTAATGATAAAACACAGTAATGATGTACTAAAACTTAATTTTTGTCATAGTGAAATTGTCTTTATATTCCACAGAGCCCTGACAGGTTTCTATCTTTGACCTCTGATGACCTTCAGAGGTCAATGACCTCAAAATGTCAGAAAATTGATATTTTAATGCGTCACTCATAACTGAAACACGATAATTATGTACTAAAAACTAATTTTTGTAAGAGGAATTGCCTCAATGTTCCACTGAGCCTTTCGAGTCAGATTTCTACCTTTGACCCCTGATGACCTCAGATGACCTATGATGAGGCCAATGACCTCAAAATGTCAGAACATTGATATTTGGTGCAATTGGTTGATGACAAACATGATTTAGATGTTATATTCATTTGTATTACAATTGAATTGTTTTCCTATTCCACAGAGCAAGAGAAATTACTCAAGTGTCTCTACCTTTGACCTCTGAGGAAGGTGACAGGTCAATGACCTCAAAATATCAGAATATTGATATTCTATGTATAGTCAATGGTCAACTTTGCAATACCCGATGTACAATCATTAATATGCTATAATAGAAGAATCTTGTCATTCCATGGAACATTGGTCATTAGCCTGTGCATTATATCCAACTTTGACCTCTCAGGACAATGAGAGGTCACTGAGGTCACATGTGTAGGCTTACCTGTATTGATGTTTGGCTTCATTGGTGTAATCATAAATGCTTAATCATGTACAAATCACGCACTGATCAAAGTATGTATGCATATTCCACAGAGCACTGGTTTATAGTAACAGGTCTCTGAAATGTGAGAGGTCAATTACTTCAGAAATAAGCTTAAGTTTCTTGAGTGATGGCAGTGACCTCAAATACAACTGTTATGTTTGGGTTAGTTATGTAGACTAGAAAATATAGGCAAATATGGCCATTATTTCGACACTCGAGGAAAACAAGGCCCACGAGACTGATATACAGAGTGTTTAATCTATTCAGTGTAAGTCTCATAGATCTTTTCCCCCATTTGTCGGACTCATTATGGGACTGGTTTGCCTAAGTGTCAAGCTCATGGGCAATATTTGCATAGTTTCCAGCTGGTGGGCCTGTATTGGCCAGTGTAAAGCTGGTGGGTTGTTACAGTATGACTGCGATGAATGACTCATGGTCCTGGAGTATACAGTCCACAGCTGAGACATCATGGACCATCTTGAAAACTTCGACATACTGTGAGGCCCAACATGCATTCCACATGAAGCAATCCTGTGCATTGCAACCAGCTATTGCCATCCGAGACCTACCCAGGGAATAGACAAGCATTCATGGCAAACCATGGAGAAAGCGGATTGTGCAAAATATTTTGGAGTTCCAATAGGAGGCTCAGCTGGAATCAAATCGCCACAGCAGCTTAAAAAGGTTATACTTCAACCAAAGACTCTCTCCAGACGAAGATACGAGTATCATAAAGTTCAGATGTTTTGCTACTCCATGCCGCTCAGGACTGTCCTGGAATATGCATGCATCATCTAGGATCCATTCACCCAGGTGAAACATCATGAAGTTTGGAATGATCCAGAGAAGATATGCACTCTTTAGCTGCAATGACCATCATATGCAAAACAAGCAGTGTTACAGCCGCACTTGAAAAACAAAACGAAGCAAAACAAAACAAAACTACAATGGCAATCCCTGTAAGAAAGTACAGCTCAGGCAAATTCAGCGATGATGTTCTGCATCAAGAACCCCACAATATTCACTCCGCAGGAAGTTGTGGCTCTATTGCTGCATTCTTCAAAAAGAGCAAATGACCAAAAATGTCAGGCATCATTTGCAAGAACACAAAGTCAGCCTACTCCCAAAAAAGGTGGTGACTACTCTCGGCCACTGTCTCTTGTATCTCTTTGAAACCCTTCAGGAGAGAGATACTCAATATTCAGCTCTGTTATTAAAAATACATATGTCTCTCTTTTTGTTTTTGCATTTGTTTGTTGTTTTTTGCTTCATATAGCTCTTTGGATACCTTCTTTAACCAATTAAGAAAAGGCTCCATGGCAGAATATTACAAGATTACACAGTATAATGAAGAAGAAGAAGAAGAAGAAGAAGGAGAATAGGAAACGAGATCTGCTGTCAATGATGCAGAGCCAATACCAATCAGTTCCATGGCAGATCTTAGCTGGCACTGCAAAGGTTTGGATGTCTCTCTCTGTTGACAAAGGATATTCTAAAGCTCCAAGTAAGTCCATAGGGTGGTTTACATTGTCTGGGCATAGAGGGTTGGGTTGGGTATATATGAGGATATGATGCTTTGTTATAACAATTAGGTCTGAGATATCTATTTTTTATGTTTGTTTTGACCATCCCGCATGGATCTCCAATGAAAAGGAATGATGTGTTAGACCCAGCCGCCACCATGTTTTTTTTCAATAAATTTTGATATTACAGTGTAGTTGAGAAAAAAGTAACCGCTCATTGTCCTAGATGGAAGTCAAAATTGAACTGTGTGTGGAATACTTATACAATTTCGGACACACACACACACACACACACACACACACACAAAATGCATTTTTTTTTAATATAATTATTATTTCATAAGCAGCTGGCCATTACAAACCAATGAGACCAGACATCAATATTCTTACATTTTGATGCATATCTTTCAATATCCTCCAAGGGTCAGAGGATCATCGCTAATGTTCATGTGAAATGAGTACACGCCTTTTGAATTGCTCACTTTTATTGCTATAGAAATACACAATATGTGCATCATGTCAATCATTAAATATTGTATCAGTTTCATTTTCAGTCTTGGATTATTTTTTCTATGTACAAATAAAATCGTGGTAAAGTAAACAACTTTCACATCAAAATATAAACGAGAATACTAAAAAAGAAATAGATGTAAAAACGTGCAAGGCAAATACCAGGCCTACATCATCTTAAGGTATACAGGTGAAGGAAATCACCATATTGATAAACAATTAACTTGACTGGGATAGCGACCACTGAACAATATTGTTTCTTAAAACTCTCTCTTCTTTTCAACAAGTGGAATAAAACACATGCACATACCGGGGCATCAGTTTGGAGGAGGGGTGGGGTGGTGGCAGGGATAGTTGACCCCCACCCCATTAAATTCTGAGATGTGGACTATGTTTTGTTGTTGTTAGTTTTTGTTGTTTTTTGTTTTTTGCTTTTTAGACAGAAAACTGCCCAAGTTTTTCACTTTAAGTGTGCATCGGATTGTTAAAATTTAATTCTGAAACGCAAAATCTCCCTTCTGTGAGAGGGGATATCTCCTTTCGATAGACTCCTTCCCCCTGCTTGGTTCCTTCCACAGATATAACATACTTTGGGGAATGATAATTTCCCTTATTCTATGAAAAATGTTTTTAAGAGATATTTTTATTTGAATTACAAAGATGAAAAGGCTGTCCTATATATGCATGATTGTTCATTTTGGAGGGCAAGAGGCATTTGCCCAGCCTCCCGAGAAAATATGGGAAGGGGAATGGTGGGGACATAAAACTTTGCCTCCAAGTATTTCCTGAGATTGAGATTTTTTTTCTTCACTTTTTGGACAGAAAATGAATTGTCACTGAACATTTCAGCTATAGTATGCACCAGATTAAAAGGCAGAATCTCCTTTGCATACCCCCTCCCCCACACTATCTTTCGTTATGTCCCCTTCCATATACGCTCAGTGCTTTTGTCCCATTTTTTATTCTATATCATCACAAAGTATGTACTAGATCTTTAATTTCAGTTCCAACATATAAAAGAAAATCCCTCTTGTTGGAGGGGGTAGTGTATATTTCAATTAACAATCCCTCCTCGGTTTTTACCCTTAGATTTGGTACACTCCTTTTACTGATAATTTCCCAAATACTCCATCATAAATGTGTATACTAGATTTTTTTTTTACATTTCTATTCTTACTTCAAAGGCTCCCTTGCATGGGAAGGATTGGGGGACAGCCCCTTTCATACCCTCCTCTCGCTGTATCAACCTCTCCTCCATGCATTGATTATGGCTACACATTTGGGTATGGACTTTTTTTTTTCAAAATGGTAGTTCAACCAAGAGTGGCACGAGATCATTGAATTGCAAACAAAAAAAAAATGCAAAAGCTCCATAATGTGGGAGGGGGATACCTCCACCCACATCCTTCTGTCGATTGGTCTTCCTCCATAGATGGCTGACTTACTACACCTTTTTGATACAATTTCGAGGTATTCCTTCAAAAGTGCCTGTGTGCCAGGTCGTTGAATCTCATTTCTCAAAATACAAGAGCTCTGTCGAATGGGAGTGGAATACCCTACCCTCGCCAACGCTGCGCTTGCTGGGTTCCCATCCATATAGACTTGGTACACCTTGGTGATCCATAATTTTCCAAATATTCCCCAAAACGTATGCATCAGATTCTTTAAAAAAAAAAAAAAAAAAAAACTTCGTCTTTGGGAGGAGGGTAGGTGAGATGCGCCCACACCCCATCAACTTCCGTATAAGTGATGACGCGCACGTTAAACAAGAGCTACACTGAATCACTGCTGATTTCAGGTCTAAACCTGCAAAAATCCAATCCCCCACCCACATCCTCCCCCTCCCCCTCCGCTTCATTCCTTTGCACCATGAACTTATGCTTTTACATATTTTCCAAGTCCCCCCCCACGTGAAAACAGATCGACACCCCTTGCTCTGTGCACATACCCGACTTAGATAATTACCTGAAAAGTTCTGCGGAATGAGTAGCCACTTTTTTGGTAACAGAAATGCATGGTTTGTAAGCCCTACATTATAAACAATTATTAACTATTAACTATCGCAATATCAATAGTAACATCCTCACATTTCATTCGAGGTATTTGACCTTGTGTGATTTTCATAGGTGAACGGTAATGGCTCGTTAATAAACAGGGCCTACGAGTGCTCTCTAAAACATCATCATGTTTACCATTGATGATGCCAAACTATTCTGATACTTTGAGGTCATTGACCTCTCGAGATCATCAGAGGTCAAAGGCAGAAACTCGTCTGTGTGCCTTGGAATATGAAGACGATGTCATTGTACACAGATATGCTTGTTTTGTACATCTTTACCATGTTTGACCTTTCACCAATGATGTCATACTTCAATATTCTGATATTCTGAGGTCATTGACCTCTCAAGGTCATCAGAGGTCAAAGGTAGAAACCTGTCTGCTCTTTAGAATATGAAGACAATTTCATTGTAAGACAGATATGCTTGTTTTGTACATCTTAACAATGGTTACCATTAACCAATGACATCACAGATCAATATAGTATTTTGAGGTCATTGACCTCCAAAGGTCATCAGAGGTCAAAGGTTAAAACCTGTCAAGGCTCTGTGGAATCAGAAAATGGTTTCCCTGAAGTATAGA
Organism: Diadema setosum; assembly: GCA_033980235.1. NCBI lineage: Eukaryota > Metazoa > Echinodermata > Echinoidea > Diadematoida > Diadematidae > Diadema > Diadema setosum. The sequence goes on from CM067059.1 coordinate 42,322,684, forward strand.
TGCCTGTTTAGTGAATCATAACCACATATATCATTCACAAATGTCTAAAAACATCGATATTTTGATATTTAAAGTTCATTGACCTCTGGAGGTCATCAGAGGTTAAAGGTAAAAACCTGTCAGTGCTCTGTTGAATCTGGAAATGATTTCTTTGTGGTATAAATGCATGTTTAGTGCAACATAACCACATATATCATTTGCAAATGTCTAAAAACATCGATTTTCTGATATCTAAAGTACATTGACCTCTGGAGGTCATCAGAGGTCAAATCAGACTTACCTCCCAATCTTAAAATAAATCTTATGGTATGTACTAACACTGGTGAAAGTTTCATGCTTTAGTCAAATTTTGCACGATTCACGTGATTTTGAGGGCTTATCTGCTCTACTAAATGTCCTATATTGGATAATAATAATGTTTATTGAATGTAAATTATGTATCTATTCTTCTACCATCCCCCCCCCCCCCCTCTGTCCCCCTTACCACATGAAACAAACAACAAAATCCAACAAAAAACTGAAACAAAAATACTTGAACACATTCCCACCACAGCACAACCTGACTGTGAGCCGTGCTGTAGGCTGCGCAGAGGATGCCCAGTCGAGGTCTGGTCTGTTCAGACAACTCCAGGTCCTGACTGACCTCCTCCTGGAGGGGTACGTAGCCCAGCTGGAGTCCACCATGCTGGCGGAAGGAGAAGATAGTCTCGCCTACGCTGAGCTTGAACAGCGCTATACACAGGAGAGATCAGCCTTCATCCACCCATTCCGTGAGTGCCATCCTCCCCGCTGAACTTTGTCCCAAAGATGCAGACTGTTTCTCTTTTTTTTCAGTGTTTAGTGCTGTTTTTACCCCCAATACTGCAGGTTTCATAGAAAATACTGTTTTTTTCCAAATGCTATTATTACACATTTCTGTTGTAGAAAAGATAAAAATAATGTTTTTCCACCAAAAATAAGCTTTTTCATCCATGGATCAGAATACTGCAGTGCCATTTACAAGGTTGGCACCCCTGTTGCCCCATCGTTAAGCTTGCTGTACGGATGTAATGTATTGATGAATGATACCTGTCAAAAGAAGAATCAGAACATTGTGTATAGTCTGCAAGCATACAGTCTTTCAGAATACAAATTTCTCAATTTGAAGACCTCATATCACTATTGAAAAATATTTGTGAAGTTTTTCACCACTGTTCTAAAATCCTATTTGGTATTTATCCTTGAAAGCTGGGACTGTGGGCAAGCATTGTTTGAGAAACGATTTTTGTGATATTCGTATTGGATGGAGAATGTCTTGAAAGTTTTCATGTATGGAATCAGACTCTGTGAATCAGCTCCATATTTATTCTCTATTTTTGTGGGCTGGTGTATTGGGCTGTTGTGACAAGTATTTGCTCACCTGATCCAAGAACTCGGATAAACTTTTGCAATCACCTTTCGTTTGTATTAACCATTGTGCACTGTTGGTGACAAAGCATTGTGCAGTTTTGTCTTCTGTAAAATCCATTGTCATTTTTTTCTTCTAAATTTGGCAACAGTCGTTCCCAGGGGTAGGGATACACAATTGTTCAAGTCTTTCATGTAGCCCCCGTAGACCCAGGGATGGGCCCAAAAGTGAATAAATGCGTTGGCTATTTTCACATTCCTACTCCTTTGCTTTGGTGTTCTCCCTATGAGAACATGGTTTGGTTGTGCCCGGTTTTAGAGGTAAATGAATCAGGCTCTGCAATACACTGTATACAAATGCACTTTGTAAGTATGGGATTCTGCCTAAAGCTGTTTTATGAGGCCACATAAACATAACTCTCCTGTTCATTCTAATATTTCTATGATTAGATTTGTATTACACAACTTTTGCTTGAATGTTTTTTAAGTGAATTAAAAGAGAGAAGAAGGAACAGGGTCATAGTGATCTGACATTCTAACATTATATTTGCTTCATAGTGGAGGAGGCTTTGAAGCACTGTGGCATAAATGATTTTGAAGTTGCTCTATGTATGTGATTTTGTGACCAGTGGAGTTCGGCCAGTACGAGAGGGCAGCAGTGCTGGCAGAAAAGTACTGTGACTTTGGTATCCTTGTGGAGCTATGCAAGACGGGACCAGGAAGCAGGGACAGGCTGCACTACTATATGGACCAGTTCTCCAACAAGGTGAACCTTCTTCCCCCCCCCCCCCCCCCTCCCCCAGATCTCTGCCCCCATTCTCACTCAACCTTGGCTTCACTTTGTCCAGTTTGCCCTGTGTTGCATGGAATTGTAAACCTTGGCTACAGATGATCAACTCTAATGTTGCCTATTGCGCTAAGATATCCAGTGAAAATCAGTCTCCTTGTGTAGGTATAAAGGTACCAGAATTAAAAATAAATGTCAGAATGTATGTTCTAGTGAGATACCCGTGATGATAGATTATTCTAGTGAGATACCCATTATGATAGATTTCTGATGAAGGTAGTAAATGTCTTGAACATTTAACAGCCGATATTTTGTAAGAAGAGACAGAATGTTATAAGGCAAAGGCAGCTAAGTCACAGAGATGTACAGTACAGGAGTGGAACATTACAACATTCAAGTAATAGATTTGTTTTGTGTTTATATTTACTTTTCATCATAGAAAAATTCAAACTTTTCATTACTGTGAGATATCAAGATTGATGTCAAAACATGAAATTGTTAAAGATAATATAAAGTTTTGGTATTACCTCAAAAGTTTCCCTGAATTTCCTTGTCTTAGTTTGTGTTTCAGGTTAAAGTACCTTTCATATAACTAACACTGTGAGACTTACTCGCCCCAAAGTGCTCTCATGTCTTAGTAATCATGCAATAATGGTTTCGTACCAGAGCCGCCGCCGTACGGCGGCAGCGAGGTAGTACACGTATTGTGCGAGATAACTGCGACCAGCAGCGTGCAGCCCCATACGCATACTGAGTAGCTAACTGCGACCAGCAGCCCCATACGCATAGCTAAATGGGGCTTCGCATTGTAGCTTACAGGATCATGACAGATTTAGTATCGCGGGTAAATATCAGGTCCAAAAATTTCTTCAATTTGAAGACTTACCAGTTAAGTTGAAGTATTGAAAACAGGCTTCGGGCAATGTTTGGTTTTGCCAATAGTCCCTTTCTGTTCGAATTGATGAATGAATGTGACTTGGTTGAGAGGACCTTGGGAGAGCTACACTGAATTGACTGCCAGCGCATGTGCACACAAACATCTTATCCGTTCATGGATTTGAAATTTGTTCGCATGTGATGTGTGCGTATGCGCTGGCCGTAGTAATCAGTGTATGTAGCTCTCCCAAGGTCCTCTCGACAGAGTCACATTCAGTCATCAATTCGAACAGAAAGGGACTACTGGCAGAACCAAACGTTGCCCGAAGCCTGTTTTCAAGACTTCAACTTAATTGGTAAGTCTTCAAATTGAAGAATTTTTTTGGATTTTAAGTTGATATTAACCCGCGATACTAAATCTGTCATGATCCTGAATGCTACAATGCGAAGCCCCATTACGCTATGCGTATGGGGCTGCTGGTCGCAGTTAATTGCATGATTACTAAGAAATGAGAGCACTTTGGGGCGAGTAAGTCTCACAGTGTTAGTTATATGAAAGGTACTTTAACCTGAAACACGGAAATTCAGGGAAACTTTTGAGGTACCAAAACTTTTTATTATCTTTAAGAACAGTACTGACATATTTCTAAATCAATCTAAATCTCTTTTCCTGTTGATGAAAATCTTCTGCCTAGTAACAAAATATTTTGATATGGTTAAAAAAGGAAGGAAAAAAAGTTGCAGACAGGATACAGACATTTCTGATCCTGCTCTGAGGAGATTTGAATTGTCATGGATGTGCTGCATGCAAAAAGTGTTAAATGTAGACATTGAAATGGATATTTTTCTTTCTGTTCATCAGGGATTTTCTGACTTTGTGTTCAAGTACTACATTGACAGGGGTAAGTACAAAGCAATGTGGTATTTTTTTCCCGTCAAAAAAAAACCATACTCTCTCTTTGCACATTAATAAGAGTGACAAGTTAAATATTTCAAAGGCTTTTATTTCTTTCTTTTGGGTTTTTCTTTCTTTCTACTTGTTGATATCAATCATTACGTGATCTCAAATCATGGGGAAACTTGCTAGAACAGTAGATTGCATCCACTGTGAGAGCTAATCAGACATAATCCTTGATGCATTTAATAACAGAAACATGTGACACGTGTTTAATGTGTCCTAAGCCATAATTTGCTGAGAACATTTTATGTGTGCAGATTGCTTTCACATTTTACTGATGGAAAAGCTCAATGCAAAAATGCTTCATATTGTGCAGTGCCTTATTTGCCATGACTTACCCAAGAGTCTCTCTTTTCTCTAATTTTTGTAGAATTGTTATCAGTTTAATATTGAAACACAATATTTTAAACACCTTTTTTTTAAGGCACACTAAGAATTACCAGTGCTACTTTCGTGATGCTAACTTGAAAAAGGCTCTAGTAATTAAGAACTATTTGTATGTATGATGTGTCATAATGCATGTGAAACATTTTGTTGGTATTAGATTGAATAAATTTACAATTGCCAATGGATTCATTCAAAAGATTCCCCAGGACAATGGATTGGCAAAGTGAAAGAACAAGAAATAGATGGCAGGCCATTACAATGATATTCTGTGGATTTTGTTTAATGACACAATCAGTTTTTACATAATTGATTTATTAAAGTATTTCTAGGTGTAGAGGGCATGATGTGATGAATTGCTTGTCCAAAATAAAAGCTGAGACATTTGATATTTGGTCATAGTTTGGCATGATGGGTCACAAAATGTGGCAATATCACTTTGTTTAATCTGAACTATAATACTAGTGATCATTCTCTTATAAGGTATCAGTCCATCTTTTTTTTTTCAGAACAAGGATGTTTATTTGATGTGTTTTGATTTTCTTTTTGTGAGTATTTTGTATACGTTACTATTTGTTATAGATTACTGATGAAAAGCATCGAACACATCCAATTCAGATGCAATGTCTCTGATGTAGACTTCCTAAATATTATATATAAAGCATATAGGAAGAAGACATTTAACATTATGCTTGATTTGCTATTATGTGACATGGTTACTATTTGTTATAGACTACTGATGAAAAGCATTGAACATGTCCAATTCAGATGCAATGTCTCTGATGTAGACTTCCTAAATATTATATATAAAGCATATAGGAAGAAGACATTTAAATTATGCTTGATTTGCTATTATTTGACATGGATTCCTCTTGGTCAGAGATAGCCTGGCTATTATTCCTCACATCAAATCTGTGCCCTGTTACAGGTCAACGAGGGAAGCTACTGACTGACTTTGCTCACAGACCTGAGCTGGAAGAGTATTTGCAACCCCATGACCATCTGGGCTGGCTGCAAGACCTCCACACAAACAGTTATTCACAGGTGAACCAGTAGAATGTGAAGGTTTTTGAAATGTGTAAACTATCAGAAATGTGTATTTATCCATGATTAGAATTAAAAGAAACAAAAAAGAAAAAAACAACAACTTTCATTCATGTAGATTTATACTTGATAAGTCATCAGGAATGTCTGTTGTTACATTTTGTTCTTATTTACTGCTCTGACTTGTAATTTTTTTTCAGAAAGTTGAATCACACAGCATTTTTGGGTTTTTTTTTTTGTGACAATTTATCCAATGATATGACAGCCAGTGTCTCATTGTGTTGAAACAAAATCAAAGTCCAAATTAAAGGGCAGTACAACGCCATGTTAAAGTTGACTTAATGAGAGTAACAGGAAACAACCAAAATGGTAGAAGTCTTAACAATGTAGCCATAAGATGATAATGTGTTTTCACTTTAGAAATCACATAATTACGCATAATAGAAGAAGTAATGATATCACATTATCACCTTATAACTCTGCCATTGTAGGGAACTACAAAGACAAAAAAATAGTGTTTAGAAATCTTACAAAGATGATGACTTGGTATATTTCAACCAAACTTCACATAAGTTGTTGAGACCCACAAATTATCTCTGAGGATTGTCTTGTGTATGTAGTTCATTTTTACCAAATGTTATGTACAGTGCAGTGCTCTAAGGGTTAAACTGCCATCATCACTGTCTTGTGTTTGTAAAGTATAAGTTATGAAGTATTTGGAGTACATTAACTCATCAAGTCCTCAGGTAATTTTGCTGCAGAAATTGTAATCTCTTCATCGTTGAATTGGCAACTCTGAATTTTTACTGCCTCCTCTGATTTGAGAAAAAGTAGATTGAACTAGCTAGATTGGACAATTCCTAAGGTCCACACAAAATAAAAAAAAAATACAAAAATGCCAATTTGAGACTAGCATTAACAGGTATCTAAGATATGATGCCAGTGGAAGGATTGGTTAAAGATTTAGCATTCTTGAACCTTTGATAATTATGCAACTGAAATAAATAACATTATATGATTAGGACATTGTTCAAGTGAAAGAGAAGTTTGTATTCTACCTTCATGATATACCAGCCATGAATGATGCACATTTTTATGAAAAGACACAGCACCAAAACACATGAAATTTTGTTTCTAAGACTTGATGGATTTCTACATTAACTCACAGAATAATTTCCCATTCATCCTAGCATTGCATGTACTGTAACAGTAATGGTGATATTCTCTAAACAATTATTCTGCACTGTTTCACACCTTGCAGGCTCAAGCCACCCTGACAAAGCTTGCCATGAGAGAATCACTTTCCATTTCCAAAAAGAAGGTATGTATCCAATCTTCTGTGTAGATCTTATATACTGTTCATAAAAGAGTGAAATTGCCAGGTATGAATGTATATTATGTAGAATTGTAATTTTGAAGTGGGGTTTTCTGTGTTGCTGCCATGGCTGTACATGACCTATTATACTTTTTTTTTTTAAAAGTCTCCATTGTCCATGAATCTATAATTGGTGAAAACATCTTAGACACCTTTCTTGAAGTAAATATGTGAAGTGATGGTAATGGTTTATTTAAAAACTCATTTGCAGCCATGGAGATGGCTGAATTGCAGAATTTTGTATAGTATCATATTTCATATTATAATAACATACATAATCATACAATCATGCTTCAACCAACATATCAAAATTAATCAAATACACTTGTACTTACACATTGTAAGAGCTGCAATACAAATTAAACATAATCTTCATGTCCCAATCATATATGCATACACCAACTTATAGACTAAAATATATCAAATACACACATATCATTATACTTCTCCATCAACTTTCAAATTTTGTGTATACATGTACTGAAAAAAAAAATAGGGCGGGCAGTGGTGACATAAAAGATATTAAACACTTGTGTATGGAGACGGAGAGAGAGGAACAAAGAAGGGGTAGAAAGGAGATAGCAAGAGAGATAGAAAGAGACAGAAGAGAATACTTGGAATGAGATATGCAAAGAGATCTAAAGTAATGAATCTATTTCTTTTTCATCTTGTGTTTCTGTTGGAATCATCATTTCAATCCATATAATCATTCAACAGTATTATCTTTTGTCGTACAAGTGTAGTATTAAATCTGTAAAGTTTACAACTACAATATTTTATTTAGGGAGACATCTGAATAAGTTTGGGTTGTATTTTTGATTTATGCCTTCGTTTGTACTTTTAACCTCCACCTAGGAAGGAGGTACACTCTGAAGTTAATGGCGTTGGTTTGTCTGTTAGCAAAATAACTCAAAAAGTCGTCAACAGATTTAAATGAAACTTGCAGGAAAAGTTGGCAATGACACAAGGAACAGACGATGAAATTTTGGTAGTGATCCTGGAATTTTAATGGATTTTGGAAGGATTTTCTATCTTTTGGCATATAAGGTCAATGAACTTTGGAGTTCAAGGTGCTCGTACTGGAAGCTGATGACATATACAGAAGGCTTCACAGGGGGATTCCCACGTACACAAATTAGCGGGTTACAAAACTCGAGTTTCCAAGCACGCTTGGTAACCCGCTGGAATGAATAGATAACGTTTTCACTACAGAAATCATTTGGCCTTGTACACTTTATCCAGCTTAATGTTTGCAATGTAGTTGAGCTGCAAGTCTAGTGACTTCCTTGGTGAATTGCTGAAATTTAACATGACATGATAATAATAATAATGATTTTTTTTTTTTCTGGTTTTGGTAACCATTCTTGATTTCCTTTATTTTTTTGTTGTTGGTTGTTATTTCTTTTTTTAGACACTCCTGAGCCTTGGAAAGTTAGCAGCACTAGCATCAAATGACAGGCATGGAGAAGAGATCAGGGGTAAGGGTAGATAGACATGTTGCAACTATTAGAAATTGATAACAGAATGAGGTAAACTTGCCGGCATTTTCAATTTCAATCACGTGTATTAACAAATTTAGGAAGGTAAGATAGTAGGGCTATTGAATTAGTTGGATATGAATTAAAATGGTTCAGGAATGTGAAATTTCCTGTCTAAACTATATTCATTGAATGCCTGAGGCAAACTGTGAAAATTTCATGCCGTGAAAAAGGTCGTTGGCTCCAATTCACAAAAATTTCTTACCGCGATATCTTGCTTTACGGTAGCTTGGTCTTACAGAATTACCTAAAGAAGAGAATTGTTAAACTTTGATTCACTTAATTCTGTGCAAGTACAAGTATGTGTGAATGTATCCTATGGGTAAATGAAGAATCAACTAGGAGTACAATGTTACTTTGTCATATGTTTCAGAATTTTCTCAGGTTTTCAAAAATCACCGCTCATCAGCTGGTCCCTGTTGTAGTAAAGACTTTCAAATCAGAGGGTGTTAAGACAGTGTATCCTGTACATTGCTGACACCTTTGTGGTTAACAACAAAAGTAACCAGCTGACGGTTTTAAATGAGGGCAACTTTGCAGAAGTCAATCATGATAAGTGATTTCCTGTAGCTGCGTCAGTAGTTGTATTAATTACAGGAATGTAGGGGCAGATATTTCAGACAAAAGAACAGCTGAGGGGGATAAACCTATATCAGTATTTTATTTATAGATATATTTACAGGGATAAAAATCATGCTTTCATTCACATCACCAAGTGTTTTATGACTGAATCTGAACAATGTCTGGTCAACATAGCTCCTAGCAAAGTCTTTATCTCTCTGTTGACTGTTAAAAGAAATTGATGCAGAGCTGGACATTGTCATGCACCATGAGCAGCTACCAAGGGAGCTCATCCACGTGAGTTTAAACCCTTTATGTGCCCATGCATTTAGCTGTAATTTGCCATACGTTTTTCATCAGCATTTAGTGAATTTCCTCCAAACTTGACCTAATCATCTTCAAGTTTGCCAGACTGCTCAGGTTGTAACAGTGTGGCCTCAATCCGACAGGAAGGCCATGATGATGCTGTAGGAAATAAGGGGGATTAGGTGTTAATCTATATTTATAAGACAGTTACTTTTTAGACACCTGTGCCAATTGGTGAAGAAATCACTCTTGTGACTTGCCAATTGGGAATAAAGTGCAGTACGGGTTAATGACCAAAAGTAAATGAAATAAGTGACTCATACAGCACAAGCAAATGCCCCTTCTATCTGACTGTCTGACTACAGTAAAAGTTACCCCATGGAGAAAGTTGTGTGGAGCATAGAATGTCATAGAAAAGTATGAGTGAACTGATAATGGAAAGGATTCAGATTAAATTAGCATTAACGCATCTGAATGTCACTAAATCACAAAACATGCTCTCCTGTCATAGTACATGTGCAAAATAGGGCAGTCATAGAAAGTCTTGTATTTCCTGAGAAAAAAAATCAAACCTCATTAGTCTTGGGTATGTGAAAATGTTTTGTTTTTGCTCCAATCTTATGGAACAGTTATTGGGGGAATAGTGTTGTAAAAAGGTCAAAATAATGCTTATAATGCTTATTCAGAGTTACTCAGTTGTGTCATTTTCATGTTAGATCACAACCAAATTTACAGCAAGTACTACTGTAATTGATACATGTGTCATCTTCTTGATAGTTCTGTTTCTATTTCATTCCCCCTGCAGTATGGTTGTGTGGCTAAATTGCACAGTGTAAATTCATGTTGATGTTATTTTCTCGACCCCAATTTCTATTTCAGAACTTGAATCTGAATGAAGATGATCTACCTTGCATGAATCCACAGCAGCTTATTGAGGTAAGATGGAAAAATTTGACTTGAAATTATTTGTATTTTTTTTTAATCCACAAAGGTAACAATATGCTTTACCATTAGTCAAGATGCAAATTACCAATGATGCTTAATGTACACAAGATATGCATTAGAAAAGCTTACGGAAATATCAGGAAAGAAAGAAATAGCATAGAAAGGACACGAATGTAACAGTTTAGAGGTAATTTAGAGACATCATACAACACTAGTTAGGTAGCATCTCAGCTTTTTGAGCGATCCTTATTATTTAGCAATATCTATAACAAATCTATCGTTTATGTACTTAGGCATAGGAGGAGAACTAACTTTTTATACATCGTATGGAGTAGCTTAGCAGGTGAATTAATCAAAACAGTATATTGTGAATTGTAAATGTGAGTTGGAAAAAACCCCAACATGCTCTCTTTTGATACAATGTATCATAATTATTGATCATCATTTAAAGAAAAAAACCACCGTCAATACAGATACATGTAGTAAATGACTCCTCCTTTCACATGTAAAACAAGAAAATGAAACTGGAATTTTGTTTGTGTTTTATTTTTAATCTGTCTATGTCATTATACCTATAGAGGAGAAATCAATCCATGAGAAGTTATTTTTTTTTTAATGAAAGCAGTAGAGTTAAAACAGATCATATGGGTACCACCGGGTGGTTGCTCTCATGGACATGCTACATGAGTGAGAAATGTTTTCTTTTGTATTCAATGCTCTCTTCAGATGTATGTGAGTGACAAGAACACTTCCTCCAATGAGTATGATTTCAAGAAGGCTCTGGATTTACTGCTCTACATCCAAAAGGTCAGTCTTCATCCAATCTTTACCAGTAATGATTGGTGCAGGTTTGTTTGTTTGTTTGTTTGTTTTGTTTGTTTGTTTGTTTGTTTGTTTGTTTGTTTGTTTGTTTGTTTGTTTGTTTTTTGTTTTGGGGGTGGTCATTTTTTTTTTTTTTTTTGCTTTACTAAAAATATATTAAAATGTCATCATTTTGCCATCTGCACAGTTATGGTAGTAGACTATTGATTTGATCGGGAAAGAAGCACGTCAGAGGGTACCATATGTTTACAAGTACTAGTGTAAACCTCCAAATTTCCACTATCAATCCACTAATTTAGAATAGAAATGCAGATTAAATTTGAGTGCATTCAAAATGTGGGGTCAGAAATACCTTTAGTGTAAACACAATCAGCCTTGTGTAGTTTCAATTATCTAAAGCCAATTTTATAGGTACCTTCCATCTTAGACTTTAAAATTAGAGAATATTTTAATATAATTCATAAGTAACGTGTAGGTATGCATTCAGGGTAGGCACCCCTGTGGTAATGTAGAGAAAAGCATTGAAAATGTTATTTTATTTCTACAAATCTTATCCTGTATTGCTTTCTTTTCCCCAACAGGGCAGTCCAATCTACAATAATCTGAAATTGAGGATCTGGTCCAGAGCAATATTAAAAGACAGGTAGGTACTTCAACCACAGAGGGTGCTTAGAACTAGTAAGGCCATCAGGCCTTGCATTTACGGAGTTTTATAAAGCATGCTGGTGCATGTACGTAAGTTGCCCTTATATTTTTTAAGTATGATGAAACATTAAAGAACAGATTGAGGTATGCCATGACTCAGTATAGCCACAGTCTGGCTTTGATAGTTTTCTTTGTAGTTCTTAAACCACAGTCAGTAAAATTTGTATGATACCTTTTTGCTGTGGTTATGCTGTTGTATCCAATGTGTATAACAACCGTAATGTTTTTTAAATCAGAACTGTGATATGAGTAATTTGCTATTTTTCATAGCAATCAGAGCATTTTCAGAATTTGACCTAATTTGAACTATAACTCATTGCCCACATCTTACAGATAAACCCCATTCGATTTGCTTCAGTGGTCAAAGGGAAATTAGGAATTTTGTAGAGTATGTCAGGAATCTCTTCACTCCAAGTTCTGTCTATTGTGTTTACACATTAATATGCAGTTTCAAGAGCATCCAAGTGCTAAACTTGGAAGAATCAGACTCATGACATGCTCTACAACAATCCACATTTTTCTGTGACCACTTAACCGAATTGAATGGGGTTTTCTGCAAAATAGAGCCAAGATATTATATTTTAAGACCCTGAAATAGCATTTAGACAGTTTAATCATATTGGGTGTTATCATTGCGAAAATACGATTGTAATTTTTTTTTTTTGGGGGGGGGACATACTGTATAGTATAACATATACACTTGTAGTGTAAAATATTGTCTTGTATATCATAGTATAACACATGCTAATCCCTTGGGAGTTTTATTTTCCCCTCAAGACAACGCAGGAAAATATAATTTCTTTGACAAAAATAAGATTCTCACAAGGATGTCAAGTGTTTTATTACACCTCTTAAAAGGCAATATTTGTATAATGTTCAACTGAGTTGAGTGCAGTGATCATACACTAATCATGATCATGCTATGTGACTTGTCTTTCCATTGTCTAGCTGGAATGAGATGCAAGGAGTAGACCCGTGGAACTTCATCAAGAACTCAATCTTCTTCAAGACAGTATTGTTGGCATATAGAGAAGGTAAAGGAAGACCCAGAAAGGGCCCCACAGCTATTTTTCCAGTTAGAGAAATTAGAAAGGGAGCCTGCATAGCAGACTAGTTCACAGAGCTAAGCTCCGCCCATTGCACTGAGGAAACCTGATTCCAAAATTACTGTAGGCAACACAGTTTTGTCAGATACTCGTACAATTACAGAATGGAAACCTGGTTTGAAATTCATCTTACTGAGGGAAGAAAAATGATAGAATAGTGGGCAAAATGTTGCCATAGGTATTACAAAATATTTTACTATTTTACCAATCATAGAACCTACATGATTAAGGGAGCATTCAACATTTGCCTGACAATGTATCACATTCATTGGCATGCCAAGCATAGCCTAGCTCTTGCCACTGACAGGCCTGCACTCTATAGCTAGTGCAGTGGATGTATGGTTAAGCAACAGGCTCACTTGAGATTTAGTGTGTCAAGTACAGTAACACCAGTGACTGATGCAATGAACTATTATAGATTATTACTATCATCTACTGTATACGCCGTTATTTTCGCGTACAGATAATTTCGCGAATGACGAGGCCATAGACATTTTCATGAGATGTTGTTTTCACGAATTGACGTGGACGCTTGCGTTAATGTACTATTAACAGGACGCATGGAGACATTTTCTTGTGTTGTTAAATTCGCGATGCAATTGTAATTCGCGAAATTCGCAAAAATTTAACCCTCGCGAAAATAACAGCTTATACAGTATTCTGCATTGGATGAAATGTGTTTTTTCCTTATTGTCATTATGTGCATTTCAATGCCTGATACAAAGCTAACTTAATTCAGTTTATACAATATGCCATCAAAACTAAAGTAAAGCTCGTCTTCATTGATTGTTTAGAAACAGATACATGTAATCATATATGTAGTGTGAGCCTGTGAATGATCATAAAGTACATGTAAGTTATGATGTAATGTTTAGGCCCATGGATTGGACTTCATGCAGCATGTGAAAGATTCCATATTTGACATCAGTTAATCTGGCAGAAGGACAAAGGTCACAGTTGTTTGGCCAAAATTCCCCAAACACCTCAAAATGTTGATTTTGCATAAAATTGCCAATGTTTGCAACAATCAAGCTGCTGTAGTTTCATGTATTCAGTCCTTTAAACCCACCTCCTACCCCACCCCCACCCCGCTCCTCTCTTTTTTATACCCCCGCCAAACGAAGTTTGAAGGGGGTATATAGGAATCAGCGGACGGTCGGGCGGTCGGGCGGTCGGTCCGTTGCAAATCTTGCGTCGCGAACTACTTCCTCAGTTTTCAACCGATTCCCATAAAACTTGGCACAGATGTGTGCCTTGGGTTGTAGATGTGCAAGACGTATTTTTTGACAGTACCCAAAAGTACGTTGCCATGGTAACGGCATATTATGGGCAAAAATGGGTACAAATCTTGCGTCGCGAACTCCTCGCACAGTTTTTGATCAATTTTTATGAAATTAGGTACAGATGTTCATCTGAATATGTTAATGTGCAAGACACATATTTCTGCAGTGGCAAAAAGTGCGTTGCCATGGTAACGGCATATTATTGGTAAAATATAGGGCAAAATGCTTCACGGCAAAACTGCTTCATCAGTGTTCTTCCAATTCTCATGGAATTCATATTGAATGTTTGTCTTAGGATATAGGTCAGCATGACACATTTCTTGACAGTGACAAAAAGTATGTTGCCATGGTAACAGCTCACATATTATGAGCCAAAATGATGGAAAATTTTGTGTTGCAAACTACTTCCTCAGTTTTTGCCCAATTTCCATGAAACTTGGTACAGATGTGTGCCTTTGGTTGTAGATGTGCAAGACGCATTTTTCGACAGTACCCAAAAGTATGTTGCCATGGTAACGGCATATTAATGGCAGAAGATCAAGGAAAGATCTTGCGGATTTAAGTACTTCCTCAGTTTTTTGACCAAAGCTTATGAAATGTTGTTTTAGACCAAAGCTTATGAAATGTTGTTTGGCGGGGGTATAACCAGTCGCTGTAGCGACATTTCTAGTATTCTTCTAAGTTTTGTGTTTTATTTTGTCTTGTATCTTCAGATTCCATGAGGACTTTTGATATTTTGATGAATTGCCACAAATTATTAAAGTTTGTGCTCACATTGTGTTCTTGAATGTCTCTTTCAATTATGACAGGCCTGGACCTCTCAGAGTGCCTGTCAGACCCTGACTCGCTGCTCCAGGACCAAGAGCTTTCTGAAATCAGGGACAGTGTCCAGTTCCAGTACCTACTCCAGACTGGATTTGAGCAGATAGGTCGGATGCTCGATGCCAAATGATGGTCTCGATGAAAAACCTGTATGCCAAATGAGGGTCTTCATGGAAAACCTGTATGGCATTTCACATGCATTATAATAGCAGTGTGCCTAAAACCATCTGAACTCATAATATAAAAGTGCATGGTGAATATGCATGCAGATTTAAGAATCGTGTCACTATGTTTTCATTGTCAGATTCTGAACACAAACCATTGCAAAGTCACCAAAAGTGCCTCTATCTTACTAGAGTGTTTTCGAGGTATGACTGCAAAAGAAAGTTTGAAACCTGCTGACCTTTATGACCTGTTGATCTTTGTTGATGTGTGTTACCCTGTGTTTCTCGTTTTGTGTTTTATACTCACTGCATTCCTGTCATTCTTAATGGCCTATTTTATGTTTGCTTTCACATTCTGAAAGTTTTTCATAACATGTCATTCTCTTTTGCTCCCCAGCTGATATGAAGGCCTCATTTTGTCTACTGCTTACTGTTCTGACAGTCCCGCTGGATAGTTATTTAATCCAAGTATGAGTTCATAATTGTCAAATTTGCTCACTGCACATACCAAATAGACAAAAACAAAAACAAAAACAAAACAAAACAACAACTTGTGAAAAAGATGGAAACATTACACTGAAAATTTCAAAATGTTACCTCTGTTGGCAGTAGTCTGGATGAGCCTTGCTCCCGTCAGTTGTGTCAATGGTGCAATGTCAGGCTTCCCTGGCTTCAGTCAAAAGTACACTCATAAAATAAGCCCACAAAACAAATCTACTTGCATGTTCTTATTATATATTTTAGAAACAGGGAAGAAAACTTGGTTTCTTTGAAGTGATATTTACTTTTCATACACTGAAATAAGTGAATAACAATTGAAAAATCAGGAATTCAAATTTTCTATATTCACAACATAGTCCACATTGCTGGTGAATGTTACGTGACAGAATGAAGAAATCAAGTGCTGTGAATATGTTTTCCTTACCGAGTGACTAGGTTCATGTGAGATTTGATTGTTGTCTATAGTAGACATTGGTCCAGTGAGGTCATTGAAGGTCTATAGTGCAGGAGTTCAGATACTTCAGGTCAATCCATTCTCTCTGCACAGCCTGGGATATAGGTCAGTCTATATAAAGATAAGAGACCTTTTCATTTTTGTATATGATTTCTTGGCATTTTAAGCTGCTTCAAAGAATGCAGAGAAGCTTAATTTATCAGGATTTCATACCAAATTTTCATCTGCTCTTGGATGTAATGTGTGATATACTGCTGAGGCAGAGCAATTAAATATGACATGGACATGATCTTAATGGAAAAAAGCCCAGACACTTCAGATAAAGTCATTCTACATTTTACTCATATGTGGGTGTCTTTTCACAAGGCTCCTGATGGAAAACAAAATCTCTACAACGTGAGATAGTGCTGAAGCTGAGTAGTAGAATATGACACGGACAATGATCCTTACAAATAAGAGCTCAGACTGTGCTTAAACTGAAATTAGACACGTGTTGTTCATCAATTGATATCTTCCCTGTGTGGCGGTCATAGTTGTCATGCTACTGTGCATTCACACAGAATTTTACAATATCAGGAGAATGTTGTTATGGTGTCAGATTTCAATGTTTCCATGCCACCTCACATATCTTCCTCACACACCATGTGGGTGTACATTTACTGGGTTTCCTTTGAAATGAAATCAGATGGAAAATAATTCTTTTGCATCAAAGTTGTACTGATTCAATACTGTAGTTTGATACAAGCTTCTTGAGGGAGGAGTTAAATGCAATCCCAAGTTTGTTTAGCAAATTGTCAAATTTGCATGTGATGCGTAGACAACAATTCACAGGACTTTCTACTAGGGCACAATGTCTTTTATTTGAATGTGTTAGAAACATATTCACGTGATAAATACCCAAACTGCCCAGCTTGTAAACTTGTATAGTTTGAGAAACCTTCATTAATCTCCCCATGTAAAATCTCTGATACAGGTTGTACCATGTCCACTGAAACATTTAAACCTGTTTTTGCAGATAAACATTGTATATGCTTTGTCCTTGGCTTCCTTGTGAATTAATGTGAATTTGTAAAACATTTTCTTTCATAAAAATTCCTAGTATGTATCTTTTTATAAGGCTTCTGTTGGGGACACAAAACTGCTACCATGTACATGGGAATAAAGTAGAGATTTGTATTTGCTGAAGAGTACAATTGTCTATTTTTGGAGAATTTCATTTGTGTTGATTTTATTTTTCATAGAAAGATCCTGAAAGTCTAGATACCAGCATTACAATCAATGCACACAAACTTTGTTCTTTCGCGTACAAGTACCGTATGTATTAATGTATTTTTTTCCAGCTTCAAGCTCATGTTGAAGGGGAATTCTAAATCATTTGCTACTTTCAATGTATTCAGCATGTATATGTCCTAAATTATTAGGAAATCACTGGGAACTATAAGATGGCAAAACTGTACGTAAAAATTAAGACTTTTTTTTTCTTAGCCACGACTGAACTCTATTCAAGTGCATACAGCTTTTTGGGTATGCATATGTGTGTGCATGGGTGTGTTTGAATGTGTGCATGTTTTGTAATGTGTGCATTCCAGTGCATGTATATCTGTTGCAGCTCAGTAATGTACGGTTATGTATTCACTAAAACAAGGAAAAGAGTGAACTCAAAATTGTCAATGTCATAACTTCTCATAGTTGGTGATCAGCCTTCTTGCACAATTATGCTATGAGTGAGTGCATAATAACATTCCTCATAAAAAAAAATTTAAAAAATCACAGAATTGTGTCACATGACCAATCTGGAAAAACTTATTCACAAATTTTTTTTTCTGTCACTTTTTAAAAGACATGTAGTATAGCTGCAGATACCGCTAAAATGCAGGCAATTACAATTCTACAAGGAAACTCAATCTTTATGGATCAGAATTTTTCATCAATGGGCAAATACAGAAGCCTCATGTAGATACAATTTGTAAAGTGGTCTGCATCTACCAGCCTCCCAATGTCAACAAAGGAAAATACCATACAGACTAATCATTACTTATTACTACAGTGTACTTGTGTTTCGGCTGTAGTCGGTGCTTTATGTTGGAGTTTTGTTTCTTCAAGGACACGCTTTTGATACTATGCACAGTAATTTCATATCTGTTAAATCACTCACAATTATTTTGGACATATTGTTGCTGGGGCGACAAGACCTGATGCATGCATCTCAAATTTTGGTGAAAATATATAATATATATACATGTATATATATATATATATATATATATATTTTTTTTTTTTTTTTTTTATTTTATGGTCAGATAATCAGTTAAGTGATGTCCTGTCCAAATCCTAACTGCCTTACCCTCAAAATAGAGCCCTCATGGCATGTCAAAGGCAAGGCTATCCCATTTGATTTAGTGCTTTGGCTGCCATGTTTTTTTGCTCACCTGAACATTTGACATTCTGTAGATACGAGGTTTTGTCGCCCAGGCGACGAGTATGCTAGTGTGTCTCACACTGTCAAAGTATTACAATGTATTTCAAGTAATGGACCAATATGCAAATCAAAGTAAGGTATGTGACCTTCAGTCCATTATGAAATCAAACATTCACTTGGAGAAATGGATAAACAACATTAACCATTTCACACCACAACTCTACCAACAATGATTGTCAACACATTCAGAATTTGGAGATTGATTTTAGGTTCATTTTATTAAAAACTGCAGATATATACATACATGTACATGTACATGTAGTTGCAAGACAGTTACCAGCACCATGTAGCATTCCTACACTCGCATAGGATGAGATACTCTACATGGTCATGCATTCAACGTCACACACATGAAATATCTCAGTGTACTCCCTCTGAAGCATCATGCAATCCCTTACAAGCAGGCTATGCACAAAATGTACATTCAGTCACTCGCCTGTCACACTGACAAATTTTTGAAACATCTGCACACCATCATGGCAATGAGCCCCTTCCCATACACTTTTTTACTTTCTAAACAAGAAGATTTCTGTTTTAACCCATAAAATTATATACTGATCACATCCATGAGCCAATGTGTTTGTCAACAATAAGGTTACATACTGTGAGGAACTACAGTGACATTATGTATACTTTGGCTTTGTCAGAAGGAATATCCTGGGTTCTCTGAAACCAATAAACACACAATGCTATTGCACAAGATTTTTTTTTCCCCTAGGGCTAATGCCAGGTCTCTAAACAATGTTCCACCTCTGTTCACAAAAGTCTGTGTGGTCATAAACACAACCCCACTGTCTCATCATGTTGTGGACTAATGGTTCAAAAATGGGCCTCCTTTTCCCATCACCTTACTTATCTCTCATCTGAGGTTTTCATGAAAAAAAAAATCAAAACAAAAAATGCATATTTTTGTACAATAATTTAGTGATTACAATCCTTTGAAGCCTGAAATTTTTCAGTTTTGGTTTAAACACAAGAATTATTTGATGTAAAAGATAACTATATTTCTTTCTGATTCCTAAAGAACACATCATTATTTACTTCCGTAATATTATGCCCAATTTTAAGGAAACTTCTAGTATTTGATACTTTATCTATCAAAGCCATAATGAAAAGCACAGGAAACTGCACTTCAAAAATATTCCTTCACAGAAAACATGTAAAATCAATAAAACAAGATCCTTGGGACCAAGACAATTAACAGAATTTTGTTCTCTGTATCAGCTATTTCGTTATATCAGTAGTCAATAAACAATACAAGACAAAGGATTTAAATTCATTGGGACCGGAGAAATAAGTTTGTTACATAGATAAGATATGTGTACTTTGTTATGTCAAATCTCTTTATATCGAGTTTTCACTGTATCAATTCAAGGATTTTTAGACAAGATACATCACAGTAACCATGACAAAGGATGCTACACGTATTACAATTACTATTAGCTGAGAGTGTCATGTTCATTACATTTCTATGGATAGTACCTTCAACATTTTTCTTTCTTGCACTAAAATTAAATAAAAAGTAAATGTTTTCTTATCAGTCAAATAAAACTCCCTCTGCAATAAATTCTTCATAAAGTCTGACACTACCAAGAACATATGGTGCACTCCCATTTTAACGAACATGGTTATAGCAAAATTCCGGTTACAACGAAGTAAAAATTCAGGCCACAACATTATCCACTCTATGTATTTCTACTGTCTATTTGTTGGGTTGTAACGGAATTTTGATATAACGAAAGAAAATTGCAGGTCCCAAGGACTTCATCATAACTGGAGTCCACTGTAATATCACTGAACCCAACGATGAAGATGTCAACTTTAACAATGTGACCCCTTCCTGACACATCATCCGAACTACAAGATTTTGCATCCAACTGACTGCCTGACCAACCGCCTGGACACCTGACCTGAGAGTGATTCCAACATACCCCAATACACACTATGTGTGGGTGGGGGCATAGAAACAAAAAACAAAACAGGACAAAACAAAACACACAAACAACAATCAAAATCTTTTAGACAAAACAGAAGTCTCTTCCACTATCACATCTTTCCATTCTCTCAATAACAGGAATACAATGTATTTTATTGTTAACACAAATTCAAGAGCTTGGTCTGCAGTATGCAAGACAAGTCTACGCCTTTTGAATAATGCACATACACCTATTTGTAACTGGGATGTACCATGGATGTATTTCAAGTCCTTGAGTCTCTGAGCTAAAAGTTTTTGCTCTTTCTGTCCGAGGATGTATCCACCACCTCTGTGCTCAACATGCGCCCACAGTGTACCACTGCTGCACCTAGTCCAACAGCATGGCCAATAAGAGCACCTATGCAGCATGAAATGGGCCATTTCTGAAATAATTTCACATATGGAGAAATTAGAGAAAAAGAAATAGACAAGAAATATTATATACAATGTAAGAATGAATAGTAAGAAGTAAGAATGAATAGAATTTATATACCAGTTTCAAATCACTGGCAAGCTGTAAGTATGACTGATTCCATTCATTTAAGGTAATCCTCTACAATTCCCCCCGATACCAGTCTACCTGTCAATAAATATTTTTGCTACAATCAACTTTTATTATTCATACATCCAGCACTAAAAGATTACAACTTTCAACTTTACCACTGGCTGAAAACTCAGCAGCATGTCAAGGGGTATTGGGTTCACACCCCCCCCCCCCACACACACACACACACTAAAACACAAATACGGTCCCCATTAATACATGTAGATTTTGCAATGATTATTGATGGCTAGACATGTAAATATGTGAGAGTTCTCCCCAACAAAGCCTGTGTATTATCCTTGATGGTATTTTAGGAGTAATTCAAAATGGAAATGTTGGTAACATGTCTTTGATTCCACCTCACCTGCCATGGACGATCCCAATCAAGGGGGATTGGAAAAGCTCCAAGCCATGCTCCCAGCAGACTAGCTACAACTATGTACATCAGACCAGTCTCAATTCCAGCTTGAAGTCTGATAACACACAAAAAGATCACATTCTTGTGCTTATTTCATTTTTGAAAGTAAATAGTTTATTAAAAAAAAATTAACTTTAGGCAAAATAGGGATTCCTATCTTTACAAATGTAAGGTAAATATGTCCAATTCAAACATCTACGAATTTTTACATAAATGAATAATAAAACTGTACAACACCGGAACTATTGGTTATTGGAGGATTACTTATTAATTTCACACATTGCGCTTAATGCCTTCAGATAAAACCATAAAAATACAGATTAGAATGGTCAGTAAGTGGGTCACAGGAATCAAAGATTTTACATGAAGTTGACTGAAAGAGTGGAAAATTTAATGACGAACCTTTTTTCATTAAACCAGCAATCAAGTTCCTCACATTTGCTTTTAAAGAATAGATATGCTTTTAATCAAATCATCATTACTGTTCTTACAATGAAAAACATAATTTCTTCATTATTTGACATACTTTCTGATTTTGAATATCCTGTTGAGCTGTTCACCATCTGTTCCAATCATGAAGAATGTAGGTAGGGCAACCAATGTGGTCAGTAGCACTGCAAAGATGGCAGTTTCCTGGACTGATCTGGTTGTACACAAACATGCAGATACATGTAGGTACTTTGATAGAGATTTATCTTACATGTAAAATGAAGAAAAGTGATTGAATACAAGACAAAAATAAGAAAGATAAACAATTTCATGCTTTCATATTTTCATATGATTTTGCAAAATGACAGACAAAAGATTAGATGTCATTTTTCACACATCTCCAATCAGTCTACACACAAATTGCAATTTCTGAAGAAATAGTACTGGTATATTTCACATCCAACCACTCTAAAGCTCTTATCATTTTGCAATGATGATTTTTTAGTCAAAGGAGCACTTTCTTTTGCTTCTTCAAAAAAAAAAGAAAAGAAAAAAAAAACTAAACTAAAAATGATGTTAGTTGATATTTCGAGGAATAATTTCCTTTTTTGACTTTGAATAGCAATTTAAGTCAATGAACAAATATTTTGCACAAATTGGTATACTATTCTATAAGTATGTAATGAAATTGCTATACAAATTACATTTTGGATAGCAGTCATATCTAATATGCAAAGCAATTTGCTATGGTAATATTCTTGACTGTAGGAATATCAAGGGAAGTCTAGCACTGGAACTATCATGACATGGAAAGTCCTGAAAATTACATATTTGACAGATATTCAAAGCAGTTTCAGCAACTGCAAAAAGAAATAAAATATGACACTAAACTTACTTGATCTGAAGCACAAAATTTCACATTCATGAATATATATGCAGTATCACTATACATAAGGTTCAGTTACTGAGGTTAGGTTACATTATTTCATTTCATATAGCAGGAAATGCAAAAATTATATCCTGTGTATATACAGTGTACATGTTAGCGTCACCCACTAGATGCCTTACTCAGTGAGTGGGGCTCCATACAGCACAGCCACAGTGTGGAAGAGTATGGAGCTAAGGCACAGCAGCAGTCCATATTTTAGACCTGTCTTGATTGTTGATGTGATGAAATGCAAAATGGCACGTGGTCCCTTCAGACTCTGTGGAGCAAAACAACTAAAGTTCATCAGAATCATTGTCCAAACTTTCATGATGCACATGAAATCTTCCATTGTTCATTACTTTTGATATAGTTTCTGGGGTCTTTAATTTTTTTTTTTTTTTTTTTTTTTTTTACTATCTAGGACCAACTACAGACTCATTGGCATTTCTTTCAGTATGGCTGGGGGGAACATTCTAAATCGCTGTATAAAGTTTAAACTTCGATGTGTGGGACTACAAAGC